>BSBM01000262.1:9788750-10435000 GCA_027924585.1 Larix kaempferi | reverse complement strand
CATGTACTTGTATTTTTTTAGATGATATGGAAAACTCTTGTATGATTTTTAAAGCTTTCACACTTTTCAGCAAGAAATAAAAAAAAATGTAACACAGAATCCTACCAAGGGAGTTTATAGAGAATTCTCCAAGGACTTGTTTATAGGATTCTCTATTATACAGTGTTGAAGCATTGGAATGGATAAGGATATTTTGTCTACTTCTCAAATTTATATGGATTGGAAGGATGAGGGCCTACCAATGATTGATTTACCTTTGTCCAAGGTTAACAACGATAGTTTGATAAGCCATGTTTTTGCAAAAGAAATGACACATGAATTCTGGGATCACATAGTTTCTAGACAGGTCTCTTCTCAAGGCACAGTTCTTTCGTTGTACACAGGAGGTAGACTTCTTCGTTCGTTGATCAGGTCGCCAGAAAGAATAGTTATTTCCATTGTGGAGACAATACAACAAGAGTTGTTTATAAACAGTTTCTATCATGAATTGGGTATAAAACAAGGTATTTCTATTAACATTTTTAGACGTCTTCTTTGATTGTATTTTACTTTTCTCGGTCGGTTATGTTCAATAACTTCTTCAAATTCCTATTCTACTACAACTTCAAGTAAAGAGCACACTCAGGTATCATCCAATCAAATTATAGTATCCGATGATGAAATTGAATGTGATAGAGAATCCACAAAGAACTACCAAACTGGAGAAAAAGATGGACAAGAAGGTAAAAATTTATTTTTCAAAGATTGTGGTTAAATTAACTAAATTATGAAAGGGGATAGTGACCTTGAATACTTGCAAAAAATTATATAAAATGTATACCTGCAAGTTTCCAGGTCAAAATAATTGTATTGATATTCAACATGTGGATCATGCACAACCAGAGCTGGCATCGACGATGTCCGTGGATATTAGCCAACAAATCATATTGGAGAATAATGGACCAGGCAGGAGCTTGGACAATGATGAACAAGGTGAGAGCTTGGACAATAAAGAACCATAAGAGGGATTGGAAAAAATTGAACCTGGAGAGGGCTTGGTGTCAAAATGCGGTGTCTCCAGCGATGTTAGTCACCACTCAAATGTTGTCCTGCCATTGACAGGTAAAATACAAAGAATATTTTCTTATTAAATTGATAAATTAAATTTATTCCGAAATACATAATGACAATAAATATTTTTGTGCAGATCCCCATACAAAAATGTTATTGATATTAGAAATGGAAGGTTTTCTATTTCACAAGAAAGTCACAGAAAATGACTCCAAAAGAGAAAAAAAAGGAAATAAAAAAAATATTGTTGGAGGGGAAAGAGTAAAAAAGGGGGAAGAGATTACTAATGGTGAGTTTGAATTTAAACACAAAAAAAATTCATATGAGTCACGAACACATGCCATTCAATTTTTGGAATTACTTCTTTCCAAATTCAATGTTGGGATTTGATCATCTAAATGTGGTGTCAATGATGGGAGGTCATTGTTTACAAAAAAATTTATGGTAGGCAGTGGAGATAGTTCATATGAGCAAAAAAATTATTTTTTTGGTTTCGAGAGAAATGTACCTATGATAAAGAAGGAAATACACAAAAAAATATGGAGAGTGTGTGGGAGGGGTTCCCAACGAAAACTTCGAAAATTAATACATCAATGATTGTTTTGGAGGGTGATGGTGTGAAAGCACATCCATACAAAAACTGTATTTTGAGTAATCCCTTTATTGCATCGTCCCCTAGGACAGATACTGAATTGGTACATCGAATTTGGAAGGGTTTTAGTAAAATGCATGACTCGACTGATATCAGAACCTTCAATGCATTCTCCTTGTTGAATCGTGGTTGAGTGATAGCCATCAAGTGTAACTTATCATTTCTTATTTCTAGATGTAACCTATCATTTCGTATTTTAAATCATTCAATGCGTTTTCTGTTTTTTTTAGACGTTGCTATTTTCATCTGAATGTAACACATTATTAGTTCAGTGTGATGCTTTTATTAAATCGTTTGAATCTGTGAAATTTTAGGTGATTTTTGTATTAATATTTGAAAATCAACATCTTCATGTACAGTTGCATGTTTGTGATCATTAACTTCATGAACAGTGTTGTTGTTGTTGTTATATATATAGTCACGGTTCTTGTATGCAGTCCGGATATCACCGCAAAAGAAACTATTGGTCTTGGGAGTAGAGGTATTGCTCTTTGGAGTTCAGATATTTTCCAACATTGAAGATTCTTCCAAACAACCTCATTTTGTCCATAATTTCTATCATTATTATGCAAGGATGTTCAGCCCGAAAATTATCAGTGTTGCGAGAGAACATTTCGACGTTCCTCTGTAATTTTCCTCGCTCGACAACATGGAAATTAAAAATTTCCTTGGTATATTTGAATGGTTGAAGAATTAAGACTTTGTATTTATTTGGGGTCGAGAGCAATGTAAACTTAGTACTATTTATAATTACTCAATGTTTGCATACTATAATGTTGGTGAAGTACATAACATATACAAAAAGTCATTCAAGGATGTACTTATCCAATATGGAGATATACATAAAAAAACAGACATGTTGTTTATAGATGAAAGGCAATATCAATCAACAGATAATAGAAAGGAAAACAACTTGAAAATGCCAGCTAGTTGGACATTGGACGGTTCACAAGAGAGAGAAATAACTATAAAAACAATGTTTTGCTCTCTGTTGAATTATCTCGGGCCTCTTTTAAAAATGGGAAGTTTATTAAAGACATTCAATTTCAAATGACCATCATATTATACAAAAAAAAATGATTTAGTGATTTGTATATTTTTTACAACTTCTACGTTTAATTGATGTAAGTTTTATTGCACAGTTCTGATATTATTTATGGACATCGTACCATGTATCTGGGAATGTGTTTAAAAAATTGTTGAACATGAAATCAATATACTTAGAAACATTGAACCATAATATTTTATTGATTGGGTTGTGTGTGTGTGTTTTTTGTTTGCAGATAGTTCTAGAAGATTTGTTTCTATTAAACCATTGATTATTTTAGATTTCAATGGAGTTTTGTTACATGCATTTCATAAAAAAAAGAAACTCAAATTGCCACGAACACCGGATATCTAATCAACAAAAAAGTATTATTTTATATGTCTAGGCTTGAGGGATTTTTTTTTAAAATGCTTTAGTATATTTGAAGTTGGGGTATGGACATCTGCACAACGAAAAAACGTTGACAAGTTTTTTCCAATATTTTACAAAGAATGGGATTGCGAAGGGAACAATTTAGATTAATTTTAACACAAGAAGATTGCTCTTGCATAGCCAGAGAGGGTTTTCAGGGTGATGGACATCCTTATGTATTTCGCAAGACTTTAGATAAATTTTGGCACATTTTGATCCATGGTTGGGATCAGACAAATACAATGATTGTAGATGACTCGAAAGGAAAACATGTTTGTAATGAGGAAGGGAACTGTATTATAACAAAAACTTATACTGGCCAAGATGTCAATGACACATTCTTGTTAGATCGATTATGGCTTTGCTTGCTGCAATTGAATGGCGTTAGCGATGTGAGTGCAATTGTGAATAAAATGAAAATGAAAGTATTTTGTTAAATAATACACTTGAATGTTTGTTTGTACTAGTATGTTCAATTTCACTATGATTATAATTCTTGTAAAGTGTCGAGTTTGGTTTCCAAAAATGCAAAATCATAGTTTGAAAGTGCTAAAATCTATTTTAATATTTAAAAATTAAGTATTGGAAGTGTAAAAAGTAGCCTTCCAAAATGGAAATTGGCAATTTGCCCTTGGCAAATCCATGAATGGGGGGGAAACCATTGAAGGAGAGAACTGGATACACTCTGTACTTGGAGAATTGTAATGTCTTACAATCTTAAAACAATTTCAGTTAGTTTCTCTTTTCCTTTCTTTTGTTATGTGTATAAAGTTTCCTTGATTCATTTTGGTTTTTCATACATACATCTAATAACTTTGTTTCGTATTGTTAAATCATAAAACATATAAATCTGTGTGCTTGATTTATCATTCATATGATTTATATGCAGGTTATGCATCAATAAATTTCTTTACTTGATTGATATTGTTTCACATTCTTCAATTACATAACAGCCATTATCATCATATTAAATTAATTTTTTAATTAGCTTATCATTGACAGGATAGTCACATTCTTTTAATCTTTTGAATAAAATAAACTAGTTTTATTATTTTGTTTTGTTTAAAACTGGTAATGTGAAATCTGAATCTATAATATGATTGTAACATCTATATGCTTTCTTGGTGGATGAATATCCTAGAAATATTTCGTCATCGATTCTAGTGTCAAACTTACCAGGATCATCTTCATTCCTCTTTATGTAGCACTTACTAGCAAACACTCTGAAATATTTGAGAGAGGTTGTGACAGCATAAGCAAACAATTCTTACACAAATGAAGTTTAGCCATTCATCATTCACATATAAAAATTCATGATGCAGATAGCTTATGCAATGGAAAATAGCTCATTCATAGAACATCATTCTATACAGGCTTAAACATAGTTTATTCATGGATTTCATTTAATTACACATTCATTCCACAGATTGAACCTATCAAGCATAGTAAAACACATCAACATTATAATTCATACACATATACACTTATCTGAAGTTCACATGAATGTGGCAACTGGCTGCATGTGAGCCACACTCCACCCAACCTCAGAACGTGTCCAACCTGTACTATTTCAGCTCCCAAGTTCACCCCTGAGCCGAGATCCAGACATTAACTAGAAATATCTCACCAATCCCCTTTAGCTCACTCACAGTGTCAAAGGTGGAAATAACAGAGAGAATGGATATACACAGGGGCTCAACAAGGAAATAGGATAACAACCAATTCCATGCCAATTCCGCAATTAACCCACTTTATTTCATTCCCAAAACACACAGTGATACACTTCACTGCAAGCGTTGGGATTCCCTCTGGGCCTCATGCTTCCTTGCCAGTTGATCGGTGTATGCAACAAAGGAATTCATGGCCAGTTTGGTTATCACAGCATAACAATGTTCAGGTTATCTCTGCAATTCGGGTTTAGGTTTGTCACAAGAAAACTTTCCATGTTTTCTTCACTCTCAGAGAACTCAAAAACGTAGAGTGAACCTCTTCACTGTCCGCGTCTGAACTTCCCTTCTCATATTTCCTTACACCCCCTGTAATTTCCCAAGAAACAGTCTTTTTCCCTTCACCATACCTCTCGGACTCATGTCCCCCTGCGTGCATTCTCCTCCTCACATCCAACCACCCAGGCCGTGCATACAGCAACCTTCCCCACTTCCGCCTGTATCACCGAGGCAACCCCGTGTCCTCCTTTTGGATCCCACATGGCTATCCCAAAGGAACACGTTCCTCCATCCATAGTCACGATTAGCCACTAAATCTCCATATTAAATCATAATTAATTATAATTAATCCCCCACTAAGAATATGGCTTAGGGGTATGGATTTTGGGTTTATCATAAGGTTTATAGAACAAGGGTTTAGGGAACAAGGTACATAATTCAGCCTTACCCCCTCACAACCCTTAGTTGGGTATGCACCATACTTTCCTTTGTCCAAGCATGGATGAAGCTTCACCGTGGTTGGAAGATATTACTAGTTCTCAACAAGTGCTTCCAACAAGTGATAGTAAGTTGTCCCTTGACCCCCCACTGGTTGACCAAGTGATCGATTCAGTTTCATCAGTAATCGATCCCACTCTTCCTTCTGAGAGTGAAGCGATCAGGTCGATGTCATCTCCACTTGACCCCGCTCTTTCATTAGAGAAAGTCTAGACTGAAGCAGCCACCATGACACAATCTTCGTCTCATTCTTATCTTCCAAGTGAGAGTGATTTAGAAACCGTTGATGTTTTCCTAGTCAGTTCAAAATGTCCTAGGCAAGGGGCAACCCTGTCCATTCCTACAAGACCCCCCCAAGTACTGAGGTCATTTCCTTTGATTAGAATGGTCTAATAGAATCTCGTCTATCTTCGAGTATTTCTTTTCAAATATCTGTAGGAGTTTCCGAGAAATAAATCTTTCGTACGATAATTGATGAGGGAGCTTCTATTAGTATTTTATCCTCAACTGCTTGGCAAGCTATAGGTTCCCCTCAGCTTGTGCCAGTAAATGACCATATTTTGGCTTTTAATAGAAGGCCTACTGGACCTTTAGGGATTCTCCCGCAGTTACCTGTGATGTTGAGAGGCAAAACTGTTTATGTTGATGTCATGGTTGTCTAAGGTCCTTTAGATTTCAATCTACTCCTTGGACATGATTATGTCTATGCTATGAAAGCCGTCGTGTCCACACTCTTTCGAGTGATGTATTTTCCCTATGATGGGAGGATTGTGACCGTTGATCAAGTTTCCTTCGTGACACCCAATCATCGCATGAATGTCAATCATCAGACTTCCTTGAATGTTCCGCATGTTTTAGTGGTTTCTTCCCCCTAAGGATGGCGGGGTACGAGCACAGTTTATGTTATGTTTAAAGCTTGTTAAAAAATGAAACCGAACACTCTAGCATAGTTTCCCTTTGGTTTCAATCTTGCATAAAAATGAAACCAACCCACTGGAGCATAGTTTTATCCTATTTTAAGCTTGTTAAAAAATGAAATAGACTCTCCCTAGCAGAGTTTACCTTTGGTTTCAAGCTTGCATAAAAATGAAACCATCCACTCGAGCATAGTTTTATTCCATTTCAAGATCGTTAAAAAATAAGATGGCCCCCCTCGAGCATAGTTATTGTCTATTTCAAGTTTGTGTAAAAATGAAATAGATCTCTCTCCCATCGATTCGAGTCTCTTGTTAGAGTTAGAACTTGAACCTTCATTTCATCTGATTCTCGTTTCCCCCCCCTTGGTGAACATTTTCATATTAGTAGCTAGGTTGGTAGTAGGTTAGCAAGCAGCATTTTCAGACGAAATGAAGGTTGGGAGGCATGCCACATGTTGTACCGTCAGCAATCATGTTGAGGGAACACTACCATGTTAAGCCGCTAGCAATCATGCTGGGGGCATTTACTAACCTATGGGCATCATGTTGGGAAGGAACCCGTCAATGGGCCTTAACCATGAGCTGAGTTTACCTTTGGATTCAAGCTCGTTAAAAAAGTGAAACCAATAGTTTGAGCATAGATTAGTCTTTGATTCCAAGCTTGTTAAAAAATGGAATAGATCCCCTAAGCATAATTTACCTTTGGTTTCAAGCTTGCATAAAAATGAGACCAACTTCATGAGCATAGTTCCCTTTCTGTGTCAAGCTATTTAAAAAATGAAATAGGTCTTTTGAGTAGAGTTCTATTCCTGTGTCAAGCTCGATAAAAAATGAAACATATCCTTTCCCTTTGAGTCCAGTCTCCTCGTAGACTTAGTACCTGAACCTTCTTTTCACCTGCCTATGCCTTAGGCGAATGCAATGAACCTTGGGGGGCATGTCTTCAACCTCTAGAAGTTACGTTGAAGTCAACTCGATCGCCCCTCCACATCATGTTAGAGCTAAGTCACTTACTTCTAGCAATCATGCTGGGGGCACACACCAACCTCTGGATGCCATGTTGGGAAAAAGTTCACCATTGAGAACATTTTCGAGCATACTTTCCTTTCTAGGTTTTGAGCTCATTAAACCATGAAAATTATCCCGACCATAGTTCATTTTCTGTTACAAGCTCATTAAAAAATGAGGTAGCCATCATAGGCATTCTTCCAACCTATCTTCGAGTTCGTTAAAAATAGTAAGATGGCATTTGAGATTACTTTTCACTTTTTTCGTGCTCTGGTTGAAACATGAAATGTGGTTTGAGCTTACTTTTTACTTTTTCGTGCTCTGGTTCAAATATGAAAAAGATTCCGAGTGCTTTTGATACCATTCTTGTGCTCATTAAAAATTTGAGTAAAAAGGTGTGTCTAACGAGTATAGGATCATCACTTTATTCGGCCTCGCTAGACTATTTATGGAAAAGGAACTATGCCGACTTTAATTTTTCCTTTGCTGTACTCGGTCATCAACCATGACAAATTTGTTCATGGAGTCCTTTTAAGCTTTTTTTAGACTCCCTAAACAGGAAAAGATTGCCAAGTGAACTTGATGCTTTCACACTTGTAAAAGCATTTGAATGATCGTCTTTCTGGTGATAGTTTACCCCTTTTTTCGGACCAGGAAGCACTATTTACGAAAAAGGAATACTCCAGCCGATCATGACTGGAAGAGTCCTCTCCCGCGTTGTTTTACCCTTTTTCGGGCGATGAGGCTAACTTTACGAAAAAGGACCGTTGGAGTCTTCTTTAGTTCTTTTCAGGCTCTCTAAACATGAAATGACGATCGAGTTTACCTTCTATGAACTCGTTAAATTCTTACATTGAAGGGCTCACCATGGGACGAACCCCTCCTATCCCAGGTTCGGAAAATATTTGGGATTGGACTCATCTATGAGATGAGCTATACCGAGCATCTAGTTACCCTCATCAAGCTCATAAAAAACACACGAGGCACTCATCATTCATGATGGGGAAAAAGGAAAGCTTTTGTATTACACCTTTATCCGTGGCAATACCTAGTCATTCTTGAGCATGGCACTCATTTGCATTTGCATACAACACTTGGATCATCTGTTTGTCCTCGAGTTCCTCTTATTTCCCGAGTCTTGTTACTGCTTTGAGTCATTCAAAGAAAGCTTCCATCATCAGTTGCATTAGGAATTTGTGTCATACTCATCATGTCAATACTACCAAGTCATGCCATGCCCATGTTCAAGAATACTTTCACTATTCATCTATCTACAGTTAGTACACCTTCAATCCTGTCGGTCTACTCTGAGTCAGTCTCGCATATTATTGTACCATTCGATCCACTCTAGACATCCTTTGTCGTGTTTTGTGTTGATGATGGGGGACTCATCATGGCCCTCCTTCGACAGATTCATCGTTGTCGACTTCAACACATCATCCAAGGATTGAATCTAGAAACCAACCAAGTACCTTGTCCCTACATGCCTCAATGGTAGGTTACCTCGCTTTCGGCATGAGTTTACATCATTGACTCTTGATCGAAAGATTTCATCTTGCGTTCGACTTCAACTCATTTATTCACGCTTGATGATATGTACTGCGATACCTTGGGGATCATTGACATTAATGGTGATTTCCCTCACACTTGTTAACATTGTACATCAATGACCGGTAATCAAGTGGTTTCTATCATGTTCGACATCAAGACATTTGTAATCACATGAATAGATTCGTATCATTGCAGGTTTAGCTTGAAGACCCCGGGGAGTCATGTTTTACCCAAGTTGCGATGGAGTTTGTATTGAGTCATATTACACGTATCCACATTTGTATTGGTCATGGTTTTGTTACCATCTCATCATGTATCTATGCTTGTGTCCAAGTAGTCATGATTGTGTTCAGTCGGTCATTACTACCATGGATCTGCATTGTATTGGTCGGCAGCCATGTTGTACATCATATGAGATTGTCAGTTCAGAGTCAGTTGTACTGCAACAACATCCTTCATCCAACAAGTCCATTTTTCCATTCTTTCTGTCCAAGCATTTCACCTGTCCAATCTTTAAGTAGCTTCATGCTTTGGGGGGCATTCTGTTACACCTAAAATCTTACCACCATTAGATTCAGTGTATACATCCCTGAAGTTCCATTGGCTAAGTAATTTGTCTAGAAGGGACATCATTGTGCTGCTGCTAGGTTTTGAGAGGTCGTCGCAGGCTGCACTCATGCAACCTGCAACGAAGTCAGTTAAATGGAAAAAATAGCTTCTTCGAGCTCATTCTTGAAGGTTGCTAACTTGGATCACTATCCCTGACCTATTGAGGGAGCTGGCCTTTGGTTCCTAACCTCTTGGAAGGATCCCCTATCTCTCTCCTACCATATCTCAACCTACCCTATCCATACCCTATCCACTTAGTCCTATATAAGTGAAGCTCTACCCCTCTCCAAAGGGAGGAATTCTATGGTACTCTTATGCTGGTGAAACTAAGCCCCATAGATCTAACACTCTAGCTTGGGGAACATCCACTTCTCTCTAGGAGCTTTGGCATGGCTTGTCAAAAGGAGCTTGCAGCGTTAAGGCAATGGTTGTAATCCTCTTTTCTATTGTACTTCTCCACTTTTCAATATAATTAATATAATTGCTTTTCATAAATGTTGTCTCCTTGATGATGTTTAGAGTTTTCCTCCTTAATTGTTAGCTTAGATCTATCATATGAGATATATGCTTTCACTTTTCGTGGTCTATTACATGTTCAACATGGTTTAGCTACCTGCGATCTGGCAGCGCTGGAGCATTGGATCAACAAAGGAGAAAGGGATCTACAAATCTAAGGTAAACGTTCTACTCTTTCATTTGTATTTCTATACGATCTAGAAAAGTATTTATGTTCTATATTATTTGTATTTCTATACGATCTAGAAAAGTATTTTATGTTCTGTCTTATTTGTTCTAGACTTTCATTAAGCTAGGGAAATCAGGCCTTGAGTCCACTCTCGGTAGATTGTCCGTAAAACACCTTAGGTTTGTGGCCATAGAATTGTTGTTTGTCTACAACTTGAGTACTACACAATGGAAACAAGACCAAACTGCAATAGTCCACCAGTGTACCAAACCTATTCTGGAATTTTCCTAGGAATTGTGTTTCTTTTCACTGTATCTTCAATTCAATGTTTCTGTTGAAAAAGTAGCTACCAAAAAAAACCAAGGGCACAAAAATGATCAAACAATAAAAATACCAAAAGCAACATAGCCCCAAAAGGTACAACAAAAAAAAATTTGCATCCCAAATCCATGCATGCAATAAGAAAATGCGGGAAACAATTCCGTAAATGTGAAAATAGTTTATAGTGTATTATTCTTCCTTCTCCATGGACAAATTTCCATCCTGTGTCATGTTGTGCTACACTTTTTTGAATTTAGGTCAAAATTGCCATTGGACCATTTCCTAGCAGATGGATTCTACTTGGCGTTGGACTAAATTGTGGTAGGCTGGATTCATTCATAGTATGGTTACTAGAATAAAGCAATGTTTTACTCATGTCATCTACATAAGTAGCAGAGTCAACAATAACAGAGTTTTTGAAGATAGTCTTTGCACTTATTTCTTAAAATATCACCTTTGCAATATTAGTTAAAGTTGGGTAGTTGTTTATGTGCCATTAGTAGATTCTACAGGTGCTTCAGCAGATGCCAAAACAACTTGCAAGTCCATGCATGTGTTTTTTTTTGTTGAGGGTGAGCCTATTTTTCGCAATAAATTTAAAATATGGTGAATTAATGAATGAAACAAACTGCTTTTTCTTACATCTATCATCTGACAAGTCAGGGATAAAATATGTTATGAAAAGGGTAAACCCATATTCACAACTAGAACATCTAATCCAAGGGATGGTAAGTGTGGAATAGTATAATGATCACCTTAAGAAGAAATTGTAAGTGTAGAATGTATAGGAGTAGAAGATAACAATTCCATACAACTGATCATGTAGGAACTAACAATGGATTTGAATTTTTTATCCAACCCTGAATCTGAGAAGGAACCCTTTCTAGGAGATTATACTAGAGGAAGATGATCTTTTTCATCTGCAAGATGTATTTTTGAACCACCAAAAAATTAAGTGGGCCCATCTAACAAAAATTCATGCAGATTTAAGAATTCAGCTGATATGATTGAGGGATCTCATGCTATTTCATGTTGAACTATTTCATCTAGCAACTTCAGTTTGACCTCAGTGGAAGGATAACGGACCAAATTATTTTCAATGAGATGGAAATTAACACCACAATCCAACAATTTAATACATGGAATAGTCAGTTGAATCACATAGTGCAGCAAAATCGTTTTGGCATTATGCGTTTGAGCATGGAATGTCAGTTGCATCTCCAAATGCCTAAAACAATGGTGGGAGGGAACATATTTCAACCTTGTATGATGTGAGAGTGGAACTATCCCAGTGGATGCTTTAGAAACCATAATTTGACAACCTGTGTCATTCTCATTTCACTGAGTAATTGATCCACCAGATCCAAGAATATGAAGCTAGAGAAAAATGGCCATAGTCACCATAAATCTTACCAATAGACACCACATATTTCTTTTACTTTTTGTTGTGTGCTCTTTCCATTGAACGAGCCTCCCAAATGCATGCTCATCAAACTCACCATCATCAAGGCCACTTGAGTGGGATCTCTTATGCAATTGAGTAGTTTCAAGAGACTGTTCAGTGGGCAAGATTGAAGGTAGGAGGTGTTTTCCAAAGAAGTTAACTACACTGGTGGAAACAAGGGGAGAAATGTATAACTTTCTCATCAACCCACTATAAAATTTTATAATATCTATAGATTCTTGAATTTTCGCTATGGACAAGGTAGAATAGGTCGCTAAATCTTGTAAATCCTTCCACCAATCATGAGGCATGTCAATGATGTCATCTCCAAAAGAGAAAAATGGTACATCCGAATTAGGGAGATCAATGGGTATGAGAAAAGGTAGGGAGATGTCAACCGAATAAGTTATAGCCCCCCCATTTATGGTGCATGATGTGACCCCAGCCTAAGTCCAACTGTATGTCCTTCACAATCTAAGACTAGAAAAATATATAGATTCCATTAGTTGTAGGTTAGAGTTAATCTAACATAGTTGATATTGAGTTATATTTCCATACAACCCACTTTAACCATAGCTAAATATGTTTTTAAGTGATGTTGGATCCAGTTAGGGACCCACTTAGAACTTTGGATTCCGTCCTTTCAATAGATGCATGGATAGGTGAATGAATTTTCTTGGACTTTTTTGAAGAGACAAACTATGTTTTCTTGGAGAAGTATCGAGTCCTCTCTTTGGAGTTTGATACAGAGGTCTAACATACTCATTCTGATTCGGTGATGCTATTTTCAGTCCAAACTGATAATTTTTCAGTATAGAAAGTGTTTTTCTTTGTTTGTCTATTCACAAAAAAAAAGGGTGAAAAAATGCCTAGTGGTTCCAGAAATAATCTATAAGTTGAGGTAGTCTTACGGAAAATTTTCATGGTCACATCAAGTCTTTTCCTTAGGCCATAGCAGAACTCGGACATAGGTGTCTCGACTATCATTATAATTTCTTTCTCTTTTATGGTTCAATATCAAACTATATTGACATGTGCTAGTTGCACAAAGAGTAGTGAGATGCTCTATAACCAATATGGATTTTGGTCTCAAAGGAAATGGAATTATGCAATAGGTAATGGGCTAATTTTATAAGAATTTTGCTTGATGATGTATTTATGTTTTAAACTCTGATATGGTAGTAATGAAATATTCTCTCCCACACTAAAGGATATATTTTGCGTTAGCTTATCCTTTGTTGCTATGAACAGTGAAACTAGAAATGTTGATGATGTATTCATGTTTTAAACTCTGATATGTTAGTAATGTAAAATTTCGTCCCACACTAAAGGATATATTTTGCATTAGCTTACCCTTGGTTGCTGTGAACAGGCCAATTGCAAACGCTTCTTCCAAAATAGTTTTTGAACTTTCAAGGCATTGGGATATATAAAATCCCAATTTGTTACCATTTTCTCCATACATATTTCCAAACTTCTCAATGTAAATTAAAATTATAAACTCAAGCTTTAACTATGACAATTATTCTTGTTCCTTTTTCCCCTGTGTGATCTTGCATATGTTTTTTTATTGGAAGATCAAACGAATTGTCTAGAGAATAAAGGGAAATTGAAAAAAAATCTAGAGTTAATGCTGTTTTGTAATTATGAAGGCCAACAACACCAAGACCAGATGTGCCCCAAATCAGATAATTTGTGGATGACCATGAGGCCTGGATAAATTGTTCCCATTTGGTCGAGCAATCCATGCCCATAGCAGGTCCAAAAGATGTGCCAGATCCCATAAGGAGCTATCTTAATTTGTCGATGTTTCTCTTTGCCGACATACCGCCTCATAAACTAGATCCCCTGAATGAAGCTTATGAAATAGTGCGTTAAGATCACGAGGTTGTTTGTAAATGACTTTTTGTGGCCACATATCAGGTCTTAATAAGCCTGGCATATTGGAATCACCTATTGGGTTGGGTCATTCCTATCCAATTTGGATTGCTTGATACTACTTCAAATCCACTTTAATGTCAAGCCATGAATTAACCATATCCCAACATGCTGACTCCCAATCCAAATAGGCAACGACCGTTTCAAAGCCTAAAGGATGTTTCAAAGCATGAATTGAAGGTTGTTCCAAGCATTAATTAAAAACTAAAAATTGAACAATGAATGCATTTTCAATTTTTGAACTCAAGACTTTTAGAGGATTAGCATGATAACTCAAAACTCAGAATATTCAAGAACAAAACTAAGAATATTGAGCAATGAGGTATATTACAAAGCGTCCCAACTTCCTTGGCATATTGAGGTTATAATTTTATTATTTCTATAGACTAATAGGTAGATTCAAAATTAGTACATACTAGATTCTAAATGCTAATAGAAAAGAATATAGAAAAGAATTATTAAAGTATGTGGAATTCAATCACCATATCATGGCAACACTGAGTAGTGAGCACAAAACGGAAATTTTATCCTGGTTATGCAAAAAAGAATTCAGTTCTAACTTTTTCAACAAGAATTTTATGATTTGATTATTAAATCATTTTAATTTACTAATTGCTATATTTAATTTTACTATGGTGACTTGCAAACATGCATTATTCATAGTATTCATGTGTCATTATTCTGATTCCAAGTTGGCAACTTCCTTGGAATGGGTGAGTTTTGTGAATCGCTTTACCTACCTCGCTTACAGGCACAACCTTACTAGCACGAATGAAACCATGTGTATGGAAAATATCCTAAGCTTACTATTTGGTAGTATTTTGATGGTAAAAAGATGGGTTTCCTTTGTCGTTTTCTTGCATTCCATGCATGAATTATATTACCTGTAAGGTGAAAGTTTTGTGTAAGGATGTGGGATATGCCGTGGACCCTTCCTTCCCTTTTCTAGAAATTTAGGTGCCTAGAATTATATGTATTTTTAAGCTCAATTATTTGTATTTTTTTCAACCAATGACACTAGTCTTTTGTAGTGCAATTATTGTTGTTATGTTTCTTCCAATCCATGACAAACTACTTATCTTGACTAAATATATATGGATTTGCAGAAGGTGTTGCTAATGCCGATCTAGTACTCCTAGTAACGACAAGGCCAATGAATGGGAATACTCTGGCTTGGTCTATGGCATGTGAGCATGATCAATGGGGCCGTGCAATTGCAGGTAAGTTGCATGCTTATGTATCATCTCAAACATGTTCAATTGAAAGTTGTTATCTACCATAGTGTCATTCTTCAAAAACTTATTTTTTGGCAATAGTATTTCATTTAACAGGTAAAAGTAAATTATTTGTTCAGGTCATGTAAATGTAGCACCTCGACATCTAACAACTGAGGATAAAACATTACTTTTTGCAACAATAATACATGAGGTAAGCCATCTGTATTTTTATTCACTAGTTTATGAGCCATTTGTTCTTGCTGAGCCAACCGATGAGTAGGGATCATGACATACACCCAAAAATAGATTGCTTATTCACTATCTTGTTCAAATTAAATATTAGTGAACCTAGACAAACAAAGAATATATTCATTCACACAAACATTAGCATGTCTATATTAGCAATGAATCAACTCCAGATTCCCATTATGTTTATGAAAATGTGTGACAATTTATGGACAAGATGAAGTTGAGCAAAATATTCAAGCAACCGACTATTCAAGTAATCACAATCTCATGATATGGCATTTATCATCTAGTTAAGGGATACAAACGTTTCGTCTTCTAGTTTATTCATATTGTCTATATTGAACAAAGTACATAAATTCTCATAGTGGAAGAGACAAACAAGGAAGATGATTCGTCTTGAATATTGGCCTTTCAGGCACAAAATATTGAGCTGCTCAGCTGCATTAATATCTCATGTCTATAATAAGAATCACTGCACTATGTTATGAAATGCATATCACATGACTGAAATTTGTGTCTGCAAATTGTATGCAAATTTTTTCAGCATTTTTGTTGTTTAAGTAAGTAATCGCAAATTTTGGAATTATAGTTCTTATGCCTTGTGACGATTACAAAGAATAGGTTGCTCTTGCATGATAATATGTAGATATTTGGGTACATGTCGATATCCTGTTACAATCATCTCTTGAATATTCTTATTGTATTTTCTTAGACTTAAAAATAATGTAATATGGGTGTTAATATTGCTCATCTCCCTAATTATTAAAGGGTCCTAGCTCAATAATAGAGCGCTTACTTTACAAGCAGGAGGTTGGTGATTCGATTCCTCCATACCATATTGATATTGCAATATTGGTATTTTTAATAAAATATCTTTTATTATGATTTATTATGGCTATAGAGAGGGTTTCAAACCGTCTGTGTATGTTTCTACAAGGGGGGTTCTAAGCCACTTTCATATGTCACTACGAGGGGGATTCGAAGCCACCTTCATACATCACTATGAGGGGGGTTCGCAATTTCCCTTGTATGTTACAACGAGGGGTGTTTAGAACCACCCTTGTAGGTACCTACGAGGGGGGTTTCAAACCGCCTCTGTAGACCTCTATGAGGGGGGTTCCAAACCACCCCTATAGGCATCTACGAGGGGGGTTTAAAACCACCTCTGTATACCTCTACGAGGGGGATCACAAACCGCCCCCAAAATTCACTTTTGGGGGCGGTTCCAATCTTGTCAAAAACTGCCCTTAAAGGGAAAAAATTTTAACATCGGTGCCTTTAGGGGCGGTTTTTCAAAAACCGCCCGCAAAGCCAAAACCCCCCCGTAGGTCACTTTTGGGTGCGGACAACAACCCCCCCTAATGGCCAAAAATGTAGTAGTGAATTGTCACCTACCCAAATTTTGAGACCTATTATTTTATTGCAAAAAACATTATGTTAAATTATAATTAGAAAGTTTTGTAATTATGACCAAATCTAGTCAAGGATGACTGTAATGACAGATTATTATTATTTAATAAATTAAAACAGGAGACAAACACCCAAGGGAACTGTTAAATGAGTGTTCACTGACCCACTAGTAGGAATGGAAGTTGTTAGAAGGCATGGGACAGATGTCAGCATTTGCACTCCACCACTAGCTGTTGGTTATGGGACAACTACCCCTAACTTTGTGTCATTATCCCCGAGGTGGGTGGAAGAGAGCTGATGGCTCATTAATGCCAAGTTAACCACTAAAAAGCCTAGGAATCCTAGATAAGGAAATTCAAATTGAGTAGGCAGCTCTACATTATTTTCTGCAGAAATAATTCCTCAAGTGTATTAGGTGATCACTGAGAGATTCGAATAGGGAGGCTAAGTGGGAGTGCATTGTGAGACTGCTAAAAATATTCTGAGAAGAGAAACTGAGGTGTTAGTGCAGGTCTCTTTGACTGCTAAGTCTATATGAGTGGATGAACTACTTTGTTGTTGCAAGTAGATGACCTAAAGCTTCTACAAATTCTTCTTCCTAGTGGTTCAGTGAACAAGATCGGGGGTCCTAAGGTAAGTAATTTGGCTGTATTCAGGAATAGGTTGGGTGGAATAGGTTCATTGGATTGTTTGTTTCTCCTACAATCAATCAGGTTCTACTGTTCTACCTTATTGTTTATAGTTAAATTATTTTTTGAAATTGTGGGTTTAGTATTTACAGTTAATGACATATAGAAGCAATTGTTTTCAAATTCTGACCTAGAGATGATTTTGTTCAAGGATGATTAAGCAATGAGATGATTGATAAAGAAATCTTTTCTGCATTTTTCCCCATGGGAACTTTCCGCGTCGTACTCCAGTACAGAGAAGGAAAATTTAAAATAGAAGATTTGATAGACAGATTTTCATATGAATGAATAGAATAATGTTGATGTATATTTTTAATTTTCCCTATCAGTTATATTCTGTAATACAAACTATACGCTTAGATTTAGAATTTATACGCAACATATTATAAATTCAGGCATTATAGTAGTTTCTGTCATATAAATTTAAGTTAACATTTCATTTCTGCTCAAAAACTAGGATTTCAATTATTAATATCTACCTGAAAATGTATGTTGTATATTCTATTCTTTCCAACAATAGAATGTTATAATTCTACTTAGTCCAGGTATCATAATCCCTATTAATTTAAATAGCTGCAAATTTAAATATCCTTCGTACAGAAATGTTAAATGCATTTTCTTTTCATTTCTTTTCTTTCATTCAACATTCATGATTTAAACCTAGCATTATTCCCTTTATTTAAACAGTCTGTTATATTTCAAATTTTTGCAGAATAGATTTATTCTAGGTTTTAATTCCAAAATCTTATAGTCCCACTAAGACTAAAATTTCAACTGTATAAAGTTTGCAAACATGTACATGTTCATTTCCAAAACCCTAAGAGCATTTATAACCAGCCTACAGTCTACACATAATATCGTAAACCTATTTTATTATATCAAGCTTTTCCAAAGCTAAATACATCATCCTTATTCGACTATAACTTTTACGATAGTAATCTACTTGAACATGATAAACTTAAACAAGAGTGTTTCTCTTCCATCAGTCGTAATAATTATCTCCGTGGTGGTTCAAAACAAAAACTGAGTTTCATCACCATTCTAACTTCAACCTTAATACTCATTCAAGTTATGGGTCAAAACCAAAATGGAGTCACATTATCATCTTCCAACTTAAACTTAAAACAATACAAGCACAGGGTTTATCTATCGAGCATTAATTAACCTACGGCTCTCGGCCTGAATCAACATTGTTTTTCTAACCAACATATCAACTAATATAAACATAGAAACAGTTCTGAAAACCATCTAGGGTTATGTTTCAATACAACTAAATCCCATTTCAATATTCAAACAAAATTATAAACATTTTAACACAATACTTTCAAGGTTTTGTAGAAACAAGTTAACTCTCGGCTCTTAGTTAATTTTCACATTTATCAATATAGTCAATCCATTGACAGAGTTTATATTGAAAACTTTTCAAGGTTTCTAAACCACATAGGGTTCATTCCTTTAGCAACCTCATCGTAAAATAAGTTCACAGTTATTTTTAAACACCGCAGCAAAACATTATTAGGCCGAATAACAACATAAACTGAGGATTTATCCTCTTACAAATATTGTTCAAAAAAAATCTTAAACTCGGCCATTACCCTTGTTAGGGACTGTTTTTCCAACTCTCGTCAAACTGTAAACACCGGACAAACCATGCCAAAGGTACCTACGAGGGTTTAAGAACCACCGAGGCTTACCAGGTGGTTGATGCAGCATCCTCACACCAAGCTTTCAAACCCTGTAACCTTCCGCAAAGTTGTACCTACCATAAAAACTACTGAGAGGTTAAATGCTGAAAGCACAGAAGTCAAATTTGAATCAACACAACTTTTATTGTTATTTTTCATCAATTGATTTATTACCTGAGTATTATAGCCCCAGAACTAAGATGCCAGTAGCAAACACTGTGAAAAATCATCTAGCGAATGCAGCAAGGAAGAGTTTAGATTCCAATAACCACCGTCACCTTCATGCAAGAAATTGATCTCTGATTCAAAATCTCTACTATCAAGATCATCAAGAAACACTTATTACTATTTCCTTAACAGTATTCGAAGATACAAAGAGCCTCGGCTCTATACAAGAAATGCAAACACCTGAAACTATTTAGAATTTCCCAACAGGTCAAGAGGTTGAACTCGGGGAATGAGCCCTCTGAACACCAACTTCCCAACCCTACATTGTAGCAAGTTGTCGTCTTCTCTACCCTCCCACTACCAAGGCAAAATGAAGGATGAAAAACCATCTCGATGCAAGTCATAACAAAGGACTAGGGTTTCCAGATTCAAAACCCAAGAGTACAAGAGATCAATGATGGAGACGAAGCTAGCCAAGCACGTCGAAAAATGGGAAACAACGACATTAATTCCCTTATTAATTATCACTTACACCACAATGCCATCTCAGTAAACCAAGGTGCAAATCGAGGTCCAGCTCGGCATAAAAGTAACACCTGCGACTCTCATCACTTGAATCCAAACCACGGTGGCACCAACTAGGAAATCCAGTCAATGTTGTAGGCAGGTGACTTTAATACTTGACCTGATACGAAAACCTGCCAACACCCTAAACATTCAATGCCTGTCCCTTATCACATCGCAGTACCTGTTAGGGTTTGCAACATATTAATTCGTTGCATTTTCCATGTCTAAAGTCGACACTTGTTTTTATAATACTTTCCAAAAGTTTTAATCGTAGAATACCAAATTATTTTGGTTTTATAGTTTATTATATGACTTCATATCAATATAGATCGCATTCATAAAAGTTATTCAATACTTAGTGTATAGTTAGGATTCCATATTATACACATCGTAACATTAGTTCATATCGTTATCTCTAGTTTACAAGGTCCTATAACATATACAATCTTTAAATAAATAGAAAGGTCTAATTCCCATAGTGTAGCAATTTCACATTAATATTATCATAATATGATGCTAATACTATAATAGACATTGCTATTTTTGCATAGTTCTATATGCATTTATAGTGGAGAATTATAGGAGCTACCATAGTTATTATGATAGTTGCGAGTTAAAATCCATGCACTGAAATAATATTGGGATCAAGTTTTCATAATGTAAAAGAGTGTATAAGTCGAATTATTCACATAGTGAGTGTGCATGTTATTACCATTCCTTGCATAATGACGAAATGACGACAGGATTCTAATAGCACTGATAAGCTTGTAAACTAGCACGTAAACGAGAAGTAGGACAAAGATCCATACCTTCAATAACTTTCATGCAAGGAAGTACTTAGAGTTTTTCACAATACATTGACGATGAATTGAAAAACATATTTACTCTTAAACACTTGAATTGTCGTATTATTCTTACTTGCGTTTCTGCACAATGAAACATCTTCAAATGCTTTAGCTAAATGTAGCTAAGTAAACCTCAGAGTACCTCGTAGGACCCCTTTGTCATCATTCAAAAGCAAACTGTCAGTACTTTGTCAAGGAAACTCTATCACAAGATAAACTTATTTACATCGTGTAGATTATAGTTAAACACAAGCAGAACTGAAGATGTATTTTGTGTTATGATCGTACTTTGTCTTTAGTTAAAATATTAGTATCTATGTTAATTCCGTATTTACAACCATCCTCAATTTTTTTTTTAAGAACTACGATGTGTCGTTAATTACTTTAGTTAAAATATTTAACCATTATTTTAATTTCTGCATTAGCAATTTCAGTGTTTATTGCTACTATAAAAAATTTTAAATTTTGGTAAATTTCTGGGATGTTACACGTGGTATCAGAGCTCTTGTTCGAACTCTCAGCCTGAAAGTTCCAAAGAACGCGCAACAAAAAATTTGTGACAACAAAAATATTTACTAATTAAATTATTTTGTATACAAAAAATTGTTTCTAAGTTACAGGTATGGAAGGATCAGCTGAACACATGGAGGACAGATTTCAACCAAACAGTCATAGCACTGGACATCATTATGAAGAAGAAGTCCATGGTGGATTGAATGACAATTCATCAGAATTGTTATGTGCCTTTGAGGAGTTGAAAGCAAAAATAAGATCTGTTAAACAAGATAATGAGAGAATTCTGAAGGCACAAGAAGAATTGAACCAAGTACTATTCGATCAGCGTCCAACTGATGAACAAGATAGAAGGGTTGATAATACCTCCAATATTGAAGACTTACCTCATGGGAACAAGGATAAGAAGGTGAAAACTGATGATAACAGTTCAACATCATCAGGAGCTGCAAATGATATACGTAAAAAGAAATGTAATTATTCAAGTGATAGCAGCAAAGGGGATTACAAACCAAGAAGAAAAAGCCACAAACAATATGAACATATTTCTGGGGAGTTCAAGAAGATCAAACTCCCAATCTTTGTTAAGATTCAATATGCTAAGATAGAAAATAGAAACATTACATTCCATTTCACAATAATAGCATATACAGGATCATTGATGAAACAACAAGCACAACATAAACATAAGAGACACAGATTTATCCTGGAAAACCCTCATGGGGTAGAAAACCCAGCAAAGCTTCCTCAATATAGATGAATAGCAATATACAAAGATGCAAACCAAAGACATGATCTCCTCCTCCACCATAACAGACCTCTCCTCCACAAGTGCGCTACATTCTGAGTGAGGGAAGTGTGTGTATAATGAGGAACACAACTCCTCTATTTATACACATCTCCAACTTGTACTTTATATTAACTAGGTCTGCCCCAACTTTACCACTGGGTTAAACACCCCACTACAACTGACTGGGCCGACCCCACTAGGGTGGTCTAACAACCCTTTGACCCACATAACACATACAGGGATGACCCCCACTAGGGAAGTCTAATAACCCAAGTTACCACATTCCGACGGAAGAATAAACATCTCTGGATATATAATAAGATCTTCACGGAGGAATGAAACATCTCCGGAATAATAAAGTACAAATATAATATTATTAGAAGTTACAATATCTCAACACTCCCCCTTAACGAGAAGGATATTATAACAACATCTGCAGGAGCAAGGAGTCATCAACATCATACATGATACATCTATAAATCATTGGAAGCTTTCTTCAATATATCATCATCAGTAACTTAACCAGTTACTGGAACATCAACATCATCGTCATCGTCATCACACGATCATCGACATCGTCATCACACCATCAACAACATCGTCATCACACGATCATCAACATCATCATCACATGATCATCAGCATCATCATCACATGATCATCAGCATCATCATCACACGATCATCAGCATCGTCATCACACGATCATCAGCATTGTCATCATATGATCATCATCATCGTCATCACACGATCATCAACATCATCATCAGCATCATCATCATACGATCGTCAACATCGTCATCATCTCGATCTACAGCATCTGGATCATCTCGATCTACAACATCTGGATCATCTCGATCTACAACATCTAGATCATCACGATCTACAACATCTGGATCATCACGATCTACAGCATCTGGATCATCAGTATTAGTATCCACACCAATACAAGTATACACATCATCAATACAAGTATCCTCATCAATACAAGTATACATACAAGTATCCTCATCAATACATATCATCAATACAAGTATCAATAATACAAGTATCCTCATCAGTCAAGTATACATAATAGCAGCATACCCTGCAAACACACACGATCATATTACAGGATGATCAATCCCGCTCTCTTTAGAACATAGGTCCATGGATGATACAATCCAGATCAAGTTCCAGGATGATCAATGCTTATCACTTTAACACATCGCACCATGTCTAGGGATGATGCAATCCCGATCAACTTCCAAGAGGATCATTCCTTATCACTTTAAGACAAGTCTCATGTCCAGGGACAATACAATCCCATCACGTACATTTTGAACCAAGAGTCCAGGGACGATACAGTCCTATCATCAATTCTCGGAGACAAATGTCTACGGATCAATTATGGGACAAAAGTCCGGGGAAGATATAATCCCCTACCTGTTCATTCAGGACTTCATTCTTGGAGACCCAGTCTACGGCTCAATTTTGGGACCGAAGTCCGGGGATGATACAATCCGCTACGTGTTCATTTAGGACTTTATTCTCAGAGACCCAGTCTACGGCTCAATTCTGGGACCGCAGTCCGGGGATGATACAATCCCCTACCTGTTCATTCAGAACTTTATTCTCGGAGACCCAGTCTACGGCTCAATTCTGGGACCGAAGTCCGGGGACGATACAATCCCCTACCTATTCATTCAGGAATTTATTCTGGGAGACCCAGTCTACGGCTCAATTCTAGGACCGAAGTCCGGGGACGATACAATCCCCTACTTGTTCATTCAGGAATTTATTCTCGGAGACCCAGTCTATGGCTCAATTTTGGGACCGAAGTCTAGGGACGATACAATCCCCTACCTGTTCATTCAGGACTTTATTTTTGAAGACCCAGTCTACGACTCAATTTTGGGACCGAAGTCCGGGGATGATACAATCCCCTACTTGTTCATTCAGGACTTTATTTTCGAAGACCCAGTCTACGGCTCAATTCTGGGACTGAAGTTCGGGGACGATACAATCCCCTACCTGTTCATTCAGGACTTTATTCTCAGAGACATCTTGTCTACGGATCCTTTTAGAACATGTGTTCAAGGATGATGCAATCCCTCTTCTTTCTCGGAGACATATGTCTACGGATCCTTTTAGAACATGTGTTCAAGGATGATGCAATCCCCTTGTCAACTTAGACCTTGTTTAAGGACCATCCACCAACCTCTCTATCGGCATCACCAATATATGTACCCTCATCATCGACCTTATTGTCGATGCAGGCAATCTCATCATAAGTGACCACATCACTCCCCCTTTCGATAAGGGTCCTTCTAAACCTACACCAAGCTTGTCTCGGAGATACTCAAACTTTTCTTGAGGTAGAGGTTTGGTTAGTACATCGGTAACTTGTTCACTTGAGGTAGTGGTTTGGTTAGTACATCGGTAACTTGTTACAAATTCGAACTTTATAGTTCCTTTCTGCACCATATCTTGTCAGATCTCTATGTGCTTTGACTTATCATGGAACACTGGATTCACTGCCATCTTGATACAACTATGTTTGTCACATAGGATCACAGTTGGGTTCCATATCTAAGTCAAACAATTTGATAACAACTTCCGAATACATACCGCTTCACAACTAGTAGAGTAAGCAGCTATATATATTCTGCTTCAGCTGTGCTGAGAATCACACTAAACTGCTTCTTGCCAAAAACATGAGATCATGGTAGATCCCAGACAATAACATCCTCTCGATGTGCTTTTCCTGTCTGATACACTTCCTTCCCAATCAGCATCTGTTTAGTCATCTAATATCTCTAAGATAACATAGACCAAAGTCTATCGTACCCTCTAGGTACCTCATCACATGCTTTGCAGCTATCTGGTGAACATACCTAGGTTCCACATAAATGACCCAATAATCTGTCAATACAAAGTCACATCCACTAACTCTGATGAGTCATCATCTAATAGCTTTAAGTTGGAATCCATGGGAGAGGCCATGGCTTCACATTCTAACATATCAATTCTTCTCAAGATTTCCACAGCATACTTTCCCGGGATGAGAAAGATTCCTTCTGAGCCTTGCCATACTTCCAGACCTAATAAGTAAGAGATCTTTCATTTTCATTTCTGCAGCCATCTTCTTCTTTCTTTTCATGATCTGTTTGTAAAAATATATCATCCACATACAGTAATAGTATGATAGGTTCATCATTCATAACGGATCAACTTTACTTTTGGTAAAGCCCAAGCTTATCAAGAAACTGTCAATTCTCCCTTTGTGACTGAACATCATTCACACTCTGCATTTGAGTGATCTTCTGCATATCTATCTGTGCCATCTCTTGTCAGATGGGTCTACTAATATGAGCCTCAATATCATTCAAACTCTGTGGTGAGTTCCTTCTTGCATCCATGCCATTTGTATATAGAAACCATCTTCAACGTTGTAGCAAAGGTTGAGATCCACATTACCCATGGTGATCATTAAGCTCATCAAATGACTATCGATCCTGAGTACCCGAACGGATCTTTCTTCAATTGAATCCTTGATTCACACTTCTTCTTCAATTATATCATTAAGATAATGGTCTTATCTAGCCACTTGGAGCAAACATCTCGTCATGATTCTCTTCCTCTTTCTAAGAGAATCTTCTAGCCACAAGCCTTCTATAGTATGTTTGATTTGTAAATCTTCTTGTTGAACATCCATCACTTGTTCGGTGTCCATCATTCTTCATGATCCTTCCTACAAATCAAAATTAAGTACATGATTAGTAATACTTCATAATCATCAAATCATGTTGACATGATAACCTATTATGCATACATATATGATTTACATAGTTATGCTACTATCTTGACCAATACTTTGGCACAACACTTTTCCATATCCTGTATGCATACAGTGGCTATCTAGATGCCTTCCATCTCTACCAGAACATACTATCGAGAGTGTGCACATCTCTCAGCATGTCAGCAAAGAGGTTTCATTCTATACAAGCAACAATGGAATGTTTGTCCAACTTACCATTCATATGCATATTAGTACTATATTGTTCAATGCTATATGAATGTTTACAATCAACATGATATATTCTAGGAATACAAATATGCATACAACTATTACAAGCAATATCATTTACTATTTCAAATAACAACTCAAATACTTATTTTTTATGTTTGTGTGGTTGCCTCCCGCTTGATCTTCTATATGACTTTTGAACTTCTATTCATCCTGTACCACTGTGCATGCTCAAGTGTGCACTAGTGTCATGCTCATGATCTCATATACAAATATACATTCATTAGTATAGTCTCAATATTATCAAAACATTATAATTCTAAATAATCTTGAATATGTATAGTCATGATCATAGATAATAAACATTAGTATTCAAGGTTTCAGGTAAGTCTTCTTTTACTCATGCATATTCTTATTTGATTATAGGACTCTTCTGGTTAGTTAAATCATCAATCAAGATAAGAGACATAATATGCATAAACCCTTGATTACTAACTTTATGAATAAGCATAACCAATCATACCAAGTATACTTATATAAGGGATCCTAACACAAGGTAAGATTCTAACTTGACATAGGAAAACATACCTGGATTAGTTTACCTGCTTAGTTATGTCTAACATACCTAATCAGTATCTTCTTTGTTCTCTTCAATGATTTAGAGATCCTGTGTTGGAACCTGCATATCTCATAGGTTAAGCATAATAGAACCAAGTCATACATACCTTGTAAGTAGAACTTCTATGTGATCAAAGATTATGGAGGAGTCTTTTTCTTCATGTTGTCATGGTCATGGAACTTGATTTGTCTTTCGTGATGTACCTGTATCTTGTTAGCAGACAACATCAACCTCATACAACACCACAGTGCATTAGTACAATCATATAACTCTAATCAGTGAATGTCTTCTATCATTCACATGCATTCATACTTTTACTAGGGTGATAAGACAACTCTAACATTAATCAAGATTGTACTAATAAATAATATGAAGACAAACATATTATGAACTTAATCAAGAATCAAATTTCAAGACATACCTGAACCTCCTTAAGTCATACCTGTCGAGACTTCTTGTAGTCTTCTTATGTAAGGCCTTAGCCTCAACTCCCCCTGAAACTTGATCTAGAGCTTGATTAGGGTTTGTCAGAGAAACCCTAAAAATTCAAAGTTTGACTTTCACACTTCTGAAGGTATGGAAGGATGTGTCTTGCTGAGTTGATCAAACTATCATACTTCAATTTTGAAATCTCCAAAATTTGACCCCTCAAAAATTGCCTTCGAAACTTTTGGATCTTCTGGACAGGATCCCGAACTATGGTTTGATGAAGCCCACCCTTTTTCCCAATCAAAAGGTTCGATCCAAGGCTCTAAAATCTTATTTTTCTGAGGAGCTTCCAGCCGTGGTCACAGACTTCAAAAATTCCAACTTTTGTTGAAGCCCTAATTTTCCATCTTTCCGATCAAAATCCCGAACTGGGGTTTGATCAAGCCCAGTCTTCTACCTAACCACAAAATTCGATCTTGGTCTCTAAATTTTGATTTTCCTGAGTAGCATTCAGCCATGGACTCCTATTCCAAAAATTCTAACTTTCTCTGAAACCCTAAATTCCGAAAGCCATGAATGAAGGTGTTCCAAAAATAATTCTATTTTGACATAAATATGTACCTGATTGATTCTGCTGTAACTACAAACTTTTCGATCCACAGGGTTTGAAATTTTTTTTAGTGGTAGCCTGACCTGTCATCTTTCCATACCGACAGGTCTGACCTCAATTGTATTTTCTGAGAGAGAGTTATTCCAAGTGTCGCAACGTGACCTATTTATGCGATAAAAAAGGAGAGCGAACTTGTACGGCATGCCACGTGTCACTGGATCAACTTCGGCCTCTAAAAACGTTTCTTGAGATAGTACATTTTGTGTACTACCTGTAACTTTTTACAAAATTTCATTTGGAGCTTCCTAGCCCAAGGTATGACCTTTTTTCCAAGGTCACCTAATTATGACTGAGATCAGAAAGAGGCAGAAACCCTAACGTGTACTGATCATAAATCACAAAGTACAACAACTCTAAGGGTTTCCTTTGGACACAAGGTACCTGGGGATGTTATATACTACCTTTAAAGGTTTTAGATCCTGAATCTTCGCCAAAATGGATTTAGAGCGAAAGTTCCACGATGACTGGTTTTTGCTATACAAAACCCTAACCTTCAAATTGTTGCAAGAGAAGCAAGTGTCGTAAGTGCCATACATTGCCTTCCTTCAGGTTAGCTCTGATACCATGTTAAGATTCAATATGATAAGATATAAAATAGCAGCATTACATTCCATTTCACAATAATAGCATATACAGGATCATTGAGAAACAATAAGCACAACATAAACACAAGAGACATAGATTTATCCTGGGAAACCCTCATGGGGTAGAAAACCCAGCAAAGCTTCCTCAATATAGATGACCAGCAATATACAAAGATGCAAACGAAAGACATGATCTCCTCCTCCACCATAGAAAACATCTCCTCCACAAGTGCGCTACATTCAGAGTGAGGGAAGTGTGTGTATAATGAGGAAAACACCTCCTCTATTTATACACATCTCCGACTTGTACTTTATATTAACTAGGTCGGCGCCAACTTTACCACTGGGTTAAACACCCCACTACAACTGACTGAGCCGACCCCACTAGGGTGGTCTAACAACCCTTTGAACCACATAACACATACAGGGCTGACCCCCACTAGGGAAGTCTAATAACCCAAGTTACAACATTCCGATGGAGGAATAAACATCTCCGGATATACAATAAGATCTTCACGGAGGAATGAAACATCTCCGGAATAATAAAGTACAAATATAATATTCTTAGAAGTTACAATATCTCAACAATATTCAATGTTGAAACTGAGAAAGGAGAGACAGCTGAAGCATGGCTGTCCGACATGAAGAAATACTTTCAAATCTATGATTATTCAGAATCATTAAAAGCAAAGATGGACATATACAACCTGATCGGTAAGGAAGATATCTGGTGGAAGGACATCAAAAGAGTGAAGGTCATCAAGGACAAATATGTGAATTGGAGCACTTTTAAATGGTACTTCAAGAAGAAATTCCTATCTGAACAATATTACGAAGAAAAGTCTAAGGAATTTTATGATCTAACATTGGGAACCATGAACATGAAAGAGATGAATAGTAAATTTCTAAATTTGCTAAGGTATGTGCCATATCTTGTGGAGGAAAAACCAAACATTTAGAGGTATATGAGTTGTCTACCTTTCAACATCAAGGAAAAAATAGAGTATGACAATCCAAAGACCTTATAAGAAGCCATGAGGAAAGCAACTTTCTGCTATGATACAGACCGGAAAAGAGAAGGGATATCTAACTGGAAAAATCATAAACCCTGCAACTTTGAGCTGAAGAAGAAAAATTTTAGGTTCAGTGGAAATTATGGTTTTCAAAAGAAAAATTTTCCAAATCAGAATCTCCAAGGAAACGGTCCCAGAAATAATCAGCAGCAGAATTTTACAGCTCCTAGAAATACACCCAATGTTACCAGAACTAATGACCAAAGGACACCTATAAAATGTTTTGAGTGTCAAGGTCCTCATTATGCTTCAGAATGCCCCAAAAGGAAGCATACATCAAATAATATTCACTCCATACAAGCTGAACCTACTGTGGGACACTTGGAAAGAGATATGCCTAGAATTAATGCAGCTCTAGACAACAGGCAAGCAGAGCATCAAGTCTCTATGGTAGAGATTGAAGGTATGCTACAAAACCATCGAGTTTCTATTTTGATTGATCCAGGCGCTAGCCTGAGTTATATATATCCATATATAGTAGAACATCTTAATTTGAAAATAGAAAAATTTAATAAATCCTGGTTAGTTAGACTAGCAACATGAACAAAAAGAAAAGTGCCTGATTTTGTTGAAAGTTGTGTTTTATCTATGAATCAGTTAAAGACACAAACCAAGATGAATGTTTTACCTTTAGGATCCTATGACATCTTAATTGGAATGGAATGGTTAGAATAACATCATGTTATTTTGAATTGTTATGAGAAAATGTTTACCTGTCTAAATGATGAAGGAGAAACAGTAGAAGTAAAGGGTATTCCTAGAAAGACATCACTTAGACAGATTTCAACTATGCAAGTAAAAAGAGCAGTTAGAAAAGGATGTAAGATGTTCATAGTAAATGTAGTACATGAGGAGTCAATTACAAAAGAGGAAAAACTGAAACTAGTAGACATACTTGTCCTAAAATAATTCCAGGATGTTTTTCCAGAAGAGATTTTGGGGTTACCCCCAAAGAGAGATCTAGATTTTACCATTGAGCTTATATCAGGTGCGGTGACAAACTCTAAAGATCCATATAGGATGAATATACTGGAATTAAATGAGTTGAAATCACAGTTGAAGGAACTAATAGATAAAAACTATATAAGACCCAATGTGTCTCCTTGGGGAGCACCTGTTATATTTGTTAAGAAAAAGGATGGCACTTTAAGACTTTGTATAGATTATCACCAATTGAATAAGATGACAATCAAGAATCGGTATCCGTTGCCCCGCATAGATGATCTATTTGATCAGCTGCGTGTCGAAACGATATTTGCAAAAGATTGATTTGAGGTCAAGATATCATCAAGTTCATGTGAAGGATGAGGATATTTTTGAAACAACCTTTAGAACTCGATATGGACATTATGAGTTCGTAGTCATGCCATTTGGGTTGACTAATGCCCCGACAGTATTTATGTGCTTAATGAACAATATTCTGCACAAATATTTGGATAAGTTTGCCATTGTGTTCATAGATGACATTCTAGTATATTCTAAAAGTAAGGAAGAACATGACGAACATCTACGTATTATTTTACAAGTTTTGAGAGATCATCAGTTATATGCTAAGTTTACTAAGTCTGACTTTCACAAGGATAAGATTCAGTATTTAGGACACATAATCTCTAAGGAAGGAATTTCGGTTGATCCCGATAGGATAAAAGCCATTAATGAATGGCCGGTTCCTAGGGATGTGACAGATGTACGATCATTTATGGGGATTACAGGATATTATAGAAAATTTATAGAAGGTTTTTCGAAGATTGCAAATCCCATAACCTCCTTATAGAAGAAGGGGAAGAAGTTTGTATAGGATCAAAAATGTGCAGACAGTTTTAAGAAGGTGAAGGAATTACTAACTACAACACCTATTCTAAGAATTGCAGATCCTAATAAATAATTTATAGTATGTACCGACGCATGTAATGACGAAATCGGTGGAGTCCTAACACAAGAAGGACATGATGTTGCATATGAGCCCAGAAAGCTAAAAATACATGAGAAAAATTACTCTACATATGATCTAGAATTATTATTAGTAATATATGTTTTGAAAATGTGGCGTCACCATCTTATTGGCAGAAAATTTACTTTGATGAGAGATAACATGGGGCTGAAGTATTTACTAGATCAGACGAATTTGAATGCTAGACAGGCTAGAGGGCTAACCTTGCTAAGTGAATATGATTTTGAAATTCAGCATATAAAGGGTAAAGAGAACAAAGTTGTTGATGCCTTAAGTCGTAATGCAAAGTTAAATTTTATTTCAGCCATCATTACATACACAACAGATTTGGAAAATCATATTTTCAAAGGGATTAAAATGGATGAAGAGTACATAAATTTACATGAAAAGATAGCACGAAACAATTCTGAAAATTTCGATGGCAGATTGCAAGTTAATAGAAAATGGATTGCTGCTGTACAAGAAGAGATTATATGTGCCAAATGTACCAAAGATAAAAATTCTGATTTTAGATGAGATGAACAAAAGTCATTATGCTGGTCATCTAGGTTATCAGAAAACCATCACTATGTTACGGAAAGAGTATTATTGGCCCAGGATGAAGGATGAAGTAGCAGAATATATAGCTAAATGCTTTGATTGTCAAAAAGTAAAAGTTGAACATCAGCATCCAGCTGGACTGTTACAGCCATTACCTATACCTAGATGGAAATGGGAGATCATAAGCATAGATTTTGTTACTGGACTACCAAAAAATAAGAAACAAAATGATTCCATCATGGTGGTAGTGGATAAACTCAACAAGGAAACACATTTTATATCTGTAAAAACTACTCATAAGGCTCCAGACATTGCAGAAATTTTCATTAAACAGATTTTTCGATTGCATGGAATACCAAAGGTGATAGTTTCAGACCGTGATTCTAAGTTTACTGGAAACTTCTGGAGATCTTTGTTTAAAGGGTTGAATACAACCTTAATTTTCAGCACATCATTTCATCCACAAACGGATGGACAGACAGAAAGAGTGAATCAAATATTGTAAGACATGCTAAGAATGTATGTTAAGGACCAGCCTTGTAAGTGGGAGGACTATTTGCATTTAGCAGAATTTGCATATAACAACCATTATCATGCATCATCCAAGCTTAGCCCTTTCGAAATTCTTTATGGTAGGAAATGTAATACACCAGTTTCTTGGAATGACCCAATTAATAGAGTTGTATTAAGACCTGAATTGTTGAAGGAAATAGAACTAACTGTGCAACATGTACAAAGAAATATTAAAGTTGCCCAATATAGTGTTAGTTTTCCAGAATTTACTTCAATCTGATCTAGAATCTTAACTAAGAGAACATGTACAGCATATCAATCATGGACATAATAATGCAAGCACACAAGAGACAATAGACACACAGAGTTTCACTAGGGAAAACCATAAAGGTGAAAAAACCCACAACTTCCTCAGAGATAGATAGAGCAATGATACAACCCAAGCATAAGAGATATACTCCTAGCAACATCTTCTCCTCCTCCACTAGTTCGCCACTCTCCAATGAGTGTAAGAGTGAGTAAGTGAATGACCAAATAGAGTGCCTCCCGCACTCTATTTATACTTGACCTGACTTGCCTAATAACTTTTACTAGGTTGGCCTTAACTTAACCACATAACATAATGCTGACAGGGCTGAACCCCAATAGGGTGGTCTAATAACCCTTTAACCCGTATGACTTATACAGGGCGACCCCATTAAGGTGGTCTAATAACCCATCAAGTATAAGTTACGACACTTACAATATAAATGATGACACTTTCGTATAGAGGAATAATAACATCTCTATAGGAATACAAACACTTTCGTATAGAGGAATAATAACATCTCTATAGGAATACAATATACATATATGAAATACATTCTGAAGTTACAAATACATCAACACTCCCTCTTAACTAGGAAGGTATTTCTCGACATAGGTCTTCTAGCACAAGTATTCTTCTCTGGATCATCGTCATCGTCACTGCTGCTGCTATCTCAATCAATCTCTGAACTAGTCGTCATAGGAAGTTCTACAGAGCCAATCCTTTTTCATACTGGATGTAAGCCCACCACCTGTAGGTCTTCATCATCACTAGCCATACTGTGGAATCCCAAGGACTGATTACGTGCGTTAAGCCAAAACCTCAAAAGAGCATCCCAGGACTTATTACAAGCATACTGCTCAACCTATCGGATCTCCCAGGATCTTTTACATGCAATTGCACAACCTGTCCATGGCCACGGAGTATCATCCCGATACTCATGATCATACTGATCATGTCATCTTAGCGAGCAAGCTATCAAGTAGGTACACCTCAGGACTGATTACACTGCCTCTGCAAAACCTGCAAGATCTCCCAGGATTGATTACACTGCCTCTGCAAAACCTACAAGAGCATCTCAGGACTGATCATATGCCTCTGCAAAACCTGTGTACCATACTATCACATCATTGTCTTCAGATCATCATCATCGTCCATGGAGCACAACCTAGATGCACACACACAGCACTTACAGTCACCAGCATGGGAGGAATAACCTACTACCATCTGTGAAAGGCTCACAACACTTACATCAACGAAAATGGGAGGAAAAACCTACCACCATGTCAGAACAGCTCAGCAATTACATCAACGACCATGGGAAGATGAACCTACCATGATGTCGAAAAAGCTCGGCAATTACATCAACGACCATGGGAGGACGAACCTACCAGCATGTCGAAAAATCCCACTCAACCCTTACAACTCACCATGGGAGGGTGAACCTACCACCATGTGAGAATGGCCCAGCCCTTACATCTGCACCATAGGAGGATGAGCCTACCACTATGTGCGAATGGCCCAGCCCTTACATATACACCATAGGAGGACGAACCTACCACTATGTGAGAATGGCTCATGTGCATCTGTGTCTCCGGACTCATCACTTCCTCTTGGAAGGTATCTCGATTTGAAGTACACCAAGTCTCCCTCTGAAGTATTCAAACTTCACTCTAGCAAGCGGCTTGGTCAACACATCGGTTATCTGCTCATTCGTTGCAACATACAGGAGCTTCACTGCTCCTCTCTGCACCATATCCCTGATATAGTGATACTTGATCTCAATGTGCTTTGACTTGTCATGGAACACTGGGTTCTCCGACAACTTCACACAACTCTGGTTGTCGCAATATATACAAGTAGCACTCAGCTGGAGATCAAACAAATTAGATAGTGGCTTCCTAATCCATACTTCCTCATAACTGGCCGAACAAGCTATGACATACTCTGCTTCGGCTGTACTCAGTGCCACACAAGACTGCTTCCTTCTAAACCAAGATATCATACCGGATTCCATACTGAAGCAGCACCCCGAAGTGCTCTTTCGATTCAATGGCACTGCCTTCCCAATCCAAATCAACATAACCCTCCAGGTTAAAATTTTGATTCACCTCATACTTGAGCCCATAGTCAATTGTACCCTTCAGGTACCTCAGAATATGATTTGCAGCTATCAAGTGAACATGTCTCGAATCTGTCAAGTACTGGCTCAAGGTGTTCACCGCAAAGCAGATATCTGGTCTCGTATTCATCAGGTACATCAAGGACCCGATCATCTAATGATACATCATCACATTATCATCCTGATCATCATCACAGCATCATCCTGATGCATACCAAGTATGTACATGATGTATATCATCATACATGATCTACCTGATCATACAGTTTATCCACCTGATACATATCATCATACATGATCTACCTGAGCATACAATGTATCCACCTAATACATATCATCATACATGATCTACCTGATCATACAATGTATCCACCTGATACATATCATGATACATGATCTACCTGATCATAACAAGCATTCAACATGATGCATATACATATACATGATCCAACTGATCATAACAAGCATCCAACATGATGCATATATACATGATCCAACTTATCATAACAAGCATCCAACATGATGCATATACAAATACATGATCCAACTGATCATATCCAACATCCAACATGATGCATATACAAATACATGATCCAATTGATCATATCCAACATCCAACATGATGCATATACAAAGCAGTAATTGGAGCATCGTCTTGATGCTCATCACACAACGCTTACATCCACAGCCATGGGAAGGATCCTCCTTTCACCATGCTTGGAATGGCTCCTGCAAATGTGTCTCATCACTTCTTCCTCGAAGTATCATCAATCTGAAGAACACCAAGCAAGAAAGCTGTCTTGACATCCATCTGGTGTATCTTTCCATTTCATCACTTGCTTTGTATTTCTCTATGCTGCCTTCTACAACATGCTTGATCTTATAGATCCACTTGAAAGTCACAATGTACTTCCCTTCAAGTCTTGGGAGCACACTTCAAACACCACTCTTCATGATCGACGGATCATGGCATTCTTCCTGGATCCTGGGAACTTCAATATATTCAATATCTTCAATAGATAACTTTGTTGCCGGAACAAATGTTGTAGTCCTTCTTTTGTAGGTGCTCGTATACGATCTTTCCTACAAAACAAGTTAAATTGCATGATTAGAAACTTCTCATAGTTTTCAGAACAAATTCTTACACATAAAGAAATATATCATACATTCATGTAATTATTTTAGCCAATGCTTCAATACAAGATTTATCCATATCCCGTAACCTTCTAGATGCCTTCCAATCTGTACTAGAACATTGTTAAGAGTTTGCACTACTCCCAACATGTCAGCAAAGAGGTTTCATTCTAGATAAGTAGCAATGGAATGTTGTACAGTTCCATAGGCCACTTACCCATCACATGCATATTAGTAATATACTGTTCATTAATGCAGTTATTCTCATATGCATAATACACACCTTGAGTTTAGGAACATAAGCATATACATCATTGAACAATATTATTTATACAAACAAATATGCAAGAAATGACAATTCAAATACTTATCTTTGTTTCGTGTGTAGGGTGGACTCCCTCTCAATATTTGATTCCTTGCAGGAACTACTGGAGTGTGCTCCCTCTTGATCTTTGCTTCCTGGATTACCTGTCCTTGAACTTATATCCATGCTCGATTACTTATGCATACTTATTAGTATCATCATTTTGTTATCCTCAAGGTATCATACATACATTCATTAGTATAATCTCAATACTATCAAAACAAAATAATCTTAAACATGTATAGTCATGATCATTTCAAACACAGATAATAAGCATTAGTATTCAAGGTTTAAGGGAAGACTTCTTTTACTCATGCATATTCTTATTTGACCATAGGACTCTTCTGGTTAGTCATATCATTAATCAAGGTAAAGGACCTAATATGCATAAACCCTTGATTACTTAAATTTTTAACTCATGAATAATAATTATCAATCATACAACAATATAAGATCCTACCACAAGGTAGGGTTCTAAATTGATATAGGAAAAACATACCTGGATTAATATGTTAGCTAGTTATGTCTAACATACCCACATGATGTCTTCTTGTTCTCTTCAATGACTTGTGCTAGTAGCCTGCACATCTCATAGGTTAACCATTATAGAACCAGGTTATACATACCTCGTAAGTAGATCTTCTATGTGAGCCATGACAATGGATGAATCTTTGTCTTCATGTCACCATGGTCATATGCTCTTGAACTAGAACATGATTTGTCTTTCTTGATGTACCTTTCATGTTAGCGGACAACATCAACCTCATACAACACCACAATGCATTAGTACAATCATAAGTGTCAAAACCCTAATCAATGAATATCTGCATTCATAATTTTATTAAGGTGATACGACATGTCTAAAGTTAATCAAGATTGTACTAACCTTAATGAAGACAAACATACCATAAACTTAATCATGAACAGATCGCGAAACATACCTGGATAACTCATACCTGTTGAGATTGCTTGTAATCTTTTTATGTAAGGCCTTAGCCTCAACTCCCTCTGAAACAGGAACTTTCTCACTTATGCAGGTGACTAATCCATTCTCTACTAGGATTGACCCAATCCACTTTGATTTGCAGAAACTGGATCTAGAGTTGGATTAGGGTTTGTTAGAGAAACCCTAAAAATTCAAACTTTGAATTTCAAACTTCTGAAAGGATAGAAAGATGCGCCTTTCTGAGCTGGTCAAGCTGGTATACTCAGAATGTGAAAACTTCAAAGTTTCACCCCTCAAAATTGCCTTTTAGATTTTCGGATTCACTTGGAGGACCCTGAATTAGGGTTTGATTTTCCCGGAGCTTAACCCAACCAGATAGTTTGATCCAAATATCTAAACTTCGATTTTTCCAAGGAGCTTCTTGCTATGGTCACAGATTTAAAAAATTCCCATTTTTGCAGAAGCCCTAATTTTTTACTTTTCCGATCAAAGTCTCGAACTAGGGTTTGATCAAGCCCTGCCTTCTACCCAACCAAATTTTGATCTTGGTCTCTAAATTTTGATTTTGATGAGGAGCATTCAGCCGTGATCTCTGATACAAAAAATTCCAGCATTCTACGAAACCCTAAATTCCCGTAGCCATGAATGAAGGTGCTCAAAATCCAATTCTGTTTTGACATAAATATGCACCTGATTGTTTCTGGTATAACTCCGAAATTACGAATCGACAAGATCTGAAAATGAGACCTGTGGTAGCCTGACCTGTCATCTTCCCAAACCCATAGGTCTGACCTCAATTGGATTCTCTGAGAGACAAGTATGCCAAGTGTCGCAACGTGACCTATTTATGGGATAAAACAAGAGAGCAAACTTGTACGGAGTGCCACATGTCACTAGTTCACTTTCGGCCTTTGAAACTTCGTCTTGTGAAATTAAAGTCCATTCCCTACCTATCACGTTTGATGACATTTCATTAGGATCTTCCTAGCCCATGTTGTGACCTTTTTTCCTAGGTCACCTGTTTATGATTGAGATCTGGAAGAGGCCGAAACCCTAGATTGTACAGATCATAAAACACAAAGTACAATGAATTAGAAGTTGTTCTTTGGACACAAGGTACATTATGATCTTATATTTGACCTGTAAAAGGTTCAAATATTGAAACATCTCCAAAAGTGGATTTATAGTGAAAGTGATACAATGACTGGTTTTTGCTATATCAAGCCCTAGCTTCGCAAGTGCAATAAGTGACATAAATGCCATACCATGCCTTCTTTCAGGCTAGCTCTGATACCATGTTAGTTTTTCAGAATTTACTTCAATTTGATCTAGAATATTAACTGAGAGAACAACATGTACAACATATCAATCATGGACATAATAATGTAAGCACAAAAGAGACAATAGACACACAGAGTTTTATTGGGGAAAACCATAAAGGTGAAAAACCCCACAACTTCCTCAGAGATAGATAGAGCAATGATACAACCCAAGCATAAGAGATATACTCCTATCAGCATCTTCTCCTCCTCCACTCGTGCGCCACTCTCCAATGAGTGTAAGAGTCAGTAAGTGAATGATCAAATAGAGTGCCTCTCGCACTCTATTTATACTTGACTTGACTTGCCTAATAACCTTTACTAGGTCGGCCTTAACTTGACCACATAGCATAATGCTGACAGGTCTGACCCCCAATAGGGTGGTCTAATAACCCTTTAACCCACATGACTTATACAGGGCCGACCCCATCAAGGTGGTCTAGTAACCCATCAAGTATAAGTTACGACACTTACAATATAAATGATGACACTTTCGTATAAGGGAATAATAACATCTCTATAGGAATACAAACACTTCCGTATAGAGGAATAATAACATCTCTATAGGAATACAATATACATATATGAAATACATTCCGAAGTTACAAATACATCAATAGATAGGAAAAAGAATCAAGCAGATCTTAAAAGGACTCATAAAGAGTTCCAGGTTGGTGAGCATGTTTTCATTAAGGTAAGATTAAAGAAGAGTTCATTAAAACTGGGAAGCTGTGCCAAGCTGAAACCCAGGTATTGTGGTCCTTTCGAAATTTTGTCAAGGGTTGGACTCGTGGCATATCAACTAGATTTTCCACCAAATCTAAAAATACATAATGTTTTTCATATTTCAGTTTTAAAGAAGTATGTGCATGATACTACTCATGTTATATATTGGAATGATGTACAGGTGGAACAAGACGACGATTTTCAGGTGGAACCAGACTATTTCCTCGAAAGGAGGGAAACTCTACTCTGGAATCACACCATTAGGCAGGTAAAGATGCAATGGAAGCACCTTAGCCTAGAAGAGGCAACCTGAGATTTGGAGAGTAGTATTCGGGCATCATACCCAACTCTGTTTTAGGAACACTCAAAAGTGAATTAACAACATCGAGGATGATGTCTAGACTTAAGGGGCAGTGTATGTTACCTACCCAAATTTTGAGACCTATTATTTTATTGCAAAAAACATTATGTTAAGTTCTAATTACAAATTTTTGTAATTATGACCAAATCTGGTCAAGGATGACTGCAATGACTGCAATGAATGATTATTATTATTTAATAAATTAAAACAGGAGACAAACACCCAAGGGAATTGTTAAATGAGTTTTCACTGACCCACTAGGAGGAATGGAAGCTGTTAGAAGGCATGGGACAGATGTCAGCATTTGCACTCCACCACTAGCTATTGGCTATGGGACAACAACCCCTAAATTTGTGGCATTATCCCCCAGGTGGGTGGAAGAGAGATGATGGCTCATTAATGACCAGGTTAACTACTAAAAGGTCTAGGCAGCCTAGATAAGGGAATTCGAATTGAGCAGGAAGCTCTACATTATTTTCTGCAGAAATAATTCCTCAAGTGTATCAGGTGATCACTAAGAGATTCGATTAGGGAGGCTAAGTGGGAGTGCATTGTGAGGCTGCTGAAAATATTCTGAGAAGAGAACCAGAGGTGCTGGTGTAGGTCTCTTTGACTGCTAAGTCTATATGAATGGATGAAATACTTTTTTGCTGCAAGTAGCTGACCTAAAGCTTCTACAGATTCTTCTTCCTAGTGGTTCAGTGAACAAGCTTGGGGGTCCTAAGGAAAGTAATTTGGCTGTCTTCAAAAATAGGTTGGGTGGAACAGGCTCCTTGGGTTGTTTGTTTCTCCTACAATCAATCAGATTCTACTGTTCTATCTTATTGTTTACAGTGAAATGATTTTCTAAAATTGTAGGTTTAGTTTTTACAGTTAATGACATATAGAAGCAATTGATTTCAAATTCAGACCTAGAGATGATTTTGTTTAAGGATGATTAAGCAATGAGATGATTGATAAAGAAATATTTTCTACATTTTCCCCCATGCGAACTTTCTGCATCGTACTCCAGTACAGAGAAGGAAAATTTAAAATAGAAGATTTGATAGATAGATTTTCAGATGAATGAATAGAATAATGTTGCTGTATATTTTTAATTTTCCCTATCAGTTATATTCTGTAATACAAACTATATGCTTAGATTTAGAATTTATACTCAACATATTATAAATGCAGGCATTATAGTAGTTTCTGTCATATAAATTTAAGTTAACATTTCATTTCTGCTCAGAAACTAGGATTTCAATTATTAATATCTACTTGAAAATGTCTGGTGTATATTCTATTCTTTCTAACAATAGAATGTTATAATTCTACTTAGTCCAGGTATCATAATCCCTATAAATTTAAATAGTTGCAAATTTAAATATCCTTCGTACAGAAATGTTAAATGCATTTTCTTTTCATTTCCTTTCTTTCATTCAACATTGATGATTTAAACCTAGCATTATTCCCTTTATTTAAACAGTCTGCTATATTTCAATTTTTTGCAGAATATATTTATTCCAGGTTTTAATTCCAAAATCTTATAGTCATGCTAAGACTAAACTTTCAACTCTATAAAGTTTGCAAACATGTATAGGTTCGTTTTCAAAACCCTAAGAGCATTTATAACCAACCTACAGTCTACAAATAATATCGTAAACCTATTTTATTATATCAAGCTTTTCCAAAGCTAAATACATCATCATTATTCAAACAAAATTATAAACATTTTAACACAAGACTTTCCAGGTTTTGTAGAAACGAGTTAACCCTCAGCTCTCAGTTAATTTTCACATTTATCAATATAGTCAATCCATTGACAGAGTTTATATTGAAAACTTTTCAAGGTTCCTAAACCACATAGGGTTCATTCCTTTACCAACCACATCATAAAACAAGTTCATAGTTATTTTTAAACGCCGTAGCAAAACATTACTGGGCCGAATAGCAACATAAATTGAGGATTTATCCTCCTACAAATATTGTTAAAAACAAATTTTAAACTCGGCCATTACCATTGTCAGGACAGTTTTTCCAATTCTCGTCAAACTGTAAACACTGGCCAAACCATGCCAAAGGTACCTACGAGGGATTAAGAACCACCGAAGCTTAACAGGTGGTTGATGCAGCATCCTCACACCAAGCTTTCAAACCCTGTAACCTTCCGCGAAGTTGTACCTGCCATAAAAACTATCGAGAGGTTAAATGTTGAAATCACAGAAGTGAAATTTGAATCAACAAGACTTTTATTGTTATTTTTCATCAACTGATTTATTACCTGAGTATTATAGCCCCAGAACTGAGATGCCAGTAGAAAACACTATGAAAAAACCATCTAGCAAATGTAGCAAGGAAGAGTTTAGACTCCAATAACCACCATCACCTTCATGCAAGAAATCGATCTCTGATTCAAAAAATCTACTATCAAGATCATCAAGAAAACCTTGATTACTATTTCCTTTAATACTGTTCGAAGATACAAAGAGCCTCGGCTCTGTACAAGAAATGCAAACACCTAAAACTATTTAGAATTTCCCAACAGGTCAAGAGATCGAACTTAGGGAAGGAGTCCTCGAAAAACCAACTTCCAAACTCTACATTGTAGTAGGCTGTCAGCCTCTCTACCCTCCCACTACCAAGGAAAAATGAAGGATGAAAAACCATCTCGATGCAAGTCATAAAAAAGGACTAGGGTTTCTAGATTCAAAACCCAAGAATACAAGAGATCAACAATGGAGACGAAGCCAGCTAAGCACGTCGAAAAATGGGAAACAACCACATTAATTCCCTTATTAATTATCACTTACACCACGATGCCATCTCAGTAAACCAAGGTTCAAAGTGAGGTCCATCTCGGCATAAAAGTAACACCTGCGACTCCCATCACTAGAATCCAAACCACGATGGCACCAACTAGGAAATCCACTCAACGTTGTAGGCAGGTGACTTTAATGCTTGACCTGATATGAAAACCTGCCAACATGCTAAACATTCAATGCATGTCCCTTATCAGATCACAGTACCAGTAAGGGTTTGCAACATATTAATTCTTTGCATTTTCCATGTCTAAAGTCGACACTTGTTTTTATAATACTTTCCAAAGGTTTTAATCGTAGAATACCAAGTTATTTTGGTTGTATAGTTTATTATATGACTTCATATCAATATAGATCGCATTCATAAAAGTTATTCAATCCTTAGTGTATAGTTAGGATTCCATATTATACACATCGTAACATTAGTTCATATTGTTATCTATAGTTTACAAGGTCCTATAACATATACAATCTTTAAATAAATAGAAAGGTCTAATTCCCATAGTGTAGCAATTTCACATTAGTATTATCATAATATGATGCTAATACTATAATAGACATTGCTATTTTTGCATAGTTCTATATGAATTTGTAGTGGAGAATTATAGGAGCTACCATAGTTATTATGATAGTTGTGAGTTAAAATCCACGCACTGAAATAATATTGGGATTAAGTTTTCATAATGTAAAACAACGTATAAGTCAAATTATTCACATAGTGAGTGTGCATGTTATTACAATTCCTTGAATAATGACGAAATGACGACAGAATTCTAATAGCACTGATAAGCTTGTAAACTAGCACATAAATGAGAAGTAGGACAAAGATCCATACCTTCAATAACTTTAATTCAAGGAAGTACTTAGAGTTTTTCACAATACATTGATGATGAATTGAAAAACATATTTACTCTTAAACACTTGAATTGTCGTATTATTCTTACCCGCGTTTCTGCACAATGAAACATGTTCAAATGCTTTAGCTAAACATAGCTAAGTAAACCTCAGTGTACCTTGTAGGACCCCTTCGTCATCATTCAAAAGCAAACTGTCAGTACTTTGTCAAGGAAACTTTATCACAAGATAAACTTATTTACAACATGTAGATTATAGTTAAACACAAGCAAAACTGAAGATGTATTTTGTGTAATGATTGTACTTTGTCTTTTGTTAAAAAATTAGTATCTATGTTAATTCTGCTTTTACAACCATCATCGAAAATGTTTTAATAACTACGATGTGTCGTTAATTACTTTAGTTAAAATATTTAACCATTATTTTAATTTCCGCATTAGCAATTTCAGTATTTATTGCTACTGTAAAAAATTTTAAATTTTGGTAAATTTATGGGATGTTACATGAATCCATCCAAGGAGGGCCATGATGTATCCCCCATCATTGACACGAAACATGATCAAAGATGTTTTGGAGTAAATCGGATAGTAGAGCAATGTTTGAGACTGAATCAGGAAAAATCGACATGATGGTAGGTATAATGATTGCAGATAGTGAATTGATGAAAAAACCTCTCTTGAACATGGGAATGGCATCACTTGGCAGTATTGACATGACAAGAATAACACCAACCCCTAATGCAACTTATGGTGGAAGCATTATTTGGATGATCCAAAGGAGTAAAAAGACTCATGGAATTAGTAAGACTTGAAGACAAAGTGATTGCCCAAGTGTTTGAATGCAAATGCAAATGAGTGCCATGTTCAAGAGTGACTAAGTACTACCATAATTACAATGAAACACAAATTATTTCCTTATCCCCATCATTATTGATGAGTACCTATTTTTATTTTTAACGAGCTTGAGTAAGGTAACAGATGCTTCGTATATCTCATCCTTCGGATGACTCCAATCCCAAATTTTTTGCGAACCTGAGATAGGAGGGGTTCATCCCAAAATGGGCCCTTCAATGTCAATCTTTAACGAGACCAGAGAAGGTAAACTCGACATCATTTCATGTTTAGAGAGTCTGAAAAGACCTAAAGAAGACTCCAAAGATTCTTTTTCATAAAATTTAGTCTCCTCATCCGAACAAGGATAAAAAAATATGAGGGAGAACTCTTCCAATCATGATTAATTGGAGTGCTCCTTTTTCATAAATAGTACCTCTTGGTCTAAAAAAAGGGTAAACTATCACCAGAAAGATGATTATTCAAATACTTTTACAAGCGTGAAAGCATCAAATTCGCTTGGTGATATTGTCATATTTAGGGAGTCTGAAAAGAGATTAAAGAGGAACTCAAAGGGGTTCCTTTTTCATGGGAGTTTTATGATCTCGGAAAAGTGATAAAATGTAACTCGGTGACTTATTCTCATCGTTTTACGAGAACGAGAAAGGATAAAAAGTATGCTCGATGTCATCAATTCTTAATTTTAACGAGCGCGATGATAACATAAAAGACACTCGAAGAGTCATTCATACATGAAAACAGGCATGAAACAACTATGATAGTCACCGAAGAGTTAGAACACAACTTTACTTGACCTGCGAAAACAAGCATGAAACAACTATGATAGCCGGTTTCTTCTCCGACCCAATGTTTACTTTCTTGATCTTCAGCGGTTGTTGGAATTTATCGGAAGGAATTTATGGTGCCTCGACACTGCGACTACCTTCTGATTCCGACACATGCGTAGCCCTTGGATCGTCCTCATCATCCAGCTCTCCTGTGATTTTATAGCACTCCATCATCATTTCTGGTGTCACAATCCACCGAATTTCTAATGGTTGCTTTGTCAGTACTGCTTCAAATATCTTCTCGCATATCACTTGTAGCGCACTATGGATGAAGGGGTTCTCATCTGAGAAACAAAACGTTTGGTTGAAGCCAAGTGTTAGATACTCCCATGAATTCATTATGCGTAGCCATTTTGCTACGACATACCAACTCTGCGGTACTTCATCCAATGTGTGAAAAAATGCATGGACCCACTCCTCTTTTCCCCGTAATCCCCATTTGCTTTCGCACTCAGCCAAATGTAACTTCGGGTCACTTCTTCCATTAAACTTCCTTTCGCATCGCCGAATCTAACCGTCATTAGGTGGAGACATAATGGCCAGGTTTTGATGTTAGACTTGTGCACTACCCACCAATGCACAGGAGTAGCCTTCAAGGCTTCCTCCAAGGCTAATAAATGATGCGGTTTCGCCACCTTTTCCTCGAATTCTGTGAGAAAAGTGCTCAAATTCGGAAAATGTTCATATGTTCGCAATGCGCACTCCTTTGTGGCTACCCAATGCAGTGACTGTGTGATCCTTGCGCATCTCCTAAATGATACTTCATGCATCTGCATATGCCAATTCTCGAGCGTCTCATCCGAATCCGACAACGTTGAACTGACAATGCGCCAACCCAATTCTCCATCTGCAGTAGGATTAATGCAATCCTCAGATATATTGTATATACTATCCCACCCCTCCGTAAATTCATTTCACACCGGTTCAACGTATCGCCGCCCTTCCGCAGGATCCGAAGGTGCCACAACCCTCATTTCACGATTCTCAAATGACATAGTTCGCTTCTTAAGATTGATAACCGCTAGGTTGTCGATTTCCTAGTCAATCCCTAGCAGCGCTCGGTAGGGACTGGTGTTTCCCACGATTTCAATTACATCGAAATCTGCATAAGTCCCGAGGCCTTCAATTTCAACGGGAAGTTGGTACACTCGACCAAGTGGAGTAACCTTACTCTAGTTTGCTAATCACAACTGTACCGCTGACCAGGCTAACTGCGATTTCCCCATGGTTTCCCATGTGTTCTTGGTCAGAATGTTGACATCCGACCCTAGGTCCAAGATAATTGAGTTGACATCAAATGCTCTAATTTGTGTCGACATTCGCATCTCACGTCCCGTCTTCCTTTTGTGTATGCGATTAACCTTTTTCTCCTGGCATACACCCTCCCGTCGATTCAATAGATTGGATATCTCCTCCAACGCATCATGATCCTTTTCCAACTCTATACAGCTCTTTAAGAAGGCTTTTAAGGTATTATCATTTCCCAGCGACTTCGTCATGCTGAACATCGGTGGAATATCGTAGGTAACTTCTTCCTGAAGAGGTAACTGCCTCCTCTGTTTCATCACCTCCTACGCTTCCAAGAAGATATCCCTTTCAATATCTGCATAAAAAGTGACATGTTTCCATACTATTGGTCGGACAGTAGCTCGTGGCCCGTCCACTCGTGTCACCGCTCCTCTTCATGTCACTACCCCAATAGTCGCATGTTGTCTTCAAGCCTTCGTTGATATCATCTGTACAACCGGTGGATTCTAATTATGTTTTTGTGGAGGTGGTGGAAGATTCTTGGTTTTCCATTTTGAAATGAGCTACGGATAGTCTTCAATGCCATGATCCACAGTGCTGCAATAAGTGTACTGTTGTGGTGCTGGATTCAGGAAATCCCTATGATAGTGTCCCTGCTGCCCATAATTATAACATATAATCTGTCATCACCCTCGTACGGTAGCTCCTCCTTGTCCTTCGCCATCACCTAGACCTCCGTGGAATCCTCCTCTAGCCCCTTCGCATGGTGAGCCATATGGTTGATACTATTGTTTCCCATACTGTGGCTGTTGTGGTGGTCCATATGGTGGGTATTGCGGTGGTGGATACCGCGGTGTCAGATACTGCGTTTTCCCATACTACCCTTGATCATACTACTCTAGTTGGTGATTATACTGGCCCGGTGGCTGGTTATATTGTTGTTGTTGCTGACTCAGTGCTTGTTATTCTCCTACCTTGCAGTATGCGGCTGCAGTCCTCTCCTCAAGTAGGCCATAAGATCTATAGTTTTTTTCATCATGACCAATCGATTTGTAGAACTTGCAATACAAGTTTTCCGGTTTTGACACCATCTTTTGCAGATATACACACTCCTCTAGTCAATGGCCTCTTGTTTGGCAGATATGACACCAAGGAAACCCTCCCTGACTGAGGGAATTTGGTGCACCCGATTGCAAATAGTCTCAGAATATTGGGCACTGATACTTGTGGTGTCCCTCTGTCCTACACCTAGTACACCAGATCTCTTCGTGAGCCACTTTCCCTTTCTTCTGTCTTGCAGTTGGATTGTCAATTTTTCCAGCTATGCTTGTATTCGATCCATACCCAACCCCGTTTCATCGATTGGTGAAGCCTCCACCTTCATCACAATATGCAATGCTTCTGCCTGGGTCGCAACCTTCTGTTGCATTAGTGGTCTGTGGATGTGTGGTACCAGTCCTGTGATGAATCACTCCTTGTGCTGGCTATCATTTATCCAAAAAATATCCTTCGCTATCAATGTCTTGTATCATTGATCGAATTCCCATACAAACTTATTTGGGTATTGCTTGATTTCTTTGATCTCGATGACATACTACGATTCTGACTTTGGCTTTCTAAATTCATAGTTCATTCCTTCTTTGATCTGCACCAACGACTTGGCTTGAGTTCTCGTCAAACCCTTGTAAACTTCATAAGCCAATCCAGCGCACGACCCCTAAGGGTTGTCACCAGCTGTCCCCGTTTAATATCTTCATCCTGGACCTGCTTCAGGGTCCATACTACTTCGCATAGAAACCCAAATAGCTCGGGATCCTCGGTCCCGTTCACCTAGAAAGTGGGCATTTTTGTGTCATTTTCCATTCTAACGTTCCTACTATTATTTTTTACTGATGGACTACTTTTACCGTTGCACATAGGGAAACTTTGCGAATATCTCAGGTTTCTTCCTCTAAAATTCTGGGTAGTGCGTGGGGTTGCAGGTATGTTGTGACTTATGATCCATGTCTCTTCTGCTTCTGGGGTAGCCCAATCACTACCTTCGTCGCAATAGGGTTGCTTTCTCCCTTGTGGTCCTATTTTGAAGTCTTCTATTCCGGTCCTCTCAGGAGACTCTCTCTTAGTCCTCCTTTTATTCTTAGGACGCCAAAATATTGCTCCACTCATCTAGGTACCACACTCTTTGTCATCTTCCCATACAAACTCGTCGTCCCTCATGTCCATCTACCCCACATATTTCTATCGGATCCGCATTCACGCGACACCTACAACCTCCCCACACTGATCTTTCTATTCGTCGGAAGTCATCCTCAAAATGCCCTTTTCTCACACGAGCATCTTAATCCATAGTTTTAGCAACAACAAAAACCTTCCCCTTGGTCCCTTGAAGAAATTCCTCTCCGCGTCACTGTATGAATTGATCATGTCTACTACGAACTTAGTAATATATCCCTCTAGGATACTATCCACCCATAAATCGACAGCCCTTGATACGGTGTTGTCGACACATTTGAGCTATCGAATCAGTTCTGGTATCCACTGTTTAGTCTCAATCTTTTGGAAATGGTGCTTTTGGAATTTTTCTATGCTAACCACTCATGCAGTAGTACGGGGAATTTGCAAAAAACTATCTCATGGATATCTGAATAAACGTATTTCTGCAACCAACTGCTTACTGTCTATTTAGGGTTTTGCTTCTCCCTTTCTATGAATTATTCAATCTTTATATCAAACCCTTCCTGAATCTTTAGTTTCGTCGGATGCCATAGCATATCCTCTTCTTTTTCTCTTCAAAATCCCGGCAACAGAACCATTTATTGACACAACGACTATCGACAGGGGTTCACTACACACTGTCTTCAACAAACACCAACCCAAACTCCCTTACGCACCGGCCCAGAAAGGGGTTAACATTTCCAGCAACACTCGCAGAGCGAGTGAAGTCTCACTAGAGATGCACAAGGGGGCTGCAGGAACCAAGTTTCCACAGTGGAGTTGAGGACATGCATCAAATGTAGAAACCAAATATTATGTCATTCGCACTATACTAATAGTCACATATTCATCAACCGCAACATCAACATATTACAGATATTCACATTAACATGATCTGATTACTCATTAGCATAAACAATGATTGCTAAACCCACAGAGCATTAAACATCTCATCAAACATTCACATTCATCATTCAACAGGAACAAAGACAGAGATAAAACCATAATCGAACATCTTCATGCATTCATTAAAACCTGCAGAATGACCTTCACAGAAACAGTCAATACATCATTATGCGAATACAAAATAGATAAAAACTCACAAAGTCGATCGCTCTTTTCATCGTTTGATTGTTTGATGCCATTAGGATTACAATCATAATTCTATTTATACACTATTAAGTGGTTACAAAATGGTCCACATGACCCTTATCTAACAAACTAACTACTTCTGCACTTCCGTGTTCTCCGCGAATGACCCTTTCTTCCGCGGATTCTTCCTTTCGCAGCTGTTGGCTTCCGCACTTCCTGCGGACTAATACCATGCCAACAATAAACTCAGCATCATTTCATGTTTAGAGAGTCTGAAAAGAACTAAAGAAGACTCCAAAGATTCTTTTTCATAAAATTTAGTCTCCTCATCCGAAAAAGGATTAAAAAATATGAGGGAGAACTCTTCCAGTCATGATTAATTGGAGTGCTCCTTTTTCATAAATAGTACCTCTTGCTCCGAAAAAGGGGTAAAATATCACCAGAAAGATGATCATTCAAATACTTTTACAAGTGTGAAGGCATCAAATTCGCTTGGTGATATTTTCATATTTAGGGAGTCTGAAAAGAGCTTAAAGAGGAACTCCAAGGGGTTATTCTTTTATGGGAGTTTTATGAGCCCGGAAAAGTGATAAAATGTAACTCGGTGACTTATTCTCATTGTTTTACGAGAACGAGAAAGGATAAAAAGTATGCATGATGTCATCAATTCTTAGTTTTAACGAGCGCAATGATAACATAAAAAACAATCGAAGAGTCATTCATACTTGAAAACAAGCATGAAACAACTATGATAGTCGCCGAATAGTCAGAACACAACTTTACTTGACATGTGAAAACAAGCATGAAACAACTATGATAGTCGAGTTCTCCTCCGACCCAATGTTTACTTTCTTGATCTTCAGCGGTTGTTGGAATTTGTCAGAAGGAATTTCTGGTGCCTCAACACTATGACTACCTTCTGATTCCATCACATGCATAGCCCTCGGATCATCCTCATCATCCGGCTCTCCTGTGATGTTATAGCACTCCATCATCATTTCTAGTGTCACAGTCCACCGAAGTTCTAATGGTTTCTCTGTCGGTACTGCTTCAAATATCTTGTCGCGGATCACTTGTAGTGCACTTTGGATGAAGGGGTTCTCATCTGAGAAACAAAACGTTTGGCTGAAGCCAAGTGTTAGTTGATCCCAAGAAGTCATTCTGCATCGCAGTTCCGCTACGACATACCAACTCCATGGTAATTCATCCAATGTGTGAACAAATGCATGGACCCACTCCTCTTTTGTTCATAATCTCCATTTGCTTTCGCACTCAGCCAAATCTACCTTCGGGTCGATTCTGCCTTCAAAATTCCTTCCGCTATATCCTTCTGCATCGCCGAACCTAACCGTCATTAGGTGGTGACATAGTGGCTAGGTTGTGATGTTAGACTTGTGCACTTCCCACCAGCACACAGGAGTAGTCGTCAAGGCTTCCTCTAAGGCCAATAAATGTTGCAGTTCCGCCCCCTTTTCCTCGAATTCAGTGAGAAAGGTGATCAACTTGGGAAAACCTTCATATGTTTGTAATGAGCACTCCTCTGTGTCTACCAATCGCTGTGATTGTGTGATCCTTGTGCATGTCCTAAATGATACTTAATGCATCTAGTTCTGCTAGTTCGCGAGCGCCTCATCCAAATTTGACGACGCTAAACTAACATTGTGCCAACCCAATTCTCCATCTGCGGTAGGATTAATGTAATCCTTAGATATATTGTATATACTGTCCCATTCCTCTATAAATTCATCTTACGTCGGTTCAACTTATTGTTTCCCTTTCGCAGGATCCGGACGTGCCACGACCCTCATTTCGCAATTCTCAAATGCCATAGTTTGCTTCTTAAAATTGATAACTGCCAGGTTGTCGATTTCCCAGTCAATCCCTAGCAGTGCTAGGTAGGGTCTGATGTTTTCCATGATTTCAATTACATTGAAATCTGCATAAGTCCTGAGGCCTTCAATTTCAATGGGAAGTTGGTACAGCCGACTAAGTGGAGTAACCTTACTCTGGTTTGCTAATCGCAACTGTACTGGTGACGAGGCCAACTGCGGTTTCCCCATGGTTTCCCATGTCTGCTTGGTTAGAATGTTGACATCTGAACCTAGGTCTAAGATAATTGAGTCGACATCAAATGCTTTGATTTGTGCCGACATTCGCATCTCACGTCCCATCTACCTTTTTTGTATGCGACTAACCTTTTTCTCCTGGCGTACACCTTCCCGTCGATTCAACAGATTGGATATCTCCTCCAGTGCATCCTACTCCTTTGCCAACTCAGGACAACTCTTTAATAAGGATTTTAAGGTAGTATCCTTTCCTTGTGACTCCGTCCTGTCGAACGTCGATGGCATATCGTAGGTAACTTGTTCCTAAAGAGGTAACTGCCTCCTCTGTTTCATTGCCTAGTGCACTTCCAAGAAGATATCCATTTTAACCTCTGCATCAAAAGTGACATGTTTCTGTATTGTTGGTTAGATAGTAGCTCGTGGCATGTCAACTCCTGTCACTGCTCCTCCTCGTGTCACTACCCCAATAGTCGCATGTTGTCTTCTAGCCTCTGTTGATATCATACGTATAGCCGGTGGACTATGATTCTGGTTTTGTGGAGGTGGTGGTAGATTCTTGGTTTTCCATTTCGCAATGAGCTACAAACAATCTTCAATGCCATGATCCACAGCGCTGCAATAAGTTCACTGTTGTGGTGTTGGATTCGTGAAATACCTCTGATAGTGCCCCTGCTGCCCATAATTATAACATATAATCGGTCCTCGCCCTCGTCCAATAGATCCTCCTTTTCCTATGCCAGCACCTTGACCACCGTAGAATCCTCCTCTAGCCCCTCCGCACGGTGATCCATATGGTTTGTACTCTGGTTTCCCATACTACGGCTGTTGATGTGGTCCATATGGTGGGTACTGCGGTGGCGAATACTGTGGTTCCATATACTCCATTTTCCCATACTGTCCTTGATCATACTGCTATGGTTGGTGATTATATTGGGCCAGAAACTGGTTATACTGTTGTTGTTACTGACTCGGTGCTTTTTCTTCTCCTGTCATGAAGTATGCGGCTGCAGTCCTCTCATAGAGTAGGCCATAATCTCTACAGTTGTTTTCATCGTGACCAACTGATTTGCAAAACTTGCACTACACGTTTTCTAGTTTCGACACCATCTTTTGTAGATATACACACTCCTCTAGTCGATGGCCTCTCGTTTGGAAGATACGAGACCAAGGAAACCCTCCCTGACTGAGGGGATTTGGTGCATCAAATTGCAAATAGTCTTGGAAGTTTGGGCACTGGTCCTTTTGGTGTCCCTCTATCCTACACCTAGTACACAAGATCTCTTCGTGAGCCTCTTTCCCTTTCTTCATGTCTTGCAGTTGGATCATCAGGTTTTCCAACTATTCTTGTATTCGATCCATACCCAACCCCGTTTCACCGATTAGTGAAGCCTCCACCTTCATCGCAATCTCCAATGATTCCGCCTAGGTCGCAACCTTCTATTGCATTAGTGGTCCATGGATGTGTGGTACCAGTCCTGTGATGAACCACTCCTTGTGATGCATATCATTTATCCCAAAACTTACCTTCGCTATCAATGTCTTGTATCACTGATCGAACTCCCAAACCGACTCATTTGGTTATTGCTTGATTTCTTTGAGCTCGGTGACATACTACGATTCCAACTTTGGCTTTCTAAATTCATAGATCATTCCTGCTTTGATATGCACCAACGACTTGGCTGGTGTTCCCGTCAGAACCCTCGTAAACTTCATAAACCAATCCAACGCACGGCCCCTAAGGTTCGTTGCTAGTTGTCCTTGATTAATAGCTTCATCCTGGACCTGCTTCACGGTACATATTGCTTTGTAGATAAACCAAAACTACTCAGGATCCTCGGTCCCGTTGCCATGGAAAGTGGGAATTTTTGTGTCGTCTTCCATTCTAATTTTCCTACTATTATTGTTTACTGATGCACTACTTTTACTGTTGCACGTAGGGAAACTTTGTGTATAGCTTGGGTTTCTTCCTCTAAAATTATGGGTAGTGCACAGGGTTGCAGGTATGTTGTGAATTACGATCCGTGTCTCTTCTACTTCTGTGGTAGCCTAGTCACCTTCTTCATCGCAATAGGGTTGCTTTCTCCCTTGTGGTCCTGTTTCAAAGTCTTTTGTTCCGGTCCTCTCAGGACACTCTCTCTCAGTGCTCCTCTTCTTCCGAGGACGCCGGAATATTGCTCCACTCCTCAAGGTACCACACTATTTGTCAGCTTCCCATACAAACCTGTCGTCGCTCATGTCCATCTACCCCGCATATTTCTATCAGATCTGCATTCACGTGACACCTACAAGCTCCACACACTAATCTTTCTACTCGTCAGAAGTCATCCTCAAAATGCCCTTTTCGCACATGATCATCTTAATCCACATTTTTAGCAACAACAAAAACCTTCCACTTGGTCAGCTGAATAAATTCCTCTCCGCGTCGCTGTATGACTTGATCATGTCTACTGCGAACTAGGTAATATATCCCTCTAGGATACTATCCACCCAGAAATCAACAACCCTTGATACTGTGTTGTTGAGACGTTTCATCTATCGAATCAGTTCTGGTGTCCACTGGTGTCCTTCATATTTTATATCAGTACCACATTTTTGTACATGATGATTATTTATATAAAACACTATTTTGCATATTTATACATTATGTGTTCTATGATGATTGAGGATATTATGGATTTTTTCTTACATACTATGAGTATTTTACATGTTGTGTCGTTATATGCATCTTTGATGGAAATTCTTATGAATGTGCAATGTACCAATATAATATAAAATTGTCCAAGGAGTCAGCATTATTGTTCATGTCTCTCAGAATATGAAGGTATTGAATCGATTCAAAGGACCTCTCCAAAAGACGTACTTGTTGGAATAGGCAGAGTAACATGGGATCATGGATAGCGTAGACTTGGTTAAGATGAGATACCACTAGTTGTGAATCAAGGTAGATAACAAGGTGGTCCACACCCAAGGAACAAACATCGTTTAATAATCCAATTACCGCATGATACTCAGTGATATTGTTGGTTGCAAACCCTAATCAAGTTCCTCCTGAGATAATCAGTTCACCAGTAGAAGAATATAGTATCCAAGATGCCAAACTAAGGCTGTGGGTGTGCCGGCTAGCACTGTCTGTGAATCCAAAACTCATTGCCATCTGCACATCCAGGAAGAACATGGTATAAGCGGGATGATAATATCCTAACACACTAAAAACAAAGTGTCACACCAAGAAAAAAACATGTCATGTACAATATATACAAAGTACCAATGCATAAATGAATTAGGCATAGTATCGCTTTAGGTAGATCCCATTGCAAGGCTCCCCCAGATATATGAGTGAACATAAGGAGTGTGGCAGTTTCATCGCCTTCTTTGTACGTAGGCGTATCCTTGGCCTATTTGGTGAAGTAGTCAATTGTGACAATAACATAACCATGCCCCCTGACCGAGGTAGGATTGCAGTGCATGAAGGAAATTCCCCCTTCGGTAAATGGAATGACAGTAATGACTGGTTCCAGACTCCAAGTGTTATCGAGATGTCAATTAGAAAGGTATGTGTTCTCTACTAAATCTAATTGATGAAGGAAAGATGATCTATGGTGGAGGTCTTCCCATCGGGGTTCATCCGTGCTCATAATCGCCATGATTGACTCATTAGAATGGAAATTCTGGAGTAGAGGATCAGGTAGGGATGAGCTCCGCTCTAATGGTAGATAACATGAAGTAGATGCCACAACAGAGTGGACATCGAGTAAATCAGGTGCTGATTGGATGGCCTCGTATGTATCTTCTATGGGGTTGAGAGGAATCACATCTCCAATCGTATCCAAATGGTCTGGATTGGGCACAATCCATTGATCTGTTGAGAAATCATAGGATGAAATCATGTTCACTGTGGAAACATGGGAAAAGTGATCTGATGTTGTAAAGACTCCCATGAGAGATGAATCTTTAAGGAGTCCTACCCTCACACTCTCATATATCTGCGTCGAGTGTCCTAAAAGAGGGACATTGTCCGTGGGATGAGTAGTGGTGTTAGATGTACATAAATCTAATTTTTCGTTAGTGAAAATATTCGCTTGGTGGGAAAATTGCACAATGCGGAAGACGGATGATGCAACCGCGGTCATGGCATAGAACTAGTTTCGACAAAGTAACAAGTTGTAATCCATTGGGGCAGGGATGAATTCCACGTTAATGGAAAATATTTTTCCGCCCAACTCAATGGTCAAATATTACAACAACTCTTTCTCCCCAGAATATACTTTCATTAGCCCAAAATAGAACAACATGAGGAAAGAGAGGCCTCTCTTTCTCTGAGAAAATTGCTACTTTCTAGCAAACTGTTTTAAGCAAAGTCCTACGAAATTTATATTTAATGTTCCGATATCTACTTTCCCCACCCCTAAAAAATAATGTCCGGAGAAAGGAACGACCGCTCTTTCTCCTCACCATATTCTTTCAAAACCCCAAAATAGTACAACTTGAACAAAGAGGGGCCGCTCTTTCTCTGATAATATTTCCACTTGCCAACAAACTGTGTGAATCAAATTTCCTATCAAATTTGTGATTAAGGTACTATCTACATTCCTCACCCATTAAAAAGAACCCTTGGAGGAAGGATAAGACTCTCTTTCTCCCCAACATATACTTTCATTATCCCAAAATAGAACAACATGAGGAAGGAGATACCTCTCTTTCTCTAAGAAAATTTCCACTTTCCAGCAAATTGTTTCAAGCAAAGTCCTACGAAATTTATGTTTAATGTGTCGATATCTAATTTCCCACCCCTAAAAAATAATGGAACAATCGCTCTTTCTACTCACCAGATTCTTTCAAAACCCCAAAATAGAACAACTTGAAGAAAAAGCAGCTTCTCTTTCCCTGAGAATATTTCCACTTGCCAACAAACTGTGTGAATCAATGTTCCTATGAAATTTGTGTTTATAGTGCCAATATCTACTTTCCCCACTCCTAAAAAAAATATCTGGAGGAAGGAGCAGACGATCTTTCTCCTCAACATCTACTTCCAACACCCCAAACTAGAACAACCTGAGGAAAGAGCAACATCTCTTTCTATGACAAAATCTCCACTTGCCAGCAAACTATTTGAAGAAAAATTTCTATAAATTTTTGTGCTAAAATGTCGATGTCTAGTTTCCCAAGGTGACACGTGGAACGCTCAAATGGTGACTTGTGAAATATTTGATTTTGAAAATTAGACTAGATATTCTATAAATGAATATTAAGGATATTAATGGTACCATTTCAATATAAACATATGGATTTAAGTTATATAAATTTTTGGAATAGGTCTCAGGGATCAAATTTGAAGGGCTGAACTTAATTTCAGGTTGAAGGTTATATACATACCACCCTTCTAGCATGAAGGGATTTAATTAAAAAAATTACACTTCAATTGACAATAATAAATTAACTCAACGTTTCATTAAAAAAAATGCTAAATAAAATATTACTAGATATGAGTCATACATTACATATTTCCCTGCATACACTTAAACAAAGTGAAGTCTAACAATGCCATGATACCCATCTTAATAAGGAACATCTAACAAACTGTTCAACTGAAATTGATCCTATGGAAAACTATATTTTCCTTGCTGATATAACTACAACTCCATTAAGATTACCCCTAGTCTACTTCAGGAACTTTTCAAGAATGTGGGAAACAAATATTTGGTTTCCAATTTCCTAAAACAAAAAGATGCAGAAATGGAAATTTCCTATATAGAGAAGGGAAAGGTGGTAGCATAAAACGTGTGCGCAAATCTCTAATCTACATGCACTCTTCCATTATCATTATGCTAACAAGGCGAGAGGGAGTTCAAGTGATAAGTATAATGGAGGACCATCGTAGGGAGGAAGGCGAGAGTAATAAATATGGGCGGTGAATGAGGAGGAAGAGTGAAGAGGAACTGGTGGATGAGGGATAAAGGGTCACCCAGGAACAAAAGAAAGCAATATGGGAGGCTTGCATGTTCGAATTGGCCTTACCATTGGTTTTTAAACAGACAATCAAGGATGTAGAACAACAGCTATGGCAAGATATGAACAATGACACCCTGGAAGAGGAATGCCGAAAAATGGAGGAATGGGTAATGGATCCAGGTAACAACGTTTCCCTTCTCAGTCTTACGAACGGAGAGTTGTACTCTACTGGGTCATGAAGAATCTGATGGGGCATGTGATTTTGGAGAGGCTATGGAAGACTGGTGGAGAGAAACCCTCGGACCAATGGAGGAAAGCACTGCAAGATGAAACAAAAGAAATGCACCTGAAGATGGACAACACCCTGCAGTCCCTGGGAATCTGCTACCCACATGATCAGACTTCTTCTGGAGATTGATTAGACCTCCCATACATGCCATATATTCTGCTTTAAAGGTTCTTTGAAATCAGGTTCTGTGTTATAGGGTCGATCATGGTTTTGAGGTGTTTGTTATTTTGGTCTGGTAGATGTTTTATGACTGGAAAGATCAGAAGTAATAGTGTTTGGGTCATGTCATGTAGTTTAGATTATACGATGGTCTGTAAGGAGTATTTGTATGGACTCAACATTATGTGTAATTTTTGTTTAGTGTTTTGGTGACACGGTATTACGATAAATCTCATGTTTAAGGTCAGAGAGCCAAAAAGTGAAGGAGAACAACAGAGCTTGGCCTAATCTTCTTAGATTTAATTTGATCCTTTTACATAATACAAAATTTCCTTACTTACAAAAAAAACCTAATCTACTTCAGGGAATTTTCAAGAATATGGGAAACACAATGGCGTATAAGAGAAGAACTTCAAGAAAATTAATTTCTGACCTAGACAGCTTAGTGTTAAATTTTATGCAAAATTATTTCATCATGTTTATAAAAAATTAATATATAAATCATTCATGGTCCTGTATATAAAGTTGCAGAGAAAATAATAATTAAACGCATCTCATAGATTCATTTATATAAGAGTTCAATAGCCTGGAACCTGCGTGGACTTTGGAGTAGACCAAGACTAGAATGGGAACCTGTGTGGCTGTGTGCAACTGGATTTTGGATCGAGCATGGAACCTGTGTAGGGCTTGAGCTTCATCGAACATAGATGGGACCGAGCATAAAACAGAGTCCGTTGCGTCGAACTATTACCCAAGCTTTGACTACTACACCATAGCTTTCTTCCTGTTGCAGGGAAAATGGAACCCAAACCCTTGAAAATTCTATCTCGTAACTACTTCCCGGAACTACTGCGAAGATTTTGGTTGTCAGGTAAATACGATGGAGGCTAAATAATCGCCTGAAAAACTTGATGCATCACCCGAAGTAATTTAAGAAAAAATTCACCATTATTACACACTACCACTAAGAAAAAATGGGATCATAATGGTTAATGAAACGTCTTGTAAAAAATTATAAGAAATCAATGGTTTAGAATCAAGGAGGGTTGATATCTGTGGCGTACAAAGAATCTGCTAGGAAAAGGTGCATGTTCTATAACATTGGAAACTTTGGAGAAATGATCGTTGGTACATGATAAACTCAGGAAGCAATATACGATGTGTTGAGTATGATTGTCATTGATTCCAAAAGTATTCATTAATGAAAAAGGATATGATGATATGGAATATATGATGATGTGGCATGTGTGATGAGTGTGCAAATCCATTTGATGGTGTTCTAGTATCTTCAAGATGTTATTGTTACAATTTGACATCATTATATAAAGGTTTGACAGTTTGGTGAAACTCTGGAAATTGACTATGTATTGGAAAATTAGTCTAAGTTTCTCTAGAAAAATGCCCGCCATATCTCATAGGTTAATGATAAAAAATTATCTAATAGTGTCAGGCTGTAGCTCATTCACTTGTGCATCTGACCATGGTCTTATTTTTATTTAAGAGTGTTTGAGGAGAAAGATACAGGTCTTCCAAAAAAAGGGTTCAGGTTGTTTTACTGGTTGGGAACCCATTTCAATAAAATTCCCGCCTAGGTCAAAGGATAATGAATCTGAAGGTGAAACCAATTGTGATTAGATCATTTATATCGATACTATTGTCTGGTATCCTAGTTTCAGTGTTTTGGTGAAATAAAAATTCACCTTGAAAATTGAAGGATTTGGCTAAGTATAAACTCTTCCAGTAAAAATGCCTAAGTAGCCTTCGGAAAATGCCAGCCACATTATTTATTTGATTGATTAATTAATTATGAGTATATAGGAATGTATATTGTTGGTTTGTGCATCTAACCATATGATTTCTTTTCCAAAACAATCATTGAGGGTGAATATGTTGGCTTGCCAAAAATGACCTCTTGCATAATTTACACTATCCCAGTAAAATGCATGCCAAGGAGACAGGATGAGGTTGCAGAGGATGGAATTGACATGGATGGAATCTTCATGATATCCCCCATGCTGTGGATTCTTCATATTTCCAATATTGGTGAAAATAAAAATCACCTCATGTTGACTTAGGGTTTGATAAAATTGTCTGTGTGTTAAATCAGGGGTTAAGAGTCCATTTGCAAATGCATGCCAGAAGCTCTCTTTGTGTCAATAAATTCAACAAATGATATATATCTATTATTTTTTGAGTTTTCCATCCATTCATGTTCTTAGTTTTACCTCTGGTGGTCACACGTGTGAGAAATGGACCTACCAAGTTGAAGAAAAATCATGTCTACACAGTGTATGGAAAATGCCCGCACAAAGATTGGGTATGCCCGCACAAGGGTTTATATATGCCCGCAAAGGAATTAATAATATGCCCACACAAGGATAAATAATGTATGCTCACAAGTTTTATGAAATTCCCACACAAGGCTTACAATATGTTTGCAGAAAGGAAGCAATGGAGTTTCTACATGTTTCTAGAGAGAAGTTGCTCATGATGAAGGATGGCATGATACGATAAGTTACATGGATAAGCTACAGGAATAATTAATGTGTCATGAAATAAATAAATCTGACTATTAGAAGCTACACGCCAATTAAACATATATTTTATAAATAGAGATATAAATAAACAGAGATTTAATATTTTTGGAAAGACACCATTGTGGAAAGACACAAGTTTCAGAATCAAGAGATGCGATTGTAAAAGGATGAGATACACAATGTTAAAGAAATATAAACAAATACTTGAATTGGAATAAATATGTCTCTGTAGTCTAGATCGATGTAGCAACAAGAAAAGACAAAGACCAGGAAATTAAAGAATAACCAGTGACATAATTGAAGAAATAAGAAGATCTGGAAATTTGATAAAATCAAATAAGGGTAGTGTTGGTCGCAACACTGTTCTAGAGGTTCTCTAATAAAGACCCAGTTATTTCACGGTACAAGATACCAACAAAACCCCTATTCACTGGCCCTTTCAGTAACAGACTGCAAACAGCCTGAGGTCTCACCCGAGGCGAAGTTGAGGGGGTGGTTGAAAAAGCAGGTTTCCACAACCATGTGATGCGATTGATTCAGCTGTTTAATGCACAGAGCGGTGACGGACTGCGCACCTGCGTTTAGTGATTGCACAGAGTCTCCTACTCTGGATGGAGTATTTTCAGGAACAAGGATATTTGCACCCTTAGCATGTCTAGAGGCCGCACAGTAGGGTCTATGAGACTTAATCACTTCTACTCAATCTTATTAGATAACCCTTAAGCATTCATCATTATTTAGACTGATACACATCGTGATCTATGCAGATGGGTGACATACCACAGTGCTGTGTGCTTTGATACCGCGATTCACTCCTAACAATTAACTGTGTGGTTATCTCATTGATCCATTCATTTGAGACTTATAGGGGCTTGCCTACTAACATTCGTCCATACATGAACTATTATCATCTTACTTCATCCCTTCCGCTAAGAATATAGATAAAAATAAACACATATAAGATAACACTAACCTTATGCATGCACTGTAAGTAATTTAAAAAACAAATTAATAATAATCATGCACAACAATCACATAACACAATGGTTTAACGTGGTTCACCCCCCCGGATGGGAAGCTACGTCCACAAGAACTATTGTTTATTATTTAGGAAAGGGTACAACAGTTCTTTTGTCTGCACACTCAGCTGCAGACGTTCTTCTTAATTTCTTCTCTCAAGATTATGTCTCTACGCACTCAGCTGCAGAGCCTTTACAATTTTTTTCTCTAACAGATCTCACAATATTCAATAATATTAACCAAAATGAGAGTTAACCCTTTTCCTTTACAAAATTTCCTTATATATATATCAAGACCCGTGGGTCATGTCTTTACATTTACGAAGGCAGAACCCTTAGGTTTACAAAACTGTCGCGGTTTTTCCAAAACCGGACTACTGATATTTGGCAGCGGATTTTCTGTTATATGCGCGCCAACAGGTTGCTTCTGCCGATCTATTCCTTCTTTTCTGGCCTTAGATGACTGGTTCAAGTAGTAGTAGTCTTTTTCCTGTTGTGATCAGTCACCTACCTCCGATTTGCACCTACCCACTTCTTGGTAGTTATCGACGATCTTTGCCAAAAATAGGTCTTCTGTGACCTAGCCAAAATAAATTCCTTCATCCGTTGATGTTGTGCTTAGCTGGATCTTCGTTGACGTGGCACATCGTGGCACTATACTCCTTGCAGCACCGACCTCGCATCTCCTCTGACACTATGCTGCGCACAACTTTGCAGCATACCAAATTTATCCCAAAATTGTTCAAACTTAACTGTGCTTAGCTCCGCAATTCTCAAAATTCTTCCTGTTCAAAAATGCCCCATCTGGGCTAGGCCCAACAGGACCCTAACACTTACATGTGGCTCACCCCCGAGCCACCTGTAACTCCTTGAAGGTGTTCCCCTAATTGTGGGGTAATCTTCGCAATGAACTCCTTGACTGTGTGAGTCAACTTTTCTACTGTGGCCTTCGTATCTTGTTCAATTTGCCCAACTGTTTCTACCATCTCTAATGTTACCTCCTGGCCAATCTGGCCTTCCACCTGCTCTTGATTTTGGTTCAGCTCCTTCAACTTTTCTTCAATCTCATGTGAGATCATGCTGGCGTCCTCTAATAATGGCTGCAACTTATCGCCCATTTCTGTCTCCTTCTCCCGTAACGCTTTAACTTCCTTCTTGAGGTTGTTGATTTCCCTGTATTTGAGGAGTTTCTCCCTTGCTGGCAGCGCCTTAACCTCCTCACCCATCTTTTCTAGTACTTCTTGTTTTTTCGTCACTTCCTTCTTTACTTCCTATAATTGTTGATCTTCTTCAAGGGTACTAAATGCCTTCAGTATTGCTTCTAGTAGACTCTGGCACTTAGTGACTTCGACAACAATATTCTGTGCCACAGTCTTCACTACTCCTTGTCTCAACTATTGTTCATCTGGTGGAGTCTGTGGATTGATCTACACTTTTAGGGAATCAATTTCAGATTCATGGAGAATCTCCATGTCTTCCTTCTCAGTCCTTAGGCTATTTACCAAATCGCAAATCTTGACGATGGTATCTTCTGGTTCTGTTTGAATTTCAAACTCATCTATATTACCTGCAACGGTAGTGATCATGTTCTCCAATCTCAGTCGACGATCTGTTTCATCGTGTAATTGCATAGTACTCTCTGAGCTCTCTTCCTCGAGCTGCCTTTGTAGCTCTGCTTGTCCTTTCAGCGCTTCTATGGTTCTGTCATGCATTTCTTAACCGAGTTGCGTTTATAGGTAATGGAGTCCTCGAAATGGTATGGTTGCAAGATCAAGCTTCACGCACTCTACATTATTTGTATCTAGCATTGGTTGATCTTGTAATGGCAACCTGATAGATAGTGGTTGCAAATGGACAATACGGGACCTCGCAGGAACCGTTATTTGCTGTTGCGGAGTCCCTGCAGACCCTTTTTCAGCTACTGACTCGTGGTGCAATGGTAATCTTCTGCTGACTTCATCAAATTTTTGGGATATCCCTTGTAATGTAGTCAGGTTCTGCTTTAAGCTATCTTGAATTGCCTTTTCCTTCTTTTCTTTGTCTATCGAAAGTTCCTCCATTTGTTCAGTTACCCTCGCGGCAATCATTAAATAATCATCTTCGTGAAGCACTATGTCTAAATGGTCTTTGTTTGCTTTCTGCTTCTTCCTTTTTTCCTTGTGCCCTGAAGGACTTCCAACATCCTTCCTTTTTCCTGACTCTTTATCTTCTACAATGGGACATGGGATAGGGTTATCCTTGCCAAAATCACTTTCGATATCCACGACCTCAACTCGGAATTCAGCTGGCCATTCTTTCATTAAGTTCTGAATATCTTCCTCGTACATATGGTAGTTTCCTAGGTACCAATCAGCATTCTTCTTCTGCGCTTTAGGTGAAATGGAGATGCATTTCATTGCAGCATAAAAATTTATAATGCGGATATATTTGCTTGTCACTTGATTTGGTATGCGAGGTGTAAGCATGATGGCCCCGTGCAGCTAGTCATAATATGTGTAAAACACCAGCGCTGTCTCGTGTTGTCTTTCTGGATTCGGGCTTGCCCATAGATTCTGAAATCGAGCACCTCTGCAGTCCGAAGTGTTTGTGACCACTCCGACATAGTGCTGCGGTTCCCTCCACTCCAAAAATCCAATCAATATGATTATCCAAGTGAAATGAAAATATCCACCATTGATTTGTGTATCATTTAGTTCTTCAAGGAATTCATTTAATAGAAATTGGGACCAATTGAATTCTTGTCCCTTGGCGGCTGCACCACCAAGTAGTACTGCTCCTACATTTACTTCTAACGGTCTACACTTTCTTAAGATTTTGCCCGCTAATAGATACGTGACAAACCGTATTGCCTCATCCTTTATGTCCTCCATCTGGAAGCCTCGCTTCCCTTTGACCACAAATTGTGTTTGCTTCATCAATGCTACTACCTCTTTATCCTTTGTCTTTCTCTGGAATAACTTCCTTGGGTATTTTACCCTTTTTCTTAATCCCGTTATATGGTTGATTAAGTCAATTGTCAGGTCGATATTCTGGTCTAGCCATAAATATCCTTGGTGGATGCGAGCCATAAGAGTTCGCACCACCGCGTTGAGCTCCGATGATCTGTTGAAATGTGGAATCCTTAGCAGGTTGAGCAGCCCCAACTTGGCTACTCCTGACAACCAGCTCTCGGCGACCAAGGTTAGGTCACCCTTCGAATTCTTCTTCCCACACATGTATTTTTCAGGCTGGAACGTGGGGAACTTTGGTTCAGTTGGCTTCTCCTTCTGCATTGCTAGTAGATCATAATCCTCCCATTTGCAATCTGGAATCTTTCCTAACAGATTTTTGTCCACCTCAACATGCTTTGATATTGGTGAGAGTGGTATCTCATACTTTGGGCTCTTCAGCAATCTAATGGCTGGAGCATCCACTGAATGCGGTGAAATGTAGTCTAGAGTCATAGTTAATGGTATCTCTTTATAAACAAGGGGATTTTTTGGCCCTACCGAACTTGTCTGTGGTAGTTTTGATCTGGGCACTGTTGGATTTTTCCCTTTGTCTTGCATTGAGGGGCCATGTCTTGGTGATATCCTTGGATTTAGTTCTGATTCTTTAATGATTTTATTGTTTGGGGTTCTCATTAATTCATCAATTCCTCCGTGTTGGAAGAACCTCACAGTCTCTTCAACCGTGAACTCTTCTTCAAATAAAAATCTCTTAGGCATGCAAACAGTTTCAACGGTTGTAGACGACTTATGAAAACTAGCTCAGGAAGAAGTATTTGGAAAAAATTCTAAGTGTTTGATACGCCCGTGAGATGATAAGCAGTGTTATTTATAGGCACGGCGGACCCTTCTCCATGCCCTTGAATGGATAGATATGCATTTAATGGTGGTATCCGTTGGCCAAATCCGGTTGCTTTTGCTATCTTGTCTTTCAGAATTGTGATCAGAATGGCTATCTGTGCTTTAAATGCCCGAGCGGTCAGTAGGTAATTACTATATAATGGCTATATTCCCAACCGACACGATAACGACTATTTTTTGGATTTTTGCGTCAAACTGCGCGGCAGGTCATCATTGGTTTTGTGCAATGATTTCGCGGCATATAATTTATTTTCTTTCCAGTTGCTTCTTTTTTAATGTCGCAACAGCGCATTGTTTCTTTTCTTTTCCTCTTTTTTTTTTTTTTTCAACGCGGTGCGCTGTATAGATCTATCTCTATCAATCTATGTACAGACTTTTTCACAGTTTCTAGTGCCCACTTCCGTCCATACTTGGCACCTAGAAACGTTTCCTTCTTATGATCATTATGGATGCTGCGAAGCAGGACTATCGTGGTAAGGATTTAGTCTGCTCCCATTTATCAGATTGGATAATGTATCACCAGCTAAAGTGGCTAACTGGACTGCGCCACCGTCAATAACATCTATTACAGTATATGGTCCAAGGGAATGCATTTTAAATTTTCCAAGAAACTTCATGAATTTACTATCATACAGTAGGACTAGATCACCTACTTGAAAAGACTTATTCTTGATGTGGCGATCGTTCCATGCTTTTTCTCGTTCTTTCTGCACTTGTTGGTGGAATCCCACAATGAAGTGCTCTTCTTCCAACCCAACCAAGTGTGGCAACCTTTCTTCTAGTGTTGCGTGATCTTCCATCCCTGTAAATGCAGCTATTCTCAAGATGGGTATAATGTACTCCATTGGCATTATTGGTTCTTGTCCGTAAGCCAATCTGAAAGGTGTATGTCCAGTTAATTTCTTGCATGTCATTTTGTACGCCCATAAGACATATGAAATGCGTAGGTCCCAGTCATCGTGGTTTACATTGCATACCTTGGTTAGCGCATTCTCAAGTACTTTATTAAATGCTTCAACAGTGCCATTTTCTTGTGGGTGATAAGGTGTATTGTGCTGATGATGTATGTGGAATTCTTCAGTCAATGCTTCAATAGTTATGTTCAGAAAATGAGTACCCTGATCACTCATCAAAACTTTTGGGCATCCAAATCGTGTAAGGATGTTCTCAAAAATAAATTGTGTGGTTGTAGCTGCGCTATAGTCTTTGACTGGTTTTGCTTCTACCCATCTGGTAAGGTAATCAATTGTTGTAATAATGTACCTCGCACTAGTTCTTTTTCCCGGTGGGTTAATAGGTCCCACAAATCACTTGCCCATTTCTCGAATGCCTGCAAGGTCAGCTGAGGTTTCAATGGAATTTCATCTCTTCTTGAAGGCTTCCCTATCCTCTGACAGACATCGCAGTTCTGGCAATGTTCTTTGGAGTCCTTTTGGATTGTAGGCCACCATAGCCCTGCACGCAATATCTTCTACAAAGTAACCATTCCTGCATAATGAGCTCCTCCGACTCCTGAATGTGCATCAACTAATATAAGTAGCTTCTCATGTTCTAATACACATCTTCACAGCACGTCATCAGGTCCTAACTTGTAGAGTTGTCTTGCAATAATGGTGAAATCTGGAGCTCGCACTACCAGCTGCTTCTTTTGCTGCGTAGTAAATTCAGTAGGTGTAAATCTGGTAGTTAGAAATTCAATGATATCCTGATAATAATCATCGACAATCTATATAGCAAACAATTGTGCATCAGGCAGATTGTCTTCTAGATTCATTGGTTCCCTTCCTGACTCGATCCTTGATAGATGATCAGGGCCTAAATTTAATCTGCTTGGTTTAACTATTATTTTGAAATCATACTCTTGGAAGAGTAAGATCCATCTGCATATTCGTTCCCCTAACACTGGCTTATTGACCAAATATTTTAATGCAGAATGGTCAGTAAACATTGAGAAGTGCACACCAAGTAAATAGTGTCTGAACTTCTATAGTGCATATACCATTGCAAGTCCTTCTCTTTCATTAGTGGTGTAGTTCTTCTCAGCAGATGACAACTTTCTGCTGGAAAATGCAATGGGATGGTCAATTCCTCCTTCTCCTGGTTGCGCAAGAATGATATCCAATGCTATACATGAAGCATCAACATGTACGTGAAATGGATTTTCACAGTCTGGAAAAACTAGGATCGGCGCGGTGACCATTTTTCTTTCAATGTGTCTAATTCTTTCTCGCAGTCCTCATTCCAAATGAATGGTGCATCCTTTTTTAAAAGCTCCTCCATTGCTGCGGTTATCTATGCATAGCTCTTTATGAATTTCCTGCAGTATCCGGTATGCCCTAGTGTAGTGCACAATTGTTTAACTGAATTTGGTGTAGGTAAGTTTACAATAACTGCGATCTTCGTTGGATCAACCATCAACCCTTGCTTACACACGATATGTCCCAGTGGAATCCCATAGGGAACAAAGAAGATACATTTCTTTAAATTCAATGAAATCTGATGTTGTCTACATTTTTCCAGCATCATTCTGAGGTTCGCTGCATGGTTCTTTAGTAACCCAAAAATGGTCCAACAATCAAAGTAAACTTCTAGAAACTTGTGGATGAATTCTTTGAATGTTGTGATCACCACTCTTGAAAATATGTCCAGTGCATTCTTCAAGCCAAAAGGCATTACTGTATACTGGAATGACCCCCATTATGTTGCAAAAGTGGTTTTGTGCCTATCGGCTGGATCAATTTTTATCTGATGGTATCCAAAAAATCCATCAGTAAAAGAGTATGCTTCATTCCCTCTAACGTTATCAAGAACTTCATCGGTAAAAGGTGTAGGAAAGGGATCATGCATAGAGGCATCATTCAACTTTCTGAGGTCAACATAGATCCTAATATCACCCTTTGTTTTCTTGTCTCGGATGACCATTGGGCTTATCCATTCAAATTCTTCAACTGGCTCAATAATTCCTGCATCGAGCATCTTGTCGTGTTCTGCCTTAACTCATTCTTTGTAGCGTCGATTCAGTCTGTATGGCCTTTGTTTAATAGGTTTCGCTCCTGGATTAAGAGGAATTTTCATCACTCCTAAGTCTCCTAGGATACCTTTCATCTCTATGAACTTTATTGGGAATACTTCCTGATATTCCTGTAATATAGCTACGATCTCTGCAACTGTGTCATCATCCCAGTAGTCTCCTATTGTTGCGAACTTCGGCTCTTCACTAGTACCGATGTTCACTTTCTTTGTCTTGACCAGTCCACTCATATCAGGAATCTCTAATGGAGGCCCTTCTACCTCGCATACTCCTTCAGATTCTAGGGATTTTTATATTGCGGAGATTCTCCTCATCACTGTCTTCCTTATCTTCATCTTTTTCAGCTAAGTTATAACAGCCCATGACTTGTTTCGCTTGTTCTGTCCAATCTGGTTGGAGACTCGCAAGTACATTGCTTGTGTCAAAAAACTCTTCTAGTGTTATATTTTCTTCTTTGGGATGTGGGCTAAATATATTTCGCTTGATCAGTTGCAGCGCGTCATATATAGTCGGTTGGTCATCTTGAAAACTAAAATCCTTCTGGAAGGTCACAGTAAGGACGAACCAATCTGTGGTTCCTATGCGCATCTCCTCCTGTAGGTACCAATTTTTTGGAATAGGCTCCTGCAATGTATTCACAAAGAGATGTACCCATTTTTTCTGCGGTCTTTCCTTCCAAGCTTGTACACATGCTGCGATATGATCTCCTGGATCCCTGTGACCATTTTATTTCTCAAATGGTAGTGTGACCTTATCAACAAATCTAATTTGTAGTTTTATTCTGCATTGGTCCCAAGTTGTCATTGTCTTTTTGTGTGTAGCCCACCATATGGCAGGTGTTTCTCTGAGTGCCATGTCTAATGCTGAGACACGATGTTCATCTTCCACTGTTGCAGTGTATTCTTTGATAAATGAATAAATGTTAGTTGTACCATCATAAGTGGGGATTGGACTTACCTGCTTTCCAATCCAACAGAGTGACTTTGTAATTGTTGCGCATCTCCTGGAAGATAATTCATGCATTCGATGTTGCCATTTTTCTAATCCTGCATCTGAGTCTGAGATGCAAGAACTATTGCAATGCCAGCTAAGTGTTCCATCCGCAGTAGGATCAATATAATCCGCAACATTTGTTGTCATTTGATAGATACGGTCAAGGTCTTGAGTTTTGTACTCTTCTTGAATAGGTTCAACATATCGGTCCCCCTGTGAAGGATCCAATGGTGCGACGACCCTTATGTCATTGCCTTCAAATATCATTTTCATTCTTTTCATATTGATGACACTGGAGTTCGTCATTTCCCAATCGATGCCCAGCAGTGCTTGATAAAAATTGCTATCATCTACAATTTCAATTACTTCGAAGTCTGCATAACTTCGCACTCCATCAATGTCGACAATGGTATTGGTTAACCTTCCCAGTGGTATAACTATACCTTGATTAGCCATTCTTAACTGTATAGGTGACCACTGTAACTTTGGTTTTCCCATCGCCTGCCATGTCTGTTTGGTTAAGACATTTACTTTAGATCCGAGATCAAGAATGATCTCGTCCATCTCATAGTCTCCTATTTGTGCAGTGAACCGCATTTCCCTGCCGGTTCTTTTGGGACTTCTAATGTTGAGTACTGTGCCATGTGCTATTCCTTTCTTACTGCATGATTCCTACTGATTTATCATTTTTTCAAATTCCATAAGAGTGTCCTTGTTTTTTAATAACTTGATGCAGCATTGTAGAAACTGCATAACAAAAATAGATCTATCCGGTGCAGTGCGCATCTGATCGTATGCCAGTGGCATATCTTATATTTGCGGTACTTCACTTCGCAGCGGAATCCGTGGTGATGTAGGTGGTTGTTGTTTAAACATGTCCCACGCTTCTTTAAATATTTCCTTATTTTTCTGTAAGTTCAATGGAGGTGCTTTCCCAGGAGCTTTTCTAATTCCTACTGTTTCTCCAGGGTTCTTCTTAGGATCAGTTGTTCCAGAAGTCGAGGCTTTTGCACTGTTGTCTTTTCCTCTATCAGTGCCACCTTGCGTTACTGCATTAACGCTCTGACCTGTAGGTATGTTCTCTGATGCAATTAACTGGATGTTAGGGTTCGGTGTTTTTGTTCTTCTTCTCTTCTGCATTTCTACCTCAAGCACGGGGAAGGCTTCAATCACATGTTCAAATGATTTACAGTAGTTGCATGTGGTGCATGGATTAGTACATTCTCTTGATACATGACCTGGTTGACCACAGTTATAGCATATGACCTGGCCTCATCCTCTTCCTTGAGTTTGCCCAGTATTTCTTCCTCTCCTGCGATATCCACCACCGCGGCCTCTATATCCTCCTTGATCATAGTGGGTGTTCTCTTGCTTTAGCTGATTTTCCTCTTGAACGCGGTACATTCTAGCACCTCGCATTGCTTCCATATCTCTCTTTCTTTCATTCATCAGTTCATAAGCATGACAGTTGGACTCATCATGTCCAACTGACTTACATAAATTGCAGTATAATTTTTTAGGTGTCTTTACATATTTTTGTGTTAGGTAGCAGTCCTCAGGTCTATGTCCTCTGCTTCTACAAATTTCACACCATGGCGCCTAGTTCTGATTCATATTTATTGGGTTTTGTGTGCCCCTGTTAAGGTATTCTTGAAATAAGGGGCAATGTTCACTGGTGTGGCCCTCTCCTTTGCATCCTATGCACCAAACTTCATGTCGTTGTTCATGTCTCTGCTCTTTTCCATTCTTCACACCTTGTAATTCTAATGTCAAGGTAGCCAATTGGTTCTGGATCTGTATCATCACAGAACTACTTTCTCCAATTGGTGAAGCTTCCAACTTCATTGCGATCTCCAAGGCCTCAACTTGAGATACAACCTTCGGTTGCATTAGTGGTTGTCTAATGTGGGGCAACAACGCAGCAATGAACCATTCTTGATGTTGTTGCGGAGCTATAACAAAGCTCACTTGGTCCAACAATGTTTTGAATTTTTGGTCGAATTCCCAGACCGATTCAGTAGGTTTCTGCTTGATTTCTTTCAACTCTGTTATGCACTATGATTCTGATTTGGGTTTCTTAAACTCTGCTGCAATCGCGGTTTTGATATCTGCTAAGGTTCTTGGTTGTTCTTGAGAATACTTCATAAACCAATGCAACGCTCTGTCTCTGAAAGTAGTTATGAGATGCGCTCTCTTGATAGCATCATTTGTTACATGCTTAACACTCCACACAGCTTTGCATAGAAACCAGTGTTGATCAGGGTCTTCCTGACCCGTTCCTTTGAATATCGGCAGTTTTATATCATTATCTGTCATTCTCCTTCCGGATTTTGTACTATTCTAAGACTGATTCCCTGTGACAAAAGTAGATATAGGTTGTTGGATCATGCTAGGGATAGTATTCTGGGGAATGGGCTGAGATGTAGGGCTGTGAGCACTCGATCCTGTGGTGTTAGTAGTATTACTGAGCTGTGGGATGGGCTGTGCGACGCTCACAGTGGATGGGTTCTGGACTGATTGATTATGAGGTATAATACGGTGGATTGTGGCTGATAACTGAGTGTTTGTATTATTGAGATCACATGGAATTTCAGTATCTACTCGGTTTCTAGATGGTGTTGGTTTCTTTTCGTTAGTAGGCTTGTATCTCTTTCCACTTCTCAAAGTATGGTTTTCTTCGTCAGAATCAATGTATGTGTTCTCTACCATGATAGATTTAGAATTATTGTTGCAATCTTAAAACACCTTTCTCAGCTAAAAGCATTTTAATATATAAGCTGAGGTTTTTCAAGAACTTACCTCTGAATCCTTCGAAAAAGTATGCTTCAGCTTGGCTATATGATTTCAGCGTATCTACAACAAACTTGGTCACAAAACCTTCTAGTATGCTATCAACCCAGAAGTCAACTGCGCGCGACAGTGGGCTGTTGATTGCTTTGAGTTGTTCAGTAAGGTCCGGACTCCACTCTGTAGGTAGTCCGCCTTGGGAACAATTCTTTCTCTTTGCTAGGCACGATATCCACTCGTGTAGCTCATTTGGAAATGACGCCCAAAAAATTTCGTGGATGTCTCTCCACAAGTATCTATTCAACCACTACACGTCAGATAGTCGCAGATTGCTGTTTTCTTTCTTTGCAAAGTCTCTTTCAATTTTATCGCACCAAGCCCAGATCTCTTTCTGTTCTGGATGCCAATTGTTGGTCATTACTTTTCTGAATATACTATCGCATCATCGGTCTTAACGCGGAAACATAACCATTTGTTGGTCGCAGCATTGTTCTAGAGGTTTTCTAATAAATACCCAGGTACTTCGCGATACAAGATACCAACAAAACCCCTATTCATCGGCCCTTTCGGAAACAGACTGCAAGCAGCCTGAGGTCTCACCCAAGGCAAAGTTGAGGGGGTGGTTACAGAAGCAGGTTTCCACAACCATGTGATGTGATTGATTTAGTTGTTTAAAGTGCAGCGCGGTGATGGACTCTGCAACTGCGTTTAGTGATTGCATGGAGTCTCCTACTCCACGTTGAGTATTTTTAGGAACAAGGATATTTGCACCCTCATCGCGTCCAGAGGCCACGCAGCGGGGTATATGAGACTTAATCACTTCTACTTAATCTTATTCGATAACCCTTAAGCATTCATCATTATTTAGACTGATACACATCGTGATCTATGCAGATGGGTGAGATACCACAGTGTTGTGTGCTTTGATACCGCAATTCACTCCTAACAATTAACTATGTGGTTATCTCATTGATCCATTCATTTGAGACTTATAGTTGCTTTCCTGCTAACATTCATCCATACATGAACTATTATCATCTTACTTCATCCCTTCCGCAGAGAATATATATAAAAATAAACACATATAAGATAACACTAGCCTTATGCATGCACTGTAAGTAATTTAAAAAACAAATTAATAATAATCATGCACAGCAATCACATAACACAATGGTTTAACGTGGTTCACCCCCCCAGATGAGAAGCTACGTCCACAAGAATTGTTGTTTATTATTTAGGAAAGGGTACAATAGTTCTTTCATCTGCACACTCAGCTGCAGACATTCTTCTTTCTTCTCTCGAGATTAGGTCTCTGCGCACTCAGCTGCAGATCCTTTACAATGCTTTTCTCTAACAGATCTCACAATATTCAATAATATTAACCAAAATGAGAGTTAACCCTTTTCCTTTACAAAATTTCCTTATATATAGATCAAGACCCGTCGGTCATGTATTTACATTCACGAAGGAAGAACCCTTAGGTTTACAAAACTCTCGCGGTTTTGCCAACACCAGACTACTGATATATGGTAGCGGATCTTCTGTTATATGCGCGCCAACAGGTTGCTTCCGTCGATCTATTCCTTCTTTTCCGGCCTTAGATGACTGGTTCGAGTAGTAGTAGTCTTCTTCCTATTGTGATCAGTAACCTACCTCCGATCTGCACCTACCCACTGCTTGGTAGTTATCGACAATCTTTGCCAAAAATAGGTCTTTTGTGACCTAACCAAAATAACTGCCTTCATCCGTCGATGCTGTGCTTAGCTGGATCTTCGTTGGCGTGGCACATCGCGGCGCTATACTCCTCGCAGCTCCTCTGACACTATGCTGCGTGCAACGTTGCAGCATACCAAAACTTATCCCAAAATTGTTCAAAATTAACTGCGCTTAGCTCCGTAGTTCTCAAAATTCTTCCTGTTAAAAAATGCCCCATCTGGTCCAAGCCCAATAGGTGGTTGGGAGGTGCAAGGATAGGATGCAAGCCTGTAGGGGGTCGTAGCCTCTTTCCAGTTGTTTCTAGTAAACAGGGTGTTGGTGCATCCTTCAGTCGTTGCTGAAAATTTGGGTTTTGGTGCATCCAATAAGTTGGTGCTTGCAAACTATTTGTAAATAAAATTTTGTAGTAATAGAAAGTATTGGTGGTTTTGCCAATTGGGCTTCCACGACAATATTGTGTGTTCTGTCTCCATTGTTGATTTTGTTATAAAGTCATAAAAATTTAAAAATATAGCATAATACCGATTCACTCCCCCGTCTCAGTATTACTTGATATTCCAACAATTGGTATCAGAGCAAGCTCTTCACTATAAGTTTAGACACTTGAAGAGAAATCCTTTATCACTATGGATCAACAAGTAAAAATGTCCTTTAAGGTTCCAATATTCAATGGAGAAGATTATTCTTTCTGGAGCATCAGTATGAGAAGCCATATAGTATTTCTTGGGTTAGATTTTTGGATGTCCATAGAAACATGGTACACATATCCCGAACTCCCTCCCACACATCTTGAAGGAATAAGACAATTTGGAAGCAATGCTAAAGTTGTTAATGCAATTTTGGTTGGATTAGCCAGAACAGTCTTTGCCAAAGTGATGCATTGCAAAATAGTGAAGAAGACCTGGGACAAATTGCAGGCTATCTATGGAGAAGACACCAAGGCAAAAAGGGAAAAACTCCTGAATTTTAAAACCCAATTTGAAAGTCTAAAAATGAAGGAAGAAGAAAACATTTTAGAATACTTTGAGAGAATTGATGAAATTGTGAAAGAAATTCAAGGGCTAAGAGAAGAATTGGAAGAAAAAGAAATAGTTGAAAACATATTAAGATCACTTCCAGTGATTTACAATCCCAAGATTTATACACTAGAAGATAGAGGAAATTTTGACAAACTCACCATGGAAGAATTGTATGGAATTCTCATAGCTTATGAATTGAGGATTGGGAAAGACAATTCTCAAAAGAAGGAAGCACCTTTTAAAGCATCAAAAGTAGATAAGAAATCTAAAACAAAGTTTCAATCAGAAGACTCTGATGACGAAGAAGCACTTCTTGTTAAAAATTTTAAGAGAGGTACTCGAAGGTTAAAAGGAAAATTTCCCTTAAAATGTTTTAATTGTGGGGGAATTGGTCACTTTGCTTCCAAATTCCCTTATCCCAAACAAGAAGACAATGATGAGTGCCGTGATAACTTCAAGAAAAACAAAAAAAAAATTAAGAAAAATAAAAATAAGACTTTTTATTCCATGGATGACAACTGCTCAAATGAGTCTAGTGAAGATGAAGAAGCATAAGCCTTATTCATGGGAGTAGAAAATAAAATATATGAAGAAGAAGAAGTAGAAGGTGTGGTAGATCTTAAAGCAAAACTTGAAAGTTCTCTCGAAGAATTAGAAATAATTATTGTTCACTTAAAAAATCAGCTCCAAGAAGCCAAAAAGGTCGAAAACAACCTATAACAACAGCTCAAGAAACAAGAAGAAAAATTAGAAAAGCTAGAAGTTGAAATGATCTTGCTTAGAAAGAAGACTAATGAAGAATCCTTTCAATCAAAATTTAAGAGCATCTCAAAAAATTTAGATGACATCCTAAGTTGTCAAAGATCATTCAATAATAAAACTGGTCTAGGTTATGACAAAGGAAAGAATTCAGAACAATCCTCTTTCATAAATAAGGAAGGAAATAAAAGAAGTTATGTTGATGCACTTATGAAATCAGTTCAAAAGGAATACAGTAAAAAATTTGCTCACTCTCAAACTAAAAGCAGGACAGATAATGTGCCAAGCAAACATCAACAACTCTTTTTGGGAAATTGTTATGCATGTAACAATTTTGGACATATAGCTAAAAATTGTAAACTAAATGCTTCTATTGGGAAAGAAATTACATCACAGTATATGTTGTATAAGAATAATGTCACTAGAATCAATCCAAAAGGAAGAAGTTATAACTATTTTTCTCCTCTATAGAGTTATATTAAAGAATGTTACAAATTTCGTAATCTAGGACACATAGCTAGAAATTGTAAACTACTGATTCCTTTGAAGAATGACACAACAAAATCTCAAGGCAATGAGAAAAATAATGTTTGGAAGAAGAAGGAAGATGTGGAATGTTCATTAGATATATGTGCAACATAAAAACAAAATATATGGCATGTGGACAGTGGATGCTCAAAATATATGACAGGAGACCCACACGAATTTATAATCCTAAAAATAAATAAAAAAGGAAAAGTCACTTTCAGAGATATTCTATCCTCTAAAATAATTGGGAAGGGTACAGTGGCTCTTAGAGACAAAACGAAAGATGAAAATGTTTTGCTTGTAAAGAAATTGAAACCTAATATTTTAAGTGTTAGGATATTTAGACACTTAGGAGTTAGTTAAGATCAACTTGTGTAATATATCCGTTAGGGATAGTGTGTTTCTTTAGTATGCATTAGTATGCATTTGTAAATACTTAATCCGACGGTCATGATATGTTTCCGACATAGAGTGATCCGACGGCTCAACTTCTATTTAGATCAAACCTAACCTTGATCCGTGGCTTAACACCCGATTGGTCCATGATCTCTATTTAAAGAGCATGGAGGGTCATTGTTTAGTTGATCGATTATGAGAAGCTCATTTGTAACTTTCTTTCTTTGCATAATAAATTGTCCCGTAGAAGCTATTTGGCCGGGGCCGTGGAGTGTTTCCCTCAAGAGGCTTTAAACCACGTCAAAACATCGGTGTGTTGATCTGTGATCTGTTTGTGTGAAGTGGTTGCTCTTGGTGTTCAGTCCTTTGGTAGTACCCTGTGTACCCGAACATGGTATTAGAGCTTTTATGAAGTGCCGCTTCCGGTTATGATCTAGATCTTGAACTGTTGTTGCCGAAACTTGAAAGGGTTTCTAGTTCTGGTATTTCTATGCATTTCTGGGCCATGGGAGGTGTTCCATTGTGTCCGGAGCGTCGTTTCCATTGGGAAATAGTTTTCGTTTGATCGAAAACGGTTCCCGGTTGCTCCAGAAACGCGTATTTCATCAGATCTGAAGGTATAATGTTACAGTGACGCATTTTTTTATTTCATTTTTTAATAAAAAAAAATCTCATATTTCTTTTTTTTTACTGTTAGATTTTTTTTGGGTTCGGATTGTTGCTTTCCCGTCTGCGTATGCTCTTTGCCGTGCACCTTGAGCGATCTCGGCAAATCAGAAACAGAAAGGGAAAGGGTTTTTCTCGGCTGCGTATGCTCTTTGCCGTGCACCTTTGCGCGATCTCGGCAAATCAGAAACAGAGAGAAAATGTAGACTTTCCGGGCAAGCTAACAAGATCTAACTCCACAAGTGTGGAAAAGTTTTTTTTGTTTCGTTTTGTGGTCTGTTTTGTAGGAAAAAGGGCAAGCACGCAAACCGAGCAAGAAGAGTAAAAAAAAAGAAAAAAGAAAAGCCCCCTTCCTCATTCCCATATTTTACATACCTTTTAATCTAGCTCACTTGGTTCAAAGTTGCTTTATTCCTTAATAGGTCTTGAGTTCAAGTCTTAGGAAGTCACTTTTAAAAGGAAAAGTGCATGCAATTTCTATTTTCAAGTTACTTTATTGTAAAAGTGCATCTCACTTAAATAATAAAAAATAAAAATACAAGTGAGTCACTTAAGTTTTTATTTATTGTTGCACTATTTAAAAAGTAATATCATTGTAAAAGTGAAATCACTTATTTTACAAAAGTGATTCACTTAAAGCAACTTTTTTAAAGTGATTGTCAAAAGGTTCATCTTGGGAAGAGGGGGGTTCTTTTTTTGCTGGACATTCTCTAGCTGCCACGTCACTATTGGGGACGTCTTCAACAGTTTCTTTGTTCAAGCATAACTTCATCATACAGAGTCAGTTTTCAGTGCCGTTTTTTTTTGAAACCGCCTATTTTTTCGAGCTCTTCACAACCAGACTATTGGTTTCTGCTTTTACAGCCATTACTTTACAAATATGGCCGCCCATTGTGATATTCTACTTAACAGTTCTAACTATTTCTCATGGAAATCTCGTATGGAGGATGTTCTACGAAGTAGGGAACTTTTCAGAATTACCACAGGGAAAGAAAAAGAACCCACTGATGATGATAAGAAAATAAAATGGGCAAATAGATGTGATGAAGCTCGTGGATTGATTGGGATGTCAATCTCTACTGATTTGCGATTCCACATATCTGGAATTGATGAACCTAATACTGCTTGGGACAAGTTGGAAACTGTGTTTGGTAAACACAATGAAATTCGAGGTCACCAACTCGAAAATGAGTTGATTTCTTTAAATCCAAGTGACTTTTCATGTATTCAAGATTATTTATCTAAGTACAAAACTCTCAAGCTTTTATGTGCAGAATGTAAGATTGAGAGGGAAGACAAACAGTGCATTTATCATATTCTTTCCAAACTTGGACCTGCATATTCTGTTTTTGTATCTACATTTTACTCCATGAAAGCATCCTTGAATGCAGCTAGCTATCAAGAGCCTAGTCTTGAATCCTTTTGTGATTCCTTGATTAGAGAACAAGATAAACTCATTCACCTTGGAATAATCAACAATGCAGATACATCTGGGAAAGCCTTATTGTCCCAACAGAAAGAAAAGTCCAAGCCTCCTAAGAAACAAAATTTTCGCAATAATAAGTCAAACAAGGGTCCCAAACCCTCTCAGTCGGCTCCTTCTTTAAAAAATGACAAAGGATCCAAGCCAAAAGGCAAGAAGACTGAGCGACATTGCAACTATTGCGGGAAAGATAATCATGATGAATCAAAATGTTTCAAGAAGATGGCAGCCTTGGAAGCAGCAATGAAGAAGCACCACATCAGCCTAGATTCGCCATCAGAATCTACCTCTCATGGACATGCCCTTTGTGCTTCTGGTTATTCTTATAATGCATCTTCTTCTTCTACTTCAAATGAATGGCTCATTGATTCTGGAGCATCTTATCATATGGCTAAGGATCAAGCCATCTTTTCTACTATGCATGAATGTAACACCAAACAAATATTTGTTGGTGATGATAGATCTCTAAGTGTTGTAGGAGCTGGAACAGTTCCAGTAGATAATGGTCATTTTAGTGATGTACTATGTGTTCCAAGAATTTCCTGCAATTTGTTATCAGTCTATCAGATCACTCATTCTGGTGAAGGTAAAACAATGACCTTTACACCTCACCAAGTTGTAATCAAGGATTTTAAAGATCCTCAACAGGTTCTAGCTACCGGAATTGTTGATGATATTACCAGGTTGTACAAGTTTAACAACTTTGGGTCATCACCTTTCCCTTCAGTTTTTGTTGCTCATAGTGATAACTTGAGCAAACTTTGGCATGTGCGATTTGGTCACTTAAATTATCGCTCATTGCAACAACTATGTAAAGAAAATATGGTGACAGGTCTTCCGATGGTATCTTGCAGAGACGGTGTTTGTTCCGGTTGTGTACTTGGAAAACATCATCGGGACAGTTTTGACAAACGTGCCTCTTGGCACGCCTCGGTTCCCTTGGAGCTTGTGCATAGTGACTTGTGTGGCCCTCTTCCATCTGCTTCCTTTTCTGGTTTCAAGTATTTCTTAACTTTCATTGATGATTACACCAGACGCACTTGGGTTTATTTCCTAAAACTTAAGAGTGAAGTATTTAACATGTTCTTGGCCTACAAGGCCCTTGTTGAAAAACAATCTGGTCATCAAATTATTAAGTTAAGATCTGACAATGGAGGAGAATATGTTAACAAACAGTTCACTACTTTCTGCACTGAACAAGGCATCCAACAACAGCACACTGTTCCATATACACCACAACAAAATGGTGTAGCTGAGCGGAAGAACCGCACTTTAAAAGAAATGGCTAATTGTATGATCCAATCTAAGGGACTAAGTCTTCAATTTTGGGCTGAAGCCATAAATTGTGCAAATTACATAGTTAATCGCACCCCCAAAAAAGCATTACAAGGTATAACACCGGAAGAAGCATGGAGTAAAATTAAACCTGATGTAAGTCACTTTCGTGTGTTTGGTAGTGAAGCATGGGCTCACATTCCGGATGAAAAACGGAAAGCGTTGCAACCTAAAAGTGAAAAGTGCATATTTGTTGGATATTCTGAAGATGTAAAAGGTTATAGACTTCTTCAACCACATTCTCATGCTATAATCATTAGAAGAGATGTTAAATTTGATGAAAATATCTTGGCCTGCGAGCCTAACTCGTCGAGTGTGCCATCTTTGGCCTGCGAGCCTGATTCGGCGTTTGTGCCTTCTTCTTCTTCTTCCAACTTCCTTGACAGGTTTCCAACTTCAGTTTCTGATGATGACAGTGAGGATGAAAATCCACCTCCGCCTGCTCATGTTCCTCCAGTTGCACCAGCACAAGTGCTTCCTCGATGGGTCCGTTCAACATGTGAAGCAGCTGGTGATCTTGCCGGTGATCCTAGAGATCAACGTCGAACACGTTCTCAGTTTCAGCGAGCCTCTTCTCTTTTGGCTCAAGTTTCCGAGAATCATGATCCAGAAACTTTTGCAGAAGCTTCAGGGAATCCAGATTGGGATGCAGCCATGGATGAAGAATATCGTTCCTTAATGGCGAACGATACTTGGGATCTTGTACCTCTTCCAAAAGGAAGAAAACTTGTCAGATGTAAATGGGTCTACAGAACTAAGTATGCATCAGATGGAAGTGTTGAAAGACTTAAGGCAAGGTTAGTTGCCAAAGGTTTTTCCCAAGTTGAAGGGATTGACTACAATGAAACCTTTGCTCCCATCGCCAAAATGAACTCCATCCGCCTTGTTCTTTCCCTTGCAGCCTTACACAATTGGGAAGTCCATCAAATGGATGTCAAGTCTGCCTTCTTACATGGTGATTTACAGGAGGAAATTTACATGGAACAACCTCCTGGCTATGTTCAGAATAACTCTAGCCTTGTCTGCCGCCTTAAGAAATCCTTATATGGCCTTAAGTAAGCTCCTAGAGCTTGGTATGCCAAAATGGATAACTTTCTCCTTGACACTGGCTTTTCTAGATGCCATTCTGACCCCAATGTCTATACCAAGAAAGTAGGAAACCATCTCATCATACTTGTTCTATATGTTGATGACCTTATTCTTACTGGTAGTGACCCTAATCTTATAACCCATGTGAAATCCAGTCTTAAACAAACTTTTGAAATGTCAGACTTAGGACATTTGCATTATTTTCTTGGCCTCCAAGTTCTGCAAACCAAAGAAGGAATCTTTCTTTCTCAGTCTAAGTATGCTTGTGACCTTCTTCGTCGCTTTCACATGGAAGATTGTACACCAGCCCCTTCTCCCTTCCAGTCTGGAGTCAAACTTTCTGCCACTTGTACTTCACCTGAAGTAGATGCCACCTTGTATCGTCAGCTTGTTGGTAGTCTTTTATACTTGACTCATTCCCGTCCTGACCTTTCCTTTGCCGTTGGTCGAGTTGCCCGTTATATGCAGACACCTCATGAGAGTCACTGGAAAGCAGCTAAAAGAATACTTCGATATATTCGAGGTACAGTTCAGTTTGGGATTCATTACAGTACAGGGGGGAAACCTTTGTTGGTTGGTTTCACTGATTCAGATTGGGCCGGCGATCCTGATGATCGAAAGTCTACTGCAGGTTATGTTTTCAGTCTGGGATCTGGACCTATTACTTGGGCTTGTAAGAAACAACAAGCTCTTGCTCTTTCTTCAGCAGAGGCAGAATATCGAGCAGCAGTTAATGCCAGTCAGGAAGCTTTATGGCTTCGACAGATCCTTTCAGAGTTTGGATTCGAGCAGCAGCAGCCTACTCCACTTTGGTGCGACAATCAAAGTGCCATCAAGCTTGCCAAAGATCCAGTTCTACATCAACGCAGCAAACACATTGAGCTACATATGCACTTCATCAGAAATCTTATTCATGATCGTGTTCTTGAAGTGCTCTTTTGCCCTACAGATGATCAAGTTGCAGACATCTTCACCAAGTCTCTTTCAGAAGCGAAGTTTTCTAAACTTCGATCTATGTTAGGAGTTCAGGAACTTGTCATTAAGGGGGGATAGGCTCTAATGCCTCCTTCCTTCTCCTAATAGTGTCACTTTTGTAAATCCTTCAATCCTATCCCAAGTTGTTCTTAAGGGGGGATGTTAGGATATTTAGACACTTAGGAGTTAGTTAAGATCGACTTGTGTAATATATCCGTTAGGGATAGTGTGTTTCTTTAGTATGCATTAGTATGCATTTGTAAATACTTAATCCGACGGTCACGATATGTTTCCGACATAGAGTGATCTGACGGCTCAACTTCTCTTAGATCAAACCTAACCTTGATCCGTGGCTTAACACCTGATTGGTCCATGATCTCTATTTAAAGAGCATGGAGGGTCATTGTTTAGTTGATCGACTATGAGAAGCTCATTTGTAACTTTCTTTCTTTGCATAATAAATTGTCCCGTAGAAGCTATTTGGCCGGGGCCGTGGAGTGTTTCCCTCAAGACGGTTTAAACCACGTCAAAACATCGGTGTGTTGATCTGTGATCTGTTTGTGTGAAGTGGTTGCTCTTGGTGTTCGGTCCTTTGGTAGTACCCTGTGTACCCGAACATTAAGTATGAGCCAAACATGTGATCAAGGACACATATGTATATTCGATTCCAAGAAGTGTGAAATCATAGGAAAATATTCAGGAATACTTGTTGGGACTGCTGTGATAACTCCAAGCAATGTGCATATTATAGAAAATAAAGAACAATGTCATATGAGTCAAATTGATGAGAGTTTTCTATGGCATATAAGGATGGGACACTTGAACTTTGACAATCTTGTAAAAGTTAGTAAGAAGGGAGCTGTAAGCAATTTACCAAAGATCATAAAACGACCAAGCCATGTTTGTAGACACTATATTCATGGGAAGCAAGCATGAACAAGCTTCAAGGTCAAAGAGCATACAACCTCTCATCCATTAGAAATAATTTACACTGATCTTTGTGGACCTACAAGGACTGAAAGTTTTCAAGGTGAACATTAATTCATGTTATTAATTGATGATTATACAAGGATGACTTGGGTGGCATTTCTTAAAAAAAAATCAGAAGCTTTTATGAAGTTCAAAGCCTTCAAAGCACTTGTTGAAAATGAAGCAAATGTCAATATTAAGTTCCTAAGATAACATAATGGTGGTGAGTTCACCTCAAATGAATTCAATGAGTTTTGTGAAACTCATGTAATCAAGAGGCAGTTTTCAACCCCAATAACTCCTCAACAAAACGGAGTGGCCGATAGGAAAACCAAGACTGTCCAAGAAGCAACTAAAACTATTCTAAATGAAGCAAAAATTCTTGATGGCTATTGGAGAGAAGAAATATATACAGTTGTCTATGTAAAAAACATAGGACAACTTATAGTAAATAGTGACAAAAATCCTTGAGCTATGGTTTGGAAGACCAGCTTCAGTTAAATATTTTAGACTTTTTGAAAGTAAATACTACATAAAAAGAGATGATGATAATGTAGGAAAGTTTGACTCTAGAACAGATGAAGGCATATTTCTTGGATATTCTTCCACCAAAAGAGCATACTGATGATATAATTTAAATTTTCACAAGATCATAGAAAGTGCAAATGTAACTATAGATGACACTAAACCAAGAAGGATACAAATCCAAGAAAATGTGGACATTGAAGAAACTGATGATGAAGAAAAAGAAGAAAGTTCACAAGAAGAAGATATTCCTGAAGAAGAAGAAGAGAAAGAAGAGAATGAAGACTCCCCTAGATCATACACAAAAAAATCCATCCAAACAGGTTCAAAGGAATCAACCTGAAATTCAAATAATTGGTAACCAAAATTCAGGAGTTCAAACAAGGAGAAAATTGTTCTATGATGAAGAGCAAGCACTACTTTCGATAGTAGAATCCAAAACCTTTAAATAAGCTTGCAAAAGTGAAGATTGGATCAATTCTATGAATGATGAACTTGATCAAATAGAGAAGAGCCAAACTTGGGAACTTGTCCCAAGACCTAAGGACATGAATGTTATTGGAACCAAATGGATCTTTAAAAACAAGTTCAAGGAGGATGTTCATGTGATAAGGAACAAGGCCATATTAGTATGCAAGGGATATGCTCAAGTAGAAGGTGTTGATTTTGAAGAAAATTTTGCACATGTGGCAAGACTTGAAGCCATTAGGATGTTTTTAGCTTTTGTGTGCTACAAGAAGTTTAAAGTGTATCAAATGGATGTAAAATATGCATTTCTTAATGGAGAAATTGAAGAAGAAGTATATGTTGAGAATCCTGGAGGTTTTCTCTTATCAGAAAATAGAGATTATGTTTGCAAACTTAAGAAGGCACTCTATGGTCTTAAACAAGATCCAATAGCATGGTTCTCAATACTTGACAAGTATTTAAATCAGCAAGGATATAAAAGAGGGGCCACTGACAGTAATCTATACATAATGTTTGAAAACAAAAATATGATCATTGTTGTAGTCTACGTAGATGATATCATATTTGGAAGTGATCTACAAATTCTGACTGTAAATGTTTCTTCATAAATGAAAAAGGAATTTGAAATTTCAATTTTGGGGGAACTAAAATTCTTTCTAGGTTTACAAGTATCTCAATAAAAAAAAGGGATCTTCATCTCTCAAACTAAGTATATCAAAGAGATGTTGAAAAAGTTCAAAATGGAAGAATTCAAACTTGTTAGTACTCCTATGGCCACCGGCTGTAAATTGAGAAAGGATGATGAATCCTTAGAAGTAGATCATACTATGTATAGGTCAATGATTGGTATTTTATTATATGTAATAGCTACAAGACCAGATGTAATGCAGGCTGTAGGTTTGGTTTCCAGATTCCAATCAACTCCAAAATAAACACATGTGGCTGCAGTAAAAAGAATTCTTAGATATCTAAAGGGTACTATGAATTATGGATTATGGTATCCAAAAATAAATAAGTTCACTCCAAGGGCATTCACTGATGCATATTGGGAAGGAAGTATTGATGACATAAAAAGCACTAGTGGAGCAACATTTTACTTAGGAGATTGCTTGGTGTCATGGCTAAGCAAAAAGGAGTCTTCAATTTCACTATCTACAGTAGAAGCCGAGTATATTGCTATTGCATCATGTTGTACTCAAGTCATTTGGATGAAGAAGACATTGGAAGAATTACTTGTGAAGTATGACCATCCAATAGTAATACATTGTGATAATACAAGTGCTATAAACATATCCAAAAATCATGTTATGCACTCTAAGACAACAAATATCATTTCTTAAGAGAGAAAGTGTCACAAAAAGTTGTCAAACTGGAGTATATTGATACAAAGGAACAGAAAGTTGATATTTTCACTAAGCCACTACCCAAAGAAGCATTTGATCATCTTAGACAACATTTGGGAGTAATCTCCCTACAATAGATAAAAAGGAGAAAATACATTATGTCAAGGGGATACATGTTGACAAGGGGATCCATCAAAAGGAGGTCTTTGTCATTAATGTCAAAGGGGGAGAAAATCGAATATTTGTTGTCATCAATGACAAAGGGGGAGAATGTTGAGTATGATTGTCATTGATGCCAAAAGTATTCATTAATGACAAAGGATATGATGATATGGAATATATGATGATGTGGCATGTGTGATGAGTGTGAAAATCCATGTGATGGTGTTCTATTACCTTCATGATTTCATTGATACAATTTGACATCATTATATAAAGTTTTGACAGTTTGGTGAAACTCTGGAAATTGACTATGTATTGGAAAATCAGTCTAAGTTGCTCTAGGAAAATGCCCTCGATATATCATAGGTTAATGATAAAAAATTATCTAAGAGTGTTTGGATGTAGCTTGTTGAATTTTACATCTGACAACGGTCTCATTTTTCTTTAACAGTGTTTGAGGAGAAAGATAAAGGTCTGCAAAAACAAGGGTTTAGGTTGTTTTACTAGTTGGGAACCCAGTTCAATAAAATGCCCTCCCATGCCAGAGGATGATGAATATGAAGGTGAAACCAATTGTGATGAACTCAATTAGATGAACACTACTACCTGGTATCATAGTTTCATTATTTTGGTGAAATAAAAATTCACCTTGAAAATTGAACAATTTGGCTAAGTATAAACTCTTCTAGTAAAACTGCCTAAGTAGCCTCAGGAAAATGTCCACCACCTTCAGTATTTGATTGATTAATTAATTTTGAGGATATAAGAATGTAGATTGTTGGTTTGTGCATCTAACCATATGATTAGTTTTCCAAAACAATAATTTAGGGTGGAGATGTTGGCTTGCCAAAAATGTCCGCCAAGGAGAGAGGATGAGGTTGCAGAGGATGGAATTGACATGGATGGAATATGCATGTTGTACCTCATGCAGTGGATGCTTCATATTTCCAATATTGGTGAAAATAAAAATCACCTCATGTTGACTTAGGGTTTGATAAAATTGTCTAAGTGTTAAATCAGGGGTTTAAGAGGCCATTTGCAAATGCATGCCATATGCTCTCTTTGTGTCAATAAATTAAACAAATGATATGGATCTGTTCTTTGTTGAATTTTCCATCTAGTCATGTTCTAGGTTTTCCCTCTGGTGGTCAAACATGTGAGAAATGGATGTGCCAAGTTGAAGAAAAATCATGTCTACACATGTCTGGAAAATGCCTGCACAAGGGTTTAAATATGCCCGCAAAGGCATTAATAATATGCCCGCACAAGGCTAAATAATATATGCTCACAAGGTTTATGAAATACGTGTTTCTATAGAGAAGTTGCTCACAATGAAGGATGACATGATATGATAAGTTACATGGATAAGCTACAGGAATAATTAATATGCCATGAAATAAATAAAACTAACTATCAGAAGCTATAAGTCAATTAAACAGAGATTTAATAAATAGAGATTTAAATAAACAAAGATTTAATCTTTTTGGAAAGACACAATTGTGAAAAGACACAAGTTTTAGAATGAAGAGATGCGACTGTAAAAGGATGAGATACATGATGTTAAAGATATATAAACATATATTGGAAGAAATATGTTTCTCCAGCCCAAATCGATGTAGCAGCCAGAAAAGACAGAGACCAAGAAAATGAAGAATAACCAGTGACAAAATTGAAGGAATAAGAAGATCTGGAAATTTGATAAAATCAAATAAGGGTGGTTTGGAGGTGCAAGGATAGGTTGCAAGCTTGTAGGGGGTCGCATCCTCCTTCTAGTTGTTGTTGGTAAATAGGGTGTTGGTGCATCCTTCAGTCGTTCCTGAAAATTTGGGTGTTGGTGCTTGCAAACTATTTGTAAATTTAATTTTGCAGTAATAGAAAGTATTTTTGGTTTTCCCAATTGGGATTCCACAATAATATTGTGTGTTCTATCTTCATTGTTGATTCTGTTTTAAAGCGATAAAAATTAAAAAAGATAGCCTAATACTGATTCTCCCCCCCCTCTCAATATTACTTGATAATCCAACACGGTGGATGAGTAGTGGAATAAAAAATCAATGGTTCATGTTGATTTCAAACTTTCATCTAGTGCGGAGAAAGAAAAGGGTAAGCAGTAGCGAAATTTTTACCACTTACCATGTGTCGAGACAAGGATCGTTCTGCTGAATGAAAAATTGTAATGTAAAACCACTTCTCGTGATCCTGAAACCACCTACACAAGACAATATAAAAGGAAAAGGGGTCACGAGGATCATTTGTCACTTTGCGCCTGAGGAAGAAGAAATCCCTGGCACATATGGAAGCACAGTCAGAGTTATTCCCTCCAATCATCCGCTGCCAGGTAGGCCACAATATCCTGAAACAACCAATCATTTTGTAAATATGGAGGGAGAAAGTGAAGTAGAAGTTCAAAATATGGATTTTAACAAGTTGGAGGAAATTAAAAATAAATTAAAGATCTTAGAAGCACAAGGAATAGATGTAAATGGGGTTCACATGTCCTATCTTTACCATTTTTTCCTAGAACAAACCCTAAATTTTGAAACCACTTGTATCATATGAATAAGATAGGATAAATTGGCATCGAAGAATGTTAGCATCTATTACTATTCACATAAAGCTACACGTTGAATCACAGAGATAACATGGACATCATAAGCTCAAATTAGCTGTATATTTAATCATAAAAAGGGTAATACCTTTATGCAAATTACATATGGAAGCTAGTATAAGGTATTTAGCTATTATATTTTTCTTACAGTAATGGAATAAGATCTAATAATACGTATTGAGTGATTACTATAATTAGATTTGATACAATAATTTAATAAAAAAGGCTTGTAACATGTATAACCCATAAACGTTAGTGAAACAAGAATAATATCCCTAATTATAACTATCAGGTTAAGCACATCCATTTCCTTATATTAACTAAGCATCCTTTGTTTCTTAATTACATGTCATGAAGCTTGATATCAATGTGTTCATGGTAGAAATAGATATGTACTAGTATTGGTTCTATTTATCACTATAAGTTTTTAATAGTGTTTATCATGTATAGATTACTCTGCTTCAATGTAGTTCATACCATAGCTCTAGTCTTGATTATCCATTTAAATGATTAGGTTGTTTCACATGTTGGAATAAGTATGTGGTTAATAGATTTGTTCACGTGATACTAGTGGTTTAATTTATCCTATATTATGATATTAGTTGGATTCTTTCCTACCAGAGAGGGCTCTCTCAATGAATAAATGCAATGGCTAGAGATATTTCAAAATAATATGAATTAACAATGAAACTGGATGAAACATGAGGGTACCATTGGGCATGGAGTCAGAGTCATGAATTATTTTAAGATAAACAAAGTTATGGAAATATAATTTATCATGGAGGTAGGGTAGTTATTCTTTTACAGTCAAGTTCTTGATTTCTGGTGATAAAAGAATATAATATGAACAGTCCATTAATATGGGCACCAAATAAGGATGAATCCAATATTAACTTTAGAAGAAATATTTTGCGAATACTTGAATCCTATGAACCAGAGCATATACATATGAATTATGACTCAACATAACTTCATTCAAGCATGAAAGACAACACGATGGAAAAGTGATAACAAGAATAACATTCACATAAGGACAATAAATATAGACTATAAAATCAAAACACAATAATACTTTCTTAGAAAGGTTATTTGATTCACTCTACCAAAAATTTATTAACTTTGAAAGTGCTCAATACAAAATCAATCTCGCTCTCATGGGTTCCAACCCTGATTACATTTCAAAAAAATGTATTTATACATAAAGGCTCCCTCAACAAAACCTAACTACATGTTTCTAAAAATAGAAATCTTCAACCACTTATTACAAATTTAGACTATTTTTATTAAAAATTTAGTCTTCGTAATATTCAAAATGGAATATCTTTTTTCTTCCTTTATCAAATTCAACTTTGGCCTAAATCCTTGTTGGACATGTGTCTTCATTGATGCAAATTATATTTCATTTTCCCATATTTTTCAACTGTCTTCCATTGTTATAAAGAAGGAATTTCATAACTTGTCTTCTCCTTAACCATGACTTTGATTTCCATGTGATCCACATAAGATATAGGAGGCAATTTTGCTCCTATCATTGTCAACTGATTTAATATCTCGAAATCTACTGTGAGCTTCTCTAGTATTACCTTCCCTAGTAAAACTTAGGTCTTGCCTTCAAATGTTTGGTGATCCATCCTAATTTCGAACAATAAAGACTTATATTCATTTTGAGATATTAAGTTGTTTCCTTTAACCCAAAATGAAGGTAATCATTCTCTGAAATAAATTTGTAAACAATTCTTTGAAAGAATTGACCTATTACTTTATCTGGTTTACCCTTTCTTGGACACTTTCAACATGATGATGTTTTCCTATGATCCTTCTAGCCCAAGTTATAATTGCAATTATTTTTTTGATCATTAATGCCTTCAAATCATCTTCTATCAAGGTATTCAGAAAATCCACAGTGTTCTGAGTTGTTTCTACTGGCTTTTTGTCCAAATTTTCTCTCATGACTGTGCAGCTTTGTTTGCATTCATATACTAATGTTTCCTTAGTTTTCATAAAGTTCAGATATGGTATGATTTTTTTAGCTTCAGTTATAATTGAATCCTAGATCAAAATTCTGGCACCTTGTAATGGAAGTTGCCATGGAACCTGTGAAGTCAATTTTTCATTCTTCTCAAGTAATTCCTTATTTTTATTTTCAAATTCCTTTTTCTCTTCTTCTTTCTTCTGAATATCTTCATTTAAATTTTTATTTTCTAATTTAAATTATTTTATTTCTTCCTCTTTGAGGTTGACTTTGGACATGGCTTGGATCAATATTTATGTATTTGTTTCTTCATTCTCCTTCCCTGTTCCTCCTTTTTCATTTGCTTCACTTGTTAGATTTTCTTTCAAATTATCAATTTGAACTTTACAAAACTAGATTTTTCCTTCTCCCAACTTACTTGTTGTTATGTGAATTTGGGTAATTTTTATTTACAAACATTCAACTCCCGAGAGATATTTTCTCTTTCGTGTTCCAATAATGTTAATTCGGATGCCTGAATTAACTGTGTAGCTGGGATTTTAAGCTTCTTTTTAAGTAATTGAATTGTATTCTCTTTTTCAGTCAAATTTTTTTTCGCTGCTTGTCCTTTATTACATTCACCATCCATCTCTACTAAATCAACTTGTAGCTTCTTTATTTGCTGTCAATGAGATTTATTTTCATTTTTTACCTACTTTAGTTGGTTTTCCAACTTGTTCACTGTAGATTGCAGCTTTGAATTCTTCAAAGTAGCCTTCATTAAATCTATATAAATCACTTCTCTAGTTTTCCTATGCAGATGAATTTTATCAGGAACTGTTATTTTTTGCAAATTTATCTTCATCTCAATGAATTTTTCCTCAGAGGCTACTACCAAATTTAAAGTGTTACTTGCATAAGCTCTGATAGTTTCCAATGAGACCTCTTTATCTGATATTATATGGTGTGGATAATAATTTATACCTAAATCCTTTCTGAAATTCATACCTATAGCAGCTCTTCTACAATTGAAAGTGAAGCCTTGTTCTTTATGATAAATGGATCAGCCTTCAAAGGGAATTTGATATCAGAGGCCTTTATAAAACTTCGAAAATGATCATTCTCAATAATAAGTTTTTTCTTGATAAACTCCAAAGCAAAGATCCTTGCACTTAAAAAGGCAGGTAAAATATATGGTTCATGAATGAAACCATATAATCTAATGACAATGTGCTCCTTCAAAAGAAACCAATCACCAACCTTCTTCTCTGGGATAAATTGCAACATATCTTTCATTTCTGGCAGAACCCTAGGTAACGTTTCTTGGAAAATTGTTCTATATACCTATGACATTATAAGATTCATGTAATTGAACACACTGTTTTCAAATTTTCTTCATTTGAAAATGGGAACATTTTAATAAAATAATATTGGAATCTAAAATGCTTCATGCGTGGAAATTTACTAGTTGAGTATGGATATTCTTAGCTAGGAATTCATCAAATTTAAGGAAATATAATTGACTAGACTCAACTTAAGGTAAATGTGAACTCAATCTAAACAGTAGAATCATCATGACTTCAATGACAAGTTTGTCATCATCTAACCCTAGAAACTGGTTGGTCAATGAAAGGACAAGATGTGAATTTTCATCAAAGAAAGTAACATCTAAGGGAAAGGGTGTATTATCAATCGAAATATCGGCTTTAAGGATTTTTTTACAGTAAGGTCTGTTTAATCTCAGGAGTAGAATTTATGTATTGGTCAATTAATTTTTCTTCGGAAAAGTATTCGAGCTTCTGAGAAAAGGATGATGGTACTTCTAATGACTTTCTAGTGACTGAGGGATTATTTGGACACAATATTTTTGTTCTTTCTGATTCCATGATGACTCTTTATGTGTGGGAATAATTCATCGCACACCATGAGACAAAGTCTGGAAAGGTTAGGGTTTGTTATGGAAAAAATAAATAAAACGGGATTTGTAAATATTATGTAGATCTAACCCTTTCTTCTGTATTTCCTTTATACCATTTTTTAGTTCACTATCTGATTTATCTGGTCACAAATGTATCAAACACACCCCCATCCATATATTCAAAAACCTCCTCTAACTTTGTAAATTCTCTATTCTGGAATTCTACTTCACCCTGCTCTTCCATTTTATAAGATGTTGAGTCAACTGTGAGAAAAGAGGGCCTGCCTAAAAAAATATGAGCTGGAAATATTGCTTCGTTGGCTTTCAAGCATGCGCAACACATCTAAGTTGTCAAGTACGAAGTGACAATTGTCGTGTTTCAGAAGCGCTTGTATTTTATAACCTTTAAAAAAAAGTGGTTTCACAGCCAGGGAGAGTGGCTTCTTCCTACCACCTTTTAACCAACGAAATCCTTTTGTGGTGACACGTGGTAGGCAGTTTTGGATTTCGCAACTGTTCAACATTTTCAATGTATGTCCATCTTCATGGTGCGAAATCAATGTCGTCCGTCGATCTTTCACCTGTTTATCAACGATCATTGATATTTTCTGCACTTTAACTTGTTCTAACAATCATTTCACTGACGATCAACACATTATACATTTTGCAACTTTCCCCAATGGAACCATCATCCACAGTTGATCTTATTCCTTCTTTGACCTGAGCCGTTGGTTTCTAATTCTTTTGGAGAACCTGCTCCTTTTCCAATTTCAAACCAATTCCTTTTATTGCCACAATCAGATAGGATATTTCCTGTTTGGAACTTAGTGCCTATTCTTCTATGCATTTTTTTTCTCCGTTTTCATATGGGAACAAATTGTAAAAGGCATAATTTCCATCACTACAATTCTATTTCTCCAAATATCTTTATTTATTTATTTTAACAACAAAAATATTTGTGTCGATAGAGATGATTAATTATGAAGTCCCCTATGTGGAGCAATGGAAGACTAATGAAAAGTTTGGGAGGATGAAGTACAAATTGCACCAATGAGGAAAACTATCAGTGATACTCAAGCAAATTTTATGCCAAATCCCACTTTAATACGGCATCAAATTGTCTTTCAGCATTTTGAGGATTATGAAAGCTTAGTTTTGTGACATATGTAATAAGTAGTTATACAATTCCTATTTTCAAGCAAATATTTAAGTAGTCAATTAGATATCATCTCTCTAATTGGGGTTGGATGTTGATGTATATGTAACTTCGGAATGTATTTCATCTGTATATTTTATATATATTTATTGTACCCTTATAAGAGATGTGTCATTCCTCTATAAGGAAGTGTCGTCATGTGGATTGAAAAGTGTCGCAAGTGTGTGTACTTGCCGATGGGTTATTAGACCACCATTTGGGGTCGGCCCGGAATTATATATAATATAATGTGGATGTATCTAAGTAGACAAGTCGGACCCAGTAGGTCACTGGGAAAAAAAAGGTAAGTATAAATAGAGATAGGAGATCTCTATTTTACTTACTCGGAAAAGTAACTCACTCTCTCTATGGAAAGTGGCGCACTTGTGAGGAGGAGGAGGATCATCTGCTAGGAGACTATCTCAGTGTTATTTGGTTGTATTTTGGTTGAGCCATTGCTCTCTCTATCTCTGAGGAAGTTGTGGGGTTTTTCACCTTAGGGTTTTCCCCACGGAAACTCTGTGTCTCTTGTCTCTATGCTTTTGATTCTTGTGATTGTTGAATTTTCAGAATTTACTTCAATATGATCTAGGATCTTAACTGAGAGAACAACATGTACAGCATATCTACAGCATATCAATCATGGAGACAATAATGCAAGCACACAAGAGACACAAAGATTTACTTGGGGAAAACCATAAAGGTGAAAAACCCCAATAACTTCCTCAGAGATAGATAGAGCAATGATACAACCAACCAAGAGAGATAGCCATAACCTAGCAGCAGATCCTCCTCCTCCATAAGTGCGCCACTCCTCCTTGAGTGCATGTGTGAGAAGTGAGTGAGTAAATAGAGTGCCTCCCGCACTCTATTTATACTTGACTTGACTTGCCTTTTTACCTAACTCATGTAGGCTCGAACTTTACCACATAACATAATGCTGAGTGGGCCGACCCCCAATAGGGTGGTCTAATAACCCTTTGACCCACATGGCCGACCCCCAATAGGGTGGTCTAATAACCCTTTGACCCACATGACTTATACAGGGCCGACGCCAAATAAGGTGGTTTAATAACCCATCAAGTATAAGTTACGACACTTACAATATAAATGACGACACTTCCTTATAGAGGAATAATACCATCTCTATAGGAATACAATATACATATATGTGAAATACATTCCGAAGTTACATATACATCAACACTCCCTCTTAACTAGGAAGGTATTTCTCAGCACAGTTCTTCTAGCACAAGTCATCTTCTCTGGATCATCGTCACTAGATAATCGTCATCGAGTCATCATCATCGTCACTGCTGCTGCTATCTCAATCAATCTCTGAATCTACTCGTCATAGGAAGTTCTACAGAGCCAGTCCTTTTTCATACTGGATGTAGGCCCACCACCTGCAGGTCTTCGTCATCACTGGCCATACTGTGGAATCCTCAGGACTTATTACGTGCGTCACAAAACCTGGCTGCAGCATCCCAGGCTATTACGAGCACACAGCTCTACCTGTAGGATCTCCCAGGAGCACATTACATGTGACCCATCACAAAACCTGGCTGAAGCATCCCAGGCTGTTACAAGCACGCGGCTCTACCTGTCGGATCTCCCAGGAGCACATTACATGTGATCTCACCACAAAACCTGGCTGAAGCATCTGAGGCCTTTTTCATCCTGTCCAGATCTCCCAGGAGCAAATTACATGTGGTCATGGCAAAACCTGGCTGAAGCATCTGAGGCCTTTTTCATCCTGTCCAGATCTCCCAGGAGCAAATTACATGCCATAGGACAAAACCTCGCAAGAGCATCTCAGGATGTTACGGGTACACAACTCCGACCTGAAATCTCCCAGGGCACAAATTACATGTCCTCCCAAGCAAAACCTCGCAAGAGCATTTGCCAGATGTCCCAGGGAACCGAATTACATGCCATAGGCAAAACCTCGAAAGACCATCTGCAAATCTCCCAGGGCACAAATTACATGCTTTCCTGCACAACCTGATCCACGGCCACAAAGTATCATCTGATACTCATCAAACATCATCCTGATGTACACATGATCATCCTGATCATCATCACTGCAACATCTTGCTGCATGTCATCTGGAGAAGCTCGTCATCCACGATCATCCAAGTATCCACCTGATACATACATAGATACATGATCCACACAATGTATCCATCAACATACATGATCCACCTGATCATACAAAGATACATGATCCACACAATGTACCCATCACCATACATGATCTACCTGATCGTACAAGGATACATGATCCACACAATGTACCCATCAACATACATGATCTACCTGATCATACAAGGATACATGATCCACACAATGTATCCATCAACATACATGATCTACCTGATCATACAAGGATACATGATCCACACAATGTACCCATCAACATCCATGATCTACCTGATCATATCCAGCATCCAACATGATGCATACATACATACATATAATGATCCAACTGATCATATCTAAGCAGAAACCAGAACATCATCCTGATGCTCATCATCCAGCGCTTACATCCACGGCCATGTGAAGGATCCCCCTTCCAACATGCTTGGAATGGCTTCAGCAAATGTGTCCATCACTTCTTCCTCGAAGTATCCTTGATCTGAAGCATGCCAAGCCTCTCTCTGAAGTACTCGAACTTGACCCTGGCTAGTGGCTTCGTCAGCACATCTGCAATCTGCTTGTCTGTTGCAACATACAGGAGCTTCACAGCTCCTCTCTGCACCATATACCTGATATAGTGATATTTGATCTCTATGTGTTTCGACCTGTCATGAAACACTGGGTTCTCGGACAGCTTCACACAACTCTATCTATCACAAGAGATACCAGTAGCATCCAACGGGAGATCAAATAACTCAGACAGTAGCTTCCGTAGCCATACTGCCTCACAACTAGCTGAATAGGCTGCAACATACTCAGCCTTAGCTATACTCAGTGCTACGCGGGACTGCTTCCTGCTAAACCAAGAGATCACACCTGATCCCATACTGAAGCAACACCCAGATGTGCTCTTCCTGTCTGCAGCACTGCCAGCCCAATCTGAATCAACATAACCCTGCAGGTTAAACTTTTGATTCACCTCATACTTGAGCCCATAATCCACTGTACCCTTCAGGTACCTCAGAACATGCTTTACAGCAACCGGGTGAACACTCCTCGAATCCGTCAGGAACTGGCTCAATGTGTTCACAGCAAATGTCTGGTCTCATGTTCGTCAGGTACATCAAGGACCCAATTATCTGACGATACATAGAGACATCAACCAGCTCAGATGAAGCATCACATAGAAGCTTCAGATTCGATGCCATAAGTGTAGCCATAGCCTTGCAGTCCATCATCCCGAACTTCTTCAGGATCTCTACTGCATACTTCCCTTGTCCAAGGAAGATTCCATCATTCTGCCATACCTCCATGCCAAAAACAAATAGTGCATCATCCCCAAGTTCTTCATCTTGAACTCGGCAGTAAGCTTCCGCTGCGTGTCGGCAATCAATCTATCTTCACCATACCAAGTTCTGCACATATATGATTTCCTATCATGTGTCTCAGAACCAAGTGGCTGCTCCACATACACTTCTTCTTCAACTACACCATTCAAGAAAGCTGTCTTGAATCCATCTGGTGTATCTTCTGTTTCGTCACTTTTATATTTCTCTATGCTGCCATCTGCAACATGCTTGATCTAATAGTTCCATATGGAAGTCATAACAAACTTCCCTTTAGGTCTTGGGATTACATCCCAAACATCATTCTTCATGATCGATGGATCATGGCATTCCATTTCTTCATCCCAGATCCTGGGAACTTCAATATCTTTAATAGATATCTTTGTTGCTGGAACAAATGTTGTAGTCTTTTTGTAGGTGAAGATATACGGTCTTTCCTACAAAACAGGTTAAATTGCATGATTAGAAACATCTCATAATTTTCAGAACAAATTCTTACACATAAAGAAATATGTCATACAATCATGCAATTATCTTAGCCAATGCTTCAATACAACATTTATCCATATCCCGTAACTTTCTAGATGCCTTCCAATCTCTACCAGAACATTGTTAAGAGTGTGCACAACTCCCAACATGTCAGCAAAGAGGTTTCATTCTAGATAAGTAGCAATGGAATGTTGTACAGTGCCATAGGCCACTTACCCATGAATATTAGTAGTATATTGTTCATCAATGCAATTATTCTAATATGCACAATACATATCCTAAGTCTAGGAACATGAGCATATACATCATTGAACAATTTTATTTAAACAAACAAATATGCAAGAAATGATAATTAAAATACTTATCTTTGTTTGTTCGTTGGGTGGACTCCCTCTGAGTCTTTGCTTCCTTGCAGGAGCTGCTGGAGTCCTAATCTGAAGTAGCTTTTTCTACACCTTTCTGATGTGGAATGTAGAGAGATGGTCAACTCCCTCTGAATATCTGCATCCTTGCAGAAGCTACTGAAGTGTGCCCCTTTGCTTTCTTGCAGGAACAACTGGAGTGTGCTCCCTCTTGATCTTTGCTTCCTGGATTACCTGTCTTTGAACTTATACTCATTCTTGATCCCTATGCATGCTTGTTAGTATCATCATAATCAAAAAATTCATTAGAATAATCTTAATATTATCAAAAACACAATAATCTAAAGCATGTATAGTCAGGATCATTTCAAACACAGATAATAAACATTAGTATTCAAGGTTTCTGTAGGATTCTTATGGTTAGTCAAATCATAAGAAACATAACATGTCTAAACCTGTAATTACTCAAACCTATGACTCTTCAGGTTAGTTGAATCATCAATCAAGATAAGAGATATAATATGCATAAAACCTGTGATTATTCAAACCTATACCTTCATGATTCTTCTGGTTAGTCATATCATCAATTATGGTAAGAAACATAATATGCATACAACCATGATTATTCAAACCTATGACTTCATGAATAATCATTATCAACAACACAACAGTATAAGATCCTAACCCAAGGTAGGATTCTAGCTTGATATAGGAAAAACATACCTGGATTAGCATGCTAGCTATTTATGTCTAACATACCCGCATAATGTCTTCTTGTTCTTCGTCAATGACTTGTGCTAGTAACCTGCATGTCTCATAAGTTAACCATTGCAAAACCAAGTTATACATACCTCGTAAATGGATCTTCTATGAGATCCATGACAATGGATGAATCTTTGTCCTCATGTTATCATGATCATATGTTCTTGGACCAGAACATGATTTGTCTTTCTTGGTGTACCTTTCATGTTAGTAGACAACATAAACCTCATACAACACCATAATTCATTAGTACAATCATAAGTGTTAATACCCTAATCAATGAATATTTTCTATCGTGCATTCATAATTTTATTAAGGTGATATGACAAGTCTAAAATCAAGATTGTACTAACCGTAATAACATGAAGACAAACATACCATAAACTTAATCATGAACAAATCTCAAAACATACCTCGATGAGTCATACCTGTCGAGATCGCTTGTGATCTTCTTATGTAAGGCCTTAGCCTCATCTCCCTCTGAAACAGGAACTTCTTCACCTATGTAGGTGACCAATCCATCTTCTTCTAGGATTAACCCAATCCACTTGATGTGCAAGAACTGGACCTAGAACTGGATATGGGTTTGTCAGAGAAACCCCAAAAATTCAAACTTTCAATTTCAAACTTCCGAAAGGATAGAAATATGCGCCTTGATGAGCTGATCAAATTGGTATATTCATAATTTGAAAACTGCAAAGTTTCACTCCTCAATTTTGCCTTTGAAACTTCCGGATTCACTGGACGTGACCCTGAACTGGGGTTTGATGAATCCCACTCTTTTTCCCAATCAAAAGGTTTGATCCAAAGCTCTAAGCTTCTATTTTTCTGAGGAGCTTCCAGCCGTGGTCTCAGATTTAAAAAATTCCCATTTTTACAGAAGCCCTAATTTTCCACTTTCCTGATCAAAGTCCCGAACTAGGGTCTGATCAAGCCCGGCCTTCTGCCCAACCAAAAATTCTGATTTTGGTCTCTAAATTTTTATTTTGATGAGTAGCATTCAGCTGTGGTCTCCGATTACAAAAATTCCAACTTTCTCCAAAGCCCTAAATTCCGGAAGCCATGAATGAAGGTACCAAAAAATAATTCTGTTTTGACAGAAATATGTACCTGATTGTTTCTGGTGTAACTCCGAAATTTTTGATCCACAGGGTCTGAAAAAAGTTTCCTGAGATAGCCTGACCTGTTACCTTTCCATCCTAACAGGTCTGACCTCAATTGGATTCTCTGAGAGAGAGTTATGCCAAATGTCGCAACGTGACCTGTTTTGGGATAAAACAGAAGAGTGAACTTGTACGGCGTGCCACGTGTCACTGTTTAAACTTCAGCCTCTGAAAAAGTTTTTTGAGATAGCTTGGCCTGTTATCTTTCCATCCTGATAGGTCTGACCTCAATTGGATTTTCTGAGAGAGAGTTATGCCAAGTGTTGCAACGTGACCTGTTTATGGGATAAAACAGTAGAGCGAACTTGTACGGCGTTCCACGTGTCACTGGTTCAACTTCGGCCTCTGAAAAATTTTCTGAGATAGTACAGACTGTGTAATACCTGTCACTTTTTACGAAATTTCATTTGGAGCTTCCTAGCCCAAGTTATGACCTTTTTCCCAAGGTCACCTGATTTTGACTCAGATCTGGAAGAGGCAGAAACCCTATATTGCACAGATCATAAATCACAAAGTACAACGAATTAGAGGTTGTCCTTTGGACACAAGGTACCTGGAGATCTTAGCTTCGTCCTGTAACAATTTCAGATCCGAAAACTTCGCCAAAACGGATTTATAGCGAAAGTTCTACGATGACTGGTTTTTGCTATATCAAGCCCTAGCATCGTAAATGCAACAAGTGTCATACATGCCATATCATGCCTTCTTTCAGGCTAGCTCTGATACCATGTTGAATTTTCAGAATTTACTTCAATATGATCTAGGATCTTAACTGAGAGAACAACATGTACAGCATATCTACAGCATATCAATCATGGAGACAATAATGCAAGCACACAAGAGACACAAAGATTTACTTGGGGAAAACCATAAAGGTGAAAAACCCCAATAACTTCCTCAGAGATAGATAGAGCAATGATACAACCAACCAAGAGAGATAGCCATAACCTAGCAGCAGATCCTCCTCCTCCATAAGTGCGCCACTCCTCCTTGAGTGCATGTGTGAGAAGTGAGTGAGTAAATAGAGTGCCTCCCGCACTCTATTTATACTTGACTTGACTTGCCTTTTTACCTAACTCATGTAGGCTCGAACTTTACCACATAACATAATGCTGAGTGGGCCGACCCCCAATAGGGTGGTCTAATAACCCTTTGACCCACATGGCCGACCCCCAATAGGGTGGTTTAATAACCCTTTGACCCACATGACTTATACAGGGCCGACCCCAAATAAGGTGGTCTAATAACCCATCAAGTATAAGTTACGACACTTACAATATAAATGACGACACTTCCTTATAGAGGAATAATACCATCTCTATAGGAATACAATATACATATATGTGAAATACATTCTGAAGTTACATATACATCAACAGTGATGCTTGTGATGCTTGTCATGTTATGATTGTCATGCATTGATATATTGTAGATGTTATTCTCTCAGCAAAGATCCTAGAGTATAATGAATTAATGCTCAAAATTTAACATGGTATCAGAGCTAACCTGAGAAGAAGACATTTTGCAGTGACGGAAGCTTGTGTTCCTTGTTTATTGGGTTTCTCTCCACATATTTTTGAAATTCAGTATAGTAGATTGGATCTACTCATCAAGGCGCATCTATCTGTCTAATCAGAATTCAGTTCCGAGCATTTTCAGATATGGCCCTAAAAATTAGGGTTTTCACAAAAATAGGAATTTCTGGAAACTGAAGGCACAGCTGGAAGCTCCTTGCAAAAATCGAAGGTAGAGCTTTGGATCGAGATTTTTGGCTGGGTAGATATCCAGGAAACTCAAACCCTAATTCAGGGCTCTCCCTAGTGAACCCGGGAGGACAAAAAGGCAATTTTGAAGGGCAAGACTTTGCTGATCTCAAATTCTGAATGTACTAGGCTGATCAGCTCTCCAAGGCGCATCTTTCTATCCTTTTGGAATTTTGAAATTCACATTTTGAATTTTTAGGGTTTCTCTGACAAACCCTAATCCGGGACCAGATCTAGTTTTCAGCACTTCAAGTGGTAAGTCCTAAATCTTTTCTATTTCCATTTGAAGTACTCTTAAAGATGTCTCTCCACACTAAGCTTGAGGATAAGCTTGAAGGGGATGATAACTTCCGAGCCTGGAAGTATAGGATTGGGTTAATCTTGGAAGAGAATGAGTTGGACTCATATGTGAAAGAAGACATCCCTATCCCAGAGGATGAAGAAGCCAAGGCATTACACAAGAAGAACTTGGTCAAGGCAAAGAGAATCATTGCTGATTCTATCAAAGACCATCTCATACCCCATGTGTCTTCTCTTAAGACACCCAAGGAGATGTTTGAATCTTTGACCAAGCTATTTGAAGGAAAGAACATAAATCGGAAGATGACCCTGCGGAACCAATTGAAAGCAGTGAAGTTTCAGAATGGAGAAACCATTCAATCTTACTTTTCAAGGGTCTCCCAGATCAAGGAACAATTAGAAGCAGTAGATGAAATGGTGGAGAATGGTGAAGTGGTGATGACCACTCTAAATGGCCTACCCAGGTCATGGGATTTCTTTATTCAAGGAATTTGTGCAAGGAAGAAGTTGATCTCCTTCAGTAGACTTCGGGAAGAATGCTCTCAAGAAGAAGCTAGACTTATAGCTCGTGAAGAAAAGATGGGAGGTGAAGATCAAGCTCTTGCAGCCCACACTAGGAAAGGAAAGTTCAAGAAAGAGCCATCTCACTCCAAGAGATCTTCACATCAATTCAAAGAAAGAAGAGTATGCTTCACCTGTAATGAGAAAGGACATATTGCCATAAATTCTCCCAAGAACAAGAAGGACAACAAACATCTCAAATAAGAAGAAGAAGGGTGGAAAAAGAAGGTTTCATGCTCATGCTGCCGAAGATGATGAACCTCCAAAGAAGAAGGCTAGGGCAGAAAGTGATAGTAATGATGACTCATCAAGTGAAGAAGAGTATGTTCTGATCTCTGCTCTCACAGGTACCATCTCTCATGGTTGTAATGATTGGTTGATTGATAGTGGGGCTTCCAAACACATGACTGGGTTCAAAGAATCTTTTGTGAACCTATCTGAACATGAATCACCCCATAAGGTGAAACTTGGGGATGATTATCAATACCCAATCAAAGGAAGTGGTGAAGCCTCCTACAACCTAGATTCTGGAAAATCTCTGAAGATGAAGGAAGTACTTTATGTACCTGGGCTCAAGAAGAACTTACTCTCCATTTCTGCATTAGATGCAAAACGTATGAGGGTTACATTTGTGGATGGCCAAGTCCTAATGTGGCCAAAGGGAAAGACCATAGATGATGCAGTAGAAATTGGAGAGCAAGAGGGAGGCTTGTATAAATTGAAGGGACAACCTGAACATGCCATGGTGCATGAATCCATGGAGCCAAGTGAACTTTGGCATAGAAGACTTGCTCACATGCACTATAGAGCACTTCCAATTGCAAGCAAGGTAGTAGAGGGTCTTCCTGAAATCAAGACCAAAAATGAAGGTGTTTGCAAAGGATGTGCAAAAGGTAAGAACATTAAGAATGCTTTCCCAAGCAGTGAAAGCAAGGCAAAAGACATCCTGGAAATCATCCACTCAGATGTATGTGGTCCTATGTCATCTAGTTCCCTAAGTGGGTATGTTTACTATGTCTCATTTATTGATGACTTCTCCAGGAAGACTTGGGTATACTTCTTGAAGGGAAAATATGAGGTGCTTGATAAATTCAAGGAATTCAAAACCTTGATGGAGAATCAAACTGACAAGAAGATCAAAACATTCAGATCCGACAATGGTGGAGAATTCACCTCAAATGACTTCAAGAAGCTTTGCAGTGATTCAGGGATTAAGAGGGAGTTGACTGCTCCTTATAATCCTCAACAGAATGGTGTTGCAGAAAGGAAGAACAGAACTATCATGGAAGCAGCAAGGGCAATGTTGTATGACCAGGATCTTCCTATGCATCTATGGGCAGAAGCAGCTAGAACAGCTGTATATGTGCAGAACAGAACACCCCACAAGATATTGGACAACAAGACACCAGAAGAGGTCTTTTCTGGTAAGAAACCTGAAGTCAGTCATCTCAGAATATTTGGTTGTCCAATGTACACTCATGTCCCAAAGGAAAAGAGGACTAAACTAGATCCTTCAGGAAAGAAGGGTATTTTTGTGGGATACAGTGAAAGCTCGAAGGCTTACAGAATATACTTTCCAGGGTTCAAGAAGATTGATGTTAGTAGGGATGTAACATTTGATGAAAACTCAGCATTCATCAAATCAAGGAAGGCACCTACTGAAGCTTATGAAGAACCTAAGGAAACAAGATTTCAGAACACTCCCATGACTGAAGCAGTTCCAGAAGCTGTTCGTGAGTTTGAAGATCCACAAGAACCTATAGATCCACCCTGTGAGGATAACTCTCACAAGAGGAAACCTGTATGGGCTAGAGAGCTCATTCAAGATGCAGAAAGATTTGGTATCCCAGAAGAAGAACACAGAGCAAAGAAAAGAACCAGATCACAAACCAGCTATGTTTCTTTACTCTGTGACAGTATGAACAAAGAACCTTCCAGTTATGAAGAAGCAGCAGAAAAGAAAGAATGGAAGGATGCCATGGTTGAGGAATACCAATCAATAATGAAGAATGATGTTTGGGATGTTGTCCCAAGACCTAAAGAGAAGTCTGTTGTGACTTCTAAATGGATCTTCAAAATCAAACATGCTGCAGATGGCAGTGTGGAGAAATACAAAGCAAGATTCGTAGCTCGTGGATTCTCTCAGAAAGAGGGAATAGATTATGAAGAAACTTTTGCACCTGTAGCCAGGTATATGTCATGTCCCAAATTTTTAATTGTGTCACAATGGCCTAATCACATTAGCCATATTCATTAGAGTTTGTAAAATTGATGTTAAGGGTCAAATAATTGCCAAGGAGGAAAATTACTAGTTTCCTAGGTTTGGGGTGGAAGCTTTGGGATTTGGAATAAGGGGGATAATAAATGATGTTTAGACATTGGAAGGGTTAAATTATTTAATAAATAGAGTGAATAAAGAAATTCAAGAGAAATCCTAGGTGACAAATGGTTTTGGAGACATATGGAGGATGTGGGACCCACACTAGCTTGATTTTTCATAATACATGGTATATCTCTTTTGCAAATTCGAATTAATGGGAATGTGAACACTCTTGGGTGAGTTGGTAAGTCATAACACATGTAATTGAGCATCTTAGGTCAAATTGGGAAGGATTGATAACCTCCATGGAAGATAAAGAGTCAAAGTGGAAGTTTGTGGACACTTGGGCTAGATTCCCTAGCCCCTATGACACCAATGATGGAGCATCTATGACAACTATGACAAATTGCAGACCTGACCTCTGACATCTGACCACTATGACATGTCAGCCCCAAAAATAGGCTCAAGGAAGTCGAATTTGGGAGTTGGAGAAGCCAAAGAGACCCAAAATCGAATTTGGGAGAAGATGGAAGGTTGGAACTAGGAGACAAGTGGCAAATGTGGAATATTTCCTAAATGGAAATCTATTGAATCTATTGAGAGGATTTCGACCCTTAGAAGGCTAATGTTGGTTATAAAATGTAGAAATGAAGTATGAGAATGGCTTTTGATCATTTGTAGAATTTGCAATTGCATTTGTGAAGAGGGAGAGCTAGTGGATGACTAGTTTCTTGCCTTAGCCAATTTCGAGGGTGAAAGATTCCCATCCAAGTTGGTAATTGGAAAGGCCATTCAGACCTTTCATTTGGAGCTTTAATGGAGTCTTTATTTGCAGGTGTAAGCTACAGGGAAGCTCATGGTTTCTTCTATTGCAGCTCACTCCTTCAACCATTTCCAGTTTTGATGGCATATTCTTGATCCTTGAGGGAGGGCGTTTTTGGTGAGCTATTGTACTCTTTGGGAAGCTTTTAATGCCCCATTTATTTTTTAATATGAATTAAATACTCTGTTCTTCATCTCCAAAAAGTTTCAGGTCGAAATTCCAAGTAGAAATGTATAAATCTCATTTTTAATGGAAGAACAATGCCATTTCCCCACTACCTTGTTGTGAGCCAATGTATTGATGATTATTTCGAATGAATGGATGATTCTCTGATATATTTGTGATAAATATACTGCCATGGATGTATTCTACAAGTTTCATGTACTGTACTTGAGCATTTGAAGCATTTTTACTCAGTGTAGTTGTATTGGGAGGTGAAATAGTGCCATTTCCCCAAGGGTCGAATTGGGGATTTTTGCAGTTGAATGGGAGAGGGTGAGAACAGTTGTAATAATCCATTAATGGTGCATATGAGACTTTAATAACATACTTAACACATTAAATACCTCTGTTCATAAATTTGAGTGGGTTTGGAGGCATTTGGGAAGCCATTTTCATTGTTTACCCCAGGGGGATTTGAACCCCAAATTACTAGTAAAATTGCATAATTGGTCCAGAATATTAAGAGAGTTTTCAGAGGTCTTTTGGTGGCCATATGTCATCCATAAACATAATATTCAAGTTATAATATCATTCATACACCTTCCTTGAAGATTTGAAGGCATTTGGAGTCAATTTGAGACCTAGAGACCAATACTAGTCAAAGGAAAATCACTAGTAAAGTTACCTACATTGATCAGAATTGAAAGAGGATTTGCAGAAGTATTTTAAAGGTCCAAAGGCATCCCTGAAATACATATTTATGTTCTAATATCATTCATACACCTTCTCAGAAGATTTGGGATCATTTGGGGAAAAATTGGGACCTAGAGATCAAAACTAGTCAAAGGTCGAACAAGGGAAAAAAAGTGGAAAATTGCAATTTTAATAAAATTCCTAATAAGGGACATTACAGTGGTATCAGAGCATGGTCCTTGCACCTGTGTATTAGGTACATACATTCAAGAATAATTGGCAGCCATGTCTTACTATTATGATGAATATGAGTGTGTCACACCAACCAAGGATAATTCTATGAGTGAGTTCCAAAGATGGAGAGCAAAATATAAAACCTTGCCCCAACAATATCAAAAATATCAAGAATATCTTGCTTTTAGCAAAAATACACAAAATGCCATGTCTTTTGAGTACTATGCTGAACATGTTTTTGAAAATAGGCCCAAAAATGAAGATGTGGAGTTAGTGAAGAAAGGTTTATGCCCTTCTTGTAAAAACCCTTGGAGCGAGTATCATATATGTGTGCATGAAATGATGTCCTCCTTGAGGAGAGCTTTTGAGATTTATTCAAGAAGAGATTCCAAATATATTGATCCTAAGGAAAATAAGGGGAAAAATGCATCAGCTTGCTTTAAGGAGCAAAAGGAAGAGACATCACAAGAGCATGAAGAAGATTCTATTGAAAATATGGAAGATCATTTCGAGACACCTTCTAGCTTAGACATGAACCAAAGAGCATCTACTGATGGATGCTTAAACTATGAAGGAGTACCTACTGATGGGTGCTCACACCTCTATGTTGGTGACATAGAGATCACTTTTGAAAGTGTTTCTACAAGTACAAGTTTCATTAGGCATGATAATGAAGACCTTGTAGCGGTTGAAGAAGAACCAAGATCAACTTCCCCATCACCACTTGAGCTTCATGAAGTTGGTCCAAGCAAAATTGAAGAAGATGAGGAGGTTCATTTGCAAGAGCCTCATTTTCTTGAAGGGTCCTTAAAGATGAATGAAAATAATATCCAAGAGTCCCTCAGCATTCTCCATGACACTCAAGCATTGGTGTCAAATTCTTGTTGGAGAGCTACTTCATTGGAGGAAACATCCTTCCTTGAAGACATGGAGAAGATTCAAAGAGCAATGTGCCACATCAAAGGTAATTTCATGTCTTTGCTTTTTGATAGAAACCATTTGTTTGAGCTTAATGAATTGTTACATGATGCATACTTGAAGAATAATGAGGATATTCATAAGCTCACAATTCAAAATGAGCAACTTCTTGAAAAGTTGCAAGATACTTGTTTTTCCTCCTATGTTTCAGATTGTCAAATGGTAGATTGTTTGGAGGATTCTCATGACATGGTGGATCATGAGAAATGTGAAAATTTGAATGTTCTTGATGTGTTTGAATATGAACTTGAAGAGATCCAAACACTTGATGTGGTGGAAGAGGAATTTGAATTGCCTCTTGATGAAGGTTATGCAATTTTTAAAGAAGAGCATGATTCCTCTACATTGGAACCAAACTATGACAAAGAGTTCACACTTTTGAAGGATCTGCATGATACTACCCACATGGATCCTTCCCATGATGAAACTCCTGAACTTTTTGATCATTTGGGTGAGTTAGTACATTCTCCTACATCCTACAATTCCATGTTTTGCAGTATTAGTCTCAATGAAGTATGGGTGAAAGGGTTCTTTTTGATGGTGCCACATGAGGAGTATGGAACTCCTAGATTTAACCTTTATGATGACATGGTTGGAGCACATTCTTATTCACATTTGCAGCAGCATAATTTGTCACTTTATGATGATTCACATCTACATGGATGCACCTATGATATGGATTTGGGTCACTTGAATACTCATGGTTTTTCTTGCTCAACACTGGGTTCATTTGATGTTAGAGGAACTTCATCCAACACTTGGATGAATAGATTTATGATGGGAGAACATTTTTTTTGGCAGCCACATACTTTGTTACATCTTTATGATTCTCACATTCATGGATGTATGGGTGAGACTTCTTTGAGTCATTTGAAGTCTCCTTGTTTTTTCTGCTCATTATTTGGTTCAGATTCTAGTGGAGATTCTTCATTCACTTCTTGGATGAAAGAATACATGGCTGAATATTTCGATGCATATCACATACTTTTGGAGCAGCATTATAGGACATGGGATCCTCACCTATGTCATTGGAGCAGATTTGATTGGTCACTTGAAGCTTGTATGCACTTGGAAAATGGTGGTCTACTTGCTTGGAGGTATAAGCACTTTCATGACTCTTTGATGAAGCATATCCTAGATGTACATTTTCATTATGTTGTTATGTACTTTGATGATATATATTTGGTACTCATGATGTTTGGAATAATGCATACAAGAAAATGGGATCCAGGAATCCTCTTATCTCATGGTGTAGGTTGGAGAGCACTCTTAATTGTTGGGGTGCAATACAAGCAATGGGACCCTGGAATAATTTTTGTCTCATTGGTTTCATTTTTTTGGGGGGAAGCAAGCAGTATGGGAGATGGATTCCCCACTTAATAAAGTGATTTTAATCAGAGTAGTGCAGCAGCAAGCATGGTGGTTCCTCTCTAAAATATTCATGGAAACTCAAAGACACAAGGTTTGGCAATTCAATGGCAACTTCAAAGAATTATACAAAAAGCAGGTTCTTCAACACCCATGTTTGAAATTGCTTGAGGACAAGCAATATTGGGAAGGGAGGATTTGTCATGTCCCAAATTTTTAATTGGGTCACAATGGCCTAATCACATTAGCCATATTCATTAGAGTTTGTAAAATTGATGTTAAGGGTCAAATAATTGCCAAGGAGGAAAATTACTAGTTTCCTAGGTTTGGGGTGGAAGCTTTGGGATTTGGAATAAGGGGGATAATAAATGATGTTTAGACATTGGAAGGGTTAAATTATTTAATAAATAGAGTGAATAAAGAAATTCAACAGAAATCCTAGGTGACAAATGGTTTTGGAGACATATGGAGGATGTGGGACCCACACTAGCTTGATTTTTCATAATACATGGTATATCTCTTTTGCAAATTCGAATTAATGGGAATGTGAACACTCTTGGGTGAGTTGGTAAGTCATAACACATGTAATTGAGCATCTTAGGTCAAATTGGGAAGGATTGATAACCTCCATGGAAGATAAAGAGTCAAAGTGGAAGTTTGTGGACACTTGGGCTAGATTCCCTAGCCCCTATGACACCAATGATGGAGCATCTATGACAACTATGACAAATTGCAGACCTGACCTCTGACATCTGACCACTATGACATGTCAGCCCCAAAAATAGGCTCAAGGAAATCGAATTTGGGAGTTGGAGAAGCCAAAGAGACCCAAAATCGAATTTGGGAGAAGATGGAAGGTTGGAACTAGGAGACAAGTGGCAAATGTGGAATATTTCCTAAATGGAAATCTATTGAATCTATTGAGAGGATTTCGACCCTTAGAAGGCTAATGTTGGTTATAAAATGTAGAAATGAAGTATGAGAATGGCTTTTGATCATTTGTAGAATTTGCAATTGCATTTGTGAAGAGGGAGAGCTAGTGGATGACTAGTTTCTTGCCTTAGCCAATTTTGAGGGTGAAAGATTCCCATCCAAGTTGGTAATTGGAAAGGCCATTCAGACCTTTCATTTGGAGCTTTAATGGAGTCTTTATTTGCAGGTGTAAGCTACAGGGAAGCTCATGGTTTCTTCTATTGCAGCTCACTCCTTCAACCATTTCCAGTTTTGATGGCATATTCTTGATCCTTGAGGGAGGGCATTTTTGGTGAGCTATTGTACTCTTTGGGGAAGCTTTTAATGCCCCATTTATTTTTTAATATGAATTAAATACTCTGTTCTTCATCTCCAAAAAGTTTCAGGTCGAAATTCCAAGTAGAAATGTATAAATCTCATTTTTAATGGAAGAACAATGCCATTTCCCCACTACCTTGTTGTGAGCCAATGTATTGATGATTATTTCGAATGAATGGATGATTCTCTGATATATTTGTGATAAATATACTGCCATGGATGTCTTCTACAAGTTTCATGTACTGTACTTGAGCATTTGAAGCATTTTTACTCAGTGTAGTTGTATTGGGAGGTGAAATAGTGCCATTTCCCCAAGGGTCGAATTGGGGATTTTTGCAGTTGAATGGGAGAGGGTGAGAACAGTTGTAATAATCCATTAATGGTGCATATGAGACTTTAATAACATAATTAACACATTAAATACCTCTGTTCATAAATTTGAGTGGGTTTGGAGGCATTTGGGAAGCCATTTTCATTGTTTACCCCAGGGGGATTTGAACCCCAAATTACTAGTAAAATTGCATAATTGGTCCAGAATATTAAGAGAGTTTGCAGAGGTCTTTTGGTGGCCATATGTCATCCATAAACATAATATTCAAGTTATAATATCATTCATACACCTTCCTTGAAGATTTGAAGGCATTTGGAGTCAATTTGAGACCTAGAGACCAATACTAGTCAAAGGAAAATCACTAGTAAAGTTACCTACATTGATCAGAATTGAAAGAGGATTTGCAGAAGTATTTTAAAGGTCCAAAGGCATCCCTGAAATACATATTTATGTTCTAATATCATTCATACACCTTCTCAGAAGATTTGGGATCATTTGGGGAAAAATTGGGACCTAGAGATCAAAACTAGTCAAAGGTCGAACAAGGGAAAAAAAGTGGAAAATTGCAATTTTAATAAAATTCCTAATAAGGGACATTACAGTATACTTCCATCAGAACAGTACTTGCCCTGGCTGCAGCTATGAAATGGAAAATACACCAAATGGATGTCAAGACCGCTTTCCTGAATGGTATAGTTGAAGAGGAAGTATATGTGGAACAACCACTTGGTTTTGAAATACATGATAGGGAGTCATATGTGTTCAGACTGAAGAAAGCCTTGTATGGCTTGAAGCAAGCTACCAAAACTTGGTATGGTAGGATGGACAGTTTCCTATCTAGTTTGGGCTTTACCAAGAGTAAAGCGGATTCCAACCTTTACTACAAGGTTGAGGAAGGGAATCTTGTGATTCTACTCCTGTATGTGGATGACTTATTTGTAACAGGAGATGACAGACTGATTGCAGATACTAAAAGGAAGCTTGCCGCAGAATTCGATATGAAAGATTTGGGAATGATGCACTATTTCCTAGGTATGGAGGTGTGGCAGAATGTAGGTGGGATCTTCCTTGGTCAAGGGAAGTACACAGTAGATATCCTGAAGAGATTTGGGATGATGGATTGCAAGGCCATGGCCACACCTATGGCATCGAATCTGAAGCTTCTATGTGATGCTTCATCTAAGCCAATTGATGTCTCCATGTATCGTCAGATGATTGGGTCCTTGATGTACTTGACGAACACGAGACCAGATATTTGCTTTGCTGTGAACACATTGAGTCAGTTCCTGACGGATTCGAGGAGTGTTCACCTGATTGCTGTAAAGCATGTTCTGAGGTACCTGAAGGGTATAGTGGATTATGGGCTCAAGTATGAAGCGAATCAAAAGTTTAACCTGCAGGGTTATGTTGATTCAGATTGGGCTGGCAGTGCTGCAGATAGGAAGAGCACATCTTGGTGTTGCTTCAATATGGGATCAGGTGTGATCTCTTGGTTTAGCAGGAAGCAGTCCTGTGTCGCACTGAGTACAGCAGAGGCTGAGTATGTTGCAGCCTGTTTAGCTAGTTGTGAGGCAGTATGGCTATGGAAGCTACTGTCTGAGTTATTTGATCTCCCGCTGGATGCTACTGGTATCTTCTGTGATAACCAGAGTTGTGTGAATCTATCCGAGAACCCAGTGTTTCATGACAGGTCGAAACACATAGAGATCAAATATCACTATATCAGGGATATGGTGCAGAGAGGAGCTGTGAAGCTCCTGTATGTTGCGACGGATGAGCAGATTGCAGATGTGCTGACGAAGCCACTAGCCAGGGTGAAGTTCGAGTACTTCAGAGAGAGGCTTGGCGTGCTTCAGATCGAGGACACTTCAAGGAAGAAGTGATGAACACATTTTCTGAAGCCATTCCAAGCATGATTGGAAGGGGAATCCTTCACATGGATGTGGATGTAAGTGCTGAATGATGAACATCAGGAGGATGTTCTGGTTTCTGCTTAGATATGATCAGTTGGATGATTATATGTATTTTGTGTATGCATCATGTTGGATGCTGGATATGATCAGTTGGATCATTATATGTATTTTGTGTATGCATCATGTTGGATGCTGGATATGATCAGTTGGATCATTATATGTATGTATGAATGCATCATGTTGGATGCTGGATATGATCGGTTGGATCATGTGTATGTATTTTGTATATGCATCATGTTGGATGCTGGATATGATCGGATGGATCATGTGTATGTATTTTGTATGAACGCATCATGTTGGATGCTAATGGATACATTGTGTGGATCATGTATCTTTGTATGATTAGGTAGATCATGTATGCTGATGGATACATTGTGTGGATCATGTATCTTTGTATGATCAGGTAGATCATGTATGCTGATGGATACATTGTGTGGATCATGTATCTTTGTATGATCAGGTCGATCATGTATGTTGATGGATACATTGTGTGGATCATGTATCTATGTATGTATTAGGTGGATACTTGGATGATCGTGGATGACGAGCTTCTCCAGATGACATGCAGCAGGATGTTGCAGTGATGATGATCAGGATGATCATGTGTACATCAGGATGATGTTTGATGAGTATCAGATGATACTTTGTGGCCGTGGATCAGGTTGTGCAGGAAAGCATGTAATTTGTGCCCTGGGAGATTTGTAGATGGTCTTTCGAGGTTTTGCCTATGGCATGTAATTCGGTGCCCTGGGACATCTGGCAAATGCTCTTGCGAGGTTTTGCTTGGGAGGACATGTAATTTGTGCCCTGGGAGATTTCAGGTCGGAGTTGTGTACCCGTAACATCCTGAGATGCTCTTGCGAGGTTTTTTCCTATGGCATGTAATTTGCTCCTGGGAGATCTGGACAGGATGAAAAAGGCCTCAGATGCTTCAGCCAGGTTTTGCCATGACCACATGTAATTTGCTCCTGGGAGATCTGGACAGGATGAAAAAGGCCTCAGATGCTTCAGCCAGGTTTTGTGGTGAGATCACATGTAATGTGCTCCTGGGAGATCCGACAGGTAGAGCTGTGTGCTCGTAACAGCCTGGGATGCTTCAGCCAGGTTTTGTTATGGGTCACATGTAATGTGCTCCTGGGAGATCCTACAGGTAGAGCTGTGTGCTCGTAATAGCCTGGGATGCTGCAGCCAGGTTTTGTGACGCATGTAATGAGTCCTGAGGATTCCACAGTATGGCCAGTGATGATGAAGACCTACAAATGGTGGGCCTACATCCAGTATGAAAAAGGACTGGCTCTGTAGAACTTCCTATGACGATTAGAGTCAGAGATTGGTTGAGATAGAAGCAGCAGTGACGATGATGATGACGATGCATCGATGACGATGATCCAGAGAAGAAGACTTGTCTAGCAGATCTGTGTCGAGAAATACCTTCCTAGTTAAGAGGGAGTGTTGATGTATATGTAACTTCGGAATGTATTTCATCTGTATATTATATATATATTTATTGTACCCTTATAAGAGATGTGTCATTCCTCTATAAGGAAGTGTCGTCATGTGGATTGACAAGTGTTGCAAGTGTGTGTACTTGCCGATGGGTTATTAGACCACCATTTGGGGTCGGCCCATAATTATATATAATATAATGTGGATGTATCTAAGTAGACAAGTCGGCCCCAGTAGGTCACTGGGAAAAAAAGGTAAGTATAAATAGAGATAGGAGATCTCTATTTTACTTACTTGGAAAAGTAACTCACTCTCTCTTTGGAAAGTGGCGCACTTGTGAGGAGGAGGAGGATCATCTGCTAGGAGACTATCTCAGTGTTATTTGGTTGTATTTTGGTTGAGCCATTGCTCTCTCTATCTCTGAGGAAGTTGTGGGGTTTTTCACCTTAGGGTTTTCCCCACGGAAACTCTGTGTCTCTTGTCTCTATGCTTTTGATTCTTGTGATGCTTGTGATGCTTGTCATATTATGATTGTCATGCATTGATATACTGTATATGTTATTCTCTCAGCAAAGATCCTAGAGTATAATGAATTAATGCTCAAAATTTAACATTGGAACCCATGAGAGCGAGACCTGTTTGACTGAAAAATTTCAAGAGTAATAAATTTTTTGTCAAGTTAAGCAAAGAATTTTTCTAAGCAAAGATTCTCCTTTTGTTATTTTGTAGTCTCTATTTCCTTTCCTTATATGAATTTTTTTCTTGTTATCTATTTACATTGTGTTTTCTATGTGAGGAGAGATTCTCTTGTTGTTATATGTTGTCTATTGTGAATGAGATTATATTGAGTCACAATTCATATTGATATTCTATGGTTCATAGGATTCAAGTATTCACAAAAACCTGCTTCTAAAGTTAATATTGGATTCATAAAAGAACACATATAACAAAATAAGTTAATATTGGATTCATAAAAGAACACATACAACAAAATAAGTTAATATTGGATTCATAAAGGAACACATACAACAAAATAAGTTAATATTGGATTCATAAAAGAACACATACAATAAAATAAGTTAATGTTAACAATCAAATTAACACCCTTAACCAAGTGAAGGAAGAAACATATTTTTACTATGCACTTGCAACATGAAGATGGAAGACAAGTACAAAAGAGAACAGTAATCTCTGACCTAATCACTACTTCCATAACTGGAAGGATTGAGTGGAGAAAGAAGAAGCCTAAATAGACAAGTTTCAGTGATTTAACTTGTCAATTGAAGGCTCAAATCTAGTCTCCATCAGTCAACAGTGAGAAGAAATGCATAAGATTGCATTAATTGTGCTTGAGAATCCTGAATTTGTGAAAAATTCCTAAAATACTATGGAAAGTGGTTTTTTGAGTAAAAATAATAAAAAAACAAGAAAAGGGATAATCCCACATTGAAAAGAGAAACTTGAAAGCCCATTTCCAAATGCTATAAAACAAAGGCATTTGGGGCATGGTAAGAGGAGGCAAAAGGAAGAACAAAGGCATGTTGGAGAGATTTGGAGGATTGGAAAGCTTGGCATCTTCATCAAAAGAAAGGATGGAGAAGGATAGCTCAAGGAAAAGGAGAATGGAGGCTTCTCAAGCAAGATGCTAAGTATATTTTCTTCATTGCTATTAATGAAATGATTCAATTTTCCTTCTATGTAAGAGTTTGAGTTTTTCTTATCAACTTTAGTTTGAATTCTAAAATGGCCAAGATGTTAAGGAATGTTAGTTAATTGTTTCATATATGACATTGGAACTCACCATTTCATAGTAATATAGCATGTTTAAAGTAGATATAACCCTACCTTTAAAGATATTATCAGATTGGCGACCATACTAGTTGAATTTTCTTGAAAATTTATTCATATTTTGGTGTTATAACCTTTCATATCTACTCTAAGTTTGCATCAAGAACCTATGTTACAATTTTAAAGGCTCCAAACTGGCCTAGATCAACTCCTAAACTCCCAAAATACTTCAAAATAGAGCTGAGATCTCGATCTTTCTTGATTTAGAAGACTAACACACTCTCCCTGTGTACACATAGCGTTGAAGGTCAATTGAATCACCATGCACGCTAGAAAAGTGCGCCACTAACTCACCCTTCCTGTGTATAAGGTGTGCCACTCCCCTTTTGACACTCTGCTCTGTTCTAGAAGGTGTGTCGGCCAGGTTTTTGAGTGTTTGGAGCCTAGTTCTTCCCTCTTTCCTCTGTTTAGTTGATATTTTATTCTTGGATGGGATTAGGAATCTCTAATAATATATTTTAAACCTCTTTTTGATCCTCCTTTTCTGAATATTTTGGAATATTTTAAAAGAATTTTAAAGCTTTCTTGATTCAAATTTGCAAAAATTGCTAGAATTAGATTTGAGATTTCACTGTTTTAGGGCCACATTTAGGTTTCATTTTTGTACTTGCAGACCTGAACATTGATTTAAGACATGTTAAGATCAGTTTACCACTAATTAGGAAACATTTGGGAGGGTTTGGTTTGAGATCTTCAGATTTGCGATTTCCCTCCAAAAACCTTTAAAAATGGCTTAAATTGACATTTCTTTCAAATTTTTCTTACAATTTCTGGTAGATCCATTAGCTTAAGTTAATATTTTGATTGTAGATCCCTAATTGGATAGGATTAGGACTAATATTTAAATAATTTTGATTCATTTCATAGGTTGCAAATAGTGAAAATTGAAAAACATAAATATTTGTTTAAAGAACCTTAAGACCCTTTAATTGTTGAAACTCATGCACTTGGTTATTTGAAACATGAAACCAAATCTCAGTTATAACATTTCCAAATATCATTTGAACACATTTGCATTGAAAAAAAAGGCATTGAACATTACACTTTGAGACATTTTGAAAACAATTTCCCTCCAAAACTGAATACAAACTTTAATTAGTTAATTTTGTTTTGGATCTACAATATTTTCATTATGTTTATACACAATTAGAGAAAATTGTAGTTTCATATCTTGATTTTCTTGTGATAAGTTGTGTTTGAGACACCGTATCCTCTTTTCTTGCACTTTTGGGTGGCCTTGCAAACGAGAAAGTGGATATCAAGTGTAATAGTCTAGAATTTGATTTTTCAAGCATTGTCTGTCTTAGCAACCATATCCTCTTCACTTGGGCCTTCATGCGATATTGTGAACAAGAAAGTGGATCTCAAGTGTAATAGAGTATATTTCCATTTTCACATATAGTTCTCGAGCTACCGTATCCTCTTTGCTTTCACTTTCGAGTGGCACTACAAATGAGAAAGTAGATCTCAAGTGTAATAGTCTAGAATTTAATTCATAAGCATTTCAAAGGGCTCTGCGTATCCTCTTTTCTTGCACTTTCAGGTGACCCTGCAAACGAGAAACATATATCCCCCGTGTAATAGAATTAGATTCATTTTCACTGAGATATTTGTTTGGATTACATTGATTTTTGAAAATCAGTTATTATCCATATTTGAGAAGAATTGTTCTTAAATATCATAAATCTACCAAATCATTTTGCATGTTTGGAAGATACACATGAACCTCTAACATTTCATTAGTTTAGAACATTCATCGAATTGAAAGGTAGAATAGTGAGCATATTGCATTGTTTGGTTCATATTTTTTGAGTTAACACACCACCAATTTCACATCCACTCCTGAAACCAAGCAAACTACCCTTAAAATTGGTGCTTAATCTAAAACTAATGAAGATTTGATTTTTCATATCACCAACAAGGTTAAGTTAGTGCCCTGGATTAGGTTTGGAGACTAAACACTCTTGGGCTGCACAAATTTTGAAACTAGCATTGATTACCAAGAGTTTAAAACCATGAGTAGCAAACAACGATTGTTGGGAAAGCGCATCTAACACATGCGTCAAGCACGAGGTCAATATAGATAAGTAAGGGTGGTTCCCCCCTCTTGCTTGTTTATTGGTACATGACCTCATCAATGAATTCTATGTGAAGTGACAAGTCCTTGGGGTGACATCACATTTCTAGAGTACCTGGTTATGATAGTTGTCCTCAACTTACGACCGTTCCTCCCAACCATTGATTGTGAAGTGGTAGCTTTAGTTGCTATTCCTAGGATATCACATATTAGGATATTGTGAGTGGGGGACACTTGTAGTACTTGAGACAGACTTTGTAACTTTTACTCCTTGGGAGGGTGATTGGTCAGGAACCAACACTTGCACCCCTGGAGATTAAATTTTATTATAACTGTTTCTCATACCTTCATTGTTAGTAATTGTTTGAGGCCTCATATCCCTCAATAGCTACTAGTTTCAAAAGGCCCTCCAATCCAGCTTTTCACTGAACTTCATTTATTTGGAAAAATAGTGTGATTGCTTGGATCTATAGTACTTTTTACTCTGTGGACACTTTTTCTTTTTGTTGAGTCTAGACTGCCTTAGGATTGTTTGATTCTATTTTTTGATTAAGAAGATCATTTTAAATAAATCCTTTTATCAAATTCTTAGAAGTGACTACCCTCCCGATCCGCTAGTCACAGAGGAAGTGAGGTGAGTCACCAAAAATTGAAGGCCCTGCTACATTGCAGAGACAAATACAAAAACCACATCCTAGTGACTTAGAAACATAACTAATTTTAAACTCAATTAATATTACTTGAGAAGAACAACATTAAACAAACCTTGAAAATTCATCGTCACATCACGAACTAAATACAGACATAGTTGATAATTACCCTAGTTGAAATTGAAACATTGAAAAATCACACAAATGCTCATGTAATTACACCTTTGATGAGTCTTTCAGAACCAGTTGTACTTACTATCCGTGAGTCACTGGGTGATATCAAACCTCTTTTTGAAAGTTTGAATGACATGCAAAATTCAACAAGTGACCCTATGGCTTCATCAGGAGCATAAGGGACTACATCATTGCAACCTTGAACAATTGCTAGATGTAGTAATACTTCCAATTTGGCCTCGACATCAATCCCAAGAGTTACTATACATGTTATTAGCACAAGTTCAACCAACACTTTTGTTGGGTCGCTTAATCTTTATCTACTTTCCTTGGGGATGGCCTAGGTTCTGCGAGGTTACCATCTAGTTTTTGGTCCAACAAAATCCCCTTCATTGGCCCTTTCGGAATCAACCTGCGAGCAGGCTGAAATCTCACCTGAAGCGAATATGGGTGGTTACAGAATTAGGTTTCTGTAAACTAGAAATGCGCAGTTATGTTATGCGAGCTGATATGCATAGCTTACTCAACCAATACGTCGCAGATCGTTACCAAGAACTATCTGTGCACCTCGTCTATCTCAACAACCTACAGACTTCGTTGAATCATTGTTACTATGCATTTTCTATGACTACACATTTACCATACTTAATACAACTTCGCAACTGTTCATACATGCATTTTCCACTACTTATCATATGATTTTCATTCACATTCATATGAAAACACATATATAAACATAAAAATTCGTAAACATTCAATATAACAAAGATTCAAACACATAACACAAGTATTTACATGGTTCACCCCCTATATGGGAGATAGGTCCACGGGAACTATTCTTATATTTCTTGGAATGGGTTAAGAGTTCCAATCTGCACACTTAGCTACATAATATTGTCTACAATAGATCTCTGTGCACATAGCTGTAGAGTCTTTTCCCTCTCTTATATCTCTCTTAGCATAGATCTACAATAATAAAATCCAACCCTTCCTTATACAAAATTGCCCCTTTTATAGATTGCTCCCGAAGGCCACATATTTACAATAACTATGGGCCAACCCCCATAGTACCCTTAAACCCCAAATGGCATGGCTATCCTGTTTACCCCACTCTGTCTTTACTTTGTTGGAGACCTAATGTCCTTTTGCGTCGCTTCCTCTGGCTTGGACACTTCTTTGACAGTCACAGTTCTATCCACATGGATCCAACGCTACAATGGTGCATCCTTTGCACCATCCTGCTTCTTTACTCTTTTCTTATGTAGCTGATAGTCCATCGCTTCATTCATAAATTCTCCAGCTACTTCGTTTGTCCTTAATACTTCACATTTACTAAGGGGACAGATCCTGATCAGCCAGTTCACTGCGCTCCATACCCTGTTCCCGAGAATTGCGGAGTTGTTTCTCCCAACAGTAGTCGATGTTAGGCCTCGCCTAACTTTCTATTTTCTCCGTCGAATATTCTTCCACTTGGGATGCGCCCAACAGACCCCTAACACTTACTCATGGCTCATCCGTGAGCCACTTTGACTGGGTTGTTCCATCTGCGCACCCTCTAAGATGTTTGATTTTGCATAGAACTCTTGAAAAGTTTCGCTTCACTTCGCAACCGTGTCCTTGGCCACTTTTCCAAAGTCCTTAATTGTTTCGAGCATATCCCCTGAGATGGGTTCTAGAATTTTCTCCTTCACAGTGCTCTCTATTTTCTGTAGTTCTTGCTGTTGATGTATATGTAACTTCGGAATGTATTTCATATATGTATATTGTACTCCTATAGATATGGTATTATTTCTCTATACGGAAGTGTTTGTAGTCCTATAGAGATTTTATTATTCCTCTATACGGAAGTGTTGTCATTTATATTGTAAGTCTCGTAACTTATACTTGATGGGTTATTAGACCACCTTGTTGGGGTCGGCCCTGTATAAGTCATGTGGGTTGAAGGGTTATTAGACCACCCTATTGGGGGTCGGCCATGTGGGTCAAAGGGTTAGTAGACCACCCTATTGGGTGTCGGCCCAGTCAGCTTTGTGTTATGTGGTTAAGTTGAGGCCGACCTAGTAAAGATTATTAGGCAAGTCAAGTCAAGTATAAATAGAGTGTGGGAGGCACTCTATTTCATCATTCTATTCTCACACACACTCTTTGGAGAGTGGCGCACTTGTGGAGGAGGAGAAGCTGCTGCTAGGAGATGTCTATCTCTTATGCTTGGGTTGTATCATTGCTCTATCTATCTTTGAGGAAGTTATTGGGGTTTTTCACCTTTATGGTTTTCCCCAAGTAAACTATGTGTCTCTTGTGTGCTTGCATTATTGTGTCCATGATTAATATGCTGTAGATATGTTGTACATGTTGTTCTCTCAGTTAAGATCCTAGATCAGATTGAAGTAGAAACTGAAAAACTAACATGGTATAAGAGCTAGCCTGAAAGAAGGCATGGTATGGCATGTATGACACTTGTTGTACTTACGATGCTAGGGCTTGATATAGCAAAAACCAGTCATCGTAGCACTTTCGCTATAAATCCATTTTGGAGAAGTTTTCGGATCTGAAACTTTTACAGGTCGAAGATAAGATCCCCACGTACCTTGTATCCAAAGTAAAACTTCTAATTAGTTGTACTTTGTGTTTTATGATCTGTATAATCTAGGGTTTCTGCCTCTTCCAGATCTGAGTCATAAACAGGTGACCTAGGAAAAAAGGTCATAACATGGGCTAGGAATATCCAAATGAAATGTTGTAAAAAGGGACAGGTATTGCACGGACTGTACTTTCTCAGATAACGTTTTCAGAGGCCGAAACAGAACCAGTGACACGTGGCATGCTGTACAAGTTCGCTCTCTTGTTTTATCCCATAAACAGGTCATGTTGCGACACTTGGCATAACTCTCTCTCAGAGAATCCAATTGAGGTCAAACCTGTGGGGTTGGAAATATGACAAGTCGGGATACCATGGGTAGACATTTTAGATACTATGGATCATAAAATTCAGAGTTACACCAGAATCATTCAGGTACATATTTCTGTCAAAACAGAATTATTTTTTAGCACCTTCATTCATGGCTTCAGGAATTTAGGGTTTTGGAGAAAGATGGAATTTTTGTAGTCGGAGACCACGACTGAATGCTACTCATCAAAATCAAAATTTAGAGACCAAGATTAGAATTTTTGGTTGGGAATAAGGTCGGGCTTGATCAGACCCTAGTTCAAGACTTTGATTGGAAAAGTGGAAACTTAGTGCTTCTGCAAAAATGGGAATATTTGAAATCTGTGACCATGGCTGGAAGCTCTTCAGAAAAATAAAATCTTAAAGATTTGGATCGAACCTTTTGATTGGGAAGAAGGGTGGGCTTTATCAAACCCTAGTTCGGGATCCTGTCCAGAAGATCTAGAAGTTTCAAAGGCAATTTTGAGGGGTGAAACTTTGCAGTTTTCAAATTCTGAGTATACCAGCTTGATCAGCTCATCAAGGCGCGTCTTTCTATTCTTTCAGAAGTTCGAAATTCAAAGTTTGAATTTTTAGGGTTTTCCTTACAAGCCCTAATTCAGCTCCAAATCCAGTTTTTGCAAATCAAGTGGATTGGGTTAATCCTAGAAGAGAATGGATTGGTCACCTGCATAAGTGAAGAAGTTCTTGTTTCAGAGGGAGATGAGGCTAAGGCCTTACATAAGAAGATTACAAGCAATCTCGACTGGTAAGACTTATCCAGGTATGTTTCGAGATTTGTTCATGATTAAGTTTATGGTATGTTTGTCTTCATATTATTACAGTTAGTACAATCTTGATTAAATTTAGACTTGTCGTATCACCTTAATAAAATTATGAATGCATGATAGAAGATATTCATGGATTAGGGTGTTGACACTTATGATTGTGCTAATGCATTATGGCGTTGTATGAGGTTTATGTTGTCCGCTAACATGAAAGGTACACCAAGAAATACAAATCATGTTCTAGTTCAAGAACATATGATTAGGGTGACATGAAGACAAAGATTCATCCATTGTCATGGATCATATAGAAGATCTATTTACGAGGTATGTATAACTTGGTTCTATAATGGTTAACTTACGAGATATGCAGGTTACTAGCACAAGTCATTGAAGAGAACAAGAAGACATCATGTGGGTATGTTAGACATAACTAGCTAACATACTAATCCAGGTATGTTTTTCCTATATCAAGTTAGAATCTTACCTTGTGATAGGATCTCTTATATAAGTATACATGGCATGATTGATAATGATTATTCATAGGTTTGAATAATCATGGGTGTATGCATATATTATTTCTTACCTTAATTGATGATATGACTAACCAGAAGAGTCATGAAAGTATAGGTTTGAGTAATCACGGGTTTAGGCATATTATGTTTCTTACTTTAATTTATGATATGACTAACCATAAGAGTCCTTGAATACTAATGCTTATTATTTCTGTTTGAAATGATCATGACTATACATGCTTAAGATTATTGTGTTTTGATAGTATTGAGAATATACTAATAAATGTATGATTATGTATGAGATCTCAAGGATATCACAATAATGATACTTGTAAGCATGCATAGTGATCGAGGATGGATATAAGTTCAAGGATAGGTAATCCAGGAAGCAAAGATCAAGAGGGAGCACACTCCAGTAGTTTCTACAAGGATGCAGATATTCAGAGGGAGTCGACCACTTCTCACAATCCACATCAGAATGGAGTTGCAAAGATTCAGAGGGAGTCCACCCAACAACCAAACAAAGATAAGTATTTCAATTGTCATTTCTTACATATTTGTTTGTTTAAATAATGTTGTTCAATATGCTTATGTTCCTAGACTTAGGTTGTGTATTATGCATATTAGAATAATTGCATTAATGAACAATATAGTACTAATATGCATGTGATGGGTAAGTGGCCTATGGCACTGCACAACATTCCATTGCTACTTATCTAGAATGAAACCTCTTTGCTGACATGTTGGAGTAGTACAAACTCTTAACAATGTTCCGGTAGAGATTGGAAGGCATCTAGAAAGTTACAGGATATGGATGAATGTTGTATTGAAGCATTGGCTAAAATAATTGCATGACTGTATGACATATTTATTTATGTGTAAGAATTTGTTCTGAAAACTATGAGAAGTTTCTAATCATGCAATTTAACTTGTTTTGTAGGAAAGATCGTATACAAGCACCTACAAAAGAAGGACTACAACATTTGTTTCAACAACAAATTTATCTATTGAAGATATTGAATATATTGAAGTTCCTAGGATTTGGGAAGAATGCCATGATCGAGGAGTACCAGTCGATCATGAAGAATGATGTTTGGATGTAGTCCCAAGACCTGAAGGGAAGTCTGCTATGACTTGCAAATGGATTTATAAGATCAACCATGCTGCAGATGGTAGCATGGAGAAATACAAAGCGAGGTTTGTAGCTCGTGGCTTCTCCCAGAAAAAAGGGATTGAGTATGAAGAGACTTCTACACCTATAGCCAGGCACACTTCCATCAGACCAGTACTTGCTCTAGCTACAGTGATGAAATGGAAGATACACCAGATGGATGTCAAGACAACTTTCTTGAATGGTGTAGTCGAAGAGGAAGTGTATGTGGAGCATCCACTTGGTTTTGAGACACATGACGGGAAGTCATATATGTACAGAACTGGGTATGGTAGGATAGACAGCTTTCTATCCAGTTTGGGCTTTACCAAGAGTAAAGCGGATTCCAACCTTTACTACGAGGTTGAGGAAGGAAATCCAGTGATACTACTTTTGTATGTGGATGACCTGTTTGTTACAGGTGAGGATAGATTGATTGCCGACATGTAGCGGAAGCTTGCTTCCAAGTTTGAGATGAAGAACTTGAAGATGATGCACTACTTTCTAGGCATGGAGGTGAGGCAGAGTGAAGATTGAATCTTCCTTGGAAAAGGGAAGTATGTAGTAGACATCCTGAAGAGGTTCGGGATGATGGACTGCAAGGCCATGGCCACACCTATGGAATCGAACCTAAAGCTTCTGTGTGACGCTTCATCTAAGCCAGTTGATGTCACTATGTATTGTCAGATGATTGGGTCCTTGATGTACCTAATGAACATGAGACCAAATATTTGCTTTGCGGTGAACACATTGATCCAGTTCCTGACGGATCCGAGGAGTGTTCACCTGGTTGCTGTAAAGCATATTCTGAGGTACCTGAATGGTACAGTTGACTATGGGATCAAGTATGATGCGAATCAAAAGTTTAACCTGCAGGGTTATGTTGATTCAGATTGGGCAGGCAGTGCTGCAAATAGGAAAAGCACTTCTGGGTGCTACTTCAGCATGGGATCAGGTGTGATCTCTTGGTTTAGTAGGAACGGTCCTGCGTAGCACTAAGTACAGCTGAAGTAGAGTATGTTGCATCTTGTTCAGCTAGTTGTGAGGCAGTATGGCTTCGGAAGCTACTGTCTGAGTTATTTGATCTCCCGCTGGAGGCTACTGGTATCTTTTGTGACAACCAGAGTTGTGTGAAGCTGTTTGAGAATCCGGTGTTCCACGACAGGTCGAAACACATTGAGATCAAATATCACTATATCAGGGATATGGTGTAGAGAGGAGCAGTGAAGCTCCTGTATGTTGCGACAGATGAGCATGTTGCAGATGTGATGACAAAGCCACTAGCAAGAGTGAAGTTCGAGTACTTCAAAGAGAGGCTTGTTGTTCTTCATATTGATGACACTTTGAGGAAGAAGTGATGTATGTTGATGTATATTTAACTTCGGAATGTATTTCATCTATATAATTCATCTATATTTATTGTACCCTTATTAGAGATGTGTTATTCCTCTATAAGGAAGTGTCATCATGTGGATTGACAAGTGTCGCAAGTGTGTGTACTTACCGATGGGTTATTAGACCACCATGTGTGGGGTCGGCCCTGAAATATATATTATATTGTGGATGTACCTAGCTAGACAAGTCGGCCCCATAAGGTTATTGGGAAAACAGGTTAGTATAAATAGAGATCGAGAGATCTCTATTTTGATCATTCGGAAAGACACACTTCTCTCACTCAGAAAGTGGTGCACTAGTGAGGAGGAGGATCATCTGCTCTAGGAGACTATCTCAAGTGTATTTTGGTTGTACTTTGGTTGAGCCATTGCTCTCTCTATCTCTGAGGAAGTTGTGGGGTTTTTCACCTTAGGGTTTTCCCGATGGAAACTCTGTGTCTCTTGTCTCTCATGCTTTTGATTCTTGTGATGCTTGTCATGCTTATTGTGATTGTTATGCATTAATATACTATATATGTTATTCTCTCAGTAAATATCCAAGAGTATTGTGAATTAATGCTCAAATTTTAACATGGTATCAGAGCTAACCTGAGAAGAAGACATTTTGCAGTGATGGAAACTTGAGTTTCTTGTTTATTGGGTTTCTCTCCATAGATTTTGGAAAAGCAGTATAGTAGATTGACTCTACCCATCAAGGAGAATCTATTTGTCCAATCAGAATTCAATTCTAAGCATTTTCAGATTTGGCCCTAAAACTTAGGGTTTCCACAAAAATAGGAATTTCTGAAATCTGAAGACATGGCTGGAAGCGCCTTGCAAAAATTGAAGTTTAGAGCTTTGGATCGAGATTTTTGGTTGGGTAGATATCTGGGAAACTCAAACCCTAATTCAGGGCTCTCCCTAGTGAACCTGGGAGGACAAAAAGGCAAATTTGAAGGGTAAAGATTTGCTGATCTCAAATTCTGAATACACCGGGCTGATCAGCTCATCAAGGCGCATCTTTCTATCCTTTCAGAAAGTTGAAATTCACATTTTGAATTTTTAGGGTTTTTCTGACAAACCCTAATCCGGGACCAGATCCAGTTTTCATCATTTCAAGTGGTAAGACCTAAATCTTTTCTATTTCATTTGAAGTACTCTTTAAGATGTCTCACCACACCAAGCTTGAGGATAAGCTTGAAGGACCTGATAACTTCCGAGATTGGAAGTATAGGATTGGGTTAATCCTGGAAGAGAATGAGTTGGACTCATATGTAAAAGAAGACATCCCTATCCCAGATGATGAAGAGGCTAAGGTTTTGCACAAGAAGAACTTGGTCAAGGCAAAGAGAATCATTGTTGATTCTATCAAAGACCATCTCATACCCCATGTGTCTTCTCTAAAGACACCCAAGGAGATGTTTGACTCTTTGACCAAGCTATTTGAAGGGAAGAACATAAATCAAAAGATGACCCTGCGGAACCAATTGAAAGGAGTAAAGTTTCAAAATGGAGAAACCATTCAATCTTATTTTTCAAGGGTCTCCCAGATCAAGGAACAACTAGAAGCAGTGGATGAAATGGTGGAGAATGGTGAAGTGGTGATGACCACTCTAAATGGCCTACCCAGGTCATGGGATTCCTTTATTCAAGGAATTTGTGCAAGGAAGAAGTTGATCTCCTTCAACAGATTACGGGAAGAATGCTCTCAAGAAGAAGCTAGGCTTGTGGCCCGAGAAGAAAAGATGGGAAATGAAGACCAAGCTCTCACAGCACATGCCAGGAAAGGAAAGTCCAAAAAGGAATCATCTCATAACAAGAGATTCTCACACCACCATTATCATAAAGATAAGAAAGATCTCAGATGCTTTAATTGCAATGAGAAGGGACACTTTGCTTCAGATTGTCCCAAGAAGAAGAAAGACAACAACAACAGCTTCAAGAAGAAGAAAAAGAATAACGAAAGAAGATATGATGCTCATGCTGCCGAAGATGATGAACCCCCAAAGAAGAAGGCTAGGGAAGAAAGTGATAGTGATGATGACTCATCAAGTGAAGAAGAGTATGTTCTAATTTCTACTCTCACAGGTACTATCTCCCATGGTTGTAATGATTGGTTGATTGACAGTGGGGCTTCCAAACACATGACTGGGTTTAAGGAATCTTTTGAGAATCTATCTGAACATGAATCACCCCATAAGGTGAAACTTGGGGATGATTATCAATACCCAATCAAAGGAAGTGGTGAAGCCTCCTACAACCTAGATTCTAGAAAAATTTTGAAGATGAAAGAAGTCCTTTATGTACCTGGGCTCAAGAAGAACTTACTCTCCATCTCTGCATTGGATGCAAAAGGTATGAGGGTTGCATTTGTGGATGGCCAAGTCCTAATGTGGCCAAAGGGAAAGAACATAGATGATGCAATAGTGATTGTAGAGCAAGAGGGAGGTTTGTATAAATTAAAGGGACAACCTGAACATGCCATGGTACATGAATCCATGGAGCCAAGTGAACTTTGGCATAGAAGACTTGCTCATATGCACTATAGGGCACTTTAAATTGCAAGAAAGGCTGTAGAGGGTCTTCCTGAAATCAAGACCAAACATGAAGGTGTTTGCAAAGGATGTGCAAAAGGTAAGAACATTAAGAAGGCTTTCCCAAGCAGTGAAAGCAAGGAAAAAGACATCCTGGAAATCATCCACTCAGATGTATGCGGTCCTATGTCATCCAGTTCTCTGAGTGGGTATGTTTACTATGTCTCATTTATTGATGACTTCTCCAGGAAGACTTGGGTATACTTCTTGAAGAACAAAGATGAGGTGTTTGATAAGTTCAAGGAATTCAAAACCTTGATGGAGAATCAAACTGACAAGAAGATCAAAACATTCAGATCCGACAATGGTGGAGAATTCACCTCAGGTGACTTCAAGAAGCTTTGCAATGATTCAGGGATTAAGAGGGAGTTGACTTCTCCTTATAATCCTCAACATAATGGAGTTGCAGAAAGGAAGAACATAACTGAATCATGGAAGCAACAAGGGCAATGCTTCATGACCAAGATCTACCTATGCATCTATGGGCAGAAGCAGCTAGAACAGCTGTATATGTGCATAACAGAACACCTCACAAGATATTGGACAACAAAACTCTAGAAGAGGTCTTTTCTGGTAAGAAACCTGAAGTTATCCATCTCAGAATATTTGGTTGTCCAGTATACACTCATGTCCCAAAGGAAAAGAGGACCAAACTAGATCCTTCATGAAAGAAGGGTATCTTTGTGGGTTACAGTGAAAGCTCGAAGGCTTACAGAATATACTTTCTAGGGTTCAAGAAGATTGATGTCAGCAGGGATGTAACATTTGATGAAAACTCAGCATTCATCAAATCAAGGAAGGCACCTATTGAAGTTTATGAAGAACCTAAGGAAACCAAATTTCAAGACACTACCATGACTGAAGCAATTCCAGAAGTTGTTCGTGAGTTTGAAGATCCGCAAGAACCTGTAGATCCACCCCGTGAGGATAACTCTTACAAGAGGAAACCTGCATGGGCTAGAGAGCTCATTCAAGATGCTGAAAGATTTGGCATTCCAGAATAATAACACAGAGCAAAGAAGAGAACCAGATCACATACCAGTTATGTTGCTTTACTCTATGACATTATGAACAAAGAACCTTCCAGTTATGAAGAAGCAGCGGAAAAGAAAGAATGGAAGGATGCCATGGTTAAGGAATACCAATCAATAATGAAGAATGATGTTTGGGATGTTGTCCCAAGACCTAAAGAGAAGTTTGTTGTGACTTCCAAATGGATCTACAAAATCAAGCATGCTGCAGATGGCAGTGTAGAGAAATACAACGAAAGATTCGTAGCTCGTGGCTTCTCTCGGAAAGAGGGAATAGATTATGAAGAAACTTTTGCACCTGTAGCCAAGTATACTTCCATCAGAACAGTACTTGCCCTGGCTACAGCAATGAAATGGAAAATACACCAGATGGATGTCAAGACTGCTTTCTTGAATGGTGTAGTTGAAGAGGAAGTATATGTGGAGCAGCCACTCGGTTTCGAAATACATGACAGGGAGTCATATGTGTGCAGATTGAAGAAAGCCTTGTCTGGATTGAAACAAGCTCCAAGAACTTGGTATGGTAGGATGGACAGTTTCCTATCTAGTTTGGGCTTTACCAAGAGTAAAGCGGATTCCAACCTTTACTACAAGGTTGAGGAAGGGAATCCCGTGATTCTACTCCTGTATGTGGATGACCTGTTTGTAACAGGAGATGACAGATTGATTGCAGATACTAAGAGGAAGCTTGCTGTCGATTTTGATATGAAATATTTGGGAATGATGCATTATTTCCTAGGTATGGAGGTGTGGCAAAGTGCAGGTGGGATCTTCCTTGGTCAAGGGAAGTACATAGTAGATATCCTAAAGAGATTCGGGATGATGGATTGCAAGGCCATGGCCACACCTATGGCATCGAATCTGAAGCTTCTATGTGATGCTTCATCTGAGCCAGTTGATGTCTGTATGTATCGTCAGATGATTGGGTCCTTGATGTACCTGATGAACATGAGACCAGATATTTGCTTTGTAGTGAACACATTGAGCCAGTTCCTGATGGATCCGAGGAGTGTTCACCTGGATGTTGTAAAGCATGTTCTGAGGTACCTGAAGGGTATAGTGGATTATGGGCTCAAGTATGAAGCGAATCAAAAGTTTAACCTGCAGGGTTATGTTGATTCAGATTGGGCTGGCAGTGCTGCAGATAGGAAGAGAACATCTAGGTGCTGCTTCAATATGGGATCAGGTGTGATCTCTTGGTTTAGCAGGAAGTAGTCCTGCGTAGCACTGAGTTGAGTTGAGGCAGAGCATGTTGTAGCCTGTTCAGCTAGTTGTGAGGCAGTTTGGCTATGGAAGCTACTGTTTGAGTTATTTGATCTCCCGTTGGATGCTACTGGTATCTTTTGTGATAACCAGAGTTGTGTGAAGTTGTCCGAGAACCCAGTGTTTCATGACAGGTCGAAACACATAGAGATCAAATATCACTATATCAGGGATATGGTGCAGAGAGGAGCTGTGAAGCTCCTATACGTTGCGACGGACGAGCAGATTCCAGATGTGCTGACAAAGCCACTAGCCAGGGTGAAGTTTGAGTACTTTAGGGAGAGGCTTGGTGTTCTTCAGATTGATGACACTTCGAGGAAGAATTGATGGACACATTTGCTGAAGCCATTCCAAGCATGTTGGAAGGAGGATCCTTCACATGGCTGTGGATGTAAGCGCTGGATGATGAGCATTAGGATGATGTTCTGGTTTCTACTGGATATGATTAGTTGGATCATTTATATGTATATGTATGTACGCATCATGTTGGATGCTGGATATGATCAGTTGGATCATTTATATGTATGTACGCATCATGTTGGATGCTGGATATGATAAGTTGGATCATTTATATGTATGTACGCATCATGTTGGATGCTGGATATGATCGGTTGGATCATGTGTATGTATTTTGTATATGCATCATGTTGGATGCTTGGACCATGTATCTATACATGTATCAGGTGGATACATTGTATGATTAGGTAGATCATGTATGTTGATATGTATCATGTATTTGTATTTCTATCAGGTGGATACACTGAATGGTCAGGTGGATCATGTATGATGATATGTATCAGGAAGATACTTGGTATGCATCAGGTAGATGCATTGTATGATCAGGATGATCATGGATGACGAGCTTCAGGATGTTGCTCCAGATGACATGCAGCAGGATGTTGCAGTGATGATGATCAGGATGATCATGTGTACATCAGGATGATGTATGGTGAGTATTAGGTTGATACTCTGTGGCAGTGGAACAGGTTGTGCAGATAAGCATGTAATTTGTGCCCTGGGAGATTTGCATATAGTCTTTCGAGGTTTTTCCTATGGCATGTAATTTGTAGCCTGGGATATCTGGCAAATGCTCTTTCAAGGTTTTGCTTCAGAGGACATATAATTTGTGCCCTGGGAGATCTGCAGATAGTATTTCGAGGTTTTTCCTATGGCATGTAATTTGTGCCCTGGGATATCTGGCAGATGCTCTTTCAAGGTTTTGTCCTATGGCATGTAATTTGTGCCCTGGGAGATCCGATAGGTTGAGCCGTGTGCTCGTAATCAGTCCTGGGATGCTCTTTCGAGGTTTTGCCATGACCACATGTAATTTGTGCCCTGGGAGATATGATAGGTTGAGCCTTGTGCTCGTAATCAATCCTGGGATGCTCTTTCGAGGTTTTTTGGTGACCACATGTAATTTGTGCCCTCGGAGATCCGATAGGTTGAGCCGTGTGCTCGTAATCAGTCCTGGGATTCTCTTTCGATGTTTTGTGGTGGGGTCACATGTAATAAGTCCTGGAGATCTGGACAAGATGAAAAAGGCCTCAGATGCTCTTTAGGGTTCTTGCTAGTCAAGAGACTCTTTTAAGGTTTTGTGACGCACATAATAAGTCCTGAGATTTCCACAGTATGGCCAGTGATGATGAAGACCTGCAAGTGGTGGGACTACATCCAGAATGAAAAAGGGCTGGCTCTGTAGAACTTCCTATGACGAGTAGAGTCAGATATTGGTTGAGATAGCAGCAGCAGTAACGATGATGATGATGATGCATTGATGACGATGATCCCGAGAAGAAGACTTGTCTAGTAGATCTGTGTCGAGAAATTCCTTCCTAGTTAAGAGGGAGTGTTGATGTATATGTAACTTCGGAATGTATTTCATCTATGTATTTCATATATATTTATTGTACCCTTATTAGAGATGTGTTATTCCTCTATAAGGAAGTGTCGTCATGTGGATTGACAAGTGTCGCAAGTGTGTGTACTTTCCAATGGGTTATTAGACCACCATGTGTGGGGTCGTCCCTGAAATATATATTATATTGTGGATGTACCTAGCTAGACAAGTCGGCCCCATAAGGTTACTGGGCAAACAGGTTAGTATAAATAGAGATTGGGAGATCTCTATTTTGATCATTCAGAAAGACACACTTCTCTCACTCAGAAAGTGGCGCACTAGTGAGGAGGAGGATCATCTTCTCTAGGAGACTATCTCAAGTGTATTTTGGTTGTACTTTGGTTGAGCCATTGCTCTCTCTATCTCTGAGGAAGTTGTGGGGTTTTTCACCATAGGGTTTTCCCCACGGAAACTCTGTGTCTCTTGTCTCTCATGATTTTGATTCTTGTGATGCTTGTGATGCTTATTGTGATTGTTATGCATTGATATACTGTATATGTTATTCTCTCAGTAAAGATACAAGAGTATTGTGAATTAATGCTCAAATTTTAACAATGTACACATTTGCAGGAGCCATTCCAAGCATGGTGAGAGGAGGTCCTTCCCATGGCTGTGGATGTAAGTGCTGGATGATGAGCATTAGGATGATGCTCCAGTTACTGCTATGTATATGCATCAGGTGGATGCTAGAGATGATCAGTTGGATCATTTATATATATATGTATGTACGCATCATGTTGGATGTTGGATATGATCAGTTGGATCATTTATATATATGTATGTACGCATCATGTTGGATGCTGGATATGATCAGTTGGATCATGGGTATGTATTTGTATATGTATCAGGTGGATACATTGTATGATTAGGGAGATCATGTATGTTGATATGTATCAGGTATGATCTGGTGGGTATGTATTTGTATATGTATCAGGTGGATACATTGTATGATTAGGTAGATCATGTATGATGATATGTATTAGGCAGATACTATGTATGCATTAGGTGGATGCATTGTATGATCAGGATGATCATGGATGACGAGCTTCAGGATGTTGCTCCAGATATGCATTAGGATGATGCAGTGATGAGTATCAGGACGATACTCTAGATGATATGCATCGGGATGATGCTATGATGATGATCAGGATGATCATATGTATCAGGTGGATACAATACATAATCAGTTGGATTATGTGTGATGAGTTCCAAAGACATAGATGCACATGAGCTTTTCGAACATGGTTGTAGATGTGTTCTCCCATGGTCGCGATGTAATTGTTGGGCTTTTTCGACATGGTGGCAGATGTGTTATCCCATGGTCGTGATGTAATTGCCAGGTCCATTCGAGCATGGTTGTAGATGTGTTATCCCATGGCTGCAATATAAGTGTTGTGCCATTCCGACATGGTGGTATGTTGGTCCTCCCATGGTCGTTGATGTAAGTGCTGTGAGACTTTCACGGATGGTGGTAGGTTGGTTCTCCCATGCCCGTGAGTGTAAGTGTTGTGTGTGTGCATCTAGGTTGTGCTTCGTGACACTCTGTGGCTGTGGACAAGTTGTGCAGTAGCATGTAAAAGGTCCTGGGAGATCCGATAGGTTGAGCTATGTGCTTGTAATCAGTCCCGGGATGATCTTTCGAGGTTTTGTGACACACGTAATAAGTCCTGAGGATTCCACAGTATGGCCAGTGATGATGAAGACCTGCAAGTGGGTGGCCTACATCCAGTATGAAAAAGGACTGGATCTGTAGAACTTCCTATGATGAGTAGATTCAGATATTGATTTAGATAGCAGCAGCAATGACGATGACGATGACTCGATGACAATTATCTAGTGACGATGATCCAGAGAAGAAGACTTGTGCTAGAAGACCTGTGTCGAGAAATACCTTCCTAGTTAAGACGGAGTGTTGATATATATGTAACTTCGGAATGTATTTCATATATGTATATTGTACTCCTATAGAGATGGTATTATTCCTCTATACGGAAGTGTTTGTAGTCCTATAGATATGTTATTATTCCTCTATACGGAAGTGTCATCATTTATATTGTATGTGTCATAACTTATACTTGATGGGTTATTAGACCACCTTGTTGGGGTCGGCCCTGTATAAGTCATGTGGGTCAAAGGGTTATTAGACCACCCTATTAGGTGTCGGCCCATTTAGCTTTGTGTTATGAGGTTAAGTTGAGGCCGACCTAGTAAAGGTTATTAGGCAAGTCAAGTCAAGTATAAATAGAGTGCGGGAGGCACTCTATTTCATCATTCTATTCTCACACACACTCTTTGGAGAGTGGCGCACTTATGGAGGAGGAGAAGATGCTGCTAGGATATGTCTATCTCTTATGCTTGGGTTGTATCATTGCTCTATCTATCTTTGAGGAAGCTATTGGGGTTTTTCCCCTTTATGGTTTTCCCCAAGTAAACTCTGTGTCTCTTGTGTGCTTGCATTATTGTGTCCATGATTAATATGTTGTATATATGCTATACATGTTGTTCTCTTAGTTAAGATCCTAGATCAGATTGAAGTAGAAACTGAAAAACTAACACTTTCAACTTCTAGTCAATTTCTTTAGAAATTGCAAGCGCCTATTCCTGCATTGGCTGTAACTTCGATGAAGCTTCAACTTCCTTCATCCTTAATGCTTCCAACTCCTTCTGAAGTTCCTTCCTCTTTGCGAACTTCTTGATTGTTTTCCTTGGTGGAAAATCCTTCACAACCATGTTCACATAATCAAGATCTTTATGTCATTTTTGTACCTCTTCCTAGAGTTTCTGCAGCATAGCCCATACCTTGGTAATTTCATCAACTATGTCTTGACATCTCGCCACCTCTCCATAGATGTTTTTGTGGAATCCTTAAATTCTTCGGCTGCTTCTTTATCTTGCTGCGAGGTGCCATATTGTTGTTGAGCTTCTAAGTCACCAATATGATCCTTATATCCAATCTATATATTTTCCATCTTATCTTTGAGGTTGTCTATGGTGGCACCAATCCTCAAAATAATGGCTTCTAGCTCAGGCTCTTTAGGGTAGTCTGGGATCTTTGCACAATCTTCGGCAACAAATTCCTTCAACTTCTTCTACTTATCTTGCGCATATCCAAGGTCCTTCATTTTTAGTGCGAATTCATCCTTTAGGTCCTTGTAGCTTTCCTCCAACTTTAGATGATGGTTATAAGAAACTATGTTTCTATCCTGTATTTCTTACACAACTTGCAGATGCAGATTATGTAATCCATCGATGGGATACATCCTAACATTACTAGCTAGGTGTGCAATCTGCTTCGCACTTTCAATGAGCTCATTAGTTTGAAATATGAGGTTCATTGGCTCAATTTTGACTAGCTGAGGTCTCATTTTTAAGGCAGGCTCATTTCTCTTCCTTTGGCTTGATTCTCCTGATCAATCATCAAAATCTGATTCTTTCACCAAGTCTCGCTGGACTTATTCAACTCTTGTGACCAGATTCTTCAGTTCTGCGAGGCTCTCCATCATGCCCGTTTGCACTTCTTCTTGCTTTCTTTCCTTCAATGCAAGTGTTTCTTCAATATGCGCTAACACTCTGACTGCGATGCAATCATAGTCATCATCACGCAACTGCACATCAAGTGGACTATTAGTAGCTTTCATTTTCTTCCTTTGGGTCCCTTCCGGCATGGCTGTGTTGGGTTCCTTTCTTTTCTCACCTACTGACAAGCCAACAGCTTGTCGTTGTTTTGCACCTTGACTTGGTTCTAGGTTTTTCACGCTTGTTGTATCATCACCTTGGTCTTGCGGATATCTCGCTTCTCTTTCTTTTGAATTGGTGATGAGTGTGGCTAGCGCATCAACCTTCCATTTTGGTGGCAAGTATTCCATAATCAGATTGATTTTCTGCACCTCTAGCTGATATAGTCCTTCAAAGAATTGAGGAGGCATAAGCTGTACTCATGACTAAATGTAAATGAAGTGTAATCTGGCTTTGAAAGTCATCTTCTTGATATAGCGAGTTGTCACTTCATTAGTGATGCATAGATTCCTATGAATGATTTCGCATAACTGCTCAAAGTAAGTAAGCAACTATATGTTGTTTTCCCTTTGTCAATCTGGCTTCGATTTTTCCCACATGTTCGCAAACCTCGGTCCTTGGCAGTCTCCAACGAATACCGAGACATTCTGCTACAAAGGCGACTAGTACTAGCAACCAACTATAGTGTAATTGACCTCCATTTTCCTGTGTATCACAGATGTCTTCTAATTCATTCAACAAGTAGCTCACCCAGTTGAACGAAAATCCATCCTTAGCCTTGATAGCTAAGGATACTGCAGCAGTCGGTACCTCGTTCGGTCTGCATTTCCTTAGGATCTTTCCTGCAAGGAGATGGACTCTGAACCACATGGTCTGATCCTTGATCTCGGTGGTTGTGTAACCAAAGCTTCCTTTATCTATCCCAAACTCTCTCTTCATCCTTACAGCCAGCTCTTTATCCTTGTTCTTCCAAACACACTCAGTTGCAAGATCAACACCCCTCTTGCACAAGTGCGTGATCCAGTAGATGAGATCGATGTTAATGTCTACCTTATGGTCTAACCACAAGTATCCATGGTGCGTACATGAAAGTAGTGTGTGCACCACCATTATAAGATTTGGGATTCTATCGAAATGTGGGATGCAGTAGGTTCAGCAACCATGATGGCTGCAATGGCGCAATCTTGTCCTGTTGGTGAATCGTTGCTCGCTTGGTAACTTCATCATACCTTCTGCACATATATTGATCTGGCTGGAATTGTAGAAATTTTCTGTCTTGGAGAAAATCATGGCCAACGAATTTGCACTCTGTAATTTTACCGAGCAAATACTCCTTAAGCTGCACATGGCTTGACATTGGAGGCATTGGAATCTCATATAGAGGGTTCTTCATGAGAAGCACCTCTGGCGCATCTCGTTTCCTTAGAGAGATGTATTTTGGAATAAGCCATATGGGTATATCTTGAGTCGCTGCTAGTGGAAATGGATTTGGAACACTCGCGGCCTTCGACTTTTCTTGTTAAGTGGCCTTATGCTTATCTTTATTCTATTGTGGTACATTCCTTGGTGAGTTTCTAGATGAACTGCCTCATTCTGGGACTGATTTCATTATGGCTGTCTTCATAAATCCTTTCAGACCAGAATGTTTGAAATCACTCAAATTTTATTCTAATGTCGCCTGCTCAAACATATACTGTCGGATAACTATTTCTTTCAATTGGTAAACACTTGGAAATTTACAGGTAGTAAAAATGAAAATTTACTGTAAAACCGGTAAGTAAACAATCTTTACTATTTATAGGCACCTCAACACTAAGTTGTTCCAAAAAATGACTATCTTAGATTTTAATGCTATGTCCATTGGCCAAATCTTGCGTAGGTCTTGGTCCTTTCCCTTCATTGAATGTGTATTCCACGATGAATATGCCTTAAATGGGGAAACATCTGGTTCTTGAAAGTACTATATAATGGCTATTTTCCAATCAAAACTGTAACAGCTAGTTTTCCTTTACTTCGCTAGTAGTCATTTGAACTACGAGGTTCACTGCTCATTTCTCTTTGCTTACTTTTAACTTCGCAGCGTGATCCCTCTTTTAATTTTCTAGCGGATATGTGAATTGCGAGGTTCACTGTGCATTTTCCTCGTTGATGTTAACTTCACAACGTGAGTCGTCTTTTACTTCGCAACTTAGCTTGCCATGTGTGCTTCACAGCACAGCTTCCATTTTTGTGAAAACTTCACATTTTACCAAAACTGTGTGCAGACTCTTTATTCTTTAATTTTTAGTGTCCAATTTCATCTGTACTTGACACTTAAAAATTTCTTGTGTTGCTTAACTGGTATCTCGAAGAGTAGGGCCATCCCTGTAAGGATTTAGTCTACTCGCATTAACAAGTCCTTTCAAATTTTCTCCAAGTAGTGTGGCTAACTGAACTACACCACCACTAGTGACATGCTTAACAATATATGGTCCTATCCAATGCATTTTGAATTTTCCAGAAAAAAATCATAAATTTGCTATCGTAGAGGAGGACAAGGTCTCCTACCCGGAAGAATTTAGTCTTGATGTGTCTATCATGCCATGCTTTTTCTCTTTTTTTTTGCACTTGTTGGCGAAAACCTGCAATGAAGCGATCTTCCTCCATTCCAACTAAGTTTAGTAGTCTTTCTTGCATTGTCTGATCATTTTCCATATCTGTAAATGTTGCAATTCTCAAACTTAGTACTATGTATTCCATGGGCATGACAGCTTACTTTCCATGTGCTAATCTAAAAGGCGTATAACATGCCAACTTATTACAAGTTGTTCTATATTCCCATAATATTGTTGATATTATGAGATACCAATCATCCCTGTTTATGTTGCATACTTTGGTCAATGCATTTTCAAAGACTTTGTTAAAGGATTCTGCAGTGCCATTAGCTTGTAGATGATATGGTGTGCTCTTCTGATGGTAGATCTGAAATTCTTCTGTCAAGGATGCAATAGTTCTATTCAGGAAATGAGTTCCCTGATCGCTCATTAAAATATTTGGACAACCAAATCTTGTCAGAATATTCTCAAAGATGAACTGTGTGGCTGTAACTGCGCTACAGTCCTTCACTAGTTTTGCTTCGGCCCATGTCGTTAAATAATCTGTATCTATGATGATATACCTTGAGCTAGTTCACTTCCCTAGTGGGTTAATAGGTTCCATGAAGTCAATATTTCATTTGCCAAAGGCTTGAAGTGTCAGTTGTGGCATCAATGGTATCTCTTCTCGACCAGATGGCTTTCCTCTTCTTTGACATACATTGCACTTCCGACAGTTTTCTTGTGAGTCTTTTTGTAGTGTATGCCACCATAGTTATGATCTCAAAATTTTCTGCGTAGTAGCTCCTCCTACATAGTGTCCTTCAGATACACCTGAATGTGCTTCGTCCAGTATACTAGGTATTTCGTGTTCTAGCACGCATCTTCGCAATACTTCATCTGGTCCTAATTTATGCAATTGTTCAACAATTATGGTAAAGTCAGCTGCTCTTACCACTAATTGTTTCTTCCACTACATAGTAAACTCTGTAGGCACTAATCCTGTTGTTAACACCCAAAAAGTGTTCACTACCTCATCTACCTCATTACATGGCTCATTTGTCCATTTTCCTACCATATTTCCCTTAAAAACCCTAAAAATCCCACTAAGAAGCCTCTAAAAGGCCTAAAATGCCTCCAAAAGGCCACAAAACCATAAAAAAAGCCTCAAAAAGGCTAAAAAACCCCTTTTTCCTCCAAAAATATCTAAAATTCCTCTAAAAATAGCAAAAACCCTCTAAAAAGGGAATAAAAAATATATATAATGAGGAAAAGGAGGAAAAGACCCTATACAGCTGCCCTAAACCATATGGTCCCCAAAACCATGGGCCAGCACTCCACCACCAAAAAACTATAAATAGGTGATGGAGACCCCTTATTCCACATCCACAATCAAGTATACCCTTACTCTGCCAAAATCTCTCTTGAAACCCTAGCTCACCATTAAGCCACTTTCATCTTGAGAGCCCCTTTTGGCCCATTCCCACCATTGGAGAAAGAGAAGGAGCACATTGGAGCTTGGAGCAACCCTCTTGGACATTGCAAGAGCTTCACCAACCTTCACATTGGAGGTAAAATTAATACAAAAACCATTATTTACATCTTGTTGTTTATGTTTCATGCACATGTTTTAGAGTAGTTTACATTTCTGTTTTAGCATAATAATTTACATTTACTGAACTGCTACTAAGGAGTCCATTCTCCTTAGTAGGTGCTCATTTGCACAAGCTAGGGGTAAAACCCTAGCTACAGTTTTGGCGACTCCCCTAGTTTTGAATTTCTGGTTACAATTTTTAAATCCTTTTTCTGTTCAGTTGTCCCTTTCGGCCGCTGTATACCGCGTTTTTTCCCCCAACAGTCGCGTCCCGACCGCGTCTTTCAAGCACTTACCTTCGACCCAACCGCGGCTCTCAGACTGTTTCCGGCGACCTGTCGGCCGCTTTCAGTCTGTTACCTGCGATTCGGCCGCGGCTATTAGCCTGTTTGATCCAGTCTAACTGCGGCTATTTCCCTGTTTTCGGCGTCCCGCCTGCGGCTTTCTGCTAGTTTCCCGCAACCCGCTGGCGCCTTTCGGCGTCTTTCCTGCGTCCCACCTGCGGCTTTCGGCCTGTTTCCCGCAACCCACCGGCGCCTTTTGGCGTCTTTCCGGCGTCCCGCCTGCGGCTTTCAGTCAGTTTCCCGCAACCCGTCGGCGCCTTTCGGCGTCTTTCCTGCATCCCACCTGCGGCTTTCGGCCAGTTTTCCGCAACCTGCCGGCGACTTTCGGCGTTTTTCCTGCGTCTCGACTGCGTTTTTCAGCCCAGAACCTGCAACCCGCCTGCGACTGTTCATCTGTTTTCCGCGATCCGACCGCCCAGATTTGTCCAAAACCCGCGGTCTGATTTATGCAAATTTTTCCGTGTTTTGAACCCAGAACTTTGCTGCACTATTTTCTGCACCAGCACAGCCCTCTGTCCTACTACAGCCACCCTTCCTTACAGCATTTTTCTGCAGTTTTTATTTCTGTTTCATTTACAGAATCATTTTTACATTTTCAGCACTTTACATTGGAAAAAGAAAATTATGCATTTTAGAAGTTCAATTTTGTATTGTTATTGCTAGATAGAAAGTTGCCCTCCCTAGTGGCACTTTCTACTTGGGTTCATCATCACCTCACGAGCACACACTTTGTCACATAATTCAAGTGAGCCTTAAAAACTATTTAACTTAACCAATATTCTAACCCCACTTGGGGAACACAAAAGAATCTTTGTAGTTAGGTAGGATCGGGGGGATAGGCTTCCAATAACACCCCTCGGTTACTTACACTTGAGACATAGCTGTTGTCCAATTAGGGAACCAAAATCCCCTAGTACTTTTTGGCACGGTCACAACCAGTTTACTAGAGGGCCTCTCCCCTAGGAGGGTTGAAGTCGCGAGACTGGTTCCGGAGGCCTGAGTGGAATACCGCACTCCATTCAGTAACCGAAGGGCTACCTTTAGCAGTTCTCGGGATATCCCTGTATAGGGGTATTGCGGTAAAAGGACCAAACGGCAGATTCACCTTTCTGGACGTGTCATGAACGGGGTATCTTAGTTGCCATTCTTCTAGGATTGACTACCCGGTGTCCCTCCCGGTAGGGGGACATCTTAGCCACTTGGCTTTCCTATTCATATTGTCTGACTTGGATTTCATCACGTTGCAGAGGATATGTCTAGTTGAGTCAGAATACTTTTTAGTTAGGTGTTTGCATGCTCCCTTACCTCCTTTTGGTCTAGTGAGTCCACCATTTTATATTTTTAGGAAACCTGCTGCTTGTTGGTATTCTGACCATTTCTGTTGACACTCCACCTATTGTAGCACAGCTGTTACAGTGGGTGTTTTGAGTTGGTTGTTGGCCTGAGTGCCTTGTTTTTTGAGCTCTCCTTCTGCACACTCGGTTGCATTAGGGTTTTTGAGCTTTTTTTTACTCACCTCAACCCACAGAGATTCGACACCATCTGTCACCATTGAGTCCCCGATACATTCTCGGTGCCTCACGGGAGAGCCCCCACAGCACGGTTCACTTGACACCACCCGTCATCGCCACAGATTATCATCACTTGATGCCACTTATCACAGATCTAGAGCCTTGTCACTTGACTCCACTTGTCACCGACATAGGACTCCGTCACCAGATATTGACGCCCCTTACTTTACCTCCGATTCTGAGGAAGAGTCTGAGAACCCCATTTACACTGCCCCTACTAGCCCCATGGCTGGCGTGACTTCCACTACTTTCTTGGTAGGGACCATTGGTGGCCCATCCACCACTACACCAGTTACTACTCCCGCTGTGGGTATGCCCTCAATGGGGCTCACATCTACCGTTCCCCTCACTGTACCTATTCCCGCAGCTGGAATACCTATACCCACTCCATCAGTGGCTCACACTACCCATGGTGGTGCAGGACCATCCTATAACACCTTAGTTCCCCCACTTGGGGGCAACATTCCAAACCCTGCACTTCCACTTGGGGGCATTGGCCCCAACTTGGTCCAACCCACTACTATGTCACATCCTTCTTCCAGTCTGCCATTCATGGCTAGCCTCAATCTACCTGACCTAGCCAGACTGACCAACGACCCTATCCGACACGACCCTGTGTGGCCTCACATGCCCACCAAGCTCCCCTCTGACATCCCTAAGTTCGAGGGAAAGGCAGGTGAGGACCCACAAAACCATATCATGTCCTTCCATCTATGGTGTTCCTCCAACTCCATAGTGGATGACTCTATTCGCCTCCGTTTGTTACAGCGCACCTTCACTGGCTTTGCAGCCAAGTGGTATATCGAGCAACCCCATGGGACCCATGCCACCTTTACTTCCCTTGCCTTGACCTTCCTGCAGTTCTTCCAGTTACCTATCCGCTATGACGCGGGCGTTGAGATCCTCCTATCTTGCAGACAAAACACGGCTACCCACATCACGGACCACATTCATGAGTGGCGTAGACGCCGTAGCTTATGCAAGATCAAATTAGACGACCGTATCTTCCTAGATTGGTTCCTCAAGTCCCTTCTTCCTATCATTGCTAAGGATGTAGCTTCTGAAAGACCCCAGTCTGAAGAAGAGGCCATCCTTAAGGCACAGCAGTTCGACCTCATTTATGCCTAGTCGGGTTATCTCTATACCATTATACCTGACGCCCCTCGCGGCGAGTCCTCCCAGCACGATACGCCGAGGGCATCCCACGCTGCAGACGACATCATTGGTCGTGTTTCTTTGCATCCCCAACCCTTTTCTATAGCACGTCCTACCCCGGGCCCCGACCTTTCGCGAGCTACCTCACAGTCTGGGGCTACCAACTCATATGCTCCTATGACACATCACCATCATTCCCATGGACCCACCTGTCCACCTCAGTGCTTCGGTCATGCGCCCCCTGCTTACAACCCCCCGGTCGCACCTTAGCCCTATTACCACCAGCAGGCTGCACCAGCTCCTGCGCCTTATCAGGCCCAACCCGCTTATTACCACCAGCAGGCTGCATCAGCTCCTACGCCTTCCCAAGCCCAACCAACTTATTACCCGCCACAGATAGCCCCTACGGAAAACTCACAACCTGCTCCGCAGACATATCAGCAACCTCCTCAAGGTTCCGCACCTGTGCAGCCTCCACCTACCTATCATCCACCACATCCTGCTCCAGCACCTGCTCAACCTCAAAACCCACCTACTGCTCAAGGGCAAGTTTACGCCCAAAACAACCCGCAGCAAAACCAGCGCAACCAGGGTCAACAAAACCACGGTAAGGGCCATAATCGTGGGAACAACAAACCTACAGACCACGGTGGTCAACCGCCTAATCCCCCAGACAACAACAACGCGGCCCCCGCTAACCAAAACCCTGATCACCCGCCCAAGCAGGCTAAAAACCCTAATTTGCGAACGAACCATCCTTGTTCTATCTGCGGGGTCTATGGCCACTACACACATACTTGCCCACATTTGGAGCGAGCTCGGCAACTTTGGGTTGATGATGCCCATCGCCAAGGACATGCAGCTCCTCAAGCGCAGCCCAACCCCCCACAACCTCAGCAGCCACCTTTGGTGCTGCAAAACCCCTTAACAACCCAAGGCATCGTGAACACTCAGCCGTTGGACCCCCCCAAGCCAATGCGCCACCCCAACAACAACAAATCACTTACGCCGCTCCTGATCAACCCATGTTTGACTCAAGTACCCACCACTTGTTGATGATGTCATCCGTTGACGTCAACCTCCAGACCCGTCGGAACCAGTATGGCTCCACCTCTGAAGCCTTTCCCACTGATAAAACCACCAGCACTCATCCCACTGATCAGGCGTTGCGTATACCTCCGCCCCCAATAGATGGCACTTCCAAAGCACCTCGTTTCCCACTTCGTCGTATCAACAATAACCCGAATGCGCGCTGCGTCAAACTACAGCATCGTAGACGACTTAGCCCAATCCCCCGCAGCCATGTCTGCGTTAGAAGTCTTGAAGAACTGCCCTTCCCAGCGCAAGACTTTACTCTCAGCCATTGGGGCTATTGACCCAAATGATTCGAATTTGATGGCATTTGATTTGGACCAGTCCGAACCACGCCTGCCTTCCACCTTAGCATTCCAAGTTTCTATTTTCGTTCGGAATCTTGTCATCCATCGGTGCATCATCGATGAAGGTGCCTCCACATGCATTATGTCTACATTTGTATGGCAGAAGTTGGGATCCCCTACCCTCCAGCAGTCCACCACTGCGTTACACGCCTACGACGGTCGTTCGGCTCAGCCCCAAGGTCTCCTAGCCAATGTCCCTGTCCAGTTAGGTGGTAAAACCGTCCTCATCGATATCGAGGTCATCAACGCCCAACTTGATTACAACCTCTTACTCGGTTGCAGCTACATGTATGCTATGCGGGCGGTCACTTCCTCTGTCTTTCGTACCATGATGTTCCCCCATTACGGACGCGTGGTTAAGATCGACCAACTTACTTACTATGATCCAAATGCCCCCGCTGCACCCGAAAATGTTCTCCCCATGGTTGAACAACCTGTTAATGGTGCCTCTACCTTGTTTGTTTCCTCCTTGGGACCCGGAGTTTACTCAGACCCGCCGATGACATCCACCTTCCAATCCATTCCTCCCCCGTCATCTACGCCCGAAGTGTTTGACTTATGTACCTTGTCCCACGATAACCAACCACCTAATAATCAACCACCCTTGTTTCCTAAACCACCATTGGTACCTAGCCACATTGGTGTTACACCTATCCATACGATCCCCTTCCTAGTCCCTCCATCGGGAGTAGTAAGCGCCCTGGTTATGGCTACCCTTAGCCTCCCTGAGCTAACCTTGGGATTACCCGTCTGGTATCTTTCACCTCCAGTTCCCCCGTCGACACCAAGCGTCGTCCTCCAACCGGTGAAACCCATGGCTACTACCACTCAGCCACCCCCCGGTGTCTCTACCCCTTCGTCCTCCACGAATCCTCTTCCTACTCCCAAACCCACTGGGGGCAGAGGTCCCCAACCTTACACTATTGTACCACCTCCCAAGACAGTCAAAAACCCCTCAGTATTTCGTGCTCCTCCCAAATGCTCATTGTGCAACGAGTTAGGCCATGCGACTCACCAGTGTCCACAGTTACCTGCATTACAGGAACACATGCAGATGCTCGACGATGACCCCAGTTTCCCGGTTGTCAAACTAGATCCAACCCCTAAGCCTCGCGACAAATCCCTGCGCACTAACCACCCCTGTGCCATATGCAGTGTTTACGGGCATTACTCACATCACTGTCCCGATCTCCCCGATTACAAAGCAGCTCTCTATGAGATGAACAATCTGGATCTTGAGACGGAACCACCCACCATTGACGAGATTCACCCCCCGATCTCACCCCCATCAGGGGAGGTCAACACCATTTACATGATCTCTTCAACTACCATTCCCTCGTCAACCAATTTTACGGCCCAAATTTTCCGTACTGATGAGAAGATTCTTGAGGCACTCACTGCCCCGGAGTATCCCTGGGATGACATGCACCATCGTTCGTATTTCCTCCCAGAAGCATCTTCCTCTAGCACCGCTACCCAATTTGTGGTTGAATCCAAAGATTTCCTTCCCACTAAAGTCGACTGGTTTAAGGATCCTATTCCTGCTCCTGATGCCTTTGAGGAAGGTAACATGGCCAACATCTCTCCCGTTATCCACATAGATATCTCTTCCCCCAGAGGTGCCCCTGAACTCATCACTTTAGGATCCTCCTGCAGTGAGTCTGAGATTGAAGAGTACAAAAAACTCTTCAGAGAATTCCGTGATGTCTTTGCCTCGTCCTATACCGAAGTGCCCAGTCTTGACCCCACCATCATAGAGCACCACCTTGACACCTCTGAGTCAAGGGGCATAATAGATTCCCTCGACCCTGGGATAGGGGGCATGATCAATCATTTTGAACCTTCCCCATCACATCTATCTCAACACGTCAATGAACCCATTGTTCAAACCCACACATATGTGATCCATAATCACAAACCCCATGCACATAGCATGGGGGCAAGTCATTAACCCTGCTCATTTTTTCACACTTGTGATCTCAACCATTTTTGAGGTCACATATCACTTGTAGATTTGATTTGATTTGATACACCTAGTATTATTCCCCCATGGGTCATCATTTCTCCCCACCACTGCCTCCTTGGCTTGGTGGGCTCACCTTTATTTGCAACCATTTTTTAACCTAGTTATTTCCTTTGACCATTCCGGAGTACTTATGACCTCCATTTTTTGCACCATTTGCACTGCCAGATTCATCTTTCCGTGCTCGTGATGATGCTTGAGATCATTTCTCTCTCTCACTAGGTACAGTTTCAACATTACGTCTCGACACCTTGTTGCCTCGGTTTGCGCACCACCTCAACCGCCATCGGATTGTTCCACACTTTTACATGAGCCATTCACTCCTGTCATACTGCAAATGTTTCGTTATTTTGCCACCAATCCATTCACCCCGCAAGGATGCCCACCAATGTTCCCCCCCACCCTTGTTCTTCGTCATCATACATGTCCCTCGATTGAACACTTCCTCCTTGCCTGGCCATTCCTTTTGTTCGGTATAATTTTATCCGTTTTTCGGGGCGGACAAGTCCTTTACGAAAAAGGCACTTAGGGAGTTTCTGTTAAGCTCTTTTCTGACTCCTAAAACAATGAAAAATCGCCGAGCAATCTTGCTTCCTTTCATGCTCGTTAAAGTACCTGAAAGGGTGTCTATCTAGTATAAGTTTAACCCTTTTCCAGACCTGGTAGACTAATTACGAAAAAGGAATACTCTAGTCACACCGGCTAGAAGAGTTCTTCATTGCATCCTTTTATGCTTCTTTGGGCCTTGGAGACTAACACACGAAAAAGAAACCCCCTGGAGTTTTCTTATCGCTTTCAGACTCTCTAAAATTGAAAGCAACCACGAGCCCGAACTGTCCTGGGCTCGTAAAATCCACACGACAGTACCATTCCATTACCTCAAAGTCTTCTTATCGCTATCAGACTCCTTAAAATTGAAAGCAACCACGAGCATGAACTGTCCTGGGCTCGTTTCTATCCACACGACAGTACCATTTTACACACACTTCTTCTAGTTCCTTAACCTATGAAGAAGTCATCCCGTGCCTCGAGGCACTATGATCGAACATCTCGGCAGCACCCCCAATCAGGTCGCCTTTGTTCAGAGTATTCTGCAGTCTCCTGCCATTTTACCCCATCTTGAGTCTCCCTCAGCCCAGTCCCCTTCCCAGATCCAATACAGCTATGATCCCTTTCCCATCAGTCAGTTTCATATGCTACCCGATCATCCCCGTTATCATACTCTGAACAAAGGAATTTTGAGTCCACCCACTCTACTTGCCCAGTTGTCCCCGCAGTTTGTCAGTCCTACCATCAGTACTATCACATTTCGGTTCTCCACCTCGCGCTCCTGTCAAGGAAACATCATTGCCTTGATAGTTGCAGGTCTCCCTCTCTCGATGACAGCCCCTCTATTCCAGAGGATAGACTCAGAGGCCCCTACGCCTTGGACCCATCACCATCTGTGGTGAGTTCCTACAGACCATTTTGGGAGGAGTCATCATTGCCTCTCCGAATGGTTGTTTCTCACATGCTCGACTTCAGCACCTTGATTGCATTGTTGAGAATCGCGCAGGATTTACATCCTTACCATTATTTGTCGAAGACCCCAGATTTCCCCCGACTCTAGCACATTGGTGAGTCATTTCGGAACAACCAGTTATATGTTCCCGTGGATGTCTGGGCTGCGTTGGCGATTGTTTTCGGAAGCCATCCAGTTGTATGCTTCCTTGAGTACCCAGTACCGTCCCAGATCAGTTCCAGTTCAGTGTACCATTGCGAGTGTACCCCTTGTCACTTTGATCCAGCAGCTCATTAGTTCCTTTGGTACCACATTCAGTAGCACTGTTGTCATTCCAGTGTATCAGTTCCTCAGCTCAGACATGGCCAGCCCAGCAGTATGTCCCAGATTTGTGTCCCCTTTGGACTCTTATGATGTACACAGTGGTTCTCTATGTATCTTACAGGTCCCTCTTTTCGGGCCTCACAGTTCTTTTTATGTATCTTGATACGAGCATGGGTATGCCCACCTCGTTCATATATTGAGATTCTTCCTCGTTCAGTATTTGAGGTTATGTATATTTCAGGTCCCCATATTTTGGACCCCATTGTTATTATATCTTGATACGAGCATGGGAATGCCCGCCTCGTCCATATATTGAGATTCTTCCTCATTCAGTATTTGAGGCCATGTATATGTCAGGTCCCCATTTTTTGGACCCCATTGTTATTATTATGTTATATCCTGATACGAGCATGGGAATTCCCGCCTCGTCCATATGATCAGATGATTCCTCATCCATTATTGAGGTTATGTACTTTTCGTTCTTGCAGTTTGTTCGGGATCGTTGTTCCGAGCTTCAGTTCGTTTCTTCTCTTCTCCACACCCCAGGAAAACCATACATGAGTTATGATGTCCATCGGCCATACGATGAGCTCCTGCCCTCGCACATCAGGGGGCAATCTGTTAACACCCAAAAAGTGTTCACTACCTCATCTACCTCATTACATGGCTCATTTGTCCATTTTCCTACCATATTTCCCTTAAAAACCCTAAAAATCCCACTAAGAAGCCTCCAAAAGGCCACAAAACCATCAAAAAAGCCTCAAAAAGGCTAAAAAACCCCTTTTTCCTCCAAAAATATCTAAAATTCCTCTAAAAATAGCAAAAACCCTCTAAAAAGGGAATAAAAAATATATATAATGAGGAAAAGGAGGAAAAAACCCTATACAGCTGCCCTAAACCATATGGTTCCCAAAACCATGGGCCAGCACTCCACCACCAAAAAACTATAAATAGGTGATGGAGACCCCTTATTCCACATCCACAATCAAGTATACCCTTAATCTGCCAAAATCTCTCTTGAAACCCTAGCTCACCATTGAGCCACTTTCACCTTGAGAGCCCCTTTTGGCCCATTCCCACCATTGGAGAAAGAGAAGGAGCACATTGGAGCTTGGAGCAACCCTCTTGGACATTGCAAGAGCTTCACCAACCTTCACATTGGAGGTAAAATTAATACAAAAACCATTATTTACATCTTGTTGTTTATGTTTCATGCACATGTTTTAGAGTAGTTTACATTTCTGTTTTAGCATAATAATTTACTTTTACTGAACTGCTACTAAGGAGTCCATTCTCCTTAGTAGGTGCTCATTTGCACAAGCTAGGGGTAAAACCCTAGCTACACCTGTAGTCATAAATTCTATAATATCTTTGAAGTAGTCATTTGCTATATGGATAGCAAACAACTGCGCATTTGGTAAACTATCCTCTATGTTACTTGGTTCTTCTCCTGTCTCAGGTATATGCACATCGCGAGGATCTTCATCTTCATCTTCATCTAATGCGAAGTTATAACATTCAAGGGCATGCTCAAACTGTATATCCCACTCTGGTTGTTTATATATTGGTAAGAGGGTATCGTTGAATATCTTCTTTTTAATGACCTGCAGAGCCTCACTAATACTCGGACAATCATCCTTAAAACTAAAAGTGGATTTAAAGTTAGTTATTAGTATGTGCTAATCTATTGTTCCTCTGCAGAGTTCTGCTTCTATATACCAATTCTTTGGTATTTGATCTAATGTGTGTATAAACATGTGAACCCATTCTTTCTTAGGTGTGCGTATCCAAGCTTTCAAGCAAAGTTCTATATGATCTATGGGATCAATATGTCCATTACATTTTGCTTCTGATATCTCATTATGTTCTGCAAATCTAACTTCCATCATGTGATGACATTCTTCCCATGTATTAGGTTCTCTTTATGCACATCCCACCATCTAGTAGGTGTAGCTCGTAGTGTTATATCTAGAGCGACTAACTTATGTTCTCCTGGAACTGATACTAGATGTTTATGAATAAATGCATGGATATTTCCTAAACCATCATAAGTAGGAATTGGACTTACCTCTATTCCAATCCAATGTAGTGACTTTGTGATCTTCGCACATTGTCTTGTTGATACTTCATGCATTTGACTATGCCAGTTCTCCATTCCTACATCTAATTCTAATATGCAAGAACTGTCACATCTCCAGCTTAATGTTCCATCATCCATAGGGTTAGTGTAGTCTGTGTAATTCACTATCGTCTTGTAGATATTATCAAGTTATTGGGATCTACATTCTTCTCGTACTGGTTTGATATATCTAGATCCTTGTGAAGGATCCAAGGGTGCGATGACCCTAATATCCGGTCCTTCAAATATCATTTTTTTTCTTGATATTGATTGCGAGGTTGTCAATTGCCCAGTCAATCCCCAATAATGCAGGATAAGGATTGTTGTCATCTATGATCTCGATAACCTCAAAGTCTTCTTTACTTCGTACTCCATCAATGTCTACAAGAACACTTGATAATATCCCGAAGGGTATAACCTTTTGTTGATTGACTAATCTCAATTGTAGAGGAGACTAAGATAAATTTGGCTTTCCCATATGTTCCCATGTTTGTTTTGTCAGGACATTCACTTCTCAGCCTAGGTTGAGAATGGCTGGGTTCATTTAATAATCTCCAATCTGTGCATTTAGACTCATTTATCTTCCTGTACTTTTATGGTTCTTGATATGATGAACTGCTCTCTGTCTATCATTTACTGTATTACGTTGTTCGTAATTTCCCAGTAGGTTCTGTACTTCCCCTGAGGCATTTTCATGTCTTAGAAAATTTATGCAGCTCTATAATAAATGCGTTATAGGAATTATCTGCTCTGGCAAAGTTTGCAATCCATCATATGAGATAGGCATATCCACTATCGATGTCTTCTCACTTAGCAACTGGGTTCTTGTGGTCGAAGGTTCTCCGTTCTGAAATATTTTTCTTGCTTCCATGAATGCCTTTTTCTTTTTCCAGCTTCTTTTCTTACCCAAGGCCATCAGTAGGCTTTGGTATGTTTAAGTGATCTTCATAATTCAAAGCTTCGTTTGTCCTGTCATCTCTTGTCATGGTTCCACTTCGTGTCACAACATGAATGTTGCGATCCTTTTTTCTCTTCTCAGCTACGATCATTTGTATATTCTTGTTCTGTTCTTTTGGTATTATACCTTGCATTTTTCCTTGCAAAATGGGACATGCTTAAATGACATGGTCAAGCGACTTACAATACTTACCAGTAGTGCATGGATTCTGACAATCTCTTTCTAGATGTTCTGGTTGAGCGCAGTTATATCATACAATATGATATCTTCCTCATCCTTGGCCAGTGTTGTGTCCTCTTCCCTCTGTATCTACCAAGTCCTCTATATGTGCCTTGGTCATACTGTGGATTTTCATTAGTATGCAGTGTTTCTCCTTAGACTCTATAGACATCATGCTTTCTTTCTATCATGAGATCATAAGCTCTGCAGTTGGTATCGTCATGTCCAACTAACTTACAGAATGTGCAGTATAGATTCTTTGGTGTCTATACATATTTCTGAAGCTGGTAACATTCTTCCGGGAGATGTCCTTTACATCAGTAAATCTCACACCATGGTCCATGTTCTTGATTTAATGGGTTTGGTGCTCCACTAATAATGTAGTCTCTGAACATAGGACAATGTTCCTTGGAATGTCCTTCTCCTTTACATTCCGTACACCAAAATTCTTCTCTGGTTTCTTTTCCTTTCTTCATATATTGTAGTTGTAATGTCAAATTGGATAACTATTTTTGTATCTGTACCATACCTCTACTAGTTTCTCCTATGGGAGAATATTCTAGCTTCATTGCAATCTCCAATGCTTAAGAAATAATTTTTGTATTGAAAAGTGGGGGGCAAGCAAGTGCTTGCGATATTACCTTCAATGGTGAAGGTTGATGTTGAGCAACTCCCAAGATGAGTAGCTCCAAACTCCAATAGGTCTCTTTCTCCAAGGTTGCTTCAATGGCTAAAAGTGCTCAGGGGAGATTTCAGCAGCATAAGGATGAGATAATGGAAGGATGTGAAATGAGGAGCCCCTACCACCTTTTTATAGGTTTTGGTGGTGAGGAATACCATTTGTGGTTTTGTGGAAACCAATGGTATTGACCAACATAGTTTAGGTATTTTTCCCTCCTTTTTCCTTTTTTGAATAAAAATATTATTTTAATTCCCTTTTTAATATTTTTGGGAATTTGGACCCTTTTTGAGGGTTTTTTATGATTTTCTTGGAAAAATAATCTTTTTTAATGGAAAAAGGGGTGTACCAAGGTCTTTTGGTGACCTTTTGTTGGTTTCAGAGGCTCAGATGGTGGAAAAGTGGACAAATGGGTCATGTGAGTAAGGAAATGAGCTAGTGAGCACTTTTTAGGTGTTAACAATGCTACCTTTTGTTGCACCAACGATAATCTAATATGGGAAAACAACGCAGCTATGAACCATTCTTGATGCTGTTGTGATGCTATTTCAAAGCTAACTTGATCTAAAAATGCTTTGAACTTTTGATCAAATGCTCATACAGTCTCATTAGGTTTTTGTTTGATTTCTATTAATTTTGTGATGCACTGAGATTCTGACTTAGGTTTCTTGAATTCTCTAATAAGCGCATTTTTTATATCAACTAGAGATCTATTCTATTCCACATAATACTTCATGAACCATGTTAGAGATCTGTCTCTAAATGTGGTAACTAACTAAGCTTGTTTTATAACATCATCATGTACTTGATTAACATTCCATACAGATTCACAGAGAAACCAATGTTGCTATGGGACTTCTAGGCTAGTTAATTTAAAAATAGGTATTTTAATATTGTCTTCCATTCTTCTTCTAGTCGGTGTAGTGTTCTGGGATGATGAAGGCATACCACTACTTGACTGATTCTAAGTATTTCTCTTGCAGTATTACTACTACTAGTGTTCTGCAAACTAGTAAGATTCATATCCTCAACTATGAGTTTCTGCGGAGTAAAGGCTTCTAACCAGTGCATCTAGGTTCTGTTTCAGTATTAGACTCAACCTGATATGAGTTTCTATAAATTCCTAACTCAATTTCTAGGAATGTGCATGGTTCGGCTTCACAATACCTCTTTCTAGTGTTAAATTTATATCTCTTTCCACTTCTTAAAATACCAATATCTTCATTTGTGTCACTGAACATTACAGAATCAAACCCTAGGAATCTGATTGCATTCTTAAGACTCATTTTTCATCTAGTATCAATTTAATGTATAAACTGAGGTTTTTCAGGTACTTACCTCTAATTCCTAGAAATAAATCTCCTTATTCTGTGCTATAGGACTTCAATGTGTCCACAGCAAACTCTGTAACATAGACTTCCACTAAGCTATTCAACCAAAAGTCTATTGCTCTTGAAATTTGGTTGCCAATTCCTTTAAGCCTCTGAATCAACTCTGGATTGCAAACTGTAGGTTCTCCACCCTGGAAATAGTTTTTTCATTCTACTATCCTCGATATCCACTCATGCAACTCAATAGAAAAGGATGCAAAGAAAATTTGATGTATTTCAATGAAGTTGTACCTCTGCAACCATTTTTCTATGGTAAGACACAGATGTATGTTCTCTTTTTTTGCAAACTCAAGTTCTGTCTGACTTACCCAGTTCTCTATTTCTATCTTTTCTTGATACCACATAACATATTTCCAGTTCTTAGCATGGAAATAGAAATTGTTTATTGCACTTCCTTCTTCACAGTCTAATAACACAGCAACATCGCATATCACCAGTTCTTTAGCGCAACAACATAACCATTTGTAGGGTCGCTTACTCTTTATCTAATTTCCTTGGGGCTAACCTGGGTTCTGCGAGGTTACCCTCTAGTCTTTGGTCCAACAAAATCCCCTTCACTGGCCCTTTCGGCATCAACCTCCGAGCAGGTTGACATCTCACCCGAAGCGAATATGGGTGGTTACAAAATCAGGTTTTTGTAACTTGGTGATGCACAGTTATATTATGCGAGATGATATGCATATCTTACTCAACCCCTACGTTGCAGATCATTACAAAGAAATATATGTTCACTTAATCTATCTCAACATTCTACAAACTTCGTTGAATCATTGTTACTGTGCATTTTCTATGACTACGCATTTACCATACTTAATTCAACTTCACAATTGTTCATACATGCATGTTCCACTACTTGTCATATCATTCTCATTCACATTGATATGAAAACACATATATAAGCATAAACATTCGTAAACATTCAATATAACATATCTTCAAACACATAACACAAGTATTTACGTGGTTCACCCCGTGGATGGGAGCTACGTCCATGGGAACTGTTCTTATATTTCTTGGAAGGGGTTAATAGTTCCAGTTTGCGCACTCAGCTGTAGACTCCTCTCTATAATATATTTATATGCACATAACTACAAATTATTTTTCCTCTCTTAGATCTCTCTCAGCATAGATCTACAATAATAAAATACAACCCTTCCTTATACAAAATTTCCCCTTTTATATATTGTGCCCGAAGGTCACATCTTCACAATAAGTATGGGCCAACCCCCATATTACCCTTAAACCCAAAATGACATGGCTCTCATGTTGACCACGCTTTTTCTTTACTTAGTTGGATCTCTATTATCCTTTTGTGCTGCTTCCTCTGGATCTGACACTTCTTTGACTGTCGCAGTTGTGACTGTGCGGCTCTAATGCTACATTGGTGTGTCCTTTGCACCATCCCGCTTCTCTACTCTTTGCTTCTGTAACCGATAGTCTATCGCTTCATTCATAACTTCTACAACTAATTTTCCGGTCCTTAGTACTTCACATTTACTAAGGGGACAAACCCTTATCTGCCACTTCGCTGTGCTCCATAACCTGCTCCCGGGAATTGCAGAGTTGTTTCTCCCAAAACTGGTTGATGTTAGGCCTCGCCTAACTTTGTACTTTCTCTATCAAAACTTCTTCCACTTGGGTTGCGCCCAACAAATTTAGTGCCAGTTGGTACAGTTTCGGGTTACAATCTGAGAAGTACATCCACTTCATCTACAGGAATCCCTACTGAATGGTTTTCCTTACCAAACATTGGTTTTCCATATGGTTCAGCTAATCAAAGTCAAAACACACAAGGAGGAAACCAAAACTCTCTTGGTATGCCTAACACTTGTCCAAGTTCTACTTATGGGGGAAACCCTTCACCATGGAATGGTAATATTCCTCGCAGAAGAAATGAACCATGGAACATTAATGCCAATTGGGTTTATGCTTCACAGATTAGTGGAAATTCCCTGGGGGGTTATCCTCCGACTTATCCTAGCACAATGCCTAGCGGAAATCCACCTATCAAACCCATTTCACAATGGAGTGGGGAGGTTTCAGGGAGTATCCAATATTATTGGGGCCCACCTTCGCAAGGAGTAAATCAATCTTGGAAGGCTTATGTAGACCAAGGAAACAACCAATGTTTTGGTCAGATTCCAGAAAGTAACCAATATTTTTGGGGCCTACCTCTGCAAGGGGGAAATCCATTCATCCATCCCGTTCCACCATGGAATGGACAACATTTAGGAATTAACTAATCTTTTTGGATGCCACCTCCACAAGGAGGAAATCAACCTTGAAATTATTTTAAACCCCAATTTCAACCTCCATGGTGTGGTTGGGATCTAGGAAGTAACCAATCTTCTTGGGTCCCACCTCCACAAGGAGGAATTCCACCCATTGGTCATGTTCTAAGAAGTACCCAATCTTCTTGGGTTTAGTATCCGCAAAGGGGAAACCCCCTTGGAAATATTATCACACTCAAGGACCACATCAATGGAGTGGTTAGGTTCTAGAAACTAACCAATCGTTTGGGGGCCTAACCCCAGGAGACGAAAATCCAACCATTAACCCCATTCTATAATGGAGTGGTCCGGTTCTAGAAAGTAACCAATATTTTTTGAACCAACCTGCAAGACCTGCGTTTGATCCAGATAGGCCACCAAATGGACCTAATGACAATGATATGATGGATTCCATCAGCCAACTTGAACAGATTACCCAACATTTGGGACAAGTTTCTCTTCAGACTTCGCAACCCACAACTGGCCAGGCAATGAAGCAACCTGCTAATACTTCCAAAACTTCTAACATCTTCACAGTCTCATCGATAGACCTTAGAGGAAAGAAGAAGAAGTATAAGGGTAAGCAAAGTGATAATCCTTCCCAGAATTCTTAAATCCTTATATTCCAATCCGAAGACCTTAGGGAAAAGAAGAAGAAATACAAGAGTAAGCAAAATTCTAACTCTAGGAAAAGAGATGCACCAAACATGATTCAATGTGGTGGACAACAACAACCCACTATTTTGACATCGGTACCCTCGCCAGGGGGAAACCATCCAACCCCCCCGCAAGGGGGAAATGATCCCAATGCCAATGTCTTCATGTGTGATCATGAGATGAACATTCAAACAAGACTTGATTCTTATGATGTCTCTCGTAGTACATTGGATCAATTGGTATCATAGCCAAGTGGTTCTCTCTACATTAAGAAACCAGCCATAGACTTAGTACCACACCCCACCAAAGGTGTTCTATGTAGAACAATGCATAATCCTAACACACGACCTGCTCAGAAAGGTATTGTTCTTGAGGAGATATCGGTATCACAGCCAAGTGGTTCTCTCTACATTGAGAAACCAGCCATAGACTTAGTACCACACCCCACCAAAGGTGTTCTATGTAGAACAATGCATAATCCTAACATGTGACCTGCTCAGAACGGTACTGTTCTTGAAGAGCTATCTCAAGTACCATGTTCCATATCGGCCTTGGAGGTATTGCAATGTCGTCCTGTGCAAAGAAAGGAACTATTATCTACAATTGGTGTTGATGATCCATCTAATGCGAATTCGATCACATCAAACATAGACCATTCAATATGTAGGATCCTTTCCGAAGTTGCTTCTCAAATTAAAGTAACGAATCATGGTAAGGACATTTGTCTAACCATAGTGGATGAAGGGACCTCATCTTGTGTAATGTCATTTAAATGTTGGAAAGCATTTGGATCACCCTTATCTGCCGTAGAAGTTTCATAAAGCTACTCAAATAGCTTCGACAGATTTGGATCAAAATATTCTCTTGATGGAGGAGTATGATTTGGTTACTTGGCCCATTTGGGATGCGAGATCTCCCAACTCACATAATTTATTGGATTACATTTTATCATCATATGAAGATATCCCTGAAGTTGTAAACATTTGATTGCACCCACCTAAGGACATATTTTGTGGGTCCACTGGGAGCATAATTGGTGTAAATCTACCCAAGTATAGGAGCATGATTTTCATGTTCCTCGATCTGATCTAGTATATTTGGAAGCTTTCATATAGTTTTAGTCTATCCCTTTGTGAAGATGCATTTGAACCTTTTACAACCCAAACTTTTTCTAGGGTCGAACCTGTTGGAAATTGGTGGGTCATCCCTTCATATCTATATCTTCCACCATTTCGACAGAAGAGCCTACCGAACATGGGACACCCTAGTCAGTGCCCCATTTCCATTTTGGTTCCCATGCTGAGTTATTCTCATAGTATCGGGAGCCCTATTAGTCCCATCTTGGCTTGGAGTTTGAGACTAGATATTTCTCTTTCATACATTCCTGACCATACCTTGATGGGCTCCCATTTTTTTGTCATTTTACATAAGCATGTATTAAAATATCCACTTGAACATTTGTGCCCACTAATTCGTTTCTTATTGCTTATGTTGCATATTTTCCTTTGCAGTCACTTTTTGTTACATGATTCCTATAAACCATTGCGTCTGTACATTTGAACCATACCCATGGAGGAAACACCCATAAGAGTGTACATAACTAGCTCAACCTTTATTTACAGGATGGATCTTTGCCTTGGCCTGACCCATGCCCTTGAAATATAGGTGCATGCCCTTGAGACACTCATTCCCTCTAATGTATCATAGCATGCTTTATTCTTTTTTCAAGCTAATAAATGAAAGAGGTTAAAAATTGGAAAACAAAAGAATCCAAAAAAGAGGGAGAATGTAATCATTTCATATTATATTATTGAAGAAAATGGGAACAGTCATTCCTTGTCTCCCTTGAACACATCACATAATTTGGTATCCATTGTCAGTACACCATCTACATTTTCCTTAAGAAATCGTACCAGTATTTTGAACACAACTCCACCGATGGGTTATCCTTCTCGTCACCAATGGAGCATTCGTTAATGCATCTAGCATTGGCGGATTTCATTAAGGTCAGTTACTCAAAGTCCTATGTTTCCAAGTGTCCATTCTGCGTCGTGTTATGTTTTCAAGGGAAGTTCAAACTATGTTCTCCATTCCACAAATATTCCTTACCAATCATGTCGGCCTTCCTTGTGTCAGTATACAGTGTTGGATCTTGTAGTTATACCACATTATATCAGACTATTGTTCTTTGTTTCGTATCGGTTGATGTGGGATGCATTAATTCCGTCCTTCCGATGGTTCTTTTCCTATCGACACCAAATCGTCATCTAGATAATGGATCTAGAAACCTAGAAGTACGTTGGATCTTGCAGTCATTAGTTGTTAAATTTTCAGAATTTACTTCAATCTGATCTAGGATCTTAACTGAGAGAACATGTACAGCATATCTACAGCATATCAATCATGGAGACAATAATGCAAGCACACAAGAGACACAAAGATTTACTTGGGGAAAACCATAAAGGTGAAAAACCCCAATAACTTTCTCAGAGATAGATAGAGCAATGATACAACCAAGAGATAGACATAACCTAGCAGCAGATCCTCCTCCTCCATAAGTGCGCCACTCCTCCTTGAGTGCATGAGTGACAAGTGAGTGATCAAATAGAGTGCCTCCCGCACTCTATTTATACTTGACTTGACTTTCCTTTTACCTAACTCATGTAGGCTCGAACTTAACCACATAACATAATGCTGACTGGGCCGACCCCCAATAGGGTGGTCTAATAACCCTTCGACCCACATGGCCGACCCCCAATAGGGTGGTCTAATAACCCTTTGACCCACATGACTTATACAGGGCCGACCCCAACAAGGTGGTCTAATAACCCATCAAGTATAAGTTACGACATTTACAATATAAATGACGACACTTCCGTATAGAGGAATAATACCATCTCTATAGAAATACAATATACATATATGTGAAATACATTACGAAGTTACATATACATCAACACTCCCTCTTAACTAGGAAGGTATTTCTCAGCACAGTTCTTCTAGCACAAGTCATCTTCTCTGGTTCATCGTCACTGGATAATCATCATCGAGTCATCATCATCGTCACTGCTGCTGCTATCTCAATCAATCTCTGAATCTACTCGTCATAGGAAGTTCTACAGAGCCAGTCCTTTTTCATACTGGATGTAGGCCCACCACCTGCAGGTCTTCATCATCATTGGCCATACTGTGGAATCCTCGGGACTTATTACGTGCGTCACAAAACCTGGCTGCACCATCCCAGGCTGTTACAAGCACACAGCTCTACCTGTAGGATCTCCCAGGAGCACATTACATGTGACCCATCACAAAACCTGGCTGAAGCATCCCAGGTTGTTACGAGCACACAGCTCTACCTGTAGGATCTCCCAGGAGCACATTACATGTGATCTCACCACAAAACCTGGCTGAAGCATCTGAGGCCTTTTTCATCCTGTCCAGATCTCCCAGGAGCAAATTACATGTGGTCATGGCAAAACCTGGCTGAAGCATCTGAGGCCTTTTTCATCCTGTCCAGATCTCCCAGGAGCAAATTACATGCCATAGGACAAAACCTCGCAAGAGCATCTGCCAAATATCCCAGGGCACCGAATTACATGCCATAGGCAAAACCTCGAAAGACTATCTGCAGATCTCCCAGGGCACAAATTACATGTCCTCCCAAGCAAAACCTCGCAAGAGCATTTGCCAGATGTCCCAGGGCACCGAATTACATGCCATGGGAAAAACCTCGAATGACCATCTGCAAATCTCCCAGAGCACAAATTACATGCTTACTTGCACAACCTGATCCACGGCCACAAAGTATCATCTGATACTCATCAAACATCATCCTGATGTACACATGATCATCCTGATCATCATCACTGCAACATCCTGTTGCATGTCATCTAGAGAAGCTCGTCATCCATGATCATCCTGATCATACAATTCATCCATTTGATGCACACCAAGTATCCACCTGATACATACATAGATACATGATCCACACAATGTATCCATCAGCATACATGATCTATCTGATCATACAAAGATACATGATCAACACAATGTATCCATCAACATACATGATCTACCTGATCATACAAAGATACATGATCCACACAATGTATCCATCAGCATCCAAAATGATGCATACATACAAAATACATACACATGATCCAACCGATCATATCCAACATCCAACATGATGCGTATACAAAATACATATAATGATCCAACTGTTCATATCCAAGCAAAAAACAGAACATCATCCTGATGCTCATCATCCAGCACTTACATCCATAGCCATGTGAAGGATCCTCCTTCAAACATGCTTGGAATGGCTTCAGCAAATGTGTCCATCTCTTCTTCCTCGAAGTGTCCTCGGTCTGAAGAACGCCAAGCCTCTCTCTGAAGTACTCGAACTTCACCCTGGCTAGTGGCTTCGTCAGCACATCTGCAATCTGCTCATCCGTCGAAACATACAGGAGCTTCACAGCTCCTCTCTGCACCATATCCCTGATATAGTGATATTTGATCTCTATGTGTTTCGACCTGTCATGAAACACAGGGTTCTCGGACAGCTTCACACAACTCTAGTTATCACAAATAATACCAGTAGCTTCCAATGGGAGATCAAATAACTCAGTCAGTAGCTTCCGTAGCCATACTGCCTCACAACTAGCTGAACAGGTTGTAACATACTCAGCCTCAGCTATACTCAGTGCTACGCAGGACTGCTTCCTGTTGAACCAAGAGATCACACCTGATCCCATACTGAAGCAACACCCAGATGTGCTCTTCCTATCTGCAGCACTGCCAGCCCAATCTGAATCACATAACCCTCCAGGTTAAACTTTTGATTCACTTCATACTTGAGCCCATAATCCACTGTACCCTTAAGGTACCTCAGAACATGCTTTACAGCAACCAGGTGAACACTCCTCGGATCCGTCAGGAACTAACTCAATGTGTTCGCTGTAAGGAAAATATCTGGTCTCGTGTTCGTCAGGTACATCAAGGACCCAATCATCTGACGATACATAGTGATATCAATCGGCTCAGATGAAGCATCACACAGATGCTTCAGGTTTGATGCCATAGGTGTGGCCATGGCCTTGCAATCCATCATCCTGAACCTCTTCAGGATCTCTAATGCATACTTCCCTTGTCCAAGGAAGATTCCATCACTCTGCCACACCTCCATGACAAAAACAAATAGTGCATGTCGGCAATCAATCTATCTTCACTTGTAACAAACAGGTTATCCGCAATCAATCTATTAACAAACAGGTTATCCGCAATCAATCTATCTTCACTTGTAACAAACAGGTTATCCATAATCAAAAACAAATAGTGCATGTCGGCAATCAATCTATCTTCACTTGTAACAAACAGGTTATCCGCATACAAAAGTAGTATCACTGGATTGCCTTCCTCAACCTTGTAGTAAAGGTTGGAATCCGCTTTACTCTTGGTAAAGCCCAAACTGGATAGAAAGCTGTCTATACCAAGTTCTGCACACATATATGACTGCACCATGCTGTCTTGAAATCCATCTGGTGCATCTTCTATTTCATCACTTTTATATTTCTCAATGCTGCCATCTGCAACATGCTTGATCTGATAGTTCCATTTGGAAGTCACAACAGACTTCCCTTTAGCTCTTGGGACCGCATCCCAAACATCGTTCTTCATGATCGACGGATCATGGAATTCTTCCCGTATCCTGGGAACTTCAAAATCTTCAATAGATAATTTTGTTGCTGAACAAATGTTGTAGTTCTTCTTTTGTAGGAGATGGCATATGATCTTTCCTACACAACAAGTTAAATTGCATGATTAGAAAACATCTCATAGTTTTCAGAACAAATTCTTACACATAAAGAAATATGTCATACAGTCATGCAATTAACTTAGCCAATTCTTCAATACAACATTTATCCATATCCCGTAACTTTCCAGATGCCTTCCAATCTCTACCAGAACATTGTTAAGAGTGTGCACAACTCCCAACATGTCAGCAAAGAGGTTTCATTCTAGATAAGTAGCAATGGAATGTTGTACAGTGCCATAGGCCACTTACCCATGCATATTAGGAGTATACTGTTCATCAATGCAACTATTCTAATTATGCATAATACACAACCTAATTCTAGGAACATCATTATATACATTATTGAACAGTATTATTTAAACAATAAAATATACAAGTAATGATAATTCAAATACTTATCTTTGTTTGTTTGTTGGGTGGACTCCCTCTGAATCTTTGCAACTCCATTCTGATGTGGATTGTGAGAAGTGGTCAACTCCCTCTGAATATCTGCATCCTTGCAGAAACTACTGAAGTGTGCTCCTTTGCTTTCTTGCAGGAATAACTAGAGTGTACTCCCTCTTGATCTTTGCTTCCTGGATTACCTGTCCTTGAACTTACATACATTCTCGATCCCTATGCATGCTTGTTAGTATCATCATTGTGTTATCCTCTAGGTCTCATATAAAATCATACATTCATTAGTATACTATTAAAACAAAATAATCTCAAGCATGTATAGTCATGATCATTTCAAACAGAAATAATAAGCATTAGCATTCAAGGTTTATGTAGGATTCTTATGGTTAGTCAAATCATAAGAAACATAACATGTCTAAACCTATAATTACTCAAACCTATGACTCTTTGGGTTAGTCATATCATTAATTGAGGTAAGACACATAATATGCATATACCCATGATTATTCAAACTTATGACTTCATGAATAATCATTATCAACAACACAACAGTATAAGATCCTTACCCAAGGTAGGATTCTAGCTTGATATAGGAAAAACATACCTAGATTAGCATACTAGCTAGTTATGTCTAACATACTCGCATAATGTCTTCTGGTTCTCTTCAGAGACTTGTGCTAGTAACCTGCATGTCTCATAAGTTAACCATTGTAGAAACAAGTTATACATACCTCGAAAGTAGATCTTCTATGTGATCCATGACAATGGATGAATCCTTATTCTCATGTCATCATGATCATATGTTCTTGAACCAGAACATGATTTGTCTTTCTTGGTGTACCTTTCATGTTAGTAGACAACATAAACCTCATACAACACCATAATGCATTAGTACAATCATAAGTGTCAACACCCTAATCAATGAATATTTTCTATCGTGCATTCATAATTTTAATAAGGTGATATGACAAGTCTAAAATCAAGATTGTACTAACCGTAATAACATGAAGACAAACATACCATAAAATTAATCATGAACAAATCTCAAAACATACCTTGATGAGTCATACCTGTCGAGATCGCTTGTAATCTTCTTATGTAAGGCCTTAGCCTCATCTCCCTCTGAAACAGGAACTTCTTCACTTATGCAGGTGACCAATCCATCTTCTTCTAGGATTAACCCAATCCACTTGATTTGCAAGAACTGGACCTGGAGCTGGATATGGGTTTGTCAGAGAAACCCCAAAAATTCAAACTTTGAATTTCAAACTTCCGAAAGGATAGAAATATGCGCCTTGATGAGCTGATCAAGCTGGTATATTCAGAATTTGAAAACTGCAAAGTTTCACTCCTCAATTTTTCCTTTGAAACATCCAGATTCACTGGACATGACCCTGAACTGGGTTTTGATGAAGCCCAATCTTCTGCCCAATCAAAAGGTTTGATCCAAAGCTCTAAGCTTCTATTTTTCTGAGGAGCTTCCAGCCATGGTCACAGATTTCAAAAATTCCCATTTTTACAGAAGCCCTAATTTTCCACTTTTCTGATCAAAGTCCCGAACTAGGGTCTGATCGAGCTCGGCCTTCTTCCCAACCAAAAATTATGATCTTGGTCTCTAAATTTCTATTTTTATGAGTAGCATCCAGCCGTGGTCTCCGATTACAAAAATTCCAACTTTCTTCGAAGCCCTAAATTCCGGAAGCCATGAATGAAGGTACTAAAAAATAATTCTGTTTTGACAGAAATATGTACCTGATTTTTTCTGGTGTAACTCTGAACTTTTCAATCCACAGGGTCTGAAAAATTTTCCTGAGATAGCCTGACCTGTTATCTTTCCATCCTGACAGGTCTGACCTCAATTGGATTCTCTGAGAGAGATTTATGCCAAGTGTCGCAACGTGACCTAGTTTGGGATAATACAGGAGAGATAACTTGTACGGCGTGCCACATGTCACTTTTTAAACTTCGACCTATGAAAATGTTTTCTAAGATAGCCCAGCCTGTTATCTTTCCATCCTGACAGGTCTGACCTCAATTGGTCTCTCTGAGAGAGAGTTATGCCATGTTTCGCAACGTGACCTGTTTATGCAATAATACAGAAGAGCGAACTTGTACGGCGTGCCACGTGTCACTGGTTCAACTTCGGCCTATGAAAACTGTTTCTGCGATATTACAGTCTGTGCACTACCTGTCACTTTTTACGAAATTTCATTTAAAGCTTCCTAGCCCAAGTTATGACCTTTTTCCCAAGGTCACCTGATTTTGACTCAGATCTGGAAGAGGCAGAAACCCTATATTGTACAGATCATAAATCACAAAGTACAACGAATTAGAGGTTGTCCTTTGGACACAAGGAACCTAGAGATTTATTATTCGACCTGTAAATATTTCAGATCCGAAACCTTCTCCAAAACGGATTTATAGCGAAAGTGCTACGACAACTGGTTTTTGCTATATCAAGCCCTAGCATCGTAAGTACAACAAGTGTCATACATGCCATATCATGCCTTCTTTCAGGCTAGCTCTGATACCATGTTAATTTTAAGAATTTACTTCAATATGATCTAGGATCTTAACTGAGAGAACAACATGTACAGCATATCTACAACATATCAATCATGGAGACAATAATGCAAGCACACAAGAGACACAAAGATTTACTTGGGGAAAACCATAAAGGTGAAAAACCCCAATAACTTCCTCGGAGATAGATAGAGCAATGATACAACCAAGAGATAGACATAACATAGCAGCAGATCCTCCTCCTCCATAAGTGCACCACTCCTCCTTGAGTGCATGAGTGAGAAGTGAGTGATCAAATAGAGTGCCTCCCGCACTCTATTTATACTTTACTTGACTTGCCTTTTACCTAACTCATGTAGGCTCGAACTTAACCACATAACATAATGCTGACTGGGCCGACCCCCAATAGGGTGGTCTAATAAACCTTCAACCCACATGGCTGACCCCCAATAGGGTGGTGTAATAACCCTTTGACCCACATGACTTATACAGGGCCGACCCCAACAAGGTGGTCTAATAACCCATCAAGTATAAGTTACGACATTTACAATATAAATGACGACACTTCCGTATAGAGGAATAATACCATCTCTATAGGAATACAATATACATATATGTGAAATACATTACGAAGTTACATATACATCAACATTAGTGGCGGGTTTCCTTGCAAATGATAGTGGGTATACATCAATGACCCCTGATTATTTGATTCTACAAGTGTTCAACTTTATAACATCTATTCACACTTGCTAGTTTGTACTCAGTACCTTAGAGTCCATCATCCTTATCGGTGGGTCTCTTCACATCTATTAACGGTATACATCAATGACCGGTAATCAGATGTTGTTTTATTATTCTCTACATCAGTTCATTTATTCGCATGATATAAACTCGTACTATCGCCAGTTTGTATTAAAGACCTTGGGAAAAGAATTTCTATCACTCATTGATGCACTGCCCGAGTTGGGCAATATTAGAATACCATGTCAAAAGTTCGATGAAGACATTGTTCTCGCACTTATCGAAGTGAATGTTTACACTTATGAAAAAATTACTTTTGACATGGATCCACTATTTATTGTTAGTGGCCATGCTTGTTTACTACTGAGCATGGGTATGCCCACCTCAAGAAGATATTATATATTTGAGAAATTGCTACGTTTGACTTGCAAATGTTATCCTGAATCGTGCATCCATCAACTTATCATTTTTTCATCCTTGCTTTGTACAATAAAGAGTATCAGTTTAAATAATGTATTTCGGCCCTTGGATCTGCTTCAGACCTCACACATTAGGGGGAATGTTTTAACAATTAAATTAAAACCCTTAACCAAGTGAAGGAAGAAGCATATTTTTACTATGCGCCTGCAACATGAAGACGAAAGACAAGTACATAAGAGAACAATCATCTCTGATCTAATCACTAATTCCATAACTGGAAGGATTGAGTGGAGAAAGAAGAAGCCTAAAGAGACAAGGTTCAGTGATTGAACTGCTAAATTAAATGCTCAAATATAATCTCCATTAGTCAACAGTGAGAAGAAATGCACAAGATTGCATTAAGTGTGCTTGAGGATCATGAATTTGTGAGAAAATCCTAAAATATTATGGAAAGTGGGTTTTTGAGCAAAAATAATCAAAAACAAAAAAAGGGATAATCCCACATTAAAATCCCATTTCCCAATGATATAAAACAAATGAATTTGGGGCATTGTAAGAGGAGGCAAAAGGAAGAGAAAAGGCATGCTGGAGAGATTAGGAGGATTGGATATCTTGGCATCTTCATCAAAATGTTACAACGTAATTTTCCACCATATGAGCATCACCACTCTTTGGCCTTCAGGATCCATTTCACTGACTCAAATGTACTTTATGTCTTTCAGAACACACTATTTCCCTATTTTTCTTCCTGTATGCTAGATGTTACATTTTAGCCAGTGTACCCGCAAGATGTTCCACTATAGCCCGCGGGTGTCAAGTAAAATGGTAAAAGTCACTAGAAAATTAATTTTTACTCCCAAAAATTGGTCTTAGGGTGACCTTTGGCCCTCCATTTTCCCCGAAACACCTCGATGTGTCCTTTCACTTACCTTTGGAAAGTTATATATTGAGCACATACGGCATATGGAAGGGAGGAGAAAGAGAGAGCAAGATAACTCTAGTGGATTTTTTCCGTATCTTAAGTCTACACTCGTTGATCCTTGTTGTTGTGAACCCCTTATGTTCACCTTCCAAACTCCTTTCATAGTTTGAGTTTGCCGTTCCATGGAGGATCTAAGTGGTGGAGGCACAAGTGGAGAGACCCAGTTCTTGGTTCAGATTGGTTGCGGACAAGAGGTCGTATCACATTGTACTTCTTGTTATTCATTAATAGAAATACTCATATTCTCGTCCATTAATGTTGTGAATGTTGTTTATATTACATTGGATTGAATTTACTTATGATATCATGGACCATTGCTATTGATGATGTTAATGTATTTCATATATTATATGCGCTTGTTGTATATTGGCTGTCAAGACTAATTTGTAGGTTCAAGTGCACGAATTGAAAGCTTCAACGGGGATCTACATCGAACGTCCGGATCGAGGTTGGTTATATTATCCATTATCTTAACATTGTCATTTAGATAGCATAGGATTGAGAATTGAGTTATTTTATGATAGTCAGCTGTCTGTTGTGGTCTGCCCCAAGCCATAGGAAGTTTTCTCCGTAATAGAAATGGCAACTTCATTGGGGAGAACATCCATTTTTGGGGATTTTTAGGCATTATTCCTTATTTAGAGTTGTTGTGTGTCGAGTCTTTGTGTCATTGGTTGGATGTTAGGATACACCATAGAAAACAGGATTTTCTGGGTCATTGGGCTCTTTGTTTACTCATTTGCTTTTCCCTATACGTGGGTGAGCCTAGTTCTACCCGCCTCTGTCTGCATTATAGCCCATGGGTACCCCCATTTTTTTCTTCGACAGTAGCGTACAACTCCGGGGGTGATTGGTTTATGGCCTCTGGTTGTTGCTGGGTTGGTTATGAGTGTTCCTGAGTCTTCTTTGGCCTTGTTCCTAACTGTTCCATGCCTTGTTCATGACCATAACTCCTATTTTCTCTTGGTTTTGAGCCTTGTTGGTTTTCAGCCATTTTTAATTTTTTAGCTCAATACATCGGCTGAGTCTTACTATTTGGGATCTGCTGCATTTTCTTAGTGATTTCCTTTGCATTTCTGCAACTAAATAGTGGTATTTTGCTTGCATTTTTCATTTCATTATATTGAAAAATACAAAAACATAGTTTTGCATTTTCCTTTTTCTTATAAGTGAAAATACAAAAAAAAAAATTACTTTTATGTACTGCATTTTGCATCTGAGTGCTTGTGCTTTCATCTAGGATCTGCTTGTGCATTGAAAATATATAAGAGTTGCATTTTTATTTTGAAACCGTTGGATTGATTTTCATTCTAGTGGCATTTTTTTTATTGGATAAATGAGTCTAGAGTTTGACGATTTTGCATACTGTTGAGTCATATACATCATTAGTTTCACGACCATATCCTTTGAGTAACCACAGCCATTAAAATTAACGCTTAATCTTAAAATTGATTAGAAAGATTTTTATTTATAGGGTACACCAACTAGCATAGGTTTAGAGTCTTGGACTAGATCATTGTGAGTAAATAATCCAAGACTACTAGACAAAACATTATGTGTCTGACCAGGGAGTGGTGAAATCCATGGTATACATCGGTGTTCTCAGGAAGCTCTACTCAAACCATAGTTAAGCACGAGGTCACAGGAGGTTGGTTGTGGAGATAGCCCTCCAATATCGACTGAACGTGGGAGATATTTCCAGGATTTGTTCATATCTGGGGACTCTTGGGGGATTTGACCCTCTTGAGTTTCGGGCTTAGTTACCCTGCCCATACGACTGATGCCACCTACGACTGCTCCCCCGAGCATTGGTTATACTACGGTGACCATAGTTTCCTTACCTAGGTATCGCATAGGGTGCTTGTAGTGGTTATACTGTTTGTGTCCTAAGTTAGATAGGGGTTGGACAACATAGTTCTTTGTTGCCGAGGGTTTTGGCCCTTTACACACAGTGAAGCCTAGGAACCTTTATAACTAATTTTGTTACCTCCAACTACAGTTTGGGTGTCTCAAGCCTCTCCTAGGAGAGACATACCGACTCTAGTGTAGAGATCTCATTTAGCCACTCCGTTTGTCTGCTCTTAACTGTAGTTTCTCTAGGTGTGTGCTCTTGATTTTTTTTATTTATTGATAGTTTGGTCGTTAGGGGACACTTTGATTTTATAGTCTCTTCAGAGATATCGTGGCGCGGAGTCCTGCTCTCCGCCGATCTCGTCGGTTGGCTAGTTTACCAACTGCTGAGCTTACAAGCCATATTGATAGGGGATGTCGGAAGGCCCCTACGACTCTTCAGATTCTTACGAAACATAGATCGCCGACATCATGACTGCACATTCTAGCATGGGAGAAATCCCTACGACTCCATCGGGAAGAGTCGAACACACTTCAGACACCCCTACTCCTAGAGATGCATGGGGAGGTGATCCACCCGAGACCCAACCTAGTTTGTTTGGTCCAAATCCACCCGAGGATGACCCATTCGATCCTTTGAATCCACATTATTTCCAGTATGGGATGCTAGAGTTACATGATAACATAGGTCCTATGACCAACGCTACCCTGTTCTCTTTTGGTATGCCTGATTACAACATAGTTGATCCTTCTACTCTATTTGGTAGTCATGCTGGCACTAGTCATGGTGTTAGCAACACTGTACCTACTGGGGCCAATACCCTCGCTGGGGGCACCACTTTTTCCACTCACACACATAGTATGGGAACCGGTCACATTCCTCCTAACAATGCAAATGTTGGAAGACAGCCGCCTCCTAGGACTACCCATCCTAATAGGAACACTGTTCGAAATACGACTCGCCATCCACAGTTTAACACACATGCCTCCACCCGTCAATCGAGGACCACTTTTGCGAATGTTAACAATCCTCCCAATCACGGGGGTGGACACATACCTTATACTTTTACGTCTGCTACCGCTACTAGTAATGCTAATGTAGGAGGTGGGAATATACCTTATACTCATGGTCACAATACCACCGTTCCTACTACTAGTAGTACCAATGTTGGGGTTGGGAATACATCTCATACTTATGGTCACCACAGGACTGCTCATACTTCTAATAATGCTTACGTAGGGAGTGGGAACATACCTTATAACCATGATCATTACAACATGATTCCCACTACGAATAATACATGTATGCCCCATAATTATGGTGGCAACCCTTACTATAATATAGTCGGTGCTGGCCATCATTATAACCCACCTGAATATGGTTCTCAAAATGCATATATACCTGCTTACTCTCACACGGGTCAGGTTGGAGGAGGTTATCAAGCTTATTGCCATGGTCAAAATTATGGTCCGTCGGGTCTGTATAATCAACATTTTAATGGTCATGGTCAAGCTTATGGTCCATCTTATACTTCAGTTCCATACAATCAACCTTTTATGGGAGCTTATAATCAAGCTTTCCAGCCGCAACTCCTGTTCCTTACACGACTGAATCTTTAGGATCTTTCGAAGCTCACGAATGATCCGGTGTGTCACGATCCCAATTAGCCTCCAGTCCCTACCAAGCTCCCTTCGGACATTCCCAATTTTGAAGGGAAGAGTGGGGAGGATCCGGGTGAGCATGTCACAACCTTTCACCTTTGGTGCTCGTCTAGCTCATTGAATCACGATTCCGTTCATTTGAGACTATTTCAACTCACCCTCACGGGGGAAACCACGAAATGGTATGTCGAGTTTCCTGGGGGAGCTTATAGGGGTTTCAATGAGATAGCTTGGGTTTTCTTGGATCATTTCCAGTTGCCGGTTTGTTATGATACTGGTAATGAACTTTTGTCTACCTTCTGCCAAAATAAGGCCACACATATTTCTGTCATGTCCCCCATTTTGACCCTTGTAATATTTGGGCTATAGTGTAAATATTGTATGCATATTTTGTATGATTCCTAGCGTGGAGATCAAGGCCAAGGCCCTACTAGTGAACGCTCGATCTTGAAGAGGAAAGTATGTTGGTATTAATTAACCCATGTGCTAGTGAGCCATGGGGATTGTAAATATGCATTTTAATATAAATGCCCACAACTAGCTATGCAATGCAACAAGAGATGGGGGCATGATATTTCAAGGAATTGAGAGGGAAATATTCAAACCCTTGAGCCAATAGAGTCAATCCATGTGTTAATGAGAGAACCCATGAACCATCAACTACCCATGTGGATTTTGATGCCCAATCATTCATTTCTCCCAAGAGGTGGGTGAAGAAGTTAATGCCTTGGGGATTGGGGAGGTATGGCTATCCAAATTCAAGTATGGGCAAGCCACCCTCATGGAAAAATGTGTTTCTCCTTCTTGGGCAAGAAAAACTCCCACGAATTTCCTTCCCAAGCCATTCTTCATAGTCAAACTTCACCCTCTCACGTTGGGGAGCTTGCTAGGCGTTTTGGGAGTTTGCTGGGCGCTTTTGGCTTGTTGGGTATTTTTATTTAAAGCCCGCTGGGCATTTTAAGCTTGCTAGGCATTTTGGGAGTTTGCTAAGCGTTTTTGGCTTGTTGGGCATTTTTATTTGAAGCCTGCTAGGCATTTTGGCTTGCTGGGGTTTTATCCTCCATGTTTTTACCATTTCCTGCATTTTTCCATGCCTGCAAACTCGTTTTGGTAACACAATGGCCGGGAGAAGAGATCCACGAATTGGGGGTTTAATGGAGGTCGATTTTGCTCCTGGGTTGTCCCCAAACATTTTCTGAAAACGAAATTTTCCTTTCCAGAGTTGTTTTCCCATTCTTCATTTCGTTTTTGGGTTGCCCATGTTTTCTCTTCATACCCAATACTTGAGATTTTGTTGTTATGTGTACCCATGCCCAGTTTATGAGTTTCTGTGTGTAGGATATTGTTGGGGTTGAAATGGGTTTCCATTGTTTTGGCTTGAACTTGAGTGGTAGCATCCACAATTGAAGAGGGTTCAGATTTAGCCTGATAAACCCAGTAGTGGTCTGGCTTGGCTTAGATCCAAATGACTATTTGGCTGTTTGGCTGTGTATGAGTTTGAAATCCCTTTTTTTCCTTGTAGATATCATGCCCAGCTCGGGGGTGGCCTTCAGACGGGCTCAATATATGCTGTTGAAGATCCTACGGTTGGGTAGAACGTTGCAGCGACATAGCTAGTTGCTTGGGACAATTGCACAATGAAGATAAGTGTTTTTTGTCTATGTATTTACTTCTGAAATGCATTAATTTGATGATTGTTTTGATATGCTAGATGGGCATGAATTGTGTGTGGATTAGTTTCAATTCCGCTGTGCATATTTCCTAATTTGTATCTGCACAACAATGTTTTTATTCATATGATGCTAATGACTGGGCTGAGTCTTATGAAAATCCCCACATATTGTTATCATGTTCGCTCTCTTATTGGGTTAGCAGGTGGGTACATGACAATTTATGACCACATTCAAGAGTGGCGTTGACGGAAGAGGTTAGTGAAAGCCAAAATTCCTCCATAGTTTCTGTTGGAATATGGTTCCTCAAGTCTTTACTTCCATATATTGCTAAGGATGTTTTGATGTTCGGCATTATGACTGAGGAACAAGCCATCTTAAAAGTCCAGCAGTTAGATTTATTATATTCTCAATCTGACATTTTGTATGACATTATTCCTGATGCACTACGAACATGACATGAGCCCGAGTCAGTTCCTGGACCACATGCCGATGGCATCATAGGATCCGCAAGTACTCAACCTGTAGATTTGGTTACTAATCAAATGCAAAATTTGTCGCTTAACCAATCTACTCCCGAACAAGTTCACACCTTGTCCACTTCCACTCCATCATCCAATGTACATATTGTGCAATCGACGAACCCATCGGGGAACCAACAGCCTGGTGGTAAGAAGAAGGGGAGAAACAACCGTAAGGGTGGAAACAATGTGAACAATAATAGTAATCACAATACTCCTCTAAAAGAGAACACCAACCCTCCTCAGGAACGTGGAAATGTTGGTGGGGACCATAAACCTAGGTGTAAGGTCAAATTCCCTCGCAAGCTTTGTGGGGAAGATCATCTTACTCACTTACTTCCTTGAATCAAAGAAGCATCGAAGCATTTGGCACAGAGCCCAGCTGTGTTACAAGATCCCCTTCCTCATCATCATAACATGGTTTCGAATGCTCCCACTACTAGGTATGGACCTAATGAGACTGCAACGTATTCTTCCAATACTAGTGTCTATGGATGCATGAATATGGTCCAATCAGAGGTTAGTGTTGCTACTCATCCGCGCGATTATGGTGCACCACAACCAAAAATGGGGAATGAGCCTCCTCCTCCTGATAACTCGTTGCATATCAAGAAGCCCTCTATCATGCCACGGATACCGAAAGGTGTTCTCAAGCACTCTATGCATAATCCCAATGCTCGAGCCTCCCAAAACTACTCTATTATAGAAGATTTGGGCCAAAATCCGTGTGCCATGTCGTCTCTTGAACTTTTACAGGCGTGTCCTTCTCAAAGGCATGCCCTTTTGAGTGCTTTAGGAGTTCAGGATAGGGAAAGTCCTAATGTTATCAATTTTGACACTACTGATGTTCAACCTCGCTTACCTTACCACGTGGCTTTTCAAATCCATGTGGACTGCCTTTAGAATTTCGTCAAGAGAACGGTGGTTAACGAAGGTGCTTCTGTGTCAGTGATGTCTTTATATTGTTGGAAATCTCTTGGATCTCCTCCTCTATCCAAGCCCATGACCATGTTCACTGCATTTGATGGTCGGTCATTTAAGCCGCATGGGATTATCCCTTCCCTTGTTGTCTACTTGGGAGGGAAACCTATGCCTATTGAAGTTGAGGTGGTTGATGCGCCCATTGACTACAACCTTCTCCTGGGTAGGAATTGGATGTACGCTATGAAAGCTATCACATCTACTGTATTCAGAGTTATTTGCTTTCCACATGAAGAAAATATTGTGACAATCGATCAGCTGGATTTCGTTAGTCCTTCTCCCACAGCATCCACGGAATCAGTAGTCCCCCAAGTTCTAGATTCTCAGCTAGCAACTGGGAACATGGGTGTCGGATTGTACTCCTCATTGATGGGATCTTATGATTTCCCATCACCCATTAATTTTATTGGAACCATTTCTGACAATGCCTCTCCTCCATTGCATAATGTACCGTTCTGGACTTCATATTTTGATGATCCATGGACTTTACCGTCCACGAGTTCCACGTCCGGAGACATTGCGCATGTCAGGATGTCTATGCCACTATCTTCTGTTGAGATTGCTTATCAAGATATTCAACAAGCCACGGTAGAGCCAGATCTCCCCTCTTCCCAGACAAAAGAGGAAGATCTTGTTATGCTGCAGGTTTTTACAGCCAACTCGTCTTGTTTGCACGATTTCCTTGATGGTACTTAGCCTTCGGATGAAGCTATTATCGAGGCCATGTGTGGTAGTGAGAGACCTTGGGAGGATATGCATCATCACTCTTATTTCCTTCCCAACCTCGATCTCGCCGAGCAAGAAACGTTTAGGACGACTCTTGTCGAGATGGTTGGTCACCCTGTGCCTCTTTTGGGCTCACATGAGATTTACGTAGAGGGGAACATGGCTAATATTTCCCCAACTTATATACCAATCAACATCTCTCACACTCCCAGAAAGATTGAGAACGTTTACATCGGTGATGATTGCTCTTCTGAGGAGGTTTCCATTTACACCAAATTGTTTACAGAACTTCGGGAAGCTTTCGCCTGGTCATATGAGGAGATGCCAGGAATAGACCCGAGTATTTTCAAACACAAGATTAGAACGTATCCTCATGCTAAACCGGTTCAACAATGTCTTCGTGTTGTTAACCCTAGAAAGACATGGAACAATCAAACCTCGTTCTTGTGGATAAGAAGGAGGGAACGATCCGTGTATGCATTGATTTTAGAGACTTGAACCATGCATGTCCGAAGGACAATTTTCCCACTCCATTCATTGATAATATCTTGGATGCTTTCGCGGGAAGTGAAATGTTTTCGTTCATGGACGACTTTTCGGGGTATAATCAGATTCAAATCAAACCCCGGGACCAACATAAGACTGCTTTCATTTGTCCTTGGGGTACATTTGCGTACCGGAAAATGCCCTTCGGCCTTAAAAATGTCAGAGCCACGTTTCAGTGTGCTATGACCTATGTCTTTTACGACCTTAAACGTATAATGGAGGTTTTCTTGGATGATCTTGCTGGCCATTCTCGCAAGAGAGTGGACCACCTCAAGCACCTCCATTTGATTCTCGAATGATGTATACGCTACAAGATTCGATTGAATCCCAATAAATGCATCTTTGCTGTGAGGACAGGTCACCTTCTAGGATTCATAGTTTCGAAAGAGGGTATCAGAGTCGATCCTCTTAAGGTTGAGGCAATACTTCGGTTTCCTCCTCCGCGCAACTTGTTACAACTTCAAAGCCTCCAAGGGAGAGATACTTTTCTATGTCGCTTTGTAGTGAATTATACTAGTCTTACCAAAGGTTTCACGTGCTTGTTGAATAATGACACACCATTTATTTGGGATGAGTGAGCCGAGTAGTCTTTCAATGCTCTTAAGAAAGCTTTGGTATCAGCTGCTTTGCTTAGTCCACCCAACTTTGCAAGAGATTTTATACTTTATGTGGTTGCGTCTCAAGAGACGATTGGCATGGTCTTAGTTTAGGTTGATGATGTGCTCGTGGAGCATGTGATCTATTACCTTAGTCGAAATCTAGTAGACGCTGCGTCTGATAGTAATAATGTACTGCGTTAGCTATACGCTGCAGAAGATGCACCCAGTTGCTCGGTACCCCCACAACATGGCACTGCATATCCTCTGGTAGCTGCGCTATCTCTATACCTGGTACCCTGTTGGTCATCCGTGATAGGTTGACCCACACAGTCTGTAGTGTATGCTCTGTTGCAACACCCACTACTTCATCACCCCTTCCCCGTTGACGATGTCTTGGGAGGCCCTGTGGTATAACTGGACCCTTGTCTGTGAGAAAACAGTGAAATGTCAATACATGATACTACCCCCAAAAAATATTTTTGCATTTACATCTATAATAAAAAATACCTAAAAATTTAATGCACCAAAAAACATAAAAAGAGTAACTCATCGATGTCTCCAAACGCTGCTCCTAGTGGAAGTGGCATGTCACGATCCTGGCGAAAGTCTATCCCAACATAGGGGTAGTCATCTATAGCTATGACCTGTAGGTCCCACAAGTGAAAGAACTCATATGTGTATGGTGATGCTTGTCGGCCACCACCCTGTTGCGTCAAGACCTCTGCCCACCGGGTCAGGGCTGAGTCACGGAGACTATGAGGAGGGACTTCAACCCTCGGACTGAGCCCTGGAACTCGTTCAAAGAAGAAACTACATAAGATACTGCCGTATCCAAAGTTTTTCCTCCCCACGCTTGCACTCTGTTAACTGGGTCTTCATGGACCCCAGTAACGTTGTGCACCAGTCATAAACCGTGGGATGCATACACTGTGAGGCATAGAACATCACCGGCCCGGATGCCTGGTGAAGCACTGCCGAACCTGTAATCCGCACAAGGGTAGCCACTATAACCTTCATGCTCAGCTCGACTATGGATCTGATGGGCACCTGACTCCCCACTATCCGAGTATTGGGAATACAGTACCGCTCAATGTAGTCAGGAATGGTAATCCCACCACCCACAAAATGAGATTGAAGGCTTGCCACTTCAACCCGACGGGACAAACCAGTAATAAAATAGATATCATCGACCTCCAAGGATAGTATTTTCCCATCCAAGTTGAAGTTTTGTGCATCTATGTCCCAGTAGTCTATCAAACGGTGGAGCAATACGTTTTGGGCCCTCAAACCCTCTATGTTCCAAAATTTGTAAAGCCCACATGCTTGTAGCGCTTTCTATGCAGGAAAATCATTGCAGACGGCCTCATCTACAAGGTCATGCTCCCTTTCTCTCCATTCTAGAACCATCCTGGAGGAAGACAAAGCAAGAGTTTAGTCAATTTTATTAAAAAAAAAACTCCACGGTTGTACCTGCGAGCTAATTAGCTCACAGAGGCGGGTACCCACGGTCAATACATGCGTTGACCGTGATTACCTTTCCCTACCTGCTACCTGTATGCTAGTAGCACGGGGGTACCACCGTGACCATTTAGGGCTTGGCCATTTAAAAAATTGGACCATTGAAAATTCAAATAAAAGTAATCAAATGAAAGGTACGGATGAGACTACTAACTTGCTCTAGACGGCTAGACGAATGGATGCCCGTAGCTCCCAGAATCAACAATTGAACTTCGAGGTGAAAACAAACCAAAAACTCCAATTTGGGTGAATAGTGAAAATGAATTGTAAATAGTGATTTTTTATTTCTATTTATAATTTTAAAAACCCACTTGTCTATAGTTTTTGCCATTTTAAGCTGTTTTGGACTAACATAATGTCTTGGAGTAGCATTTTTTGACCAGATTTCTTCGGCAAGAGTTGTTTTCGATCATTTCGCACCTACGGAAGGTATATTTCACACCTGGCATATAGGTTAGATGTCATTTTCACATGCATTATGCATTTGACCTTTTGACCATTTACATAAACCCTAGGTGCGACCTCGCTTCTTAACTGACACGGAACCTTCACACTGTTATAGAAGTATCGTTATGTGGTGGTAGTGCCTTTCCGAACATGGGTACCCTAGTTAAAACCCCTTTTCCATTTTGGTTCCCATGCCGTTGTTTGTCCTTAAGATTGGGAGTCCTTTGTAGTTACGCCATGACTTTGCGATAAAGACTCATACTCTACTTTGTCATATGCTGGCCATCTCCCATAAGGACTCCTTCTTTTATATCAAGTTGTGATTGCATTGCATCATCCTGCTTGCTGTTTGAGCCTTATGCCGGCTCCCGCTTACTCAATTGTTAGCCTGGTGCCTGAGCACTTTCCATGTCGAGCCCTACAGAGCTTTCATTTTTCCTTCGCAATTTGATGACCTTATGACCCTGAGGGAACACCCCCCCAAGTGTCCACATCCTGCACATGCTTCCTTGCATTGATCATAGGTATGTTCCATTGCTTGGGACTAGTCTGCTCTCCATTTGACACTCGTTTCATCAATTGTTGTACTATAAGAAATTTAATTATTTTTCAAGATTTACCAAATATGAAAAATACCAAAAAAAATCAAATATTCAAAAAAGTCAGACGGGATTATGGTTACTACTTCTAGTTGGTAGCTGTTGTGTCGCCTTTGAACAGAGCATTCATTCCACTCCATACATTATGAGTCGGGACTATAGTTGGACCTTAGGAGTTGTACTTGTTTCTCAGTTTACTCCATCGATTGGTTAAGCTTCCAGTCACTATGGATCCCTTTGTTGATTCCTCCTGCATTGCACAGTCTATATCAAGTCTATGTTTCCTGAGTCTATCCGTTTGCTCATGCTCTTGCTCAAAGAAAGTCCTGAAACCAGAGTCAGCCACTCCTCAGATCTCTTGACTATTGCATGTCGGCCATCCTTATTGAGTCAGTCTGTTTCACTTGAGTTCTTCCCAATCCTTCAGCATAGCTGGTACCTCGTGTTGGTTGATGGGGCAATGCCTTAATGCCCTCCTTCTAGCGAGTTTCATTACGTTGACTTCAACCCATTTCTTCCGGAATTTGAGACTTAGAGTTCAGTTGGGTACCTTGAGGCTTGGAGTCATTAGTGGTAGGTTCTCTCACCAACGACAGTTTTGGGAATACATCAATGTCCCCTGATCGATGGATTCATCTTAGTGTTCGACTTCAACACATCTATTCTCGCTTTGATGATTGTACTCTCTGCCTTGATGCCCATTTTCATTATTGGTGGGTTATCTCTTGTCTGTTGACGGTATACATCATTAACCGGTAATCAGACGATGTCACATTAGGTTCGACCTCAACTCCTCTATTCACTTTATGGCACTTGCATTGTAGCTGATTTGTGTAGAAGACCCCAGGCGATAGCAACATTCAGTATGCTACTTATGATTGTGACTTTACATCTGAGATATCAGCAGTTTGCACCGGTTGTTTCCTTTTTAGCAGGAGACCATATCTTACTGTAGAGGGATCATGGCTATGATCACTTATGACATGTATTCATTATGTATTGCCTATTCATGGACATTGTATCAGATTGTTTTATTATACCGACATGTACTCAGAGATATTATTGTATTATGACAAGTGAGCTGCTCCTTCCACTTGTGTCTCCATCACTCCACTTCTGATATTTATAATGTATTTCGGCCATCGTAGAATCAGTCTCTGACCTCACACATTAGGGGTCATCTGTTATAGCGTAATTTTCCACCCTATGAGCATCAGCACTCTTTTTCCTTCAGGATCCATTTCACTGACTTAGATGTACTTTATGTCCTTCAGAACACACTATTTCCTTTTTTTTTTCTATACGCTAGCTATTACATTTTAGCTAGCGTACCGGTGAGTTGTTCCACTATAGCCCGCGAGTGTGAAGTAAAATGGTAAAAGTATCTAGAAAATTACTTTTTACTCCCGAAAAGAGGTCTTAGGGTGACCTTTGGCCCTCCATTTGCCCTGAAATGCCTCGATGTGTCCTTTCACTTACCTTTGGAAGGTTATATATTGAGCACATATGGCATATGGAAGGGAGGAGAAAGAGAGAGCAAGATAACTCTAGTGGATTTTTGCCATATCTTGAGTCTACACTCATTGATCCTTATTGTTGTGAACCCCTTATGTTCACCTTCCAAACTCCTTTCATAGTTTGAGTTTTCCATTCCATGGAGGATTGAAGTGGTGGAGGCACAAGTGGAGAGACCCAGTTCTTGGTTCAGATTGGTTGCCGACAAGAGCTTGTATCACATTGTAATTCTTATTATTCATTAATAGAAATACTCATATTCTCGTCCATTAATGTTGTGAATGTTGTTTATATTACATTGGGTTGCATTTACTTATGATATCATGGACCATTGCTATTGATGATGTTAATGTCTTTCATATATTATATGCGCTTGTTGTATATTGGCTGTGAAGACTAATTTGCAGGTTCAAGTGCATGAATTGAAAGCTTCAACGGGGATCTACATCAAATGTCCGGATCGAGGTTGGTTATATTCTCCATTATCTTAACATTGCCATTTATATAGCATAGCATTGAGGATTGAGTTATTTTCTGGTAGTCAGCTGTCTGTTGTGGTCTGCCCCAAGCCATAGGAAGTTTTCTCTGTAACACAAAAGCAAGGATGGAAAAGGATAACTCAAGGAAAAGGAGAATGGAGGATTCTCAAGCAAGATGGTAAGTATCTTTTCTTCATTGCTATTAATGAACATACTGATCCAATTTTCCTTCCATTTAAGAGTTTGAGTTTTTCTTATCAAGTTTAGTTTGAATTCTAAAATGGTTAAGATGTTAAGGAATGTTAGTTAATTGTTTCATATCTGACATTGGAACTCAACATTTCATAGTAATATAGCATGTTTAAAGTAGATCTAACCCTACCTTTAAAGCTATTATCAGTTAATATTGGATTCATAAAAGAACACAAACAAAAAAATAAATTAATATTGGATTCATAAAAGAACACATAAAACAAAATAGTCCAAATTGATCATGTTAAAGTTACATTATATATATATTCATCCGATAAATTTCATAAGGGCTGTCAGCTGAATCGGACATTTAATCAAATCAATTAAACTATCATTTATCCCATCATTTATCTCAATTATACAAAATGAATCAAAGACCCTTTTCAAAATAGGTCAGTCTCATATTATTCTTCCATTCTTCTACTATCCTTCTAAAAGTACAACCCTAACAAAAGACCCACCTATACAAACTCAACATAAGGGCCTTGAAAAATAGGAAAAAATCCCTCCCCTAAACTAACAGAAAATGAAAATCTAAAAACAGACAAGTAAAACTAATAGAAAAAATAAAAAATAAAAGTTATCCTGAAAATATCAAGATACTGTGGTGGGTGGGCCGCGTGGTTCCCTCAGTCAAGCTCCATTGATTTTGGCCCTGAGGGAGGCCTGTTAGTTGGAGGGGACTGTCCAAAACCTACCAAAGTCAATGTGATCCTCTCAGCATCATGTTGAGCTCGATTGGTTGTGTAGACAAGGAGCCTTCGCTTCTGTTCAATCAGTTTGTCATTATTATTTTTGAACTTGCGGTTGATGGTTTCCCTGATTCTCTTCTCCATTAACTCCAAGTCCTCTTTGTCACATTTCCCCTCCATCTTCTGTCAAAGCTCTGCTATCTTCTTTTCTAACTACTCCACTCTTCAGTTGTATACATCAATGCTGCTAGTCCTTCCAACAGGGCCATGACTGATACCTTCCGCCATATATAACAAGGAGATAGTCCTGGAGAACTACTGTAACAAAGATTCCTGTACGAGATATCGTTGCCACTAAGTAGAGCACTGGTCGGAATATGGTGCTTTCCCTTTTCAGAAACTTCAAAAACCAAACGATGAGGAGGCTTAGTGGAGGGAGAAACCATTGAATACATATCTAAGTCAGACATCATTTCCGGTAAACACCAAGGAAGAGGGGCAAATGTGATTTAAGGGAGCGGAAATGAACAAAAAACTTGCACGCGAATCGAAATAAATATCTACAACCATCGAAAATAAATATCAAATTACTTGAAAGAGGGTTATAGGACATTACGAGTCAGAGACCCTACGCAAGACCTTACCTTGACCGACCTTTGAAGTGACTGATGGGATAGATTGACTACTAAGGTTCACCGATATAATCAAGGGTAGGTTCCCATTTCACTTTGAAGGGCTATGAAATATTGAACCTTATGCTGACATGTAAAAATAAATCATTCTTTTCGATTGAAAATGCAATAGAACATCAATATTTCATTATCCCTTTTACAAATTTCTTAATATAGTGACAATATTTGCAGTGTTCCTCTCTATAAAATTTAATAATAAATGTTATATTAATATGGGCTACTTAAATAACCCAAGAATCCATATAGAATAAATTTAAAAAACAGATAGAGAAAAAATCTAACAATAAAAATAAATCACTTGTTTGATCAATTATACCAATTCTAGACATTGTTTGTAGATGGGTTTGTAGAAGATATAGTGTAACATGGGAAAAATTCGGTGAAGGAGAGGAAGATATGACCGTAAGAGATAAGGGAAGTTTAAACAACAAGATCAATCTTCCAAGATGGCATTGAGATGAAACATAATTAGGAAAAAAAGGAGTGATGACATTCCATAGGAATAACATGTAAGGTTGGTGTTAATTTTTTACACAACCCATTTCATATTATCTACAGAATTATATTGTTCAAGGTTTGGAAATTGCGAAAAATGGCATTGAGGTTATACAATCTGGGAAGTGTGATTTTTTGTTGGTTTACTAGTGTGGGTAATTCGATACTTTGCCTCCATAAACCAGTCGCATAATGCATTACAAATTTTAAACAATTTGGTTGTGGAAAGTTAAAACCCTACATCTAACTCTATTCTTCACATACAAAATGCTACACATATTTGAAAATCTAATACACAGTGAAAAATTATGCACATACATGTAAATTCATAGCATCCCATCCATATAAGGATCCCACTACATGAATAGTGAGTGAAAATGTTGTAGAAGATGTTTATAAGGAGCCTGCTGGAGGAATCATGAATGCATAGTGAAGAAAATGAGGTGTAAATGACAATGGGGACGAATTACCCAAGATAAACTATGTTTCAAGTTTCACCCCTAGGTAGTTGGGGAATTGGGCATGGTTGCATCCAATTTCTCAAAACAAAACAACAAAAATTGCATCATTCAACTCTATATCTTTTAATATGCAATTTCTAACCCAAATAAACCAATAACCCATATAGAGGAAATTTTACAAACCTAAAGAATACCTAACAATATGGAAAAATAATTTCAAAAATATTTATAACCATGGAGATTGAATTGACAAGTAATCAAACTTCTAATAGAAAAATCAAGGTTGGATGGATATGAAATACAATCAATACAATTTCCAATGAATATAGAGATTGATATATACAAAAGAGGGAGTGAATCTAAAAAATATGTTCATGAATACAAAAACTATTATCTTGAATCACTTCAATAACAAACTTCACTCCTTTAAATCCCTTTGGGAACTTGAAAGTGGATAACAAAGTGCAAAGGTATTTGGAAAATGACTTCCACAAATTACCCATTGGTAATTGGTGGTCCCTTAAGTACTCTAATGTTATTTCAACAATAGTAATCTTCTCATAATATATGGGATTTAATCTTTAAATTGAGTGTGCTTTTAAGATTTATCCATTTCTCAAACTTTGCTTTCAAGTTTTCTACCATTGCATAACCAATTATGATTCCTTCTAAATAATCAAACTATGCAATATCATCTCTCTTTTGAGTTAATAGATTGGATTTGTACTCATCCTTGTTATACATATAACCATTTCCATCCCATGGATGAGGTAAACCAAGACTAATGTAATGTTTTTCTTTATAAAGACCTTTGAATCTAATAATCTCTTCAGCCAATGATTTAGCTTTGTCTTGAGTTCTAGACATCAAGACCTCCTTGGTAATAATTTGGTTGGATATATTTATCATATGAGTCATGTTTTCAACCTACAATTCCTCCAATTGCTTCTTAGTTATACTAGTATTCAGGAAATTTATTATTTCAGCATCCTACTTAGTCATTTCTCCAAGCTGCTTTTTAACATCTTTGATTTCCTTTTGACATGTTTCATACATCTCTAACTCACCTTGTATAATATAAAAATGATCCCATCTATCTAGCATTCCAACTGATATTTTGTCCCAAGGGGTCTTTCTAGTTTTTCTCAACAACTCTTCACCCTAGACATCTAGTTGCATCTTGGTAATTTGACTTTTTAATTCATTTATCTGTGACTCTTAATCATCAGTACCTTTGCACTTTGTTGTTCACTTTCAAGTTCACGAGCAAGGGTCAAGAGTTACTCAAGTTAAAGCTAAAGGATCTTAAAGGGTAACCATAAAATAAGCTAAATCATGCTCTTACAGTAGTATAAATAGGAGAGGAAAATTTTCATCTTCATCAACCAAAATTGAAGAGCTCAAATACAAGAGTAGAGGGTCAAATTTCAGGGAAAGATGAAGTGAAGCAGGCCGAAATTATAGTGGAAGATGAAGTCTTGTGATGATTTCTACTTGGTTTTTTTGTTTTAGGACATCTTGGAATTTTTACTATATCTTTGTTTTTGGTATTTTTTAGACCGTGAAATGTTTATGGGATGGAGACATGTCAATACTTGTGAGTGCCTATTGTAAAAATTTCAGATGTTGATTTGCTATAGATCTAAAGATATGACCTCAGAAAGTTAGGGTTTTTAATAACCTTCAAACATGTAAATTTGGAATTTTCCTTATAATTTTTTTATCCAGGATGTTTTAGATAGTGCCCTTTGGAGGAGATGCAAAATATATCTTTAAGAACACATGCTCAAAATTTCAGATCTTGGTTCGCTATATTTTTTGAAGATATGAACTTGGGAAGACAGGGCTTTTAAATGACTCAAAAATCATATTTAAACAAGTTAGTTTGGCATTTTCACTATAACTTTTGATCCATGAAATTTCATAGAATGAACCTTAGAGGAGATGTCTTAGATATATTGAAGAATATTTGGTAAAAGTTTCATATCTTTATTTGTTACATGTTAAGGTTTATACTTCTTCAATGTTAGGGTTTGTGACAATGAAAAATCAGGAGAAGAAGGATGAAAAAATATTGCATAACTTTCTCATATGGTATCACAATCACAAACTTGTTGGCACATTGGATCAACATACTTAATCATGATCTTGGTAACTATCTGGGTAGATTCTATGATGATCTTGGCATAGATATTATTGTTGATTGTATTGAAATATTCCATGGTAATCTTATTGGCATGAGATCCCTCTTTTGGAATGTACTATGAGGTCTATGATGTAAGGGTTTGAAGGTGCAAATAGATGAAGTCTATTGGTGATTATTTTTGGGATTTGATTACACTCTTTAGAGGAATCTCTCTGGTCTTTCTATACATCTGAAGTATATGTTGGAAGAAGTTGTTGGCATTCTTGGAGGACATATTTGATGAATTTACAGGTTTACATTGTGACATAGATAGTTTTTGTGGCATTATGGCATAGACAATGATTGTGTCATTATGACAAACAAGGAATGTGATAGTGACAACATTACAATGATGATTTGTGACAATGACATATATAGGTATAGGGACAGTGATATAGGTATAAGGACATAGATACAGGTATAGGTTGATGGAGACAGTGATATAACGGTAGTGGAATATTGTTCTTCTTATTCATATCAGGGTGGCAGGATGGGGAAATGATAGGAGATTAAAGTCTCCTTTAGGTTGGTGCTTGTGATCTCAGGGAGTCGAGGCTTCCTTCCAGTTGGTGTTAGTAAAACTATTTAGTTGGCGTTTACTAAGAACTGGAGTCCTATATATAGGTTGGAACTTATGAAAACCAGGGGGTTATAGCCTCCTTCTAGTTGGAGGTAGTAAACTGAGGATTTGGAGCTTCCTTCAAATTGGAGCCTATAAATTAGGGTGTTGGAACCTCCTTCCAATTGGTGTTGTTAAATTAGGGAGTTGGAGCCTCGTTCAAGTTGAATATTGTAAATTAGGGGGTTGGCGCCTCCTTCTAGTTGGTGCTGGGGTGCTTCACATGAATGCAATCTTGTTATTTTTATATAAGAAAAGCATTATGTGGTTTTCTCTTGTTTGTTTAATGTTACATGTTGTACTTCAGGTTAAAAGTGTAAAAAAGTGCTAAATACTTATTCACCCCCCCTCTTAGTATAATTTTCCAACAATCAATTGGTATTAGAGTCAATTCCTTCAAGAGAGTCTGATAGTTGGAACGGAGATATCTAGAGCACATGGATGAACATGAAAGTATCTAATCTGCAGATGGGGTTCGACTGTTCTATGGATCAAATTTTGATCATTGGATTATAAGGATGAGACTCCATTTATAGGCACAAGGTTTTGATATCTAGAAATCTCTTGTAAATGGTTACATCGCTCCAAAAAGACCATAAAAAATGCAGCCATGGAGGAGCTAAGAAATAATAATGTAATGGAAATGGATATCATCTTGCATGGAATATTTGACCATGTGAAAGATAAATTTGGAAAGTGTTCATCAGCTAAATATATATGGGACAAGGTACAAAATCTATACACAAAGGGACCCCATTGTTAGCATTATTTGTGTCCCAAGTACCTAAGAAGATCGGGTAAATAGTTGATGAGGTTTGGAGTCCAAAGAAGGCTTAAAAAGTATAAGGGGAGTAAGCTTACCTTAGGGATCCTGAAAATTTATGCCAATAGGACCAAGCGCTTCAAATATTAAGCAAAGGCACTATAGAATCAACTACATAGGACCCTATCCGATGACCAAGGTGTTATGCGACGGGTGTTGGTTTATCCAGCAATACTGAGAGGTAGGGGGGGAAATCAGTATTGCTGTTTTCAAGCCTTTTATAAACAATTAGTATTATGCACAAGTTAAATAATCATAAGTAACATGAATAAGACAATTAACAACTTGAACACACAGATTTATCGTGGAAACCTCAAAGGAAAAACTAGCAAAGCTTTCTTATTGATAAGCTAATCTTATACAAAATTGTTTTACAGCCACCAACTTGATGGAGAACTCAATATCCTAGATTCCTCTGCCACTACAAAAAGGATGCACCTACACCCATGGTTTTCAACATGATCAACAAACAAGGATTACCTAATAGCCTAATTCTCCATCCATGACTGGAAGGAGGCAACAACCCCCTTAGCAGGACTCAACCTGCCCCAAGCACCCTCTAATTTCTAATAGTTTTAAATTCATTTTTTTTAGATCTTCAATGGCAGCTTGAACTTTTGTAAGGATTCATCTATCTCACTAGCCTCTTTCTTGCTTTTGATATGCAATTACCAAAACTTTAGAGACACCTCTTCATACATTTGACTTGTATGGTTATATATATTTTCAAAGAGCTTTATTATTTGAAACATTGTGCATTTTTAGTAAAATCATGCCTTTTCATAAAAAATATTGTATCATTTTAATGGCATTGATTCATCATTGATATCCATAGTCTTTCAATCTTGCTTTAATTAATAAGGAATTACTATTTTGCAGAGTTAACCAATTTTGGCATTCTCCAAAGTTAGCAATTTGACCAAATTGTTCTCCAAATATACTATTGCCAAACCTCCGTTCAATACAGTGGATGTCAAACCAGCAGTCAACTAAGATTTATAAATATTTCACGTCCGATCCTTTTGATTAACCCTCAAGCATCTTTCAATAGCGAAATGATTCAAAACTGTTGGATCTTCATCAATCCACATCAATGGTGAACTTCAACATGTGCTTAGCTAGATTTGATAAATATTTCGCATCACATCCTGAGATTTAAACTCTGAACAACTTAAACCAGTGAAATTTTCCCACCCAAGATCAACGGTGCACTTGAAAAGTGGATTTTGTGTCACATTCTTGGGTCGAACTTCTTGCATGTTAACCTAGCGAAATGTGTGTGATCCATTGGATTTGATTCCTCTCATATCAATGATGTTCTTTGCAAGTCAACTTCATGGGCTTCATGATTGCGCGCAGGGGATTCAATGCACACAGCGGCTGGAAATGACCAAGGGTGGATATGGAAAAGACGCTAAACAATTGAACAAATCACAACAAAAGTTGCAAATGTGTAAAACCATGGAGGAATAATGATACAGACCCACCTAAAAGAAAATCGAAGGTGGAAAGGGGTTTCAGCGCTAGAAAGTGCACGGTGGTTAAACATGGAAAGGTGGAGTGGAAATTAAACCACTTACTATGTGAAAAGTGTTGGTGGAGTCTGCTATGAAAGGTGGTAAAAGTTAAACCGCTCATCGCAAGTTCTGAAACCACCTAAGCATATGTTATATAAAGGGTTAATGTGTGAAGTTTGGAAAAAGGCATGTGTTGATTATTTCCTGGAGGAGAAGAAGCCATCGAAAACATGTCACTTCTCTTCATCAACAAGCACATAAGTCAACCCTAGCGTTATCCTATTCGTAATCTCACTTCACAGGTAGCTCGAAACCCTCACTTTTCAGAGTTTGTTTCCCAAATGGAGAAAATTGAATCCCTTGTTCTGTTCAATGAAAGTTTAGATGAAAACGAGGAGCTTGTAGTTGACAGGGAAAGGGATATTTTCGACCCTATTTTTTCTATGGGTAGTATTTCGCAGTCTAAAGAGAAATTAATGGAGTTTAATTCATAGGGAAATGATGTATTTAATGGTTTGGTTATTTTCTGTATTATTTTTTTTTCGAATAGAACCTACACTTCCTTGAATTCGTTGGTTGGTGTGTGGCGAATTATTCATAGGCCGAAAGGGTAATCATTAGTGTAAATACAACCAAGATTTTATGCTAACTCAATGCGTAGACTATCTGTCAGGTTCTAGGTTTACCTAAAATATTTCCCAAAATCCTTGAGTCGTCTAACAAATAAATTTGGTAAAGTTTTATATAAATTGTAGTCCGGAAGAAAAAGAAAAGTTTTTCATTACAAGTATTGAAAGATGGTCAGTCGCATGAAAACCTATCCTTCCCTTTCAGTATTGATGTCTTTCAGCGATATACCTAGTTATTTTTGTCCTTGTCGATTCAAATTTTAGGTCTAGATAGTGATAAGTCAATCATGGAAGTTATTTTAGGTTTCCTTCTGCAAGTCATTTTACCCGAGTCATAGTCGAGTCTAGTATGTGGTTTTAATTTTGATGAATTCCTAGCTGAAGCGATTCATGTCCAGTTGCTAAATTTCAACGAGTTTAAGCATTTCAAATATCAGTCATATCTCCTAAACCTGTTCTTGTGTTTAAATATTTATGAATTGAAGTTTCTTGGAACCATTTTTTCTCATGACCTTCCTAAACAGATCAATATGTTTCAATTCATGAATACAGTCATGGAAGAAGTTTATATAATTATTTCTATTGCTGAATTTCCCGAGTGTTATAAGAAATGGAAGAAATGTTGCAGCCTACACCGGAAGTCCAAACAGGTGATTGGCTCTTGTATAAAGAACATACTATAATTATCGTATGGTTTTACTTGAGCACCATATCTGTTTCCAGCCTTTTTAACACTAAGGATTTTTTCCTTATAATTTATTAGACAAAGGTTGCATTCAGAAGAAGAACATTTCAGCGTTTTCAAAAAATCATCAAATGTGAAATTCCCTCTTAAAGTTGGTCCTTTCATCATTAAGTCTAATGAATACCTATCTATAGTAGAAAAATTATTGAATATCATGGATTTCCAAGAGGTTGAAAGGATTAATTATGATCCTTATTAAATTATATCAAAAAGGAGACAACAAAATAGAAACAAGGATTTTGATCATCAAACAGTTGAAGGATTAAAAGAAATGTAAAATTTATTCAAATTTGAACAAGATAAGAAAGAAGTGAATATGGAACAAACAAGCAATTTTGCAATGTTGGTTAAAACACCATCTAAATCTGATAGCACCAATAAGAGAATTATTTCAGAAGTTGATAGTATAAAAGTCGATGAAGAGGTTCCAAGAAAGAAATCAAAAGTGGAACAGCAAAAGGAAATTATTAGTATGGATGAGCGAGATTTAATTGTTCCAGAAAGAACTATTTTGATTCCACAACCACTTGTAAATATTCAGCAATATTTTTTTTCAAAAAAGAAGGAATCAGGAAGTAACTCTCAGTATAAGTCTAGATTTGATTTCCTTTCACAATATTTAGAAAAAAAGAAGCATTATTTGGTAGAAACTCAAAAATTGTTCCCTCGAGCAAGAAAGTTAACAAAACAAAAAGTTTCCCTTCTTACAGTTAAGGATCTAGAAAGAAACACTATAAGGTTTGCAATGGTGAACGATGAGAATGTTTCTAAAATGGAAGTTAAGCTTGATGAGATTGATATAACCTATAAGATTCAATTGCATAGACAAACAAGAGATGCCATGTATTCTGATTTATTACAATCCACTTTAAAAAATTCTAAATTGCAGTCCATGATAGAAAAGATGGAGAGTCAATTGACGCAAGAGAAGAAAAAAAACAAAAAAAAAATTGTCCAGATTAAAATACTACAAATGGAACTTGTGACTGTGGGATCTGATCCAGGGAACACTCAGTGTACAAAAAGGATCCTTGATGAAAAAGAAAATACCATTCAAATGATCAAGAAAAAAATGAAGGTGGCAAATAATAAACATGTGCAATCTCAAGAGTTGACAGCATTATAGCAAGAAAATGAAGCCATATATCAAGAAATGATGGATCACAAAGGTAAAATGTTAAAGTTACAAGATGAAAAGAAAGGATTTGGAAAAATAAAGGATTGAATTATTGTCACAAATTTCAGTGTTAAATACCAATCAGATTGAAACTGTGCAAGTTCCAGAGAAGCCAAGGGATCAATCTATATGTACGGATGAAGGAAAAATGGATAAGTCCTCAACAGACGAACCGACCAGTTCTATGTCACAAATTAGTCTAAAATGTCTAGAGATAGGAGAGTTGTAAGCGGAAAACCAGAAGTTGAAACATGAAGTAAATCAAAATTCTGAAGAAAAAAAAACTTTGAGTGATAGAAAACATTTGCAAAAGAAAGTTGATGAATTCAAAGATAGATTGACAGGTAAGTTTCCATTACAAGGATCTAAACACCTTATATGGGATGCGATACCAGTGGAAGACACCAAATTATGGTCACATTTGAATTTTATGGAAGATAAATATGCTATAGAAAACATAGCTCTCTAGTGGTGTAAATTTGAAAACGAGACATTAAGAAAAAGGCCTTCAGAATAAACTCAAAATACAATCAATTTTTTAAACACTCTAACTCAATCAGATATGCAGAGTTTTGGAATCAAAGACAAACTAGCAATACTCATTTCGGAAACAAGAATTATTGGAAAGCATGATCGTGTTAAAGAAGTACAAGATAAAGCGCAACAGATGCTCCTTCAAGTTCAAAATTTTAAGGAATTATTTCAGGGGCCTTTGAAAATGGTCTACCTTATTTTTTGAGTGACGATGGAAAATTAATGACTCAAAAAAATTATCATAGTTTGATAGTGTAAGCTCGTATGGATCACTTGAAATTTGAAGGTTTGGTCAAAGAATTAACTGGAAATACAATAATTGATAAATTGACCGATGATTTTGAAATATTTGATCAATTTCTAATGATTAAGAAGGATCTATCAACTATATGTTACACAACATGCATAGAACTGGAGGTGATGGTGAAAGAAATGATGGATTATGAAATCCCAAATCAAGATCAATGGAAAATTGTCGAAATTTTTGGCAAAACAAAATACAGGTTATATCAGGAATGAATATTTAGGTGTCTTAATTTGAAATGAAGTTATGGTTCCTTTGGTAACTGCCCAAGTGTTACATCAGCCCAAATCAAAGCAACACAATACTAGCTTGGTCGACAACAAAACAATTGTTCCTGAAGTTTAGAGATTTCTTTGAAATCTCTATTTTTAGCGAAGAATCGGTTAGGGTTTATTCAAAGAACATTTTGTATAAATTTTGATTTTACAAAGTAATCAGGGTTGTATACGAGAGCAAAAAATACATTGATGTAATATTTTTTGAATACTTTAATGAAGAGAAGAAGTACAGGTCTATCGGAATCACAAGCTTCATATGTTGTTGCTTTCTTTAGTATGTTAATTTCTCTTTTGTGAAAGTATTTCATGTTACACTATATTATCATTTTTCCTCATATTTGACTGAACTACGTGAGTTATAATTCATTGCATATGATCTGATTCACACATTTAGATATTGTCTATGTTCTTTCTTCCAAATTAATGCAGAATTTAGCCCAGTTAGATGCTCTTTTTTTTCAGAAGGAAAAGAGCCTCTTTCTATTCATATTTTGAATCAAAGAAACTACACATATTCTTTTCCATAAAAGACAACGATCATGATAATCATTTGTTACATGGGAAACATATGTGTCTCCCAAATGGCCACTAGTCCTCGTGTTACACATGTTTTTATCTCATAATAACCATGTTTGTCATCTTCCATCCACATCAACATTTAGCATTCCATATCAAAATCAATAAACCAAAAAATATGTATCTTTGCAATTTAGATAATATTCTACCGTATTATACAACTATTTTAATTAATGTATCGAAATAATATTGTCTAAAAAATCCTTCCCTACTTAGTATATATTGATGTCTATTTCATCCAGCACCTAGTGTTTGTGAAAACGGAAGAAATGAGCCCTTCCTTCCTCCATAATGAGACCACTTTTTGATAGCCTGTATACCTACATGTTATAGATTCTGCTTGGATGTTTATAACATATATATTCAAAATTCTTGTGTAAATGTGCAATCCTTTGTTGCCAAGCTGTCAAATTTGAAACCTATAATATGCAACTGCCATTGATCCAATTTATAATATCTCATGAGTTACCAAAATTGTTGATCATGTTTGAACCCATATTTTGTTCTATTGTTAACAATCCCCATAATGCAAGGGTTTTTGTTATAGTGTTGCTTCCCATTCCACATCCAAATGAAATCTCCATGTGATGTTCTTGATCCATGAAAAAAATGCATCCTTCCCCACATCTTTCCAATTGACTTGCTCCGTCAAAATAACCCACAGGAAAATTTCTAATTTATAATTGGGAGGTCAACTGTTTTTTTCCTTATAACAGGCATCTTGTAACCTCTGATCAATTTTAAGATGGTCCCAGTTAGATGCTCTGTGTTATTAATGTATTGTTTTCTTTAATCTTCTATCACTCCTAAAATTTCTATTTGTCTAGACAAATGATAGCTACTTTGCATCTGTGAAATATTTATCCTACCACTGGGCTCTTAAATAATTTTGATAAATGTGTGTGTTGACTCCATACCCAATGGATTTTGTTTTTTATTAAAACAATTTGTTAAACTGTATGTTATAACTATAGATATTCCCATTGTTTTAAAAAGGTGAACCGTTATGAGTGACCATTAGATAGCATATAAAAAAAAATATCCCGACTACCGACTTCCAACGAGAAGGGTCGGGCGACCCTTCATTTATGACAAAAAATAGAAGAATGAACGACCGACCCTTCCTATATTGTAGGATTAGTAGGAATAAGTAAACAAGAGAAGGATTGGGAATCCCTTATTATATCCTCAAAATACCAAGAATATCATGAAGAGAAAGGATCGATCGCCCCTTAGTTTAGTAGAGAATTTTGAACACCTATATCCAACAATTCACCTATATCCAGAATTGTAAACACAAGAAGGATCGATCGACCCTTCTTGCAATATCGAATTGTAAAAATATTTAACGTACGAAGGCTAGGTCATCAATTCATTTATATTAAGAATTTTGAACACTGGAAGAATACTGAGCAGGAGAAGGGTCGGTAGACCCTTCATTTAGAAGAGAAATGTAAAAATATTTAATCTACGAAGGATGGGCCGACAATTCCCGACTTCCGACTTCCGCTGTAAATAGTAGGTATCGGTACATCAACTAAGTTATAACATATAAAAAATATTTGTCCCAACTTCTGTTTTTCGACAAGAAGGATTGACCGCCCCTTCGTTGAGTAGAGAATTGTGAATGGTTGTATCCAACAATTCACCTATATCCAGAATGGTTAATATAAGAAGGATCGACCGACCCTTCTTGCAATCTATAACTATTATGAAAATAATAGTGGGAAGAAGAAGGGTCAGTCGCCCCTTCATTTAAGAGGGAATTGTAAAAATATTCAACCTACGAAGGATAGGCTGTCAATTCATGTATATCCATAATGGTGAACACTGGAAGAATACTCAGCACAAGAAGGGTTGGTTGACCCTTCATTTACAAGAGACATGTAAAAATATTTAATCTACGAAGACTAGGTGGACAACTCCCGACTTCTGACTTCCGCATTAAATAGTAGGGATCGGGACATTGGCTAATTTATAACATATAAAAAAATTTATCCTGACTTCCAACTTTTGACAAGAAGGATCAAAATACCCTTCATTTAGTAGCGAATTATGAACACCTATATCCATCATTTCACCTATATCCAAATGGTGAACACAAGAAGGATCGACCGACCCTTCTTGCTGTTGGAATATTTTATATTCCTTGGAAGGTAATAATGTATTTGTATTATGTCAGAAGATATCCACAATCTTATTTAAAAGAGTAATACATTATATCCCATATTCATTATGGTAAAGTATACTCTTGATATTCATTATTATATAAAGAGATGTTATTATGGATAATTATATTATCCCACATGTAATATGTGAGAGTAATTCCTCCTCATCTCTTGGTATATAATAGAGTCAAGGGATTCATTCACATTCATCCACTGTGGATCATATCATCATGATCTTTACTTATTCACACCAGTATTGTTATATTGTATTGGGGTTATTAACACTGCTCTCTTGTAAGCTTGAGGAAGATATTCTGGAGATAATAGAAGACTACCTTCCCATGGGCGTAGCCCAATTAGGTGAACCACATATATCCGGTGTACTCTTTTCTCTTGTTATATTTTCGTACTTATTGTTGATATATTATTGTTTTTCATAGATAGGTAAGCTAGTTTAGCTAGATCCCTATCTCTGACATGGGCATTGTTTATTTCTTGTAGATTTGATTTCTATTTGGTATCCATTAGGCTTCTCTTCAGATCTGGGCATGTTTCTACATTTTTTTATTCTAACCCTAACCTTGTTGTAAAGTTTTTTGCATAAATATTTCAAGGGTTTCTTGAATTTTTTTTGTAGATCTATATCATTTTCTGATTCTCCTCAAGCAGATCTATCTTCTAGTTGTCAAAACGACAATTTTGAAGCCTCAATGTGTATGTGCTAGAATGGGTTCTAAGGTTAACAACAGAGGCTGAAAACCCAGACTGAAAGGCTTCAAAAGACTCTACGCAAGAGAAATTCTATCCCCATCCTGTTTGGTGTAGTTAACTCCCACGGATACAAAGGCCTCTGCTGGCACTTATGGGGTTCGATCTTGGAAGGATCTGTCTTCCTAAGAAGGAAGATCAGAGTGTCTTGATTCAAGAGTGGATCTAAACCTAAGACAACTCTACCTTAAAGGAAATCTAAACTAAGTTAGATCTAGTCAAAAGGAAGTGTATTGACTGTGTTCAAGGTAAATTGGTTTGAGTTCTAATAAGTCATTTCACCAATTTAACATAAATGTAAAACTAGATCATTAACTTACTACTTCAAAATAAGATCAAGCAATGAAAATTACTGACAATAGCTTAAAGATCAAGCATATCCAAGGTTACCCTGTAACTGTTATGCTAATTGAAAAATTAACATGAATTATTGACTTAATAGTTTATGTGAATAATTTGCAGAGATAGATAAATATTTTAATCAAATAAATTCAATTAAAACATAACTACACATAGACCATGAATTAAGAAAAATCCAACTCAAATATCAATACATTAATGATTAGTTGCAAAATCAACAGTATTGATTGATAATTAAGGTGAAGAAATCAGACATCATCAAATAAATTTGAAAACATAAACCAAGAGGATGCCGAAAGAAACTAACTTTGATTCATTGGTCTGCAAAAAATTACATGATCACAAGTGAAACAACATTTCTCTAGTCCTTCTCTGGCGATTATCTCCCCCTCTTCCCCATGAGACTTATATCACTTTAAATAATAATTACAAAAATGGTTACAAAGGATAGCTTTCCCATGAAAAAATAGATTTACAAAAGAAGACTATTCTAATCATATCATTGTAGAGAGTGGTTCATACCGAATGTTCACAAAATTTTCAAAAGATGCTCATCATAGAATTTCAGGGAAATATACCGTAATGTGAAGGTTAACCACAGACTACTAGCTGTATGTGACAGACAGTAAGGGAGCTGGAAAATATTTCTTAGAATATTTATGATGATCAACAATGTTCTCGAAAACTTAAAACTCGGCCACTTGTTCCTCCTTCAAAGGGATTAATGTAGTGATAGGTTCTTCATTGATTATAAAATCCTGGATAATGGTATTGTCTCAATCAGTTGGATTTTCAGTGATCTTCCTTTTCTTCTTCCGAGGGAGGTGTATGCAGATGGATTGATTCTCAGGTTCTTCTTCACTACCGCTGATTTCATCAAGAACACCTACATCAAAAGGTGGCGACATAGGTTATTGATATAGAAGAAGTTGAAGTTCTTTCTCTTCACAAAATCTAACCGAAGATCTTTGAATTCACTGCATCTTGCTCATAATATCGAACAGTTAGAAGGAAAAATTTTGAAAATCAACTAACAAGACTTCTCTTATTAGATTATGATGAACGTCCGTAATTTAAAAGAGAACAATAAAGATTCCAGGAATGGCTGAGCGTAATGAATTGGCATAATTAAAATCTTACGGTCTGGAACTTGCAATTATCACGTCTATCTTGAAATAACACATAGCATGCGCTGACAGGGATCGGATTAAGACAGGATAAGATTGCAATAATTCACGTATGATTAATGTCAAATATTAACACATGATCAATTACAAATTAGTTGAGTCAACGATTATCAGTTCATAAGTAGCCGCAGGTGAAAAACCCAGTTTAAAAATATGATTGCAAATAAAAAATGGTGAAGTAAAATAGAGAAACAAAATGTTCATTCAAAACAAAAACAATCCAATATCGACCGTAGGATCAAAGTGAATGAACTGTTACGATTAATCACGGAGGATGCCGAAGAAAATTGTGGGCGTTTATTTTTCAAATGAATACCTCCTTCCTGCAATCCCCAATCCGCAAGTTGTGGTTTGCGAGATGACCAACTTTTAGGAAAAACCTATGCTTTCCGCAATCTCTCAAAAACACACAAAATCAAGGGAATTTTCAAAAGGAAAAATTACTAACTTAATCAAATCAAAGCAAAGCAATGAAAGCATGATGAAAACCCCAAAATGACCATGGAATTTGATCATTTTCTTTACATATAAAAATTTGGGGCTTCCATGTTTTCTAAAGAACATGGGATCTGTTGTTCCTACAACAAATGGAGACTGGCTAGGAAGAACCAGTTATCTCTTTTTATCAAGCAAATTACCACCCTTAGTCATGTGACAGAAGAAGAATATTTTTACTATGTGCCCGCAACATGAAGCCATAATACAAGTACATTCAGAGACAAATCCTCTCTGATCTAATCACTTCTTCCATAAAGGGAGGATTGGGTGAAGAAATTAAGAACCTAAGGAGACCAAGTTCAGTCATCGAACCGCTCATTAAAGGTCCAAACTTAAGCTACACCAATCAAATAGTGAAGAGAAATGCATTAAAGTGCATTAATTCTGCTTAAAATATGCTAAGTTGTACAAAAAAGCTTTAAAACTATAAAAAGTGGGTTTTTGAGTGAAAATAATCTAAAATAAGGAAAAGGAGCAATCCCACATTGATAAGAAAAGCTTGAAGACCCATTTCCCAATGCTATATAAGAAGCGCATTTGGGGCATGGCAGAGAGGACAAAAGGAGAGCAAAGGCATGCTGGAGAGATTCTGAAGGAGTTGGAAAAGCTGAAATTCTTCAAAAGCAAGGGTGGAGAAAAAAAAACTCATGGAAATGGAGGAGGGATTCATAGCAAGATCCATGGAAAGGATGTACCTCTTAATTGTTTTGATATGAAATGATTCAAGTTTGTCCCATTTGAATGTTTGAATGTTGCTTATCTTGTGTGATTTAGATTTTCAAATGGCATTAGATCTTAGCTTTGCTTATCATGTTTGATGAATGAATGTGGATATTACTGATAACTTGTGATAATCATTTTCATTTACTGACATAGAAGCTCACCACTTCTTAATAAAATAGCTTGATAATATGCTGATCTAAGCCCTACTTGCATACTACTTCATCTATTATCAGATTGGCGACTTCGTGGCTTGAAATCTCTTGAAATTTCTTGTTTTTTCTTCAATTTTTGGTGTTTCTGATCTTTCATATATACACATTTGTGACTTAAATATCCATTCAATACCTTAATATCTAGCTTAAGAGGCTCCAAACCAGCCTCATTACCCTCTTAAACCAGCAAAATCCTTAAAAATTCATTCTAGATCTCATTTTTTGTGCGTTCTAGATCTTGTTTTTTGTGCATTCTAGATCTCATTTTTTTTTTGGGATTTTGTAGCCTTTAATGCTTTGCTTTGCTTCCTTTTGAGTGGTTTTGTTGTATGCTTTGGTTTAGGATCTAATTAACTTGAATTTCCATCCTCCTTTGATCAGATTGGATCCCTCCTCTAATCATGATTTTTGGTTTAATGATTCAACTCTTTATGTTTCCATTTGCACATCTTAAGCTAGTTTGCTGAAATATTTTTTGTTTGGATCTTTTTGGAGACCTTATTTGTGCATTTTTAGCCTTGATTACAGATTATTTTTCTGCTTAATATCAGTATGTTACTTGTGTGAAGAAATTTGAAAAGCTGTACATGATTTGGATTAAGATCTTTCTCATTGGAATGACCTTCCAAAAACCTTTAAAAATACCTAAATCAGCATCTCTTTTTCAATTTTTTTAAAGTTGTAATAAATATACTCTCTAAAGGATATATTTGCTGATAGATCCCTGTTTTGACATCAATAGGACTGATATTTACTTTAGTTTGTGTCTCCTTCACTTATTTGCAAACCTTCCAAACACATTCATTCAAACTATCTTACATCATGAACTAGTTTTGTGAGATCTTGTTTTAGTTCCATTTGGAGGTCTGATTTTTTGCATTTGCAGACTTGCTTAAGGATATATTTGCTGATAGATCCCTGTTTTGACATAAATAAGACTGATATTTACTTCAGTTTGAGTCTCCTTCACTTATTGGCAAACCTTCCAAACACATTCATTCAGATTTGCATATCATGAACTAGTTTTGTGAGATCTTGTTTTGGTTCCATTTGGAGGTCTCATTTTTTTTGCATTTGCAGCCTTGTTTAGGGATTCTTTTTATTTAGGATCATCTTATTACTCATGTGAAAATAATTTTGAAAATTGTGGACAATTGGGATTAAGATCTTTTCATTTAAAATCTCCTTCCAAAAATACCTAATAATGGCTTAATGTGTCAATTCTTTTTTTGTTTCCTTTCAATTTGTAATAAGATCTACTTGCTTACAAACATATTTGCTGATAGATCCCTGTTTTGACATGTTTAGGCCCGATCTTTACTCTAAATTGATGTCTCCTTTACATACTTGCAAGTACCAAAACTTCCAAGCAAATTAAAGAATTGCTCAAGACAAACACTTTAAGGACCTTTAAAACTTTGAGATCACATGCACATGTTGATTGGAAACATTAAACCAAAACATCAACCATACACATTTGAAAGCACCATTCCCACATATTTGCATTTGAAGAACAAACTTTGAACATCACATGTTGAGATCATTTGAGAGTAATTTCTTTCCAAAAACAGAAATAAACTTTAATTAGTTGCATTTTGTTTTGGAGTTAGAATATTTTCATAATTTTCATGCACAATTAGAGAGAGTTGCATCTTTAGAGTTCAGTTTTCTTGAGATATATTGTGTATGAGCCACCGTATCCTCTTCACTCGCACCTTATGGCGATATTGTGAATGAGAAAGTGGATCTCACTTGTAATAGTTTAGGAGTTGATTTTTTCAAGCATCTCATATCGAGCCACTGTATCCTCTTCACTCACACCTTATGGCGATCTTGTGAATGAGAAAGTGGACCTCACTTGTAATAGACTAGATTTCAATTTTTACATATGATTCCTGAGCCACCGTATCCTCTTCACTTGCACCTTATGGCGATCTTGTGAATGAGAAAGTGGATCTCAAGTGTAACAGAATAGAACTAGCTTTATTTTGTCACTGAGATATCTGTTTGGGTTACATTGGTCATAAACATCAATTATTAACCATATTTCAGAAGAACTGTGCATGAACATACAAAATCTAGCAAAAAAATTTCATGTCTGAAAGAAACTCCTAAACCTCTAACTCTTCCTTAATTTAGAACATTCATCGCATTGAAAGGTAGAGTAGTGAGCATTTTGCATTGTTTGGTTCACTTTTCCCTTTTCGAGTCAAAACACCACCAGTTTCACTTCCACTCCTGAAACTAAGCAAACTATCATTAAAAATTTGGCGCTTAATCTAAAATTGACCAAATTTTGATTTTCATATCACCAACAAGTTTAGGTTAGTGCCTTGGATTAGGTTTGGAGAGTTAACACTCCTAGGCTGTAAAAATTTGAAACTAGCATTGATTAATGAGAGTTAAATCCATTAGTAGCATGAAACGCTTGTCGGGAAAACACTTCTAAACCATGCGTCAATCATGAGGTCAATCTAGATAAGTAAGGGTGGTTCCCCCCATCTTGCTTGTTTAGTGGGACATGAGCTCATCAAGGAATTCTATGTGAAGTGACAAGTCCTCGGGGGTGACATCACTTTTCTAGAGTACCTGGTTATGAGAGTTGTCCTAGACTTACAACTATTCCGCCCGACTATTAATTGTGAAGTGGTAACTTTAGTTGCTATTCACAGGATATCACATAGGATATTGTGAGTGGGGGACACTTGCAGTACCTGAGATATACTTTGGAACTTTTACTCCTTGGGAGGGTGATTGGTCAGGAACCAACACTTGCACCCCTGGCGATTAAATTTTATTGTAACTATTTCTCATACCTTTGCTGCTATCAATTGTTTGAGGCTTGATATGCCTTAACAGCTACTAGTTTTAGAAGAACCTCCAATCTAGCTTTTTACTGAGCCTCGTCTCTTTGGAAAAGTAGTTTTCTTGCTTGGATCTATAGGACTTTTTACTGTGTGGGAACTTTTTCTTTTTATTCAGCCTAGACTTCCTTAGTATTGTTTGATTAACAACATCATTTTAAACACATCCTTTTATCAAGTTCTTAGAAGTGGCAGCAACTGAATATAGACATAATTGATGATCTTACTCTAGTTGAAATTGAAACATTGAAAAATCACACAAATGCTCATGTAATTCCACCTTTGATGAGTCTTTCAAAACCAGTTATACTTACTATCCATGAGTCACTGGGTGATATCAAACCTCTTTTTGAAAGTTTGAATGACATGCAAAATTCAACAAGTGACCCTATGGCTTCATTAGGAGCACAAGGGACTACATATTCGCAACATCAAACAGTTGTTGGAGGTATCAATACTTCCAATTTGGCCTCTACATCAATCCCAACAATTAATATACATGTTAGTAGCACAAGTTCAACCAACACTTCAGTGCTAGTTGGTACAGTTTCGGGTTCCAATCCCGGAAGTATATCCACTTCATCTGCAATAAACCTTACTGAAGGGTGTGCATTACCAAACATTTGTTTTCCATATGGTTTGGCTAATAAAGGTGAAAACACACAAGGAGTAAATGAAAATCCTCTTTGTATGCCTAACACTTATCTAAATTCTACTTCTAGGGGAAACCCTTCACCATGGAATCGTAATATTCCTAGTGGAAGCAATGAACCATGGAACATTTATGCCAATTGGGGATATGCTCCTCCGATTAGTGGAAATTCCCTAGGGGGTTATCCTCCGACTTATCCTAGCACAATTCCTAGCGGTAATCCACTTATCAACCCCATTCTGCAATGGAGTGGGGAGGTTTCAGGGAGTATCTAATATTCTTGGGGCCCACCTTCGCAAGGAGGAAATCAACCTTGGAACGCTTATCTAAATCAAGAATACAATCAATGGTTTGGACAGATTCCAAAAACTAACCAATCTTTTTGGGGCCTACCTCCACAAGGGGGAAATCCATCCATCCATCCTGTTCCACCATGGAGTGGACAACATTCAGCAAGTAACCAATATTTTTGGATGCCACCTCTGCAAGGAGGAAGTCAACCTTGGAATGATTTTCAATACCAAGTTCAACTTCCATGGTGTGGTTGGGATCTAGGAAGTAACCAATCTTCTTGGGCCCCACCTCTGCAAGGAGGCAATCCACCCATTGGTCATGTTCCATGAAGTAGCCAATATTCTTTGGGTCAATCTCCTCAAAGGGGAAACCCACCTTGGAATTCTTATCAACCCAAGGACCACAACAATGGAGTGGTCATGTTCTATAAAGTAACCAATTTTTTTTGGGCCTAACCCCGTAAGGGGGCAATCCAACCATTAACCCCATTCTGCAATGGAGTCGTTAGGTCCTAGGAAGTAACCAATATTTTTGAAACCAACCTGCGAGACATGTGTTTGATCCAGCTAGGCTGCCAAATGGACCTCATGCCATGGTATGATGGATTCCCTTCACCAACTTGAGCAGATTACCCAACATTTGGGACAAGTTTCTATTCAAAATTTGCAGCCCACCGCTGGCCAGAAAATACAGGAACCTGCTAAAATGTCCAACAATTCTATAATCCTCATAGTCTCATCCATAGACCTGAGAGGAAAGAAGAAGAAGTATAAGGGTAACCAAAGTGCTAATCCTTCCCAGAATTCTGAAATCCTTATAGTCGAGTCCAATGACCTTAGGGAAAAAAAGAAGAAATACAAGAGTAAGCAAAATGCTAACTTTGGGAACAAAGATGCACCAACTATGCTTCAATGCAATGGGAAACAACAACCCACTATTTTGACACTGGTACCCCCGCTAGGGGGAAACCATCCAACCCCCCCACAAGGGGGCAGTGACCCCAATGCCAATGTCTTCATGTGTGATCATGAGATGAACAATCAAACAAGACTTGCTTCTTATGATGTCTCTCCTAGTACATCAGATCAATCGGTATCACAGCCAAGGGGTTCTCTCTACAATGAGAAACTAGCCATAAACTTAGTACCACACCCTCCAAAGGTGTTCTACGTAGAACAATGCATAATCCTAACACGTGAGCTGCTCATAACGATAATGTTCTTGAGGACCTAATTCAAGCACCATGTGCCATGTCGACCTTGGGGGTATTGCAATGTCATCCTGCACAAAGAAAGGAACTATTGTCTACAATTAGCGCTATTGATCCACCCGATGCGACTTTGATCACATCAGACATAGACCATTCAATATGTAGGATCCTTTCTGAAGTTGCTTTTCATATTAAAGTAACGACTCATGGTAAGAACATTTGTCTAACCATAGTAGATGAAGGGACCACAGCTTGTGTAATGTCATTTAAATGTCGGCAAGAATTTGGATCACCCCTATCTATCGTAGAAGTTTCATACCAAGCTACTCAAATAGCTTCGGCAGATTCAGATCAAAATCTTCCCTTGATGGAGGAATATGATTCGGTCACTTGGCCTATTTGGGCTGTGATATCTCCCATCTCACATGATTTCTTGGATTACATTTTATCATCAGATGAAGATATCCCTGAAGTTGTGAACATTTGGTTGCACCCACCTTAGGACATCTTTTGTGGGGCCACTAGGAGCATAATTGGATTAAATCTACCCAAGTATAGGAGCATGATTTGCATGTTCCTTGATCTAATCTGGTATATTTGGAAGCTTGCATATAAGTTTAGGCTATCCCTTTGTGAAGATGCATTTGAACCTTTTGCATCCCAAACTCGCCATAGGGTCAAACCTGTTGTAAATCGGTGGGTCATCCCTCATATCTGTATTTTCCACCATTCCAACAAAAGAGCCTACCGAACATGGCACACCCCAGTCAGCACCCCATTGTCATTTTGGTGTCCATGCTAATTTATTCTCATAGACCTTGGAGCCCTATTAGTCCCATCATGACTTGGAGTCTGAGACCACATATTTCTCTTTCATACATTTCTGACCATATCCTGATGGGCTCCCAATTGTTTGTCATTTTACATAAGCATGTGTTAAAATATCCAATTGAACATATGTGCCAATTCCTTCATTGCTTATTGCTTATGTTGCGTATTTTCCTTTGCAGTCACTTTTTGTTACAAGATTCCTATAAACCATTACTTCTGTGTATTTGACCCATCCCCATGGAGGAAACATCTATAAGAGTGTAGATAACTAGATCAACCCTTGTTTGCAATATGGATCTTTTCCTTGGCCTGACTCATACCCTTGAAATTTAGGTGCATGCCCTTGAGACACTCGTTTCCTCTAATGTATCATAGCATGCTTTATTCCTTTTTCAAGCTAATAAATGAAAAAGGTTAAAAAAATTGGAAAACACAAAAATCCAAAAACGGAAGAGACTTGAATCACTTCATATTATAAAATTCGAAGAAAATTGCAATAGTTAGTCCTGGTCGCCCTTGAGCACGGCACATCATTTTGTATCCGTTGTCAGTACACCATCTACATTTTACTTAGGAAACTATACCAGTATTTTGAGCAGATCTCCACCAATGGGTTATCCTTCCCATCGCCAATGGACCTTTCGTTAATGCATCTGTCATTAGCGTATTTCATTAAGGTCGGTTACTCAAAGTCCTATGTTTCCAAGTGTCCATTCTGCATCGTGTTATGCGTTCAAGGGAATCTCAAACCGAGTTGGAAATTCCTCAAATATTCCTGACCAATCATGTCAGCCTTCCTTGTGTCGGTATACAGTGTTGGATCTCGCAGTTCTACCAAATTATATCAGACTATTGATATTTGTTTCATATCGGCTGATGTGGGATGCATCAATGCCCTCCTTCCAATGGATTTATTCCTATCGACATCAAATCATCATCTAGGACATGGATCTAGAAACCCAAGATTACCTTGGATCTTGCAGTCATTAGTGGCAGGTTTCCTCACAAATGACAGTGGGTATACATCAATGACCCCTGATTATTTGACTCTACAAGTGTTCGACTTCAGAAAATCTATTCACACTTGCTAGTTTGTACTCAGTACCTTAGAGTCCATCATCATTATCGGTGGGTCTCTTCGCATCTGTTAACGGTATACATCAATGACCAGTAATCAGATAGTGTTTTATTATGCTCGACATCAGATCATTTATCCGCATGATATAAACTCCCTGTCATTTATCAAGGGTGCATCTTCCTTAACTTATGTTGATAAGGTTTTACTTCTGGTTTCATTGGTATATTATGTTGCATGATACTGGTGTCAAAAGTCTTGAGTTCATCATATGTCAATGGAAAGACATCTTTGAACTCCTTGCAGAGTTTGATAAAAGCCCTCTTCTCCTCAGCAGGGCAATCAACACCTAGATTGATGAAACGAGGGTCATGTTCAGTTCCTAGGTTGACTGGCTCATAGTTGAGGGATGAACTTGGGTCTTGTAGTTGGTCTTTTGCTTGAACTTATCTTGCAGATCATAAGATTTCTCCAGGTTGATAAATGATTTAGGGATAAGGTTGGAAGGATCAGACAGAGACTTCTCATGCTTATCCTCATCTATTGCGACATCTTGAAAAGTGTCCTGGGATGTGAGAAAGTCTAATATTTGTTGATCATCATCAAATACCTTCCAGTTAGTCACATTATTAGGAATAGAAGGCTTGTACACAAGTTCAATTGAAAAAGTTTTAGGGGACAAGCCTTCTGGTGGGATCAACCTGGATGCGGTATTAGCAAGCAAATCTGCATCCAAATTCTATGATCTTGGGACTGACTTGACATTAAATGCAAAAAAGAGTTAGTGAGATCTATTACCAATTTTTTATCGTTAATCAATTAAGGAGACAAACAATGTATTTTATTCCTTACTTGTTTTACTATGCTCAGAATCTCCATAGCATTCGATTACCTGTTCACCCATGTCAATGGCTTTCTTGAGTCCCTGGACCGGGGCCTCATACTCAACTATATTGTTGGTACATTCAAATTCTAGTCTGCAGGCAATCATATTTTTGGTCCCTTTTGGATGAATTAGGACACAACTTGCACCAGCTCCATCTTTAGATCTGGAGCCATCAAAAAATAGAGTCCATGCATTTAAATCTAACCTAAAATTTGTATTTACATTATATACATTATGGACAATAGTGCCTGAGAATGGAACAGAAGTGAGATTGACAATTTCAGAATGGCTCTGTCCATTCTTAGCTGGTGACAAATCCGCAAGCATATCTTCAAAGAAAGTATCAAAAGTGTAATGTTCCACATGTGAGCTATAATATGCAGTAGGCTCACTGGGATCAATTAAATCTGTGACAATCTGTTTCATATAAGGCAACCTGCTGATTTTAATTATGTTTGGCCTTCCATTGTAGGAAAGCCATAGGTGAGACCAGTTAGTAGCAAAGTAGCCTTTAAGCTTCTCTAACCAATATCTGCTCAGCCACATGCCATACATTTCTGGAATGTTAGCCACAATAATATCCACTATCTGGTGGATTCTGGGGTCAGCAGATAATGTTAACAAGACATTTTTCAGTTCTCCCACTATCCTTACTTTGGATCTGTCCAATTGGACAATTTACGTAGGGCATGGCTCCCAAGAGGCATTTAACTTTTTGCAAATAGACAAAGGAATCACATTGGATGAATCCTTTGAATCAATCATACACCTATGGACATTTCTATTTAAGACTTCAAAAGTAAGCAAGAAAGGAGGTGTTTTCTTACTACCTGGTTTCTGATTTTCAGGTTTAGAGTATATTTCCAAATTGTTGTTCTGATTTTCATTGGGCTTGTTGACAATCATAGTTTTGGGAAGACCATCTCTCATTGCATGGATTTTCAGAAGTTCGAAAAGGGAAATATTAGCTTTTACTCTTTTTAAGTCATCAATTAGATTGTATTCTATTTCAGGAATTAAAGTGTCTTTATGTGCTGGTGCTTTACCTCTGTTTTGTGTGGGTACTAAAGTGGAAGCTTCTTGTGTGGGTTTCCCTTTACTCCTTGTATTGTAGGGGTGTTGGACATTGAAGACAACCTCGGTCTCATCTTTCTCCTCATCCATAGGAAGTTCTGAAAAAAATCTAATTTTGTTTATCTGCTGATCTTCTACTTCGTCTGGGGGTTCAGGATCTTGATTCTCTTGTGGATTTTGATCATGTTGATCAGGGGAATTCTGTGATTCTAAAACCAGAGCCTTAAATATAGAAAGAATTTCCTCGGCATTCAATCCTTCATCAGGGTTAGGAGAAACTTGGTTTTGTGGGGGTTGGTAAGGTCTTCTGAAAGGTTGTCTGTTAAACCCCCTGTTATTATTTTGATTTTGTGTGTTTCCTTTCTTCAGGTCTACCATTTCATTTGAGATCTTTTGGAGGAACTTATTCATGTCAGTCATCTCAAATGGATCCTTGTTTTGCACTGTGGGTTTTGGAGCAGTTTCTTGCTTTCTTTTAGAGGTCGAAGGTTGATCTGATGGAACATCAGGATTATCCTTTAGGAATAGTATGTCCTTTTCAACTTGGATAGCCTCTGCGAAGGCTTCCTGCAAATTATCTTTGTTTTCTCTTTTGGCCCACATAGAAATGGGAACAGGTAAACCCTTAACATAATAAGCAACTAGCAATTCCTCTCTAGGGAGAAGAGTAACAGGGATTTTGTTTTTCAAATATGAAAACCTTTGATTATAATCTTTTACCCTCTCCTTACCTGTAATTTTCATTGAGGATAAGTCTAAAACCAAGTCTTTTGGAGCCTTATCATCTCCAAATTTCTGGATAAACAGTTTTTCAAAGTCATCCCATGAAGGAATGGATCGGGCTTGTAGGGCAAAGTACCATGTGGATGATTTTCCCTCGAAGGTGTATGTGAACAACCTGCAAACTACATCCTCGTGAATGACACTCCTAAGTCTAATAGCCTGCATGAAGGTTTTGATGTGATTAAGTGCAGGTGATTTGTCATCAGGATTAAACTTGGGGAGGCATTTCTCAGGGTTTTTGGGTAGTCTGTGTTTTTCACCAACAATGAACATAGCATCCTGGTCCAGCCAGGGTCTGTTTCCACCTTCTGCAATGGGTAAGTCTTCTAAATATGAACTGGATGATGAATCACTACGAGATGATTCGTCGGATGAGGATGATGAAGATGAAGGAGGAGTTGGTGGTGGCCCACCTGTGGCAACGTTTGGTTGGTCTTGCTCTATTTCACCGAACAATATTTCAAGATCAAAATCGAGAAGCAGATTGTGGCAAGGTGAATTATGTTGTTCAGGGTTTGGTTGATATGAATTTTGATTATTTAAGTTATTAGCTTGTGGATCAGTGTTCTGGTGACGAATTGCTGCTAATCCTTAATTACGCTCTTCAGAGATCCTTCGTTGTAACCTAGAAACACTATCAGAAGAACCTTTGAGTATTTGTTCAAGTGTAAGGGGTCCCCTAGTGGGTGATATGAAAATAATGTTGCCCCTTCTAGTTTCCTTCTCTATCATAGGGGTGGCAGGAATGATGGTTGGATCTTGTACCAGTTGTTCCACAGAGGTTGATGCCTGTGTATGACTATGGGTGATAATCAATATTCTTGCTGGAGGAGTTCTGTTGGTGTTTCGTTTAGGCATAATTTTCACTCGGCTTTTCTTCTAACGCCATTTGTTGAAGCTTCGGATGTATAGGTGCTGGAATGAGTTCTAAGGATAACAACAGAGGGTGAAAACCCAGACTGAAAGGCTTAAAAAGACTCTGCGCAAGAGCAATTCTATCCCTAGCATTTTTGGTGTAGTTAACTCCCACGGATACAAAGGACTCTGCTGGCACTTATGGGGTTCGATCCTGGAAGGATCTGTCTTCCTAAGTGTTGATGTATTTGTAACTTCGGAAGATATTCACTTGTATATTATATTTGTACTTTATTGTATATCTAACAGAGATGTATTATTCCTCTGATTGGAAGTGTCGTCATTTTTATTTGCAAGTGTCGCAAGTTACATTGTAAGTGTCGTCATTTGTATTTATGGGTTATTAGACCACCAGTGTGGGGTCGGCCCTAGTTAGGTCATGTGGTTGGGTTATTAGATTTCCTTTGGAAGTCGGCCCTGTTAGTTTATTTGGAGGTCAAGTCAGTGTATAAATAGAGGGTGTTCCTCTCTCATTCTATTCATTCACTCACTTCTCAAACTTCCATAGTTGAGAGAGAGTTGCGCACAAGTGGAGGAGGAGGAGTATTTGCTAGAGACATCTCTTTGGGTTTGATCATTGTGATCTTGTATTGTGGCTTATTCTATCTCCGAGGAAGTTGCGGGGTTTTTCACCTTCTTTGTTTTCCCCGAGGAAACTCTGTGTCTATTGTCTCTTGTGTTTTTGATTGATATGTTGTTTATTCTCTTAGTGATCCTAGATAATATTGAATGAAATTATAGAAAAATTAACATGGTATCAGAGCTGACCTAAGAACAAGGCACTGTGTAGCTACAAAAGCTAGGGCTTCTTAATTTTTGGGCTTCTATCCACAGATCATCAAAGCCAGGAGGCTAGATTGACTCTCCTAGCAAGGGCGCATCTTTCTGTCGAGACAAAATTCAATTCTAAGCATTTTCAGTTTTTGGCCCGTCACTGCTGTGGGAAATTAGGGTTTCAGAAAAAGTTGGAATTTTTGGAATCTGAATCCATGGCTAGATACTCCTCAAGAAAATAGAATTTTAGAGCATTGGATCAAACTTTTTGGTTGGGCAGAAGACCGGGCTTGATCAAACCCTAGCTCGGGATCTTGTCTAAGAAATCTAGAAGTTTCAAAGGCAATTTTGAGGGGTCAAATTTTGCAGATTTCAAAATCAAAGTATACCAGCTTGATCAACTCAGCAAGGTGCATCTTTCTATCCTTTTAGAAGTTTGAAATTCAAATATTGAATTTTTAGGGTTTCTCTTACAAACCCTAATCCAACTCCAGATCCAGTTTTCAGCAAATCAAGTGGTAAGACCTACATATTTTATTTCCATTTGAGTTTCTCATTAAAATGTGTCACCACACCAAGCTTGAGGATAAGCTTGAAGGGGATGATAATTTCCAAGCCTGGAAGAATAGGATTGGGTTAATCCTAGAAGAGAATGACTTGGACACTTACATAAGTGAAGAGGTTCCAGTTCCAGAGGGAGAAGAGGCTAAGGCCTTACAGAATAAGAACTTGGTCAAAGCTAAGAGAATCATTGTTGATTCTATTAAGGACCATCTCATACCCCATGTGTCTTCCCTAAAGAAACCTAAGGAGATGTTTGACTCTTTGACTAAGTTGTTTGAAGGAAAGAACATAAATCGGAAGATGACTCCGCGGAACCAATTGAAAGGGGTAAAGATCCATAATGGAGAGACCATTCAATCCTACTTTTCTAAGGTCTCTCAAATCAAGGAACAACTTGAAGCTGTGGATGAAGTGGTGGAGAATGGAGAAATTGTCATGACCACACTGAATGGCCTACCTAGGTCATGGGACTCCTTCATCCAAGGAATCTGTGCAAGAAATAAATTGATCTCTTTCAATAGACTATGGGAGGAATGTTAACAAGAAGAAGTTAGGATTGTGGCCCGAGAAGAAAAGATGGGAAGTGAAGATCAAGGTCTCTTAGCACACACCAAGAAATCAAGTTCAAGAGAGAACCACCTCATCACAAGAAATCTTCTCACTGCCATCCAAAAGATAAGAAGGATATAAGATGCTTCTCATGCAATGAGAAAGGACACTTTGCTTCTAAATGTCCCAAGAGAAGGAAAGACTCCAGCAACAACAACAACAACAAGAACATCAAGAAGAGGTATCATGCTCATGCTGCTGAGGATGATGAACCTCCCAAGAAGAAGAATATGGCAGAAAGTGAAGACTCTTCAAGTGAGGAAGAATATGTGCTCATCTCTGCTCTCATAGGTACTATCTCACATGGATGTGACGATTGGATTATTGATAGTGGGGCTTCCAAACACATTGTTGACACCAGGTCTAAAGAAAATTGACATTTTTGATAAAAGGTCCTAAGAAAAGGAATCATCTCTAAAAGGGTTGAAATAAAGATTTTTATATAAAAATACATTATAAAAACCCATGTTTATAAAGTCCGCCAACAAATTTATGGATAGGTTAAGCCCCGGTCAGGTTTCGTCGGCGGAGATATCATAGATCCAAATCAACGGTCTATATTAACCCCGCGTCGCCAAAGTAATCGTCAACAAACGGTGGAGGGTGGTAGCGGACATAATACCACCAAGGCACGTGTCCCACATTCATTCATCCGCGCTTGGAGAGAGTGGTATCGGAAACCACCATAACACCGCGCGGAACCACCCATTACAGAAAGATGGGAAAGATCTCTTACGTGGCAAGGTGGGACCTAACAGGTGGCGAACAAGGAATGGATTGATAAGACCGTGGCACGTGGCACTATACTTTGCATGGATCGGAAGGCCAATACATGTTTCAATCAAATCAAAGGCCAGCATTTCATCCGCGGCCAGGAACATGCGCACGAAATATAAAGGAGAGCGGTCGCGGGGAATAAACCGCCTTGACAGGTGTCAGCAGATGGTGCATCCGCGCGGGTAGCAAACCGGAGAAGGAAACCACCTTTTCGATCGCGGATACCGCCGGTGCAATAAAGATGGACAAGATCTGACGGTTCAAAATGATGGTTCAAAGATCAATGGTTGAAAATGACCCACGTTCGTAAAAGTGCAAGAAGGTTAAGTTTAAAAGGCTTATATAAAAAGAAAGGGCTCCACACAATGGCATTTTATATGTGTCGTTATCCTGGAGAGCTCCGAAGACTGGTGGAAGCCGGCGATTGCGACAGAAGGCGAAAAGCAAGCACTTACAGGATGGATCACCGAAAATTCCAGCAGATAGATCACATGCTCACAGGAAAAATCCTAATGGAGAAAATGTCAGGGGAATTTGAAATTTTAAATATGTTGATTTCAACTTGCGCAAACCTTCTTCCTATTTCTTATACAGGTCATATCGAGATGCGAGTCTTGGTGAAAGAAATGACCAGTTATGACCTACCCACGGCTGACCAGTGGAATTATGTAGAGAAGTACGGAAAGACCAGATATTCTGTTCATACTTAAATGCATTTGAAATTCTTGCCATGTGGCAAAATGATGATATCCAAAAATCTTGCCAAGTGGCAAAAAGACTTTTTATTTTAAATTTGTAATATTATTTGAAAGACAGTTATGGGTTACTCGAAGACAGTTATCTTTAGTTAAATATTTTTAATTATTAGTTAGAAGAAGCAGTTATGTGGAGCTTCTTCTAAAAATTTTGTATAAAAGACGATGGAGGTCATTGTTGAAGGGGTTGGATTTTCGGTAAGGAGAAACCCATTCTGGGTGTTTTGAAGGGCTTCAGAAGTTAATAAAGATCTCAGAATTGAACAGATTTTTCTTCAAAGATTCATGTGTTGTTTAAAATTGCAGTCTGTACCATTTCCTTTCTCTACCTGTGCAAGTTTATTTTCTGCGTCATTCCTTTCATTATGTCGTTTTCTTCTATGCTTAGATGAACGTTCATAATAGATTGAGATTCATGTTTCCATGCCTCGATTTATTCGCTTCTGAGCATCCATTTATTTCTCTAAAATTAACGGTAGATTCATCTGAAAATTAATGCCTGCTGTTAATGGACTGTCTTTATTTCTTTCCCTATCACCTGCAAAAATCTTATTGACTGTAATAAGACAGCTATCTTGCCTTTGTATGAAAATATTTGTTTAACTGCTGGTCCATATTTTTCTGTTTTCTCGACTCCATTGCCCAATGGTATCCTGTTCATGTTGATCTAGCCACCTCATTAAAAATCCTTAAGTTTTTATTCATTTTACAAATTGGCCCTTGAGTTTCATTGTCAAACTGCTGTCGTGGTGACATTGGATGGCAGATTTGCCGAGAGAGCCCTCTCTGGCTGAAGGAGGCCAACTTTCAGTCTAAAGATTGGTTTGAAATAGGTTACCTCGGGTTACTTTGATACAGCCCAAGGAAAATCCGAGTGCTAACATTTTGGCGCCGTTGCCGGGGAACGAGGGTTTCATTTTCCCTGGGTATGAACGACAAAGTTGCAGATTTGATTGTTGATGGTGAACAACGGTCAGATATCAAGCAGGCTGTGCATTTTTCACCTGGCGACTCCATCTTCAAAGAATCCAGTTTTCAGAAATTTCATGGCGACTCCACATTAAAGAAACCCAGTTTTGCATTGGTTCACAGGCTAGTCCCATCAGTTTTCAAATCAGAATCTACAGTTCCAGCATTTCGAAATGGCCTCGTTATTAAGAAGGTATGCTCCTATGAGCAGGTCTCATATTCCCGGTTTTCCGAATCAAATTCCTAAAATAGATTGGCAGTCCTATTTGCCTAAATTCAGAGATGAAAACAGTGATAATGCTGCTTTACATTTAATCAAATTTCATGCGCATATACACAAGCTGAAGATTAGGTTTCATGAGGACTGTCTTATGAAGATGTTCATGGCTTCTTTAGAAGGAAAAGCAAGGGATTGGTATGAAAGTTTAAGACCTGGTAGCTTGTTTTCTTTAAAAGATTTTCACGTAGCATTTTATGAGCATTATACAGTAGACTTTCCAGCTTTGTCTTTAGTGGAAGATTGCTGTGATCAGTTTGAGGGTTTCATACAATACCTCGAAAGTATTGATGAAGATCTGGAAGGTATGAATGATGAAGACATGTCTGAAACATTTTATCATTTTTCTTCGCAAGTCCATGGCCATGATGAACAAGAGAAGCTAGCTGCAGATAAAATCAACGAAGAAATAATAGTAGATTCCCATGAGCTCTATTCAGAAACAAATGATGATTCATCTGCTCCTTTGTGTACGAATGAAGAATGTATTCGACATCATGATCAATTTGCAGAAGAGAAGGAAAATGATAGTTGTTTGATTCAGAAAATGCACAAGCCACCTCCTCTTTTAACAGAAGAAGAAATAGATCGGCTCCTGCAGAGTCATGCTACGACCCCTGCTAATACAGATTTGCAGTCTTCACATAGTCCGGGATATGTAAGTCAATCTTCTTCCAGTTTTGGGCATGTAAATCTGAATTTGAATGATGACAATCATGATGTTTTTATGAAGGAATCCATTTTTGAAGACGATCCGTCGCAAGAAAATAAGCTATTAGACACCAGTTTCTTTCATAAAAAAGATAGAGCTGTCGTATTTAATGATCTTGCAGAGTGTTTTCTATTTGAGGATGCATTAGATTATGAAGATAATCATTCATTTCTGGAAAAGAATGTTAAGGAAGAAAGAACATTCCAGCTCTCCCGTCAAATTGCAAAAAATCCAAAGGTACTTCAAATAAAATGTATCTTTTTTGATCCTATACTTGAGTATATGAAGAAATTTCTCAGTTTCGATTTGCAGCTGGGTTTTTATTTTGAGAATAAAGAATATCATTGGTTGCCGGTGCTGTCATATTTTCTGTTAGTGACTTATTTCAACAGTGAAAGAAACAGATTATTTGAACATTTGATGGATTGGCTTCATTGGCATTTCCGAATTACTTAATTGATGGAAAGTCTTTGACATTCTAAAGGTAGGGTAGGTAGGAGAAATAAGTTTGCCAGGCAAGCAGTCTTCAGTATGTACAGTAGTGTTTTCAGTTTTCTATAGTTAAGTGGTTTTCAGTTACAGTTTTGGATGGAGGACTGGTTACAGGATACAGGATACAGGATACAGATTGCAGGTTTTAGGTTTTCAGGATTGGGAGCCGCCCAATGGATCAGGCACTTGGTCTACGATGTTCTTTGCTACCTCGCAGGGAGGATAGCATCCCCAGTTGGAGCCAGTTGTTGACACCAGGTCTAAAGAAAATTGACATTTTTGATAAAAGGTCCTAAGAAAAGGAATCATCTCTAAAAGGGTTGAAATAAAGATTTTTATATAAAAATACATTATAAAAACCCATGTTTATAAAGTCCGCCAACAAATTTATGGATAGGTTAAGCCCCGGTCAGGTTTCGTCGGCGGAGATATCATAGATCCAAATCAACGGTCTATATTAACCCCGCGTCGCCAAAGTAATCGTCAACAAACGGTGGAGGGTGGTAGCGGACATAATACCACCAAGGCACGTGTCCCACATTCATTCATCCGCGCTTGGAGAGAGTGGTATCGGAAACCACCATAACACCGCGCGGAACCACCCATTACAGAAAGATGGGAAAGATCTCTTACGTGGCAAGGTGGGACCTAACAGGTGGCGAACAAGGAATGGATTGATAAGACCGTGGCACGTGGCACTATACTTTGCATGGATCGGAAGGCCAATACATGTTTCAATCAAATCAAAGGCCAGCATTTCATCCGCGGCCAGGAACATGCGCACGAAATATAAAGGAGAGCGGTCGCGGGGAATAAACCGCCTTGACAGGTGTCAGCAGATGGTGCATCCGCGCGGGTAGCAAACCGGAGAAGGAAACCACCTTTTCGATCGCGGATACCGCCGGTGCAATAAAGATGGACAAGATCTGACGGTTCAAAATGATGGTTCAAAGATCAATGGTTGAAAATGACCCACGTTCGTAAAAGTGCAAGAAGGTTAAGTTTAAAAGGCTTATATAAAAAGAAAGGGCTCCACACAATGGCATTTTATATGTGTCGTTATCCTGGAGAGCTCCGAAGACTGGTGGAAGCCGGCGATTGCGACAGAAGGCGAAAAGCAAGCACTTACAGGATGGATCACTGAAAATTCCAGCAGATAGATCACATGCTCACAGGAAAAATCCTAATGGAGAAAATGTCAGGGGAATTTGAAATTTTAAATATGTTGATTTCAACTTGCGCAAACCTTCTTCCTATTTCTTATACAGGTCATATCGAGATGCGAGTCTTGGTGAAAGAAATGACCAGTTATGACCTACCCACGGCTGACCAGTGGAATTATGTAGAGAAGTACGGAAAGACCAGATATTCTGTTCATACTTAAATGCATTTGAAATTCTTGCCATGTGGCAAAATGATGATATCCAAAAATCTTGCCAAGTGGCAAAAAGACTTTTTATTTTAAATTTGTAATATTATTTGAAAGACAGTTATGGGTTACTCGAAGACAGTTATCTTTAGTTAAATATTTTTAATTATTAGTTAGAAGAAGCAGTTATGTGGAGCTTCTTCTAAAAATTTTGTATAAAAGACGATGGAGGTCATTGTTGAAGGGGTTGGATTTTCGGTAAGGAGAAACCCATTCTGGGTGTTTTGAAGGGCTTCAGAAGTTAATAAAGATCTCAGAATTGAACAGATTTTTCTTCAAAGATTCATGTGTTGTTTAAAATTGCAGTCTGTACCATTTCCTTTCTCTACCTGTGCAAGTTTATTTTCTGCGTCATTCCTTTCATTATGTCGTTTTCTTCTATGCTTAGATGAACGTTCATAATAGATTGAGATTCATGTTTCCATGCCTCGATTTATTCGCTTCTGAGCATCCATTTATTTCTCTAAAATTAACGGTAGATTCATCTGAAAATTGATGCCTGCTGTTAATGGACTGTCTTTATTTCTTTCCCTATCACCTGCAAAAATCTTATTGACTGTAATAAGACAGCTATCTTGCCTTTGTATGAAAATATTTGTTTAACTGCTGGTCCATATTTTTCTGTTTTCTCGACTCCATTGCCCAATGGTATCCTGTTCATGTTGATCTAGCCACCTCATTAAAAATCCTTAAGTTTTTATTCATTTTACAAATTGGCCCTTGAGTTTCATTGTCAAACTGCTGTCGTGGTGACATTGGATGGCAGATTTGCCGAGAGAGCCCTCTCTGGCTGAAGGAGGCCAACTTTCAGTCTAAAGATTGGTTTGAAATAGGTTACCTCGGGTTACTTTGATACAGCCCAAGGAAAATCCGAGTGCTAACACACATGAAGGGATTTAAAGAATCCTTTGTAGACCTATCTAAACATGAGTCACCTCACAATGTGAAACTTGGGGATGACTATCAACATCCTATAAAAGGAAGTGGTGAAGCCTCCGACAAGTTAGACTCTGGGAAGCCTTTGAAGATGAAATATGTTCTATATGTACCTGGACTTAAGAAGAATCTTCTCTCCATATCATCTTTGGATGCAAAGGGAATGAGAGTTGCATTTATAGATGGCCAAGTACTCATGTGGCCAAAGGGTAAGACAATAGATGATGCAGTGGTGATTGGAGAGCAAGAGGGCGGAATGTACAAGTTGAAGGGACAACCTGAACATGGCATGGTACATGAATCCATGGATCCAAGTGAACTTTGGCATATAAGGATTGCACACATGCACTATAGAGCACTTCCAATTGCAAGCAAAGCAGTAGAAGGTCTTCCTGAAATCCAGTCAAAGCATGACGGCATTTATAAAGGGTGTGCAAAAGGAAAGAACACAAAGAAGGAATTTCTAAGCAGTGAAAGAAAAGCAAAATAAATCTTGGAGATTGTCCACTCTGATGTATGCGGACCAATGTCATCCCATTCTCTGAGTGGATCTGACAATGGTGGAGAACTCACATCAACAGACTTCAAAGATACTATGCAGTGATTTAGGGATTAAGAGTGATTTAACCACTCCTTACAATCCACAACAGAAAGGAATAGAAGAAGCTACTTCAGAATCAGACTCCAGCAGCTCCTGCAAGGAAGCAAAGATTGGGAGGGAGTCCACTCAACAAACAAACAAAGATTAGTATTTGAATTTTCATTTCTTATATATCTGATTGTTTAAATAATATTGTTCAAATGATGTATTCACTTATGTTCCTAGACTTAGGTTGTGTATTATGCATATTAGAATAATTGCATTAATGAATAGTATACTACTAATATGCATGTGATGGGTAAGTGGTCTATGGCACTGTACAACATTCCATTGCTACTTATTTAGAGTGAAACCTCTTTACTGACATGTTGGGAGTAGTGCAAACTCTTAACAATGTTCTGGTAGAGATGGAAGGCATCTATAAAGTTACGGAATATGGATGAATGTTCTATTGAAGCATTGGCTAAGATAATTATGACATATGTGTAATACTTTGTTATGTAAACTATGAGAAGTTTCCAATCATGCAATTGAATTTGACTTGTAGGAAAGATCATGTACAATTACCTACAAAAGAAGGACTACAACATTTGTTCCAACAACAAAGTTCAAAGAAAACTATCTATTGAAGATATTGAAGAAACTGAAAATCCCAGGATCTGGGATGCAGTAATGGAAGAATGCCATGATCGAGGAGTACGAGTCGATCATGAAAAATGATGTTTGGGATGTGGTCCCAAGACCTGAAGGGAAGTCCATTGTGACTTCCAAGTGGATCTATAATATCAGGCATGCTGCAAATGGTAGCATAGAGAAATACAAGGCGAGGTTTGTATCTCATGGCTTCTCCCAGAAAGAGGGAATAGATTATGAAGAGACTTTTGCTCCTGTAGCCAGATACACTTCCATCAGAACAATACATTCTCTCGCTACAGTGATGAAGTGGAAGATACACCAAATGGATGTCAAGACAGATTTCTTCAATGGTGTAGTCGAAGAGGAAGTGTATGTGGAGAAGCCACTTGGTTTTGAGACACATGGCAGGGAGACATATGTGTGCAGATATAAGAAAGTTTTGTATGGCTTGAAGAAAGAACCTAGGACATGGTACGGTAGGATAGACAGCTTTCTATCCAGTTTGGGATTTACCAAGAGTAAAGAGAATTCCAACCTTTACTACAAGGTTGAGGAAGGAAATCCTGTGATGCTACTACTGTATGTGGATGACCTATTTGTGACAGGAGAGGATAGATTGATTGTCGACACGAAGAGGAAGCTTGCTTCCAGGTTCAAGGTGAAGGACTTGGGAATTATGCATTACTTTCTAGGCATGGAGGTGTGGCAGAGTGTATATGGAATCTTCCTTGGACAAGGGAAGTATGCAGTAGAGATCCTGAAGCAATTCGGGATGATGGACTACAAGGCCATGTCCACACCTATGGAATCGAACCTATAGCTTCTGTGTGATGCTTCATCAGAGTCGGTTGATGCCACAATGTATCGTCAGATGATTGGGTTTTTGATATACATGATGAACACAAGACCATATATTTGCTTTGCGGTGAACACCTTGAGCCAATTTCTGATGGATCCTAGACATGTTTACTTGATTGTTGTAAAGCATATTCTGAGGTACCTGAAGGGTACAGTTGATTATGGGATCAAGTATGATGCGAATCAAAAGGTTAACCTGGAGGGTTATGTTGATTCAGATTGGGATGGCAGTGTTGCAGATAGGAAGAGCACTTCGGGGTGTTTCTTCAATATGGGATCAGGTGTGATCTCCAATTTTAGCAAGAAGTAGTCCTGCGTAGCACTGAGTACATCCGAAGCAGAGTATGTTGCAGCTTGTTCAGCTAGTTATCAGGCAGTATGGCTAAGGAAGCTACTGTAGGATTTATTTGATATCCAATTGGATGCTACTTGTATCTATTGTGACAACCAGAGATGTGTGAAGTTTTTAGAGAACCTGGTGTTCCATGACAGGTCAAAGCACATCTAGATCAAATATCACTATATCAGGGATATGGTGCAGAGAGGAGTAGTGAAGCTCCTGTATGTTGTGACAGATGAGCAGGTTGCAGATGTGTTGACTAAACCACTAGCCAGAGTAAATTTTGAGTACTTCAGAGAGAGTCTTGGTGTTCTTCAGATAGAATATACCTTGAGGAAGAAGTGATGGGACACATTTGCAGGAGCCATTCCAAGCATGGTGATAGGAGGGTCCTTCCCATGGCTGTGGATGTAAGCATTGTGTGATGAGCATCAGGAGGATGCTCTAGATGATGTTATGCATGATGTTGATCAAGATGATCATATGTGATGATATGCATCAGGTGGATGCTTTACATGATGAGTTGGATCATGTGTGATTGTTAATGTTTGAGAATCAATTCAATATACTCTAGGATCTTTACTGGGAGAATAACATGTACAGCATATCAATCACAAGAAGCAAACACAAGAGATAATAGACACACAGAGTTTCCTTGGGGAAAACCATAAAGGTGAAAAACCCCAATAACTTCCTTAGAGATAGATAGAGAAATGATACAAAACCCAAGCATAAGAGATAGTCTCCTAGCAGCAACTTCTCCTCCTCCACTAGTGCGCCACTCTCCAATGAGTGTATAAGTGAGAAAGTGAATGATCAAATAGAGTGCCTCCCGCACTCTATTTATACTCTAACTTGACTTGCCTAATAAACTTACTAGGTTGTCCTTAACATAACCACTTAACATAATGTTGATAGGGCCGACCCCACTAGGGTGGTCTAATAACCCTTTAACCCACATGGCTCATACAGGGCTGACCCCATCAAGGTGGTCTAATAACCCATCATGTATAAGTTGCGACACTTACAATATAAATGACGACACTTCCATATAGAGGAATAATAACATCTCTATAGGAATACGATATACATATATGAAATACATTCTGAAGTTACAAATACATCAACACTCCCTCTTAACTAGGAAGGTATTTCTTGACACAGGACTTTACCACAATTCTTCTTCTCTGGATCATCGTCATTGGATCATCGTCATCGAATCATCGCTGCTTCTATCTCAATCAATCTAAAATCTACTTGTCATAGGAAGTTCTACAGAGCTAGCCCTTTTTCATGCTGGATGTAGGCCTGCCACCTGCAGGTCTTCATCATCTACAAAGCCAACCCTTTTTCATGCTAGATGTATCACATCTACAGAGCCAGCCCTTTTTCATGCAAGATGTATCACATCTACAGAGCCAACCCTTTTTCATGCTGGATGTAGGCCTAGCCTCCATGTAGGTCTTCATCATCTCTGCGAGCAAGCCATCAAGTAAGTACACCTCAGGACTGATTACACTGCCTCTGCAAAACCTGCAAGATCTCCCAGGACTGATTACACTGCCTCTGCAAAACTTGCAAGAGCATCTCAGGACCAATTATATGCCTCTGAAAAACCTGTGTACCATACTGTCACCTCATCGTCTTCAGATCACCTCATAGTCCGCGGAGCACAACCTAGATGCACATCACACAACACTTACATTCACCGGCATGGGAAGACATACTTCAACCATCCATGAAAGGCTCAGCACTTATATCTACGCCATGGGAAGACACACTTCAACCATGCGAGAATGGAATCGCACTTATATCCCTAGCCATGGGAAGACACACTTCAACCATGCTAGGAATGGCATAGCACTTATATCGCAGCCATGGGAAGACACACTTCAACCATGTTTGAATGGTACAACACTTATATCACAGCCATGGGAAGACACACTTCAACCATGATCGAATTTCATAGCTCTTACATCAACGACCATGGGAAGACACACTTCAACCATGTCGGAATGGCACCAGCCCTTATATCTCATCCATGGGAAGACACACTTCAAAAATGCTAGAAATGGCTCATGTGCATTTGTGTCTCCGGACTCATCACTTCCCCTTGGAAGGAATCTCGATCTGAGGTACACCAAGTCTCTCTCTGAAGTACTCAAACTTCACCCTGGTCATTGGCTTGGTCAACACATTGTCTATATTCTCGTCCATTGCAACATACAGGAGCTTCACTGCTCCTCTCTACACCATATCCCTGATATAGTGATATTTGATCTCAATGTGCTTCGACCTATCATGGAACACCAGGTTCTCAGAAAGCTTCACAAAACTATGGTTGTCACAAAAGATACTAGTAGCACCCAACAGGAGATCAAATAACTCAGACAGTAGCTTCCTCAGCCATACTACCTCACAACTAGCCGAACAAGCTGCAACATACTCTGCTTCGACTGTACTTAGTGCTATGAAGGACTACTTCCTGCTAAACCAAGAGATCATACATGTTCCCATACTGAAGCATCACCCAGAAGTGCTCTTCCTATCTGCAACACTGCCTGCCCAATTTGAATCAACATAACCCTCAAGGTTAACCTTTTGATTCGCATCATACTCGAGCCCATAATCAACTATACCCTTCAGGTACCTCAGAATATGCTTTACAACAACTAGGTGAACACCTATGGGATCTGTAAGGAACTGGCTCAATATGTTCACCACAAAGAAAATATCTGGTCTCATGTTTGTGAGGTACATCAAGGACCCAATCATCTGACAATACACCATGACATCAACTGGATCAGATGAAGCATCACACAGAAGCTTCAGGTTCAATGCCATAGGTGTGGCCATGGCCTTGCAGTCCATCATCTCAAACCTCTTCAGGATATCTACTGCATACTTCCCTTTTCCAAGAAAGACTCCATCTGCACTCTACCACACCTCCATACCTATAAAATAGTGCATCATCCCCAAGTCTTTCATCTCGAACTCCGCTGCAAGATTCCTCTTCGTATCGGCAATCAATCTATTCTCACCTATAACAATCAGGTCATCCACATACAAAAGTAGTATCAATGGATTGCCTTCCTCAAACTTGTAGTAAAGGTTGGAATCCGCTTTACTCTTGGTAAAGCCCGGACTGGATAGAAAGTTGTCTATCCTACCATACCAAGTCCTAGGAGCTTGCTTCAAGCCATATAGGGATTTCTTCAACCTGCACACATATGACTCCCTGTCATGTGTTTGAAAATCGAGTGGTTGCTCCACATATACTTCCTTTTCAACTACACCATTCAAGAAAGCTGTCTTGACATCCATATGGTGTATCTTCCATTTCATCACTGCAGCCAGGGCAAGTACTGATTTGATGGAAGTGTATCTGGCCACAGGAGCGAAAAATATCTTCATAATCAATCCCTTCTTTCTGGGAGAAGCCACAAGCTACAAACCTTGCTTTGTATTTATGTATGTTGTCATCTGCAGCATGCTTGATCTTATAGATCCACTTGGAAGTCACAACATACTTCCCTTCATGTCTTGGGACCACATCCCAAACATCATTCTTCATGATCGACTGGAACTACTCGATCATGGCATCCTTCCATTACTTCATACCAGATGCTGGGAACTTCTGATTCTTCAATATCTTCAATAGATAGCTTTGTTGTTGGAACAAATGTTGTAGTCCTTCTTTTGTAGGTGATGGTATACGATCTTTCCTACAAGACAAGTTAAATTGCATGATTAGAAACATCTCATAGTTTTCAGAACAAATTCTTACACATAAAGAAATATGTCATACAGTCATGCAATTAATTTAGCCAATGCTTCAATACAACATTTATCCATATCCTGTAACTTTCTAGATGATTTCCAATCTCTACCAGAACATTGTTAAGAGCATGCACAACTCCCAACATGTCAGCAAATAGGTTTCATTCTAGATAAGTAGCAATGGAATGTTGTATAGTGCCATAGGCCACTTACCCATCACATGCATATTAGTAGTTACTGTTCATTAATGCAATTATGCATAATAAACAACCTAAGTCTAGGAACATAAGTATGTACATCATCGAACAATATTATTTAAACAATCAAATATACAAGAAATGACAATTCAAATACTTATCTTTGTTTGTTTGTTTGGCGAACTCCCTCTCAATCTTTGTTTCCTTGTAGGAACTACTGGAGTGTTGTAACGTCCCCTCCATCATACCAGTGTGATGGAGAGAACGTGACGCTAAAACTGGGCATATAGCCCCATATCCATTAAGTAAAAACTCATTGATAATAAAAGACATATACATATGCACATTGTCATTAAACACAGCAGAATTAAAATCATCTACATATCTAACATACATTCAAATATTCTCATGAAAGACATTAAATAAATACATTGTAGAATTTAAACACATGAGAGTACTTATCTTAAAACAAAGTAGTCCCTGAGCAACCAGCTATGCATCTGCAACATTCCACCCAACCATAGGCCAGTTGTGCTTATCAATCTCTTGATACAACTGCCACCCCCGAGCTAGGCATGATTTCTACAAGGAAGAAGGGAACATCAAACTCACACATAGCCAAAATACACCAAAATCAGCCAAGCCAATCAGCAATTGGGTTTATCAGGCTGCTAGGAGATGGAAAAGGAAGAATTGCTAAGCTAGTGAGCTCAAGCTCAGAGCCATGGATACCTCTACAAGATCTATCTAACTTGGCACCCACAATACCTACACACCCAACACAAGGAAGTATTCTCTTCACTGATACACAGTCCCTCAAGCCATACCTTCCTTTCTAGTGCTCTCAGGGTGTGCATAGAAAAGTAGCCAAATCCCTCTTGATCTTCTTGAGAGGTTACTCCCTTCACTAGGTTTATCAAGCCAATTTTGTCCACTACCACTCCAAATTTCTTGCTCACAAGTTCAAACCAAAACAGGGATGCACATAACAGCAAAATCATAAGTGCTAGGCATGTAGAAAAATGTTTTTACAGTGGGATGCCCAAAATGGGGTTTCTACCAATTTCAGAAAATTGTGGGTAGCCAAAAACGAAATGGGAGAAGGGAAAAACAACCCTGGGAGAGCAAATCATTTTCAGAAAAAACATTTATGGGCATTCAAGGGACAAAAACGACCTCCATAAACCCCAAAATCGTGGCTCCCTTCGTCCCAGCCATTGTGCAATACAAAAACGAGTTCACATGCATGGAAAATGTAGGAAAATGGTGAAAAACGTGATGGAGAAAGTCCAGCTAACTCAGACTACGTGAGAGGGCAAAGGCCATGGGTGAAAGATGGCTTTGGGCACCATTTCGTGGGTGTTTGTTTGCCCAAGAAGCAAAAATACGAATTCCCAGGTTGATGGCTTGCCCATGCACAAAATTGGCTACCATACCTCTCCACTCCCAAGGCATTAACTGCCTCAACCAACTCTTGGAAGAATTTAATGATTGGGTGTTGTTGATACCTCGGATATCGTAGCATCAATCAGAAAGGGATTCTCCCTGATAGATGATCCCAATTAGATTATCTACCATTTGGTATAGGGAATCCGTCCGGTTAGCGGTTCCGGCAACCGTGGGTTTGGAGTTTAATTCTGATTATACCGGTTATGGCCCAATCCACCTTTCTTTTGGATTTTATGTTTTTTAATGAGATGCAAGTGCCTAATTTATATTTGATCTAAATGCAAAACTAAAACAGATCTAAGTTTAAAGCTGAAGTAAATCTACCTATCCTTGCAAGGAGCACACTTAACGGATGAGCAACGAACTGTAGGGATTATCTTAAAGAAAGAACAGCTAACCATTTAATCTAAAAGAGAACTCTACATCAAAGATAAAGATATCAACAGATAGCTCCTGATTTAACATAAAACACATTTATTGCTCATGAAACAGAGAAGCAAAATTATTTAATCTAAATGAAAACTGAAAGAACAAATCTAAATCTAACAACACATGAAATAAATCTAATTGTCCCTGCAAGGAGCCAAATTAAAGCATGAGAAATGAGCTGTAACAGATATCATAAAGAAAGAACAGATAGCCATTAATTCTTACAGGTAAAGCTACAGCAGAATGAGAGATATCAGAAGATAGCTTCTAATTTGATATGAAGCACATTCATTACTCATAAAAAGGAGAAATCGTTTACACAGAAAGAAGCAAGATCATTTGTTGCAAAGAAATAGTTCAGATAACAAGAAAGATCTCACATTACAGTATGGAAGTCACCAGAATAGTCCAATACACATCCATCTTTCGTTCCCATGCAAAACGTCCATCTCCAGGCTTTTATTAGAAATTTCTGTTTTTTTAGAACCAATACAAGATAGCTCGTACAGGTCTCAAAAATTCATTCCCTGCCAAAAAGTCCTAGCGAACTACCTCCTAACTTCTATTTATAATTACAAAAATGCCCTTTGTGCTGCCACCTGGCCTCTTACACCTGTCATCTACAGGAATTTTCTTCTACAACAGACAAAATCATGACTCATTTTCTTTTACAGAAATTATTTTAACAGAAAATTGGGACAGTTGTCCCATAGTTCCACGCTTTTACACATCTGAAAGCCCCAAAAATACAAAAATTAGAATTCACGCTCTAACTCAGTGCTTTCATTCCTGCACGTGAGCTTCTGCTGGAAGAGGATCGCCCAAATCAACTGATGTTGCTGATGTTGCCTTAGGAGAGGCACTCGAACCCATTGTTGCTGTTGCTTCTACTTGGGAAGAAGGGATTGAGCTGGCTGGAATTTCTGCCACTGCTGGGGAAGAGGGAATCGAGCTCGCTGTTGCTGCTGGAATGGCTGCTGGGAGAGAATATTCTAGATTTGCTGTTGCTCTGGCTACTGCTGCTGCTTTCTTCTCTTCCTCCGCTATGTAACTATACCATATACCCGTGTCCCTTATGACTATGTTTGCGGGAGCAGGGAGCAAGATTTTCTGTGAAGTCACATTTTTTCTAAGCTCTGCTCCGATGCCTTGAACTTCTGTTACTGCAGCTTGATGCACTTCTTTAAGCAAGTGGCTGTGGACTGATGACATTCCAATATAACGTTGGAGGTCGTCAATTGCTAGGACATCAATTTTCTTAACATATTCAGTTTGGATGCCTAGTTCTTCCTTTAGTTCAGCCAAGCATTGTTCCTCACCCGGGAAATCATCGAGGGATTGCGGGAAATTCAATTTGCACCTGTCATGCACTCCCTGGATCCTTTGATACAGACCGTTGATCCTATCCCTTGTTCCTTGCACACTGGCTATTAGCTTACTGCCACAGTTTCTGCAGAAGTCCAAAAGGGCCACATCTTCATTAAAACCCTCCACAGATTTGAATGGGAGATGTGTGGGGAAATCCCCTTTTCCTTCTCGCCATTCTATCTGGCTCAGGATATTTGCCTTGACATGGGTATGCTTGGCTTTGAGCCTATGGGCCTCTGCATTAATTTCTTTTAACCTGACCACCATGGCCTTGAGCTTGCAAACCTCATTAGTGATTAGCTCCTGAGTGTCGTGCATTTGCTTCAGGATGCTGCAGGACAGCTCATGGAAGGGAGACATGTCCATCATTCTGCTTTCAGCTTGCTCCAATTGCTCAGCTAATGCCAGCTTGTCTGTTTCAAGCTGGGACACTTTGGCTACTGCATCATTCTTTGTTGCTTCCTCAATCATCATCAGGACTGATAGCTGCTCCTTCTCTTCCTCTAACCGGTTATATTTGTCTGACAGCTCTTTATGCTCGGGGTATAGGCAATTATACTTGTTCACCACAAGATCTTTGTAGGCTTGCTCATTAGCCACAGTCTGTTGTAGCGTACGAGCTCTCTTTTTTTTCAATTCATTTTCTCTTACTATAACACCTACATTGTCCAGTGATGCTTTTGTCGTTTCTACAACTGCGGATGCCATAGCAAAGGGATCTTTATCTGTATTCCGCATTACAGTGACCTCCCGGTGGGTGATGATGTCCTCCTGGAAGGGACTTTTGATCCTCTCTTCCGATTTGAGTACCATTGCTTTCCTTTTCTTGTCATAGACAAACTCATTCCACCTGGACACCGTATTTTTTCCCGATGGAGTGTACGGGACAATTGGGAGGTCCATAATGTCTATTTCTTCTTCAGCTGGTGGGGTCCGGACTCCCTGAGCTGGATCTACTCCCACATTTTGGGTACCAGAGCCACCTGCTTGAGATGTGTCTATTTCCATGTCTTGGACACCGGACCCACTTGCTTGGGCATCTTCCCCTGCTTTCAGCTCTTCTTTCGCTTTCCGTTCAGCTTCCTGTCCTCCTTCCCCTCCTTCAACTTGTGGCTGACCTTCATCTCCTTTCTGATGCTTTTCATCTTCAGCCTCCTTCTGCTGTTGGGCTTCCTCGACCTCTTTCTACAGCCTCTCACTTTCGGCTTCTTGCTGCATTCTTGCCACTTCAGCTTCCTGCTGCAACCTGGCTTCCTCTCTCAATCTGAGCTCTTCCTGAGCTCGTGTATCATCAGCTTCTTTCTCCTTCTGCTGGCTGGTCTTCTGGATCTTGGTGGAGACAGAACTTGCTCCACTGCCTTAGCGAAAGGTTCGCAGCTCAGCCATGTTGCTGATGCCCCTGAATACCTCTTCCTCGGCATCGGGATAGTGAGAGTACTCAAAATGAGCATAGATTTCCTTACAGTGCTCGGCCACTTTTCCCTTCCTGTCATTCCTGTGGAAGATCACCTCACCGAAGTGGAAGGCTTTCAGCTCCTGAACAAACTCTTCGGCTGAGGCAACCCCCGAGAACTTGTAAGCACCTATGCAGAAAGGTAGAGGGGGAAAGGAAGCCTTATGCTATTTGTGGAGCATTGCTCCAATTCCATCCAGGAAGATTTGTCTTACTGCTTCCTTAAGGACCACATAATTTGTGGCATACTGCGGCAAAATGTATGGAGCTTTAGTCCCTCCAAACATTCTGAGGTAGGTGCCTTGCTCTGAAAAGTAAAAATCCCCGTAATTCTCAAGGACTTCCACAGAGTTCTCTGACAGGCAGTTGGGCTCCTCCTTGAATATCTTCTCATATAGGGGCATGATGAACCCCTCACATATGAGTTTGTAGCTAGGTTTGTAATTTTGGGCCCACATCATCTTGAAAGCGGTATAAACCGGGGTGGTGGCCTTTTCCCATGTGCAGCCCAATTTGGGGAAGTCCACCTTGGCCAAAACACAATCAATCATATATGAGGACATGAAAAATTCTTCCTTCTTCAAGTCTAGTCCTTCTCTAGCAGCAACTATCATTGAAGCCAAACTATCTGACAGGAGTGTGGCCCAGTCAAACACAGTTCCTTTAAACGCCACGAAGTGGATAATAGGGAGCCACTGAATCTTGTACACGGTGCCATCGGGCATACCGAAGATTCTGCACAACATCAAGGCGATCAACCTGAAAGGAGGTCTCAGATTCTGGACGACATATTCGTCGCTACCTTTCTTTCTTAGATGCTTGCCTGCGACCAGCAGCTTTTTGGCCATCTCAACGTTGTTCATTTTTCCCAACCATTCATCAGTCAGAGCTTGCTGGGAGTGGGGAAATTTATAGGTTGCGGCAATGTATGCTGGGTGGAATGAGGCAATGGCTACTTTCCCGCTGTCATTTATCACCCTTGACTCCGCATCGGCATGTTGGAGTATCCATCCGATTACTTCAGCACAGGGGAATAGTTCAGGGCGGGTAGCAGCTCTAGTTATGCCTGATGCTTTGATATTGAGATAAATCTGCCCCTCTTCTAGCAACATGTCTAAGATATCCTAGTCTCGGATCATTCTGTAAATGTCACCCTAGCATATTTCTGGAGGAATACCGGTGGTGCACCTAGTATCCTGGAGTGAGGTCTCAGTTTTAAGTGGTGTAGGCCTTTTCTCTGTCTTCTTAGCCTTCTTCTTCCCACCTTTTGGCATTTTGACTTATCCCTGGTAGCAACCAAATATACATCATTATAAACATGATCAACATACTGTGAGATTTTACAGAGAGCATCACCATTTTAACATGTCAATGAGATAAATACAATGGGAAGCTGCATGTTAGGAAGCCAAAATACACCATTCCAAACACGAGTTCTAGATTTTAGTCATCCTAATTCTTTTAAAGGGGCAGGTTTTGAAATGGTCCCACGAGGATAAGCATGTTGCGGAAGCAACCTGCTCTCGGTCTAGCTCTAGGGGAAAGGGTGACTTTCGTCATTGTGCTTTTAAAAGGTTAGTGGCGGGGAAGTCTGGGGTGAAATAACCCTGTGACGGAAAAGGGAGCCGTTTTCATATTTATGAATAGGCGAGTACGGGGCCGCTTTCGTATTCATGAACAGGCGAGGGCTCCGACCGCCATTGCTATCTGAATCACCTGACGAGGGGTTCTATGGTGGGTTTTGGTTTGAGCGAGGGTGATGGCATCCGAAGAAAGACTGACGAAAAAGGATCGGGCGGCCATAGTTTCTTGTGGCTTGATTTTAGTGGAATGAGAAACCCACGGGGCCTCGGGGCTTAAAAAACAAAACAACGATATATTCGACCAATGCCTGTTGGCCACGTCTCAGACGAAAATAAAAAATGAAAAGACAATCTGACGTTCTTTACATAATATGCAAACGTTTTTACAATTCCATGGTTTTATATGATGGGAAATATGCAATTTCGACTGTATTTGATGGGCAACGTAGCCCGTGACGGGCATTTTGCCCGTCAAAATCCAACCTAGACCAATCGTCTTTGAAAAAGAAGAGCACCCAAAGGCAATCTGACGCGTGGAGGACAAAATTTAACGGTTAGAATCCTACCTGGCAATGACGAAGATAGCCGAATGAGGTGGACGAGAATCATGGGTGAGTGAGCTGAGCTGGAGCGATCGCGCGGCGTCCAACGTCGTTTGCCAATCGAAAAATAATGATATGTTTGGCTCGAACCCCCACCGTCTATTTAAATGAGCTGGCACGTGTGGGGTTTTAATATGGTGGGTGGCGCATTAAAATGCGGCTTTAATACTGGTACGTTGGCGTCAAATCAAGCCATCTCGGTTTGCGTGCATGACCGCCACCCACGGGACCGACTTGTGAATTCCCTCCGCCATTGCGAGAAGACATGTCGAAAGCTTCCACTGTTTCGGGGAAAAATGACGAATTCTTCCGCAAAAGGTTTCCGCATCGCGGAAGGGAAAACTAAACGTTCTGCAAAGCTCAAATCTTTCGGAAGGATAACGCGGAAGCTTCCGCTGAACTTCTACGTCGTTTCAGGAGAGAATGGTGAAGCTCCCCGCAAAAGGACGTGAATGTTTAATTCTTTCAGTGGCCCTTTTCGGGATTCTAACGCAAAGACCTTCGAAATTGCGAAGAGCTTTCGCCAATGGCTTCCTCCGTTTCGGAACGAGCTGGCGAATGGCGCCGCGCTTTACGGAATGGTAAGTTGAAAGCTCCGCGGCCTCCGAAAGATAAAGTGAAGATCTCCGCAAACGGCTTCCGCATTTGCGGAAAGAAAACTTGAAATGTTCCGTAAAATTTCTAAGTGCCTCGGCGTTTCGGAACGAAAAGTTGAAGGCTTCCGCAACATTCTCTCGGTGAGCTTCGCAACTTTCGACAAATTTTCTAAGTCTTTTTTCGCGGGGTTTTGGAAAGATATGGTGAAAGACTTCCGCAATCGCGGAAGGTAAACCGCAACGGTTCCGCAAAATTCTCTCGGTGAGGTTTCGGGATGAAAACGCAAAGGTTTCCGCAGTTGCGGAAAGTTTTGACGGATAGCTTCCGCAAGTTTCGGGTGGAAAAGTTCAAAGGATTCCGCAAGTTTCAAAAAAAAAATCTAAGTTCTTTTCAAAGTTTCGGGGATATTTGGCGAATGGCGCCCGTCGTTTCGGGAGGAAAAATCGAGTGCTTCCGCAACTTCCCCATAATAATTTCGAAGACTTTTTCCGAGAGGCTTATGTGAATGGCTTCCGCCACCGTGGGAGGATAGCCCGAAAGACTCCGCAATTTCGGGAGACAAATCTGAATGCTTCCGCAGAGTTTCATTGGCGCGTTCCGCAAACTTTCAAAAAATCTAAGTCCTTTTCGGAAAACTTATGCTAAATGGCTTCCGCCGTTTCGGGAGGAAAACCCCAATTCCTCCGCAGCTGCGGAAGGTTTTGACGAATAGCTCCGCCGTTTCGGAAAGAATTGTCCAATGGCTTCTGCGGCTTTCAGACGAAAGTTTCTATGTCTTTTTTCGGAAGGTTTAAACAAAAGGCTTCTGCCACTGCGAGGCTTTATCAAATTGTTCCGCGATTTCTAGGGAGACTTCATGAAAAATTTTCTGTTGAGAAACAAGAATTTCTAGCAGAATTGGAATGGTTCATGGCCAGATTTTTCTGTTGAAAAACAAAGTTAACAGCTGGGGATGGCCTCTTAAGGCAGCCTTTCTAAAAAATTAAAAGGAGGGGCTTCAATATGTACAAAATTTTGGGGGGGGGGATGTTGCTGCAACAACAGGTGCATAAGCCAAAATGGGTAGTTGAGGGTTTATGGGTCTTCTCATTGACACATGGGTTAGCACCATTGGCTCAAGGGTTTGAATAATTTCCCTCCCTATTCCTTATAAAAATCATGCCCCCATCTCTTTGTTGCATTGCATAGCTAGTTGTGGGTATTTCATTAAAATTCATATTTACATGATGTCTTAATTTACATTGTGCATCGCTAGCACAAGAACCATAGGCATCTATTTTTAATTGCCGATACATAAAACGATAAATCGATGGTGGGGCCTTAACCCTGAGCTCCTCACCATGATTTAATAACAATATTTACATCATTTACAATCTTAATGCAATAGGGTCAAGATGGGGACATTACATTCCCCTCCCCTTACATTAGCACTATCCTCAGTGCTCATCAAAATTGAACAAAAATGGATATGTCGCTCTCATGGCATCCTCCAGATCCCATGTAGCCTCATCGAGACTGCAGTGCTTCCATTGCACCTTTACCTGTCCGATGGCTCGGTTTCGGAGCAATGTTACCTTCTTGTCTAGGATGCGCAATGGGTCGATTTGGAACTCTCCCTCGGGTTCCACCTGGATCACATCCCAATTAATCACATGGTTAGGATCATGTACGTATTTCTTAAGCAAAGAGACATGAAAAACATTATGAGCTCTAGTGCTAGCAGGCAATGCAAGTCTATATGCAACTGACCCTATTCTTTCAAGCACTTCAAATGGCCCACAACATCTAGGTGAGAGCTTGGCACAACTCCCAAGATTCAAGGAACTCTTCCTTGACCTCACTCTGAGATACACATGATCCCCAACACTGAATTTCCTATGCACTCTATGCTTATTTGCATAGCTTTTTTGTCTATCCTGGGCTGCTTTTAAATTCTGCCTGATCTTTGCAACCTCTTGTTCCATTTCCCTAAGCAATTCTGGCCCAAGTACAATTCTGTTCACAAGATTGTCCCAAGTCACTGGTGTCCTACACCTTCTGTTGTATAAAGCCTCATATGGACTCATTTCGAGTGATGCTTGTTTCCCATTGTTATATGCAAATTCTACCAAGTGTAGATAATCCTCCCACTTGGATGGTTTTTCCATTACATACATGCGAAGCATGTCTTCAAGCACCCGATTTACTCTTTTCGTTTACCCATCCGTTTGAGGATGGTATGTAGTACTAAAGCTCAGTTGTGTACCCAAATATGCAAAGAGACCTTTCCAAAAATTGGAAGTGAACTTGGTATCCCTGTCAGAGATTATTGCCTTAGGAAACCCATGTAATCTGAAGATTTCCTTCATGAAAATATTTGCAATGGCATCAGCTTTATGTGTGGACTTAACCGGTATAAAATGTGTTGCCTTTGTTAACTTGCCCACCACAACCATGATGGAATCATGTTGTCTCACGGTCATGGGAAATCCTGTAATAAAGTCCATGCATATTACTTCCCATTTCCATTCTGGTATTGGCATTGGGAGCAATAAACTTGTTGACATTCCATGCACTTAGAAATGTATTCAGCGACATCCCTCTTCATCCCTAGCCAGAAATAATATTTTCTTGCTGTAGCAATGGTTTTCTGATATCCTGGGTGACCAGAGTATGGAACTTTATGGATTTCATCCATAACAATCCTCCTCAAATCTGCCACATTTGGAATATAGGCTCTATTCTTATAAGTAAGGAGTCCGTCTTCTTCCAAATGGTATCCTTCATACTTCTTTTCAAGGTCTTGCTACTGCAGTTTGTCCTTTATCTACGCATACGCTTCATCCTCAACAAAATGGTTAACAATCTGCTGCCTCAAATCTAGTTGGCAAGTGCTAAGCGTTGCCACATGCATTTCATGTACTTTCCTGCTGAGTGCATCAGCCACTTTGTTTTCTTTCCCTTTAATGTATTTGATCCCAAAATCAAATTCACACAAAAATTTCAACCATCTAGCTTGCCTAGCATTTAAAGTTGGTTGATCAAACAAGTATTTCAGACCACAATGGTCTGTCCTTAACTCAAATTTCCTTCCCATTAAGTAATGCCTCCACATCTTCAAAGCATGTACTATGGCTGCAAGTTCTATATCATGAGTAGCATAGTTCTTCTCATGCTCCTTCAACTTTCTTCACTCGTAGCATACCACGTGGTTGTCTTGCATAAGAACTCCTCCAAGTCCTTGATTGCATGCATCGGTACATACCACAAAGTCTTTTTTCTGAGTCTCTAATTTTCAAAATTGGTGCACTCGTAAGAAGATTCTTCAACCGTTGGAAACTTTCCTCACATCTTGGTGACCATTCAAACCTTATCCCCTTCTTTTGCAAAGAAGTGATCGGGTTTGCAACCTTGGAGAATCCTTCAATAAACCTCCTGTAGTAACCAGCAAGGCCCATAAAAGATCTCACATCTGTCACATTCCTTGGAGTTGGCCAATTCATAATGGCTTCAATCTTCTCAGGGTCCACCAATATTCCCTCGTCTGAAATAATGTGACCCAAATAATGAATTTTATCTTTATAAAAGTCACATTTTCTTAACTTTGCATACACCTTATGCTCCCTTAGCAATTGCAATGTCATTCTCAAATCCTCTTCATGCTCTTCTTCATTCTTAGAATAGATGAGAATGTCATCTAGAAATACAAGAATGAACTTGTCCAAATACTTGATACAAACACTACTCATGAGATACATGAATGTAGCTGGTGCATTTGTGAGACCAAATGGTACCACTACAAACTCATAGTGTCCATACCTTGTTCTAAAGGCTATCTTATGAATATCTTCCTCTTTGATTCTTACCTGATGGTAACCTGACCTTAAGTCAATTTTTGAAAATACCTTTGCTCCTCTCATTTGATCAAAAAGGTCATCAATTCGAGGCAATGGGTATTTGTTCTTCACAGTGACCTTGTTCAACTTCCTGTAGTCAATACATAACCTGAGTGTTCCATCTTTCTTTTTCACAAATAGAATAGGTGCTCCTCATGGGGACACACTTGGCCTCATATATTTCTTTTCCAACAACTCTTGTAATTGCATTTTCAATTCTAGCAATTGCGGTGTACTCATCCTGTACGGTGTCTTAGACATTGGTGTTGTTCCTGGCACAAGTTCAATTATAAAATCAATGTCTCTCTTTGGAGGATGTCCCGAGATCTCATCAAGAAAAACATCCCTAAATTCCTGCAATACATGATAGTCCTCTAACATAGGAGTTTCATTTTCCATTGCCTCCAAAACATGGGCTGCCTACAATTGACAACCCTTTCTACAGAACTTCTTTAGCTGCATGGTTGAAACCTGCCTAATAGAAGTCACCTTTGGAATTCCTTTTACAACCATTGGGTTTCCTTCTTCGTCCATGCATTCAAAATTTTTATTGTAGTAGTCAAGTTTAACCATCTGTGCTTCTAACCAATCCATTCCAATGAGAATATCGTAGGAACCAAGTGGCAAAATATTCATATTTGCATAAGTGACTAGCCCGTCCATCTCCAAGGGACACTTCTCTACAATTTCACTGACTTTTATCTTGGTTCCAGTAGCTAGTTGAACTAACCATGATTGACTATGCTTTGACTAGTTAAAAGCACAAATCTCAACAATTTTAGGAGTGATATAACTGTGAGTAGATCCAAGATCAATCGAAATAGAAACAGATTTCTTAGCAATCTTACCTTCAACTTCAACAACAGATGATTGATGATCTTCCTGGCGGTCGTCTAGTGCTGCATAGATTCTAGGGATTGTCCTCGCCACTTGACCCACAGTTTCAGCTCCTTGGATGTTGTGAACTTGATTTGCATTCCCATTCCGATGTGGACAGTTCCTAAGCATGTGGTCTCCTCCACAACCCCAACATTGAAGTGGTTCTCTTGGCTCCTTTGGATCTCTTGGCTTGTCTCCCATCATCCTAGTTGGCTTAGTCACAACTTGTGATGGCTGCCTTTGCTAATTTCTGGTATGAGGAGGTTTGAAACCTTTCTTCCTTTGGTCAAACTTCTCATTTTTCTTATCGTTCCATGCCTTATGGAAATCAAGTTTGCTTTTATTTTGATCATAGTAATACTTGGCCTTCCTTATTTCCTCTTCTCCTATCTTTATATGACTGGGGTAGCCCACTTAGAAAACGCTGAATCTTCACCTTATCATCTTGAATATACTTGACATACCTCAGCAGTTCCAAGAACTTGTTTGCATACTATTCCATGGTCAATTGTCCCAATCTCAGCTCATGGAACTCTTTGATATTGTCATCATAGTACCTATCAGAGAGGTACTTTTGCTTGAAGTATTTCTTGAACTGCTTCCACCCAATCTTTCTTTCGTTGATCTTCTTCACTTGCCTGATGTGTTCCCACCATATATATGCTCTTCCATTCAAGTTGAAGATGGCGACCCTTGCCTTCATATTTCCAGAGTAGTCTTGGACTTGGAAATACTTTCTCATACCAAGAATCCAAGCTTCAGCTTCTTAACCAAACTTTACCTCTCCATCAAATGTAGGAGGTTTTGCCTTCTTAAATTCCCCGTGTGAATTGTTCTTGTAATGCCTCTTCTTCTTATTCTTGCGAGATGAAGAGCTTGAACCCTCAATGGATCCTTCAGAGTCAGATGATCCACTAGAAGAGATTTCTGGAGTATAGGTTCTGTCTCTAGAAACTCTTCTTGAGATATTAGACCTCTTGCAGGAATTTCTCCTTAAACTACTCCCACTCTTTTTCGGATTTGATGTCTGATTCCCATAGTTTATTTTCCTTTGGATGTCTTTCAAACTCTATAGCATGGCTGCATTCAACTGATTTTGTTCTTCCTAAGCTTTAATCATCCTTTCATTATCTTCTCTAAAGCTTTGCAACTCCACCCTTAGCCTCCTCATGGTGGCTGCAATATCTGGGGGAGTCTCTCGATTTCTTCTCCCATTGGATTCTGTTTCAGCATTCTGAACATGGATATTTTCCCCCATGGCATCTGTCTTAGGCTCATAGGGATCCTGTGCATCATCCATGATGTTGATATTCTTGGCCCAACCAAGACCAGAACTTTCCAACTGCACTTATCTGGAATATTGCTTTGGTGTGACTATAATTCTGCAAAATGTGTTTATAAGCACAACTGTTAGCTGCATTATAATGCTATAAATTATTTGCATGTATGTGGGGAAATCCCATATTGACAACTTTGTCCAATCATAGACTTTTCCCGTTTGGTGCAATTATTAAGGTTAAAATGGCCACCATTGTCGTGAAAATTTAGCTTAAAAGGTGTCGCCCGTGTTATGGATGTTAAGGTTATTTTCGCCGCCGCGTACCGTGCACATCGCAGATTTTATCCTTAAAATTGCCGCGGGTGGCACCGCTCCTATTGCCAAGTTTGTCGCCGCATGCGTCGTAGATATTAACGCTAATTCTGCCGCCGTGCATGCAGAAGTTAACATTAATTCTATCCTCGTGCACGCAGAAGTTAACGTTAATTCTGTCGCCACGCATGCATAATTTAACGTTAATTCTACCTCCGCGCAGGCAGAAGTTTAACCTTAACTTTGCCGACACAACCTTTAGGCAAAAATTTCCAAACACTTAGAATTTTTGTATAGAATTTTCTCTTCCCTTTCGGCATAGAATTTAACAGCTATTTCGCTGAGTGTTGCGGCGCTTTTGGGCTTATCTTTTCCGACAGAGTCGCAAGAGTTAGCCCAATTCTCGTAGCCACACATAGAAAATTAGTGTAACTTCCGCCACCGCATTGCAGAATTTAACATAACTTTGCCACCGCATCGCAAAATTTAATGTTAATTCCGTCGCCGCGTGTCACAAAACTTATCCTTAATTTTGCCGCCGCGCGTCACAAAAATTAACGCTAAAATTGCCGGTAGAGTCACAAAAGTTAGCGCTAAACCCGCCAACCGCGTCATAGAAAATTAGTCTAACCTTCACCGCCACGCACGCATAAAGTTAGCCTAACTTTTGCTGCGCGTGCGCAGAAAGTTAGCCTAACTTCTTTTTCCGCACGCGCAGAAAGTTAGTTGAACTTTCGCCGCTGCAGCCTTAGCAGAAAAATCAGAAAAACAGTTAGAAAAATTCAAAATTTTTCCTTTCTTTCTGTGATTATAATTGCTCAACAGGAGGTGACTTTTTCCTCTGCAAATTCTACAAACTGTTCAACCTTACCCTGTTGAGGCCCAACATGGTAATCTGTGGTGTTTAGAAGGGGATATTCCCTTGTAACTGTGATCATATTTGGCCCATAGAGGCCCAATGCTGTAGCCTATGGCTCTAATACCAAAATGTAACATCCCCTCCATCATACCAGTGTGATGGAGAGAACGTGATGCTAAAAATGGGCATATAGCCCCATATCCATTAAGTAAAAACTCATTGATAATAAAAGACATATACATATGCACATTGTCATTAAACACAGCGGAATTAAAATCATCTACATATCTAACATACATTCAAATATTCTCATGACAGACATTAAATAAATACATTGTAGAATTTAAACACATGAGTACTTATCTTAAAACAAAGTAGTCCCTGAGCAACCAGCTATGCATCTGCAACGTTCCACCCAACTATAGGCCAATTGTGCTTATCAATCTCTTGATACAACTGCCACCCCCGAGCTGGGCATGATTTCTACAAGGAAGAAGGGAACATCAGACTCACACATAGCCAAAATACACCAAAATCAGCCAATCCAATCAGCAATTGGGTTTATCAGGCTGCTAGGAGATGGAAAAGGAAGAATTGCTAAGCTAGTGAGCTCAAGCTGAGAGCCATGGATACCTCTACAATATCTATCTAACTTGGCACCCACAATACCTACACACCCAAGACAAGGAAGTATTCTCTTCACTGATACACAGTCCCTCAAGCCATACCTTCCTTTCTAGTGCTCTCAGGGTGTGCATAGAAAAGTAGAAAAATCCCTCTTGAGCTTCTTGTGAGGTTACTCCCTTCACTAGGCTTATCAAGCTAATTATTTCCACTACCACTCCAAATTTCTTGCTCACAGGTTCAAACCAAAATAGGGATGCATATAACAGCAAAATCACAAGTGTTGGGCATGTAGAAAACGTTTTTACAGTGGGATGCCCAAAATGGGGTTTCTACCAATTTCAGAAAATCGTGGGCAGCCAAAAATGAAATGGGAGAAGGGAAAAACAACCCTGGGAGAGCAAATCATTTTCAGAAAAAATGTTTATGGGCATTCAAGGGACAAAATCGGCCTCCATAAACCCCAAAATCATGGCTCCCTTGCTCCCAACCATTGTGCAATACAAAAACGAGTTCCCAATCATGGAAAATGTAGGAAAATGGTGAAAAACGTGATGGAGAAAGTCCAACTAACTCAGACTGCATGAGAGGGAAAAGGCCATGGGTGAAAGATGGCTTTGGGCACCATTTCGTGGGTGTTTTCTTGCCCAAGAAGCAAAAATACGAATTCCCAAGCTGATGGCTTGCCCATGCACGAAATTGGCTACCATAACTCTCCACTCCCAAGGCATTAACTACCTAAACCAACTCTTGGAAGAATTTAATGATTGGGTGCATAAGCCAAAATGGGTAGTTGAGGGTTTATGGGTTTTCTCATTGACACATGGGCTAGCACCATTGGCTCAAGGGTTTGAATAATTTCCCTCCCTATTCCTTATAAAAATCATGCCCCCATCTCTTTGTAGCATTGCATAGCTAGGTTTGGGTATTTTATTAAAATTCATATTTACATGATGTATTAATTTACATTGTGCCTAGCTAGCACAAGAACCATAGGCATCTATTTTTAATTGTTGATACATAAAACGATAAATCGATGGTGGGGCCTTGGACCTGAGCTCCTCACCATGATTTAATAACAATATTTACATCATTTACAATCTTAATGCAATAGGGTCAAGATGGGGACATTACAAGTGTGCTCCCTCTTGATCTTCACTTCCTGAATTACCTATCGTTGAACTTATTTCCATCCTCGATCACTATGCATGCTTACCAGTATCATCATTGTGTTACCCTTGAGATCTCATACATAATCATACATTCATTAGTATAATCTCAATACTATCAAAACACAATAATCTTAAATATGTATAGTCATGATCATTTCAAACACAGATAATAAGCATTAGTATTCAAGGTTTATATAGGACTTTTCTGGTTAGTCATATCATTAATCAAGGTAAAACACATAATATGCATAAACCCTTGATTACTTAAATTTCTAACTTCATGAACAATCATATACAACAGTATAAGATCCTAACATAGGGTAGGATTCTAACTTGATATAAGAAAAACATACATGGTCATCATATTTTCTAGTTATGTCTAGCAATGTTTTCTTGTTCTCTTCAATGACCTGCATAACTCATAAGTTAACCATTGTAGAACCAAAATATACATACCTCTATGTGATCCATGACTATGGATGAGTCTTTATCTTCATGTCACCATGGTCTTGATCTAGAACTTGATTTGTACCTTCATGTTAGCGGATAACATTCTCCTCATACAACACCACAGTGCATTAGTACAAACATAATATAATCATAAGTGTCATAGCCCTAATCAATGAATGTCTTCTATCATGAATTCATACTTTTACTAGGGTGATGAGACAAGTCTAAAATTAAACAATATTGTTACTAAACTCAATAACATGAAGACAATCATATTATAAACTTAATCATGAATAGATTTCAAAACATACCTGTAAGTCATACCTGTCAGATTGCTTGTAGTAGTAGTTGTTGTTGTTCCTTTTGTTCTTAGGACAATCTGAGGAAAAGTGTCCTCTTCTTGGTATGTGCTGTGAGAGCTTGATCTTCATTCCCCATCTTCTCTTCTTGAGCTACAATACGAGCTTCTTCCTGTGAGCATTCTTCCCACAGCTTACTGAAAGAGATAAGTTTCTTCCTAGCACAAATTCCTTGGATGAAGGAATCCCATGACCTAGGAAGGCCATTAAGAGTGGTCATTACCACTTCTTCATTCTTTATAACTTCTCCCATAACTTCAAGTTGTTCTTTTATCGGGGAGACCCTTGAGAAATAAGACTGCATGGTCTCTGCATTCTGGAACTTGATATTCTTCAATTGATTCCTCAAGGTCATCTTCCGATTTATATTCTTCCCTTCAAATAGCTTGGTCAAGGAATCAAACATCTCCTTAGGTGTCTTTAGGGAAGACACATGGGGTATGAGATAGTCCTTAATAGAATCAGCAATGATTCTCTTGGCATTGATCAAGTTCTTCTTGTGAGAAGCCTTAGTCTCATCTCCCTCTGGAACTGGAACCTCTTCACTTGTGTAAGTGTCCAAGTCATTCTCTTCTAGGATTAACCCAATCCTATACTTCCATGCTCAGAAGTTATCAGCCCCTTCAAGCTTATCCTCAAGCTTGGTGTGGTGAGACATCTTAAGAGTACTTCAAATGGAAATAGAAAGATTTAGGTCTTACCACTTGATTTGTTGAAAATTGGATCTGGAGCTGGATTAGGGTTTGTCAGAGAAACCCTAAAAATTCAAACTTTGAATTCCAAACTTCTGAAAGGATAGGAAGACGCACCTTGATGAGCGGATCAAGATGGTATACTCAGAATTTTAAAACTACAAATTTTCACCCCCCAAACTTGCTTTTCAGACTTCCGGATTCACTAGGGAGGACCCTAAATTAGGGTTTGATTTTCCCGGAGCTTCACCCATCCAAAAAGTTTGATATTGGTATCTAAAATTCAATTTTGCAGAGGAACTTCCAGCCATGGTCTCAGATTTCAGAAATTCCAACTTTTGCAGAAACCCTAATTTTTGGCTTCACTAGACAGGACCCCAAACTAGGGTTTGATTTTCCCAGAGCTTCACCCAACCAAAAAGTTCGATCCAAAGCTCTAAACTTCGATTTTTCCAAGGAGCTTCCATCCATGGTCTCAGATTTCAGAAATTCCACTTTTTGTGGAAACCCTAATTTTTAGGTCAAAATCTGAAAATGCTCAAAATTGAATTATGTTTCGACAGAAAGATGCGCCTTGCTGAGGAGAGTCAATCTAGCCTCCCGCCTTTAAATATATTTGGATAGAAACCCAAAAAACAAGAAGCTCTAGCTTCCGCAACTTCACAGTGTCTTCTTCTTAGGTTAGCTCTGATACCATGTTAATTTTTTAGAATCAATTCAATATACTCTAGGATCTTTACTGAGAGAATAACATGTACAACATATCAATCACAAGAATCAAACACAAGATACAATAGACACACAGGTTTTCCTTGGGGAAAACCATAAAGGTGAAAAACCCTAATAACTTCCTCAGAGATAGATAGAGCAATGATACAAAACCCAAGCATAAGAGATAGTCTCCTAGAAGCAGCTTCTCCTTCACTAGTGCGCCACTCTCCAATGAGTGTATAAGTGAAAAAGTGAATGATCAAATAGAGTGCCTCCCACACTCTATTTATACTCTAACTTGACTTGCCTAATAACTTTACTAGGTTGGCCTCAACATAACCACTTAACATAATGCTGATAGGGCCGACCCCACTAGGGTGGTCTAATAACCCTTAAACCCACATGACTCATACACGACCAACCCCATCAAGGTGGTCTAATAACCCATCAAGTATAAGTTGCGACACTTACAATATAAATGATGACACTTCCGTATAGAGGAATAATAACATCTCTACAGGAATACAATATACATATATGAAATACATTCCGAAATTACAAATACATCAACAGTGATGATATGCATCAAGTGGATGATTTACATGATCAGTTGGATCATGTGTGATGATATGCATCAGGTGGATGCTTTGTATAATCGGTTTGATTATACGATGATGATGAGTATCAGGACGATGCTCCAGATGATATGCATTAGGACGATGCTATGATGATGACCAGGATGATCATATATGACGAGTATCAGGATGATGCTCCAGATGATATGCATCAGGACGATGCTATGATGATGATCATGATGATCATATGTGATGAGTATCAAGACGATGCTCCAGATGATACACATCAGGATGATGTTGTGACGATGATCAAGACGATCATGTGATGATGATGTGCATCAGGATTATGTACTATATGATGACGATCAGTATGATCATGAGTATCAGGTTGATACTACGTGGTCGTGGACAGGTTTTGCATGTAGCATAGAAAAGATCTTGGGATATCCTATAGTCTGAGCTAGGATGCTCTTTCGAGGTTTTGTTGATGCACGTAATAAGTCCAGAGGATTCCACAGTATGGCCAGAGATGATGAAGACCTGTAGAAGGCTACGCCTACAACCATCATGAAAAAGGGTTGGCTCTGTAGAACTTCCTATGACGAGGAGAATCATGAGATAGCCCAGTGATCGAGATGTCGAGTGCAGCAGTAGTGATGATTATGATGCTTCATGATCCAGTGATGATCATCCAGCTCCAAATTGAAGGCTTGCACCGATATGTATTGATGACATGTGACGAAAGAATACCTTCCTAGTTAAGAGGGAGTGTTGATGTATTTGTAACTTCGAAAGATATTCACTTGTATATTATAGTTTTACTTTATTGTATATCAAACAGAGATGTATTATTCCTCTGATTGGAAGTGTCGTCATTTGTATTTGCAAGTGTCACAAGTTACATTGTAAGTGTCGTCATTTGTATTGATGGGTTATTACACCACTAGTGTGGGGTCAACCCTATTTAGGTCATGTGGTTGGGTTATTAGACTTCCTTAGGAAGTCTTCCCTATTAGTTTATTGGTAGGTCAAGTCAGTGTATAAATAGAGGGTGTGCCTCTCTCATTCTATTCATTCACTCACTTCTCAAATTCGCATAGTTGAGAAACAGAGTTGCGCACAAGTGGAGGAGGAGGAGTATCTGCTAGAGACATCTCTTTAGGTTTGATCATTGTGATCTTATATTGTGGCTTATTCTATCTCTGAGGAAGTTGCGGGGTTTTTCACCTTCTTGTTTTTCCCCGAGGAAACTCTGTGTCTATTGTCTCTTGTGTTTATGATTGATATGTTGTACATGTTATTCTCTTAGTGATCCTAGATAATATTGAATGAAATTATCGAAAAATTAACACTAAGAAGGAATATCAAAGTGTCCTGATTCTAAAGTGGATCTAAACCTAAGACAACTCTAGCTTAGAGGAAATCTAGACTAAGTCAGATCTAATCTAAACGAAGTGTATTGACTGTGTGCAAGGTAACTTGTTTTGAGTTCTAATAAGTCATTTCACCAATTTAACATAAATGTAAAACTAGATCATTAACTTACTACTTCAAAATACGATCAAGCAATGAAAATTACTGATAATAGTTTAAAGATCAAGCATATCCAAGGTTACCCTGTAACTCTTATGCTAATTGAAAATTAACATGTATTATTGACTTAATAGTTTATGTGAATCATTTGCAGAAATAGATAAAGATTTTAATCAAATAAATTCAATTAAAACATAACTACACATAGAACGTGAATTAATAGAAATCCAACTCAAAGATCAATGCATTAATGATTGGCTGCAAAATCAACAGTATTGATTGATAATTAAGGTGAGGAAATTGGACATCATTAAAGAAATTTGATAACATAAACAAATTGGATGGTGAAAGAAACTAACGTTGATTCATTGGTTTGCAAAAAATTACATGACCACAAGTGAAACAACATTTCTCTAGTCCTTCTCTAGCGATTATCTCCCCCTCTTCCCCATGATAATTCTATCCATTTAAATTATAATTACAAAAATGGTTACAAAGGATAGCTTTCCCATGAAAACAGGGGTTTACAAAATCAGACTATTCTAATCATATCATCGTAGAGAGTGGTTCATACTGAATGTTCACAAAATTTTCAAAAGATGCTCATCACATAATTTTAGGGAAACATCCCGTAACAAACTATGAAGGTTAACCACAGACTACTAGCTGTCTGTGACGGATAGTAAGGGAGCTGGAAAATATTTCTTAGAAGATTTATGATGATCAACAACGTTCTCGAAAACTAAAAAGTCGGCCACTTGTTCCTCCTTCAAAGGGATTAATGGAGTGATAGGTTCTTCATTAATTATAAAATCCTGGATAATGGTATTTTCTCGATCAGTTGGATTTTTAGTGATCTTCCTTCTCTTCTTCCGATGGAGGTGTATGTAGATGGATTGAATCTCAGTTTCTTCTTCACTACTGCTGCTTTCATTAGGAACACCTGCATCAAAAGGTGGCAACACAAGTTCTTGATATAGAAGAGGCTGAAGTTCTTTCTCTTCAAAAAATCTGACCGGAGATCTTTGAATTCTCTGCATCTTGATCATAATATGGAACAGTTAGAAGGAAAACTTTTGAAAATCAACTAATAATAATTCTCTTATTACAGTATGATGAACATATGTAATTTAAAAGAAAACAATAAAGATTCCAGGAATTGTTGAGCGTAATGAATTGGCATAATTAAAATCTTACAGTCTGGAACTTGCAATTATCACATCTATATTGAAATAATGCACAGCATGCGTCGACAGGGACCGGATTAAGACATGATAATATTGGAATAATTCACGTATGATTAATGTCAAATATTAACACTCGATCAATAACAAATTAGTTGAGACAATGATTATCAATTCATAAGTGGCCACAGGTGAAAATTGCAGCTTAAAAATTTGATTGCAAATAAAAAATGGTGAAGAAAAACGGAGAAATGAAACATTCATTCAAATAAAAAACAATCCAATATCGAACGTAGGATCAAAGCGCATGAACAATTAAGATTAATCATGGAGGATGCAGAAGAAAATTGCGGGAGTTTATTTCACAAATAAATACATCCTTTCCGCAATCTGCAATCCGCAAGTTGCGGGTTGTGGGTTGCGGGATGACCGACTTTTAGGAAAAAATTGTGCTTTCCGCAATCTCTCAAAAACACACAAAATCAAGGGAATTTTCAAAAGGAAAAATTACTAACTTAATCAAATCAAAGCAAAGCAATGAAAGCATGATGAAAACCCCAAAATGACCATGGAATTTGATCATTTTCTTTACATATAAAAATTTGGGGCTCCCATGTTTTCTAAAGAGCATGGGATCTGTTGCACCTACAACAGGAAGTTTTCATCCAATTTTGGTAGGATTTGTGCAGGTTTCCATGTTCGGAATAATCGGCACTATTTTCGGCCTTAAAATGGACACTCGCGGCTTTTCTTCACATAACCCGTGGTTAACCACGACAGTGCCTACTGCGAACCCCCAAGTATACTACAGACCCTCGACTTCCAGCGAGTAGACCCGTGTGTGCTATGGCATACTCGGGACTATTCTCACTACTAACTCGCGTTTACTTTAGTCTACTCGCTACCCTCTTATGCAAAGACCCGCGAGTGCTTCAACATAGCCACGAATTTACTGCACAGTAACCCGCGAACACCCAATTAGACCCACATATCTCGTCTTTACATAACCACGAATCTGAAACGGACTCTAATGTAAACCCACTAGTAACCGCTACCATTTCCATGAAGAACCCGCGAGTATCAGTGTTTATTCGCTAATTTCCTGTTGCTAGACCCGCGAGCGACTTTTCTTGCACTTTTCAAAAGGGCTGTAAGTAAAAGTTTCTTTTCCTTTACTGTTTTTCTAACTCTGTTTCTGCAGGATTTCAGTATGGTAAAGTATTTCCGTTTTCTGTTATTTTTTGCATTTAGGTTTGTTTCTAATCATGTTTATTAAGATATTATTTCTTGTTCTTGGTATATATTTGTCTCACATTCCTATATGGAAGCATTGGCATTTTTTAAGAGCATGGTCTCTAGTATTTTGTCATGATGATAGCTATAAACCATCTAATGCTTAATATTTTTAACAAGATACTTAATAACTAATTTGTTCTTTTTTTATCATATTTAATCATGTTAATTTCTAATCATGCCATGTTTATAAAAGCAACTTTATAAGAACAATCTCATATTTTTAAATCTTGGGCTCACTATTTATATGTTGTGGCTGACACTTAATGTGTAAAAGTAACTTTATTTTCCTTAATAAGCAAGTTATTTTTTATCATATTATGTTTCCATATTTTTATATGATGTTTGCTAACCTTTTGTGTATAAGCATTTTTATTTATGTAAGAGCAATTTTGTCTTGATCTTTGTATGCTTTAATATTGGAAGTTCATGTGTGCAGATAAGTTCTTTGTTTATATTTCCATCTTATTCCATAAATAATGAAGCACCATCTTCTAATGTTAAAGTCATGATGTTCATCTGTATGATATCATTTTTTATATATAGACCATTGGGGTCTTGTTTCTTCGATGTTTGAGGTCTTCTACAGATATTTATATTGCACCTTGATTGGAAGAATGTATGCTATCCGCATGTATATTGGCCATCTAGGTATTTTGTACACTGTTGTGGTGTTCTTAGCCACATGTTCTATTGTCTCAGCCATCAGAAGGTATCTATACATTGGTGTGGATGTTATATCATATTTCTTCAGCTATCAGTTATGGTTGTGATGATTCTTTTGGTGATATGGGAACCTTGTTGTTGGATTGTGTCACTTGTTCTCATCATTTTACTATTGGGTATTTCATAGTACAACCTGGTTAGTGTGCAATTTGATGTTTCGGTGAACAATGGTTGTTCTTCATCAAATTACAGCTTATGGAGCATTTTGGAAGTTGTCATCAAGGGGGAGCAGTAATGAATCCTTCCTTCCTTTATTAGTGGGATTTTCTCCCAGCCATTATTAAGGGGGAGTGTTGGAATATTTTATATTCCTTGGAAGGAAATAATGTCTTTGTATTATGTCGAAATATATCCACAATATTATGTAAAAGATTAATACATTATATCCCATATTCATTATGGTAAAGCATACTCTTGATATTCATTATTATATAAAGAGATGTTATTATGGATAATTATATTATCCCACATGTCATACGTGAGAGTAATTCCTCTGCATATCTTGGTATATAATACAGTCAAGGGAGTCATTCACATTTATCCATTGTAGATCATATCATCATGATCTTTACTTATTCACACAAGTATTTCTATATTTTATTGGGTTATTGGCATTTCTCTATTGTAATCTTGAGGGATATATTCTAGAGATAATAGAAGACTACCTTCCCATGGATGTAGCCCAATTGGGTGAACCATGTATATCTGGTGTACTCTTTTCTCTTGTTCTCTTTTTTGTACTTATTGTTGATATATTATTTTTTTGCATAGATAGGTAATCTAGTTTAGCTAGATCCATATCTCTGACATTTGCAGTCTAGAAATTTTATGAAAAGAATACTAGGTAGAAGAAGGGTTGATCGCCCTTTCATTTATAAGAGAATTGTAAAAATATTCAACCTACGAAGGATATTCCTTCAATTCATGTAATACTAGAATGGTGAACACTGAAAGAATATTGAGCACAAGAAGGGTTGGTCGACCATTCCTGTATTGTACGATTAGTAGAAATAGTAAACACTAGAAGGTTCTAGCACCGCTTCTTATATCCTCCAAATATAAAAAATATCATGGATAGAAAGGATCGGTTGCCCCTTCATTTAGTAAGAAATTTTAAAACTATCGAACCTACGAATAGTCATTCAGAATTTCACCTATATCAAGAATGGTGAACATAAGAAGTATCGACTAACCCTTCTTGTCCTCTAGAACTATTATGAAAAGAATACTTAGCACATGAAGGTTCAGTTTCCAATTGAGTTATAAGAAAAATGTAAAAATATTCAACCTTCGATGACTAGGCCAACAATTCATGTATATTCAGAGTGGTGAACACTGGAATAATATTGAGTACAAGAAGGGTCAGCCAAATCTTCATTTATCATATAAATGTAAAACTATTTATTCTACAAAGGAAAGGCTAACAATTCATCTATATCCAATATGGTGAACACAAGAATGGACGGCCAAGACTTCCTATATTGTGGGATTAGTATTAATAGTAAACACAAGAAGTATCAAGTGCCCCTTATTCTATCCTCCAAATATCAAGAATATTATGGAGCGAAAGGAATGGGTGTCGAACAATTCATCTATATCTAGAATGGTGAAAACAAGAAGGAACGACTGACCTTTCTTGCATCATAGAACTATTACGAAAAGAATACTTAGCACAAGAAGCGTTGGTCGCCCCTTCCTATATCCTCCAAATATGAATAATATCATGGAGTGAAAGGATCGACCGCCCCTTCGTTTATTAGAGAATTGAAAAACTATTGAAGCTTTGAATGGTTGTCCAACAATTCACCTATATCCAGAATGGTGAACCCAAGAAGGATCAAATGGATTTTCTGTATTATAGAACTATTCGAAAAATAAATTCCAAGAAGGACTAGACGCTCGTTCATATATTCTCTAAATATCAAGAATATCATGGAGATATTTGTTGATGTATATGTAACTTCGGAATGTATTTCATCTTTATATTATATTTATATTTATTGTACCCTTATAAGAGATGTGTTATTCCTCTATAAGGAAGTGTCGTCATGTGGATTGACAAGTGTCGCAAGTGTGTGTACTTGCCGATGGGTTATTAGACCACCTTATGGGGTCGGCCCTAATTAATATATAATATAATGTGGATGTACTCAAGTAGACAAGTCGGCCCCAGTAGGTCACTGGGCAAAAAGGTGAGTATAAATAGAGATAGGAGATCTCTATTTTACTCACTCGGAAAAGTATCTATCTCTCTCTCTGGAAAGTGGCGCACTAGTGAGGAGGAGGAGGATCATCTGCTAGGAGACTATCTCTGTATTATTTGGTTGTATTTTGGTTGAGCCATTGCTCTCTCTATCTCTGAGGAAGTTGTGGGGTTTTTCACCTTAGGGTTTTCCCCACGGAAACTCTGTGTCTCTTGTCTCTATGCTTTTGATTCTTATGATGCTTGTGATGCTTGTCATATTGTGATTGTCATGCATTGATATACTGTATATGTTATTCTCTCAGCAAAGATCCTAAAGTATTGTGATTTAATACTGAAAATTCAACATAGTATCAGAGCTTAACTGAGAACAAGACATTTTGCAGTGACGGAAGCTTGTATTGCTTGTTTATTGGGTTTCTCTCCACAGATTTTTGAAATTCAGTATAGTAGATTGGATCTACTCATCAAGGCGCATCTTTCTGTCCAATCAGATTTCAGTTCCGAGCATTTTCAGTTTTGGCCCTAAAAATTAGGGTTTCCACAAAAATAGGAATTTCTGGAAACTGAAGGTACAGCTGGAAGCTCCTTGCAAAAATCGAAGGTTTGAGCTTTGGATCGAGATGTTTGGCTGGGTAGATCTCCGGGAAACTCAAACCCTAATTCAGGGCTCTCCCCAGTGAACCCGAGAGGACAAAAAGGCAATTTTGAAGGACAAGACTTTGCTGATCTCAAATTCTAAATGTACTAGGCTGATCAGCTCTCCAAGGCGCATCTTTCTATCCTTTCGGAATTTTGAAATTCACATTTTGAATTTTTAGGGTTTCTCTGACAAACCCTAATCCGGGACCAGATCCAGTTCTCAGCACTTCAAGTGGTAAGTTCTAAATCTTTTCGATTTCCATTTGAAGTACTCTTAAAGATGTCTCTTCACACCAAGCTTGAGGATAAGCTTGAAGGGGATGATAACTTCCGAGCCTGGAAGTATAGGATTGGGCTAATCCTGGAAGAGAATGAGTTGGACTCATATGTGAAAGAAGACATCCCTATCCCAGAGGATGAAGAGGCCAAGGTATTGCACAAGAAGAACTTGGTCAAGGCAAAGAGAATCATTGCTGATTCTATCAAAGACCATCTCATACCCCATGTGTCTTCTCTCAAGACACCCAAAGAGATGTTTGAATCTTTGACCAAGTTATTTGAAGGAAAGAACATAAATCGGAAGATGACCCTGCGGAACCAATTGAAAGCAGTAAAGTTTCAGAATGGGGAAACCATTCAATCCTACTTTTCAAGGGTCTCTCAGATCAAGGAACAATTAGAAGCAGTAGATGAAATGGTGGAGAATGGTGAAGTGGTGATGACCACTCTAAATGGCCTACCCAGGTCATGGGATTCCTTTATTCAAGGAATTTGTGCAAGGAAGAAGTTGATCTCCTTCAGTAGACTTCGGGAAGAATGTTCTCAAGAAGAAGCTAGGCTTATAGCTCGTGAGGAAAAGATGGGAGGTGAAGATCAAGCTCTTGCAGCTCACACCAAAAGAAGCAAAACCAAGAAGGATCACCCTCACCCCAAAAGATTCCATCAAAAGAATAAGAAGGACCTAAGATGCTTCACATGCAATGAGAAGGGTCACTTTGCTTCAGATTGTCCCAAGAACAAAAGGGATAATAAGAACAACTCCAGTAAGAAGAAGAAAGGTAGCAAAAGAAGGTTTCATGCCCATGCTGCCGAAGATGATGAACCTCCAAAGAAGAAGGCTAGGGCAGAAAGTAGTAGTGATGATGACTCATCAAGTGAAGAAGAATATGTTCTAATTTCCGCTCTTACAGGTACCATCTCCCATGGATGTAATGATTGGTTGATTGATAGTGGGGCTTCCAAACACATGACTGGGTTCAAGGAATCATTTGTGAACCTTTCTGAACATGAATCACCCCATAAGGTGAAACTTGGGGATGATTATCAATATCCAATCAAAGGAAGTGGTGAAGCCTCTTACAACTTAGATTCTGGAAAATCTCTGAAGATGAAGGAAGTTCTCTATGTACCTGGGCTCAAGAAGAACTTACTCTCCATCTCTGCTCTAGATGCAAAAGGTATGAGGGTTGCATTTGTTGATGGCCAAGTACTAATGTGGCCAAAGGGAAAGACTATAGATGATGCAGTAGTGATTGGAGAGCAAGAGGGAGGCTTGTATAAATTAAAGGGTCAACCTGAACATGCCATGGTACATGAATCCATGGAGCCAAGTGAACTTTGGCATAGGAGACTTGCTCACATGCACTATAGAGCACTTCCAATTGCAAGCAAGGCTGTAGAAGGTCTTCCTGAAATCAAGACCAAACATGAAGGGGTTTGCAAAGGATGTGCAAAAGGTAAGAACACTAAGAAGGCTTTCCCAAGCAGTGAAAGCAAGGCAAAAGACATCCTGGAAACCATCCACTCAGATGTATGTGGCCCCATGTCATCCAGTTCCCTAAGTGGGTATGTTTACTATGTATCCTTTATTGATGACTTCTCCAGGAAGACTTGGGTATACTTCTTGAAGGGCAAAGATGAGGTGTTTGATAAATTCAAGGAATTCAAAAACTTGATGGAAAATCAAACTGACAAGAAAATCAAAACATTCAAATTTGACAATGGTGGAGAATTCACCTCAAATGACTTCAAGAAGCTTTGTAGTGATTCAGGGATTAAGAGGGAGTTGACTGCTCCATATAATCCTCAACAGAATGGAGTTGCAGAAAGGAAGAACAGAACTATCATGGAAGCAGCAAGGGCAATGTTGCATGACCAGGATCTTCCTATGCATCTTTGGGCAGAAGCAGCTAGAATAGCTGTATATGTGCAGAATAGAACACCCCACAAGATATTGGACAACAAGACACTAGAAGAAGTCTTTTCTGGTAAGAAACCTGAAGTCAGCCATCTCAGAATATTTGGTTGTCCAGTATACACTCATGTCCCAAAGGAGAAGAGGACTAAACTAGATCCTTCAGGAAAGAAGGGCATCTTTGTGGGTTATAGTGAAAGCTCGAAGGCTTACAGAATATATTTTCCAGGGTTCAAGAAGATTGATGTCAGCAGGGATGTAACATTTGATGAAAATTCAGCATTCATCAAATCAAGAAAGGCACCTATTGAAGATTATGAAGAACCTAAGGAAACAAGATTTCAAGACACTACCATGACTGATGCAGTTCCAGAAACTGCTCGTGAGTTTGAAGATCCACAAGAACCTGTAGATCCACCTCGTGAGGATAACTCTCACAAGTGGAAACCTGTATGGGCTAGAGAGCTCATTCATGATGCAGAAAGATTTGGCATTCCAGAAGAAGAACACAGAGCAAAGAAGAGAACCAGATCACACACCAGTTATGTTGCTTTACTCTGTGACATCATGAACAAAGAGCCTTCCAGTTATGAAGAGGCAGCAGAAAAGAAAGAATGGAAGGATGCTATGGTTGAGGAATATCAATCAATTATGAAGAATGATGTTTGGGATGTTGTCCCAAGACCTAAAGGGAAGTCTGTTGTGACTTCCAAGTGGATCTACAAAATCAAGCATACTGCAGATGGCAGTGTGGAAAAATATAAAGCAAAGATTCGTAGCTCGTGGTTTCTCTCAGAAGGAAGGAATAGACTATGAAGAAACCTTTGCACCTATAGCCAGATATACTTCCATCAGAACAATACTTGCCTTGGCCGCAGCAATGAAATGGAAGATACACCAGATGGATGTCAAGACTGCTTTCCTGAACGGTGTAGTAGAAGAAGAAGTATATGTGGAACAGCCACTCGGCTTTGAAATACATGACAGGGAATCTTATGTATGCAGATTGAAGAAAGCCTTGTATGGCTTGAAGCAAGCTCCCAGAACCTGGTATGGTAGGATGGACAGTTTCCTATCTAGTTTGGGCTTTACCAAGAGTAAAGCGGATTCCAACCTTTACTACAAGGTTGAGGAAGGGAATCCTGTAATTCTACTACTATATGTGGATGACCTATTTGTGACAGGAGATGACAGAATGATTGCAGATACCAAGAGGAAGCTTGCAGCTGAATTCGATATGAAAGATTTGGGAATGATGCACTATTTCCTAGGTATGGAGGTGTGGCAGAATGCAGGTGGGATCTTCCTTGGTCAAGGGAAGTACACAGTAGATATTCTGAAGAGATTTGGGATGATGGATTGCAAAGCCATGGCCACACCTATGGCATCGAATCTGAAGCTTCTTTGTGATGCTTCATCTGAGCCAGTTGATGTTTCTATGTATCGTCAGATTATTGGGTCCTTGATGTACCTGACGAACACGAGACCAGATATTTGCTTTGCTGTGAACACATTGAGCCAGTTCCTGACGGATCCGAGGAGTGTTCACCTAGTTGCTGTAAAGCATGTTCTGAGGTACCTGAAGGGTACAGTGGATTATGGGCTCAGATATGAGGCAAATCAAAAGTTTAACCTACAGGGTTATGTTGATTCAGATTGGGCTGGCAGTGCTGCAGATAGGAAGAGCACATCTGGGTGTTGCTTCAGTATGGGATCAGGTGTGATCTCTTGGTTTAGCAGGAAGCAGTCCTGCGTAGCACTGAGTACAGCTGAGGCAGAGTATGTTGCAGCCTGTTCAGCTAGTTGTGAGGCAGTATGGCTACGGAAGCTACTGTCTGAGTTATTTGATCTCCCGTTGGAGGCTACTGGTATCTTCTGTGATAACCAGAGTTGTGTGAAGCTGTCCGAGAACCCAGTGTTTCATGACAGGTCGAAACACATAGAGATCAAATATCACTATATCAGGGATATGGTGCAGAGAGGAGCTGTGAAGCTCCTGTATGTTGCGACGGACGAGCAGATTGCAGATGTGCTGACGAAGCCACTAGCCAGGGTGAAGTTCGAGTACTTCAGAGAGAGGCTTGGCGTTATTCAGATCGAGGACACTTCGAGGAAGAAGTGACGGACACATTTGCTGAAGCCATTCCAAGCATGTTGGAAGGAGGATCCTTCACATGGCTGTGGATGTAAGCGCTGGATGATGAGCATCAGGATGATGTTCTAGTTTCTGCTTGATATGATCAGTTGGATCATTTTATGTATGTACGCATCATGTTGGATGCAGGATATGATCAGTTGGATCATGTGTATGTATTGTTTATGCATCATGTTGGATGCTTGGACCATGTATCTGTATATGTATCAGGTGGATACATTGTATGATCAGGTGGATCATGTATGGTGATATGTATCATGTATTTGTATTTGTATCAGGTGGATACATTGATGATCAGGAGGATCATGTATGATGATATGTATCAGGTAGATACTTGGTATGCATCAGATAGATGCTTTGATGATCAGGAGGATCATGTATGATGATATGTATCAGGTAGATACGTGGTATGCATCAGGTAGATGCTTTGATGATCAGGAGGATCATGTATGATGATATGTATCATATATTTGTATCAGGTGGATACATTGATGATCAGGAGGATCATGTATGATACTTGGTATGCATCAGGAAGATGCATTGATGATCAGGTAGATCATGCAGCAGGATGTTGCAGTGATGATCAGGATGATCATAGATGACGAAGCCTCAGGATGTTGCTCCACATGACATGCAGCAGGATGTTGTATTGATGATCAGGACGATCATGGATGACGAGCTTCAGGATGTTGCTCCAGATGACATGCAGCAGGATGTTGCATTGATGATCAGGACGATCATGGATGACGAGCTTCAGGATGTTTCTCCAGATGACTTGCAGCAGGACGTTGCAGTGATTATGATCAGGACGATCATGAGTACATCAGGATGATGTATGGTGAGTATCAGGTTGATACTCTGTGGCCGTGGATCAGGTTGTGCAGATGAGCATGTCTGGGAGATCCTATAGGTCGGAGTTGTGTACCCGTAACAGCCTGGGATGCTCTTTCGAGACATTGCTCTGGGAGGACATGTAATTTGTGCCCTGGGAGATCTCAGGTCGGAGTTGTGTACCCGTAACATCCTGAGATGCTCTTGCGAGGTTTTGTCCTATGGCATGTAATTTGGGCCCTGGGAGATTTCAGGTCGGAGTTGTGTACCCGTAACATCCTGAGATGCTCTTGCGAGGTTTTGCCATGACCACATGTAATTTGTGCCCTAGGAGATCTCAGGTCGGAGTTGTGTACCCGTAACATCCTGAGATGCTCTTGCTAGGTTTTGTGGTGGACCACATGTAATTTGTGCCCTGGGATATCTTAGGTCGGAGTTGTGTACCCGTAACATCCTAAGATGCTCTTTCGAGGTTTTGTGGTGGGGTCACATGTAATAGCGCCCTGGGAGATCCTACAGGTTGGAGTTGTGTACCCGTAATATCCTGGGATGCTCTTTCGAGGTTTTGTGATGCACGTAATAAGTCCTGAGGATTCCACAGTATGGCCAGTGATGACAAAGACCTGCAGGTGGTGGGCCTACATCCAGTATGAAAAAGGACTGGCTCTGTAGAACTTCCTATGACGAGTAGAGACAGAGATTGGATGAGATAGCAGCAGCAGTGACGATGATGATGACGATGCATCGATGACGATGATCCAGAGAAGAAGACTTGTCTAGCAGATCTGTGTCGAGAAATACCTTCCTAGTTAAGAGGGAGTGTTGATGTATATGTAACTTTGGAATGTATTTCATCTGTATATTATATTTATATTTATTGTACCCTTATAAGAGATGTGTTATTCCTCTATAAGGAAGTGTCGTCATGTGGATTGACAAGTGTCGCAAGTGTGTGTACTTGCCGATGGGTTATTAGACCACCTTATGGGGTCGGCCCTAATTAATATATAATATAATGTGGATGTACTCAAGTAGACAAGTCGGCCCCAGTAGGTCACTGGGCAAAAAGGTGAGTATAAATAGAGATAGGAGATCTCTATTTTACTCACTCGGAAAAGTATCTATCTCTCTCTCTGGAAAGTGGCGCACTAGTGAGGAGGAGGAGGATCATCTGCTAGGAGACTATCTCTGTATTATTTGGTTGTATTTTGGTTGAGCCATTGCTCTCTCTATCTCTGAGGAAGTTGTGGGGTTTTTCACCTTAGGGTTTTCCCCACGGAAACTCTGTGTCTCTTGTCTCTATGCTTTTGATTCTTATGATGCTTGTGATGCTTGTCATATTGTGATTGTCATGCATTGATATACTGTAGATGTTATTCTCTCAGCAAAGATCCTATAGTATTGTGATTTAATACTGAAAATTCAACAATATTCTACCTGGATAACTTTGACATAAGTAGCTTTCATAAAGGAACAAACGCTCCTTCTTGCATCAATCCATTTTCGACAAACCACAATAAAGAGAAATTTAAATGGTAAGGAGTAGCACTTGATTGAAATGTGACTTCCCGTAATATTTCGATTTGCTTATTTATAGCACAAATACCAAATTAAAATGATAGTTAATAAGAAATAATGATTGCTCCTTCTATGATCAATTCTATCTCAAATAACTATATAAAATGTGCATTTGATCTCTCATGGATAATGCTAACAGATTTGTTCTTAATCATTTTGGAAATGAGCGGTCGTTCCTTCTCCATCGATCATTCACCTGTATATTTGCAAGTATACATCTAATATTAAAACAATAATTGACAATTATAAACATTGTATGTATTCTTATATTAGCTACACAATATTTATTGTTTTGCAAATAAAACATGTCTGCGTTGTTGAGCCTTAGTCATTACTAGGAAATATCGTTCCTTGATTTGTTAAAAGATCACAACCTTGGTTTATTCAAGCATGGATGGTATGTTGAGATGGATGAACCAGATAAATTGTACCCGGATTTATATATATTCTCCTTGGATGAGTAAGGAGCTCCAACTCGAGCTAGAATATTGACATATGAAGATCCCATTTCTAAGGATTTATTACGTGTTCAAGTTGAAGTGGTTGAAAGAGAACGGTGTTTCCTTCAACAGGATGATCTTATGGTTTGTAATTTTCGACCAGATCTAATGAAAAGTGGTCTCGATTCAGATATGGTTTCCTGTGCAAAGCAAGGGTGGGTTTTTCCCTCGTATGATGTTTGCAATCGGTCTTGAATTAATAGCGTGTCATCTTTGAAGAAAGGGATTTTGTTAGTATGGAAGAAAAGAATCCTAGCTGCGAAAACCTCGTCTGTATTGCATTACATAAATATTGAAAAAAAGTTAACAAATTTAGACCATGAAAAGATTATTTTTTACCTTAGAATAACATTTATCAATCATATTGAAAAATATGTGACCAAATATTCCTTCAAAGCACTTAAATCAAGTCCTTTTATAGCGATGGTGCAGAAAAAAACTAAGAGCTTCAAACTTTCAAAAGAAGTTCAACGAGAGTAGATCAAATACTTTTTGTTCAATGAGAAAGTTTTTCTATTGATGTAACAAGATGTGTTGTTGCGCCTTCGCATTTGCAATATCAAAAATTTGATGAGGAGGTCGTGGCAAAGATGGTTTTATCTCATGTCTCAACTTTTACAACAACATTGAGAGATGTTATTCTATTGCCTTTTGATAAGGATACCACATTGGGATTTCTTCTTAGAAATGAAGACGAAATTAATTTGCCTTCGGTAAATTTTTATATATTGGATGGGAAACATACTATTTCTGTAAAAAGAAAAATCATTGAAACTGGTAAATTTCAATCGGTTCATTCAAGGTATCCTCATCGAACAACTTGTCTTATACATAAATATGTTCCTCAAAACATTACCCATAAATGATGCAAACAAAAAATTTATCAAACAAGGAATTTGCAGACACTCCATTCATTTCTCAAGTTGTAAAAGCAAGGGAGAAATGGATATCCTACGATAGGCCATCCCGCCCGGCAAAGGGAAATGCTTCCAGTGATGATTGGCAGGTATAGAATTTTTATTATTATCAATCAAAGTCTTTAGATTGATGCCTCTATTATGAAATTAGCAAATTAAATATTATCTTTAATTTTATATGTTTGTAGTCTTTCCAAGGTGAATGTATGGATATATTTGTTGTTCAAACAAAGGACAGCGTTAAAGACAATCTAACTCTTTTTTGAGATTGGATCAATTGTGGAGAAAATGGATGTTTGTATTCGAGCTTTACAAAAGTGGTTCCTTTCCATGCTCACCCAAGAGCATCACTGAGGTTCACTTTGTTCAAAATAAAATAAAGAATCATGGATCTATTTTTTTTAGACCATTGTGTGATCTTGATGAAGATGAATTGATTGCTATGGTGGACAATATAATCAACAGATCAGTTTGGCTCAGCACATCAGTCGACAAAAATGTTTGCACAAAGACTTTATATAAATATTGCAAGCGAATCAAGGACGAGAGGTCAACCAGGCATTCGATCTTTGAATATTTCAAAGTTCATGATGTTCAAACTTTTCGATCACAGATTATCACTGATGATAATGTCATTGAAATGTATAAAATTGCACCAAATGATCTCTAGCAACTGTGCAGTATTTTATGATCCGAAAAGCAAGCAAGATATCGAGGTAAAAAGAGAAAGAAAGAATCTGAAGAGGATAATGGTACCAAATTATCAAATGATGCTGAGGAAATATTGAACATATATATCAATAAAGAGGGGATAGGTATGTCCATTGACTCCATCAAAGATAGTTCACAGTTTTGTTGTCAATGTTGTTATCCTACATCTTTGGTCAACATACTAAGATCAATTGCATTTTTTGATGCAGTAATCCGTTGTGAATTGGTTATTATTGATATGTGTAATTGTGATAGTTACTGAACAGAAGAAGATATGCTTTCGTTGTTGTACTACTTAGAATCAAATGATGTGGCATGTACTTGTATTTTTTTAGATGATATGGAAAACTCTTGTATGATTTCTAAAGCTTTCATACATTTCAGCAAGAAATAAAAAAAAGGTAACAAGGAATCCTACGAAAGGAGTTTATAGAGATTTCTCCAAGGAATTATTTATAGGATTCTCTATTATACAGTGTTGGAGAATTGGAAGGGAGGAGGATAATTTGTCTACTTTTCAAATGGATATGGATTGGAAGGATGAGGGCCTGCCAATGATTGATTTACCTTTTCCCAAGGTTACCAATGATAGTTCGAGAAGCCATGTTTTTGCAAAAGAATTGACACATGAATTTCGGGATCACATATTTCTAGATTAGTCTCTTCTTGAGGTATAGTTCTTCCGTTGTACATAGGAGGTAGAATTATTTGTTCGTTGTTTAGGTTGCCAGATAGAATAGTTATTTCTATTGTGGAGATAATACAACAACAGTTTTTTATGAACAGTTTCTATCATGAATTGGGTATAAACCAAGGTATTTGTATTATCATTTTTAGATGTGTTATTTCATAGTATTTTACTTTTCTCGGTCGGTTATGTTCAATAACTTATTCAAATTCCTATTCTACTACAGCTTCAAATAAAGAGCACACTCAGGTATCATCCAATAAAATTATAGTATCCAATGACGACATTGAATGTCATGGAGGATCCACAAAGAACTACCAAACTAGTGAACAACATGGACAATAAGGTAAAAATTTATTTTTCAAAGATCCTGGTTAAATTAACTAAATTATGAACGGGGATAGTGCCCTTGAATACTTGCAAAAAGTTATATAAAATGTATACCTGCAAATTTCCAGGTCAAGATGATTGGATTTCTATTCATCATGTGGATCATCCACAACCAGAGCTGGGATCGACGATCTACGTGCATATTAGTGTAACGTCCCCTTCCATCATTCCCTTGCAAGGAAGGAAACGTTAACAACACACGGGCTTATTGCAGACTTAGCCCCAATAATTTTTGCCCATAAATTCCTAACAATCTAAAAACTTCTATATGCAGATTCATCTCCATATAAAACACAGCGAAATGAACATGCTAACAAGCACTCAAATAGACAGTAATTGCAATCATATCAATCACAGCAGAGAATGATTCAACCTAAAGAGACCCAATCTCATTCCAATGTCATGCATGGAATCCATACTAAGATAATTTATTTATTTCATTAAACATGGACAATTGGTCAACTGCAGAACACAAAATGCGAATAATTTATAATACACAGAACACTTATCTTGAGAAGTTGATGTCCAACGACTGGCTACGTGAAGGCAATGTTCCTCCCAACCGTAGATCTCTATCCATCCTATATTCCTTTAGCTGAGAGATCACCCCCGAGCTGGGCTGTGTATCCACTAAGGAGGACTAGCTGGGTTCACTCATAGCCATGGTTTTAGTCAAGAATCCAAGAAGATAGAGGAGGGTAACGCTAAGCCAGTGAGCTCAACCACAGAGCTACAGGCCTCTCAAGTGAGTTCAACAGTCAGGCACCCACATTACCTACCACATCCAACACAAGGAAGGTCCCCTTCTCTGTTACACAGTTCCTCAGGAAACTCTTCCCTCTAGTGCTCTTCAGGATGGGCATAGAAAGGTCCAGCTGTTAATCCTTGAGATCCTAGTCTTCACTGGGTTTATCAAGCACACCCAACCTCTGCATAGTCATTCCCAACTTGATATCTCACCATCCTGCTCACCAAGTAGCTCAAATCCGTCACTCGTTTTCTGGGCTACAAAAACTGGGTTATCCTATTGATTTCAGGGTAGCTAGTGCTCCAGAATTTGCCCCAAGGTTCATGCTAATGGATTCCCCATTGGATTTCTTTGTCCCATGCCAAATCTGGGCGTTTTTGGTCTTTCAAAATCTGGGTTCTCTCAAGGTCGCGATTTTCTGATTCTCTCACTGTTGGCACTCGTTTTTGGATGCAAAATGATGCTAGGTAGTTTCACAATGGAATGGGGTGAGAATGAAGCAACCTCCCATGAGGTTGAGTGACTTCTTTCCCAAGCAAGCAGAGCCCATGCCCACCCATACGAATTTCAGGGCTGCCCATGCTCCATTGAAGCCATGGGTTGAAATCTCAACCACTTTCTTACAACAGGCATTAATGTCACCTAGGGAAGTCAATGGGTGCTCATAATGACAAATGGCAGCCTAGGGTTTAGTCCCATAGCCCCCTCACCACTCCCTAGTGGATACACGTGGCCCCTTCTCATTCGTTGCCTCCATAGCCAGTTTTTGGTATTTTATTTCAATATTAAATATTTACATCAATTTACAATATCCCATGGCTTAATAGCACGTGGGTAACAAAATATCAAGCGTGTCTAATTTAAATAAAATCCGAGCATAAACTAGCGGGGCCTTGGCCTTGAGCTCCACGCTAGGCCTTGAGCTCCACGCTAGGGAAACATACATCGTGTGTTTACAATATTTACATTAGAGCCAATATTTCCTAAGGGTCAAAATTGGGGTATTACAATTAGCCAAAAAATCACATTGGATAATAATGAACCAGGCGAGGGCTTGGTGTCAAAACACGGTAGTTCCAACAATGTTACTCACCACTCAAATGTTGGTCGGTCATTGACAGGTAAAAGACAAAGATTATTTTCTACTTAAATAGATAAAACAAAATTATTCCGAAATATATAATGACAAGAAATATTTCTGTGAATCTCCACATACAAAAATGATATTGATTTTAGAAATGGAAGGTTTTCTATTTCGCAAGAAAGTCACAAAAAATGACTCCAAAAGAGAAAAAAAGGGAAATCACAAAAATATTGTTGCAGGCAAAAAAGTAAAAAAGGGGGAAGAAAGTATTGTTGCTGAATTTGAATTTAAACACAAATAAACTTCATATGAGTCACGAACATATGCCATACAATTTTTTGAGATTATGTCTTTCCAAATTCAATGTTGGTATTTTGTCATCTAAATATGGGGTCAATGAGGCGAAGTCATTGTTTACAAAATTGTTTGAGGGAAGGTAGTGCAGAAAAAACATATGGGGAACAAATTTTGTTTTTATGGTTTCGTGAGAGATGTACCAACGATAAAGAAGGAAATACACAAAAAAATATGGAGAGTGTGTGGGAGGAGTTCCCAATGAAATCTCCACAAAGTAATACATTAATGATTGTTTTGGAGGGTGATGATGTGAAAGCACATTTAATATCCCGATTTTGACCCCATTGTGTAATACCCCAATTTTGACCCTTGTGAATATTGGCTTTCAATGTAAATATTGTATACATGCGTCGTATGTTTCCCTAGCGTGGAGCTTAAGGCCAAGGCCCTGCTAGTGCATCTTCGGATTTTATTTAAAACAAACAAGTATTTGATATTTTGATACCCATGTGCTATTAAGTCATGGAATATTGTAAATTGATGTAAATGTTAATATTTCAATAAAATACCAGAACTGGCTATGGGATCAACGAATGAGAAGGGGCCATGTGTATCCACTAGGGAGTGGTGAGGGGGCTGTGGGAATGAATCATATGCTGCCAAATGTTATTGTGAGAACCCATTTGACTTTCCTTGATGACATTTATTTCTGCTGTAAGGAAGTAGTTGAAGATTTCAGTCCATGGCTTCAATGGAGCATGGGCAGCCCAGAAATTCATATGGCAGAGTATGGACTTTGTTTTCTTGTACCACAAGCCACTCTACCTCATGGGAGTTGCTTCTTCCTCATTCCCAATCCATTTACAAATCAGTGTCCCGACGTTTGACAAAAGGTCGAATTGAGCCGAAATTGATATGGGGCAGTCATGGAGCAAGCACGGTGTTAAGTATGGAATTTTGGAGCCAAAATACAAAGGATGTGGAGTCGGGGTGTGCAGGAAGACCAAAAAGCACTATTCCGGGCCACGTTTTGGGAATTTTGAAAAGCTTGTAGTGGTTGAAAGTGACCCTATAATTCGGAATCAAGAAAATTACTGAACTCAGCATTTCATATTCTCAGTAAACCAGACATATTCCGTTAGACAAAGATTTCCCAGAAATGCACCGTTTGGGAAATAGCCATTTTTGGCCCAAAATTTGGAATTTTGGAAAATTGTGAAAAGTGGAAAGTAGTCAAACCCAAAATTTTATAGAAGATGAATGGTGAATCGGAACAGAGATCCGCGAATTGCTGAGCATTCCTTGTTATATGGAATAACTTCGTCCGGTAGAAAAATCTTCATGATTCTTCATAGATTTTCTTCCACAGGTGGTTGAAGTTGGCATTCTGGACCAAAATACAATTGTGTAAAAATGTGCAAAATTGGGGTTAAAGTTGTCATTTTTTTTAATAACGTAGTTTCCACACCCGAGGAGAGGCATTGGAAAGCTTATCCAGCAGGGAACAATGGCACATAGGCAGAATTGAATGGGGACATCATACCTCATAGATATTTAGAACCGAAAAGTGCCAGTGACTGTTTTTGACATATTGTTGACAGTATGGGCAATTTCCAGAATTGCACGAATGGGAAAAACAAATGAATGCATAACAGCTATGTGAATTATTCCATGAGTTGATTATGTTAAATATTAATTGTTGTATATTCCTAGATGCATTCTTATGATGTCTAACAAATATTTTCATAATGCACAGTGCTTGCAGCTCATAAAATTAATAATTGTAGCAGAGGTAGCATACAAGAAAAATGGTGACCATAAATGATGCTCAAGATCCTTATGAGCATGAAGAAGACGTCCTAGGAGAAAATGTGCATGAAGAGAATGCTGAGACTAAATCCAATGGGAGAAGGGAGCATGTGACTCCTCAGAATTTGGTTGAAACCATGGTGAGCTTCAATAAAAGATTGATGAAGGCTCAAGAAGAACAACACCAACTCAATGCTGCAATCATGCAAAGTCTCACTGACATGCAGCGGAGGATAAACCTTGGGTCCAACCCAAACAATGTAGGTGAAGAAGGAAGAGAGGCAGAGAGTCGCTCTAGAGGTCGTTTAAAGTAGAGGACTCCAAGCCCAAGGAAGAGTTCGGTGAGCAGAAAGCATAGAACACCTTCCTCTAGATCTTCTTCTAGCAAATCATGTGACTCTAGAGTTTCTCAAAGGAGCCGAAGGCATGTGCCTAGGAGATCTGATGGAAGAAAGAAATTCAAAGGCATCCCACAGAGGGAATTCAGGAAGGCAAGACCTCTCACCTTTGATGGAGAAGACAAAATTGGCCAATAGGCAGAGGCATGGCTTCTTGGAATGATGAAATATTTCAGAATTCAAGACTACTCAGGAAATGAGAAAGCCAGAATTTCCATTTACAATCTAAATGGTAGAGCTTCAATTTGGTGGGACAATATCTTGCAAGTGAAAGGAATCACTGAAAGGAAGATCAATTGGGAGAGATTCAAGAAGTACTTCAAGGAGAAATACCTTTCTGCTAGGTATTATGACAATATGAGAAAAGAGTTCAATGAACTCAGGTTGGGACAAAAATCTATGGAAGAGCATGTCCACAAATTTTTGGAATTACTGAGGTATGTTGACTATATCAAAGATGAGAGAGTAAAAATCCAATGCTTTCTTGGGAGTCTACCTCAGAGTTTCAGAGATAGGATTGAATTTGTTAATCCACCAAGTCTTGATGAGGCCATTAGGATGGCAATGCATTGCTATGAGCAGAATAAAGGAAAAACAGAGGTTAACCCAGCATGGAAAGGAAAGCCAAGAGGGAGATTTGATTAGAAGAAGAGTGGCTTCAAGTCACCATTCAGAGGTTAGCCTAGAACCTTTCCACAGGGGAAGCAAGCAAGGAGTGGATTCAAACTAGCAGCAGCAGCAGACAAAGCATCAAAGGGACCGCTTCAGTTTTGTGGATGTGGATAAAACCACATGCTAAAGGATTGTCCACATCAGAAGGATAATCCCCGAAGGTTGCACAACTTAAAGGGAGCAGCTACAGTGGAGGACATGGCAAGGGAAACGCCTCGAATTTATACAGCGTTGGATAATCATCAAGCATACCATCAATCATCAGTGGTGGAAGTGGGAGGTAAGATTGCTACGCAATCTATTTATGTTTTTATTGATCTAAGATCTACTCATAGTTATGTTTCTCCAAAAGTGGTTGAAGGTTGTTCTCTTAGGAAAGTGAAGCATAATAAATCTTGGCTAGTTCAATTAGCCACAGCGACCAAGAGGAAAGTAAGTGAAGTAGTGGTGGAGTACCCCATAGAATTGAATGGACTCCACACACATGCAGAATTGAATGTGCTACCTTTAGGATTGTATGATGCCTTAATTGGCATGGACTGGTTGGAAAAGCATAGAGCCAAGTTGGACTATTATGAGAAATCACTTGAATGCATTGATGGAGAGGGAAGACCAAGATTGGTAAGAGGAATTTCCAAGCAAGTTTCACTAAGGCAGAATTCATCCCTACAGTTGAAAATTTTTTATAAGAAGGGTTGTCAATTATATGCAGTTCATATGTCAGATTCGTCCGAGGACAAGGGTCCAAGGATAGAAGATTTCTCATTATTGAAAGAATTCCAAGTTGTATTTCCAGATGAGGTGTCGGGACTACCACCAAAGAGAGATATTGATTTTACCATCGATCTTGTTCCAGGGGCAGTGCCGAATTCCAAAGCTTTCAGCAGTTGAAGGAGCTACTTACCAGTGCTCTTGTTTTGAAGATAGCATATCCAAAGAAGGATTTCGTGGTGTGCACAGATGCTTGCATTGAAGGGCTAGGTGGAGTGCTCATGCAAGAAGGAATTGTGACTTGCTATGAGTCAAGGAATTTAAAGGAGCATGTAAAGAATTATGCCACACATGATTTGGAATTAGCATCCATAGTGCATGCTCTTAAGATGTGGAGACATTATTTGATGGGAAGAACATTTGAGCTTAGAATAGACCACATGAGCTTGAAGTATTTGTTTGATCAGCCAAAATTGAATGCCAGGCAAACTAGATGGATGGAATTTCTTTGTGAATTCGATTTTTAAATTAAGCATGTAAAAGGGAAAGAGAATAAGGTTGCAGATGCTCTTAGCAGAAAATTTCATGTTGCAGCATTAAGCATGTGCAAATCAGATTTGAAGACAAGAGTTCTTGAAGCCCAAAACAGTGATGAAGCTTGTCTTCAAATTAAAGAAAAGTTGCAGCAGGGTAATTTGGATGAAAAGTGTGCGGGATATCAGCTTGGTGAAGACGATATCCTCATCTACAAAGATAGATTGTACATTCCAAATAGTGCAGATTTGAAGAAGCTAGTGATGGATGAAATTCATCAAATGCCATACTCTGTACACCCAGGATATCAAAAGACTATAACAACAGCAAGAAAGCAATACTTTTGGCATGGTATGAAGAAGGACATAGCTGAGTACATTGCTAGGTGTCAGAAGTGCCAGCAGGTCAAGGCAGAACACCAACATCTAGCAGGATTGTTGCAGCCCTTACCCATTCCGGAATGGAAGTGGGAAGTGATCTCTATGGATTTTATAACGGGTCTTCCCATGATAGTGAAGAAGCATGATTCAATCATGGTTGTGGTGGACAAATTGTCAAAGGTATCTCACTTTATTCCAGTCAAGTCCACTCATAAGGCTAATGACATTGCGAACATCTTCATGAGAGAGATATTCAGATTGCATGGATTGCCTAAGGCAATAATTTCTAATCGTGATATAAAGTTCACTTCCAATTTCTTGAAGGGATTATTTCAGGAATTGGGAACTAAATTGAATTTCAATACAGCATATCCTCCTCAAACAGATGGCCAAACTGAGAGGGTGAATCAGGTTCTTGAAGACACGTTGAGAATGTATGTGATGGATAAACCATCCAAGTGGGAAGATTTCCTACACTTGGTAGAATTTGCGTACAATAATGGAAATCATGCATCCTTGGGAATGAGTCCATTTGAAGCATTGTATGGCAAGGGATGTAGGACTCCAGTGAATTGGGACAGCCCGGTGAATAGGGTAGTACTTGGACCAGATATGATCAAGGAAACAGAACAGGAAGTTGCTAAGATCAGACAGAATTTAAAGGCAGCTCAGGATAGGCAAAAGAGTTATGCAGATTTGAAAAGATTGCATAAGGAATTTCAGATTGGGGATCATGTTTATTTGAGAGTGAAACCAAGGAAGAGTTCCCTCAAGTTGGGGAGCTGTGCCAAGTTGTCACCGAGATATTGTGGTTCATTTTAAGTCCTAGATATGATAGGGCTAGTTGCATATAGACTTGCATTGCCTGCTAACATAAGAGCTCATAATGTTTTCCATGTATCTTTGCTTAAGAAGTATGTACATGATCCTAATCATATGATTGATTGGAATGTGATATAGGTGGAACCCGAGCGAGAGTTCCAAGTAGAGCCTATGAGCATCCTCGACAAGAAGGTCACTTTGCTCCGGAACAGAGCCATCGGGCAGGTAAAGGTCCAATGGGAGCACCTTAGTCCTGATGAGGCTACATGGGAGCTGGAGGATGCCATGAGAGAGGCATTCCCATTTTTGTTCAGTTTTGATAACACCGAGGATGGTGTTGTTCCAAGGGGGAGGGGAATGTAATACCCCAATTTTGACCCTTGTGAATATTGGCTTTCAATGTAAATATTGTATACATGCGTTGTATGTTTCTCTAGCTTGGAGCTCAAGGCCAAGGTCCCGCTAGTGCATGTTCGGATTTTATTTAAAAAAAACAAGTATTTGATATTTTGATACCCATGTGCTATTAAGCCATGGAATATTGTAAATTGATGTAAATGTTAATATTTGAATAAAATACCAAAACTGGCTATGGGAGCAACGAATGAGAAGGGGCCATGTGTATCCACTAGGGAGTGGTGAGGGGGATGTGGGAATGAACCATATGCTACCAAATGTCATTGTGAGAACCCATTTGACTTTCCTTGATGACATTTATTTTTGTTGTAAGGAAGTAGTTGAAGATTTCAGTCCATGGCTTCAATGGAGCAAGGGCAGCCCAGAAATTCGTATGGCAGAGTATCGGCTCTATTTTCTTGTACCACAAGCCACTCTACCTCATGGGAGTTGCTTATTCCTCATTCCCAATCAATTGTGGAAGTTACCACCATCATTTTCCATCCAAAAACGAATTGCTAGCAGGGAGAAAAACCAGAAATCACAACTTTGCAAGAACCCACGTTTTGAAGAGCCAAAAACGCCCGGATTTGGTATTTGAAAGTGAAATCCAATGGGGAATCCATAGATATAAACCTTTGGGCGAATTTGAGAGGATTAGATACCCTGAAATCCATTGGAAAACCCAGTTTTTATAGCCCAGAAAACTAGTGATGGGATTGAGTTATTTGATGAACAGAATTGTGAGAAATCCAATTGTGAATGATTGAGCAGAGGTTGGGTTTGCTTGATAAACCCAGTGAAGGCTAGAATCTAAAGGATTAGCAGCTGGACCTTTCTATGCCCACCCTGAAGAGCACTGGAGGGAAGGGATGCCTGAGGGACTGTACATCAGAGAAGGGGACTTTCCTTGTGTTGGGTGTGGTAGGTAATGTGGGTGCCTTGACTGTTGAATTAATTTGAGATGCTTTTTAGCTCTGTGGTTGAGCTCACTGGCTTAGCATTGTCCTCCTTTGTCTTTCATATGCTTGACAAACCCAACTGTGTGTTGGCTTAGCATAGTTGTTGAGTGAAACCATGGCTGTGAGTGAGCCCAACTAGATCCTCCTTAGTGGATACACAACCCAACTCGGGGGTGATCTCTCAGCTTAAAGAATACAATCTGGACAGAGATCTATGGTTGGGTGGAACATTGCTCTCACATAGCCAATTGTTTGGGCAGCTTCATCTTCAAGATAAGTGTTATCTGTGTTATAAATTATATTCATTTTTTGTTCTGTATTGTGTTAATTCGGATTGGTAATTATTCATGTTAATGGAATTGATATACAATCTATGCATAGCATGAGATTGGGTTGGATTCCTTGTCTGTTGATGCATCATTTGCTTGAGATAAATATGCTGATGTATGTCTGTTGTGTGTGTGCAATTATGTATTTTATTTTCGCTGTGTAATTTAATTGTGCATTTTATTTAAATGGCAAAACTTTTACCATTATGGTGTGGGGGAAGAGTTAGACACCCCATGTTACAGTCATGTTCCCTCCGTTGAATGTATTGATAGAAGGGGACGTGACACATTGCATTAAAATGTAAATGTTGAAAATATACTAGTGTGAATTCCTAGTGCGAAGCTCAAGGCCAAGGCACGAATAGTGAATGGATAGACATGCATGATGTTTGGATTGTTTGGTTGGATTTTATTCCGATTTAGAGTATATGTAAATATTATGTGCATAAATAATAAAACAGTCCAACAATGGTTGTGTAAAGAGCACCAAAGGGGCTATGATTTCACTAGAGGGGAAGAGGAAGGGGTCTTATGGGAAACCCAATCCTATGTTTCCATGTGTCGACCTTGGAACTCACCCTAAATTCTATCATTTGATGAGAATAAGCTAATTATCTCATTTTTTGACCATTTTTTCAATCATTTATTGCACATGTGAGGTTGGTGAGAAAAGTCACTTCATGTAGTTATTGAGCATGGGGATTGTGACAGTTATGTCAGCTGTCAGCTGTCCTATTTCTTATATGGTCAGAATCCATGTCAATTGTCTTTTCACCCTCACCTCATATCCTTGGATTCAACACTCTCTTGATCATTATTCCATTGTCATTTTTCTCTAAGGGCATTTTTCAACACTACGTAGAGTTACCATTGTTGTTCATGTCCATTTTTGGGACTATATGTTAAACCCAAAAATTCGAATTAGAGGAGAGGGTTGCGTTTTTGGAAGGAAAACTCATTGGTTGTATGTGAGCAAAGAGGTTGGGCAATCTAGGAACCTTACCCATAGAGTTATGTTGCGCGTAGGTGCTTGAGAAGTCACCAGCCAAGGCTAGAAGGGCTGAGTGAGACCCCTAAAGAGCTCTGTATGAGCATTTGAATAAGCACAGAGAGCAGAATGGGTTGTGAGCTAAGAGATAGAAGCCCGTAGGTGTTTCCTTTTCCCTAGTGGACTCATATCCCAGCTTGGGGGTGAACTTGGGAGCTGAAATAGTACAGGCTGAACAAGTTCTATGGTTGGGTGGAAAAGTGCTCTTACACAACCAGTTGCTTGGATTTGCGTTGGATATAGATAAGTAATCATATGCATTTGATTCTAGTGCCTTTGTATTTCATGCATGTATGTTGTGATTGTGTAATTGAATGGTAAATGTGTGTGGATGGATCTTTATTTCCGTTGTGCATGGTTATTTCATTGCTGCACACATTCTATTATTGTTAAAAAATGAATTATGCATTTCGGATGAATTTTATTTGAGGCCAGGTTAGCTAGCGTCCCCTCCCGATGGTCGGATTGGGCCAGGGGGACGTTACAGAGTGGTATCAGAGCTCTTGGTTTCAATACCGGAGCTGCATGGGCCATAGATCACGAGCTATAGGAAGAAATCAGAGGAAATGTCATAAAAATCCATTTTTTGTTAATGACAGTGAAGGAGACGGGAGTGAGTTGGATTTCTTTCGAATCTTTTTTTCCCGTCATTGAGCAATAAAATACCTTCACAAAGTCCAAAATTTTTGAAATTAGGGAAAATTTGGTTGGGCCCCACCCGTGCCAGGTGGCAGGGTGACGTGGAGAAGCCACGTCGATAGGAGGTCCGACATGGAGGATCCACGTGGGCAGGAGGTCTGACATGGAGGAGCCCCGTGGGTAGAAGGTGCATCATGGACCAGCCCCATCAGACCTGGGTACGCAGGTGACCGTAAGGGAATAGGATCGAAATTGGTTTCGCAATGGCCAAAGGTGGTTTTCCTTACCGCCCTCCCGACTTGCGAAATCATGTGGTGCTGCCACATGGAGGGTGGTTTTGGATTTCCCAACCACCCACCCCTCTGTCGTGGCGTGCATGTTTGTGGTGCGAAATGGATGTGGGTCCTTGATCTTTCGCGCCCAATCAACGACCGTAACTTATTGCTTGGTTTTTCAACCAAGCATGTGCAAGGATGCACCTATTAACTTGTAATAGCAGTCTTCAAATAAAAGCAAAAACAATTATAAATCTGAATCTAACATTAACATGTGTATATAAAAATAAACTTGAAAAGATTAACAGAAAGAACAAGAGATGTAACAAAGAATGATTTTGTATTATAATACCTCAAATGGTGAGGATGTTTGGTGTTGAGTAGCTCCAAGGTTGAGATGCTCCAGGCTCCAATGGTCTCTTCTCCAAGATTGCTAAAGTGGTCAAAGAACTCAAGAGAGATTTTGACAGCATGAGGATAGGATGGATGATGGATGGAAAGTGAGGAGCCCCTATCACCTTTTTATAGTTTTTGGTGATGGGGAATACCATTGTGGTTTAAAGGAAACCAATGGTATTGACCAACATGGTTTAGGTACCTTTTTCCCTCTTTTTTCATTTTTTGAATATTTTGAATATTTTTATTCCCTTTTAATATTTTTTGGGAATTCTGGACCCTTTTTTAGGGTTTTTTGTGTTTTCTGAGGAAAAATATATATTTTGAGGGGAAAAAAAGTGTATTATGGTCTTTTTGGTGACCTTTTGATGGCTTTAGAAGCTCAAATGGTGGAAAAATTGACAAATGGGTCATGTGAATAAGGGAATGAGCTAGTGAGCACTTTTTGGGTGTTAACAGATTGCCCCCTGAAGTGTGAGGGAAGGAGCTCATCGTATGGCCGATAGACATCATAGTTCTTTTGTCTTTTTCTTGGGGTTTGGGGAAGAGAAAATATAGGTTGGAGATTGGAGCAACGGCCCCTTGGAAGCTGCAAAAACTGAAAAATGTTACATCGCCTCAAAATGAATGAGGAATAATCTCTGACTATGGACGAGGCAGGCATACCCATGCTCATATCAAGACATATACATAACATTTAGTCCCAAGAAAGGGGACCCGAATAATACATAAAAAATCTGCTGGTACATCATAAAGGTCCAAAAGGGGACACTATTCTGGGATGTACTCATGATCATAACATGACTAATCTCAATAACTGATACACTGGAAAAGCAACAACCGTTCCGAATAAGGTTTCAGAAGGGTTGATGAACTGTTGAAACTAAAGGTTTCCAACATCTGTAGGGACTCAACAACTGTGAGTCAACTCTAAGGAGTATATGTAACTGTATACTCAAGGGAGTATAAAACTGGGGTACATCTGAATACTGTCGCCATGCGCAACCCGGATATCTATAGGAAGATGTAACTAGTTGTTTCCATAAGTAGAATCTCAAATGTGGAAGAGTTAGGTGGTATCCGGGGTCTTCAACAAATAACTGAAAGGACCAATACCCTGTACGAGTCTCAACGATGCGATCAAGGTGTTGAAGTCGAGCATGTGAGAAACAATCATTTGGAGAGGCACTGAGGACTCCTTTCAAAATGATTCGTAGGCACTCATCATAAATGGTGATGAGTCCAAGGAACAGGGACCTCTAGGTCTATCCTCTGGAATAAATTTGGTTGGCGTCGACAAAGGGAGACCAGCAACTATCAAGGCAATGATGTTTCCTTGATAGGAGTGTGAGGTGTACAACCGAAGTGTGATAGTACTGATGGTAGGACTCATATACTATGGGGATGGGAAATAACCGGTGTCATAGAGTGGGTAGACTCAAACTTCCTTTGTTCAGAGCATGATGACATGGTTGACCTGGCAGTGTAGGAAACTGACTTGTAGGTGCAGGGATCATAGCTTTAAGGGATGAAGGGTATGTATTGTAGATTGGAGTGACTCTGGGGGGACAAGCTGATGGATGCTGTAGAGGGACTCTCAGGGTGACATACTGCAGAATACTCTGAACAAAGGTGACCAAAATGGGGAATCTTCCATATGAGTAGACATGATATGTCGTGGCGCCGAGAAGCACCATTGGGTCCTTCTTCATCGTTTTAATGAGCTCCAAGAAGGGATAAAAGTGTGCTCTAAAATGGTACTATCCTGTGGATTTATGCGAGCCTAGGACTGTTCAGCGAGCCTAGGACTGTTCATGCTCGTGATTGCTTTCAGTTTTAGAGAGTCTGAAAGCAGTAAGTAGACTCCAATGGTGTTCTTTTTCATGTGTTACTCTCCAAGGCCCGAAAAAGCATAAAATGATGCAAATGGAGAACTCTTCTAGCCAATGTGACTAGAGTATTCCTTTTTCGTAATTAGTCTACAAGGTCCAGAAAAGGGGTAAACTTATACTAGGTAGACGTCCTTTCAGATACTTTTAGCGAGCATGAAAGGAAGCAAGGTTACTCGGCTATCTTTTCATTATTTTAGGAGTCAGAAAAGAGCTTAACGGAAACTCCCTAAGTGCCTTTTTCGTAAAAGAATTGCTCTGCCTGAAAAAGGGATAAAATTATACTGAACAAGAAGGTATTGGAGAGAGCGAGAAATGATCTCGAGCATTGTCATGAGCACGGAAAACTGAATCCGGCGACATAAAGATCCTCAAAAATAGATCACGCCCAATGTGGCACACAAATCGAGGCGACAAGGGGCATTTTGGAGAAATGCCCAAAAACTATGGGGGTGAGGGCAAGAAATGATCTCAAGCATTGTTACAAGCGCGGAAAACGGAATCCATTGATATAAAACTCGTCAAAAACGAATCACGGCCGATGAGGCATGCAAATCGAGGCGACGAGGGGCATCGGAAAAAATGCCTGAAAAATATGGTGGTGAGAGCGAGAAATGATCTCAAGCATTGTCACGAGCACGGAAATATGAATCCGGCGGTGCAAATGGTGCGAAAAACGAAGGTCATAAGGACTCCAGAATGGTCTAAGGAAATAACTAGGTTAAAAAATGGCTACAAATAAAGGTGAGCCCACCAAGCCAAGGATGCAGTGGTGGGGAGAAATGATGACCCATGGGGGAAGAATACTAGGTGTATCAAATCAAATCAAATATACAAGTGATATGTGACCTTAAAAATGGTTGAGATCACGCATGTGAAAAAGTGAGCAGGGTTAATGACCTGCCCCCATGCTATGTGCATGGGGTTTATGATTGTGGATCACATAAGTGTTGGTTTGAACAATGGGGTCATTAAAATACTAAGATAGATGTGATGGGGAAGGTTCAAAATGATTGATCATGCCCCCTATTCTAGGGTCGAGGTAATCTATTATGCCCCCTAACTCAGAGGTGTCAATGTGGTGCAGATGTTGTCTCAGAGAGGGATCAACAGGGCATTGACCAACTGCTAGTGGGGGGGTGTACCATGAGGCTGTGGGCCATGGTGGCATACTGAAGTGATGGGGATTCCCCTTGTGGGGTGGATGCCCCCAATATCTCCAACAACAATCACGATGATGATGAGTAGGCAAGGTTTTGGGCCTGCCCCCATGTTGTGGACATGTGGTTTCCTCGTTGATTTGAAAGGGTTGAACATGTGTGTCAAAGGGATCAATGGAAGGGGCCGACCGAACAGAGGGGTCTCCAGTGGAAACCATGTAAATGGTGTTAATATCTTCTAAGGAGGAATATGGTGGGGGATGAATTTCCTCAATGAGAGGAGGGAATATCTCTAGGTCGGCATTATTCAATTCGTATAGTGCTGCTCTATAATCTTGGAGATCGGGGTAGTGATGTGAATAATGGCCATAGATGCCGCATATCGCACAAAGGTGGTTAGTACGCAAAGATTTATCACGAGGTTGAGGGGGAAGCTCGAGTTTGACAACTGAAATGTTAGTGTCATCGTCCAACTTTTGCATATGCTCTTGAAGTGTCGGTAATTGTGGACATTGATGGGTGGCATGGCCTATGTCGTCGCACAAAGAGCACTTGGGGGGTATGCAGATTGTTGGGGGATTCTTCGCTAATTTGGGGGTCGCTGAGGGGGTGCGAGTTGTGGGTCCAGTGGTGTAGGTTTGTGGACCTCTGCCCCCAGTGTTTCAAAGTGGTGGGGGAGAATAATTTGATGTTGATGCGGTGGCCGTTGTTGGAGGTGTTTGATTCTGGATGCTTGCTACACCAGGGGGTGGACAGTTAGAAGTATTGATGGGTTGCATCGGTTGTAAAATGACATTCGATGTCGGGGGAGGGGTTGGGGCAGGTAGGTACCATACAGGTAGTCCTAATGTCAATCCTAGGAGATTAAGTGTAGCAATGACTAGTGTGTTGATGGCGCCTGAAGGGGGAAATAAAAATGGGATAGTATGAATTGGTGTGGCTCCTACGTGAGTTGGCACTGAGGGTGGTTGTGGGAGTAAAGGGGGTTGTTGGTTTGGTACCTGTGTGTTCTGCGAGAGGGTGCAAAAATCAAATATATTCAAAGGGGGTGGGATGGATTGGAATGTGGAAGTCATAGGTGATTCCGGGTATAATCCGGGTCTGACTGTGGAGACGAACGATGTAGGTGCGTTCTGAACTGGTTGTTCAATCATAGGGAGAACGTTTGCAGGTGCACCGGGGGCGTATTGGTTTCGACGCGTTTGGAGGTTGATATCATTTGATGACATCATTAGAAAATGGTGAGTGTTGGACTCTGCATGCTGGTAATCGACTGCTGCATATGTAATTTGCTGCTCTGTTGCAGCGGATTCTTGAGGGGGATTATTTGGACGAGTGTTTACCATACCTTGGTTTGGTAAGGGATTTTGCAATATCATGGGTTGTGGCTGAGGAGGAGGTGCTGGCTATGCAGCATATCCTTTCCATTGGGTGTCATCATTCCACAGTTTCCGCGCTCGCTCCAAATGGGGGCAAGTGTGTGTGTAATGTCTGTATACTCCGCATATGGAACATGGGTGGTTTGTTCGTAAATTGGGGTTCTTACCCTATTTTGGTGGTCGATCAAGGTTTCGGTTGGCGGGGGTAGCATTTTTGTTGTTTGGAGGATAAGTCTGAGCGATTGGAGGTTGTGGTGCAGCAAGCGCTGCCTGTGGTGGGTAATAAGTCGCTGGGGCTTGTGAGTGAACAGGAGCATGTGTGGCCTACGGATGGTAATACGTAGGGGGTGCAACCAGAGGTGGATAGGCTGAAGGTGTGTGACCATAACACTGTGGTGGACATGAGGGTACATGAGTGTGGTGGGGGTGGGCCACAGGAGCATACAAAGTTGTCACTCCGGAGCGAGATTTACCCCACGAAAGATCGGGACCGGTATTATTGTGCATAATGGAGAAGGGTTGGTTATGGGATGCAACTTGTCCAATGATGCCGTCAGCGGCATGGGATGTCCCTTGCGCGTCGCTCCAGGATGGATCGTCGCGCGTGGCGTCAGGTAATATATTGTATACATATCCTGATTGAGCATATATGAGGTCGAATTGATGAGCTTTTAAGATAGCTTCTTCTTCTGACTGGGGTCGTTTGGAAGCTACATCTTTGGCTATGAGGGAGAGGAGTGATTTGAGAAACCAGTCCAAAAAGATTCGGTCGTCAAGTTTTATCTTACAGAGGCTATGGCACTTATGCCACTCATGGATATGATCAGTGATGTGTGTAGCAGTGTTCTGTCTACAAGACAAAAGTATTTCCATTCCTGCATCATAGCGTACAGGTAGTTGAAAGAACTGGAGGAAAGTTGAGGCAAGGGACGTAAATGTGTTGTGAGTCCCATGTGGCTGCTCAATGTACCACTTGGCTACAGAGCCAGTGAAATTTCTTTGTAAAAGTCTCAATCTAATGGAATCATCTACTATGGAGTTAGAGGAACACCATAGGTGAAACGACATGATGTGGTTTTGGCAATCTTCCCCAGCTTTGCCATCAAATTTTGGGATGTCTGAGGGAAGCTTTGTGGGCATGGGTGGCCACATAGGGTTGTGTCTAATAGGGTCATTGGTTAACCTGGCCAGGTTTGGTAAGTTTAGACTAGCCATGTATGGCAGACTGGCAGATGGGTGTGGCATGGTCACTGGGGCATAAGTATTAATGGTAGCAGTATGGAGTGGTCTAGTGGCCCCTAAGGGTATGCTAGGTATGCAAGGGATGTGTCCTCCAACCGATGTGCTGTGGGAAGGGCCGGTGCTCCCAAGTGCAACATGGGTTGCAGAGGGGTTAGGAATAGTGCCAGGAATTCCTGGGATCTGGGTTGTGGTAATGAGAGGGGGTGTGACCCCTATGTTGGGCATACCCATAATAGGTGGTGGTCCTGTGTTGGGCATACCTAAAGGGGGAATGGCCCCTATATTAGGCATTCCTAAGGGGGTTGTGGTTACCGTGGGTGGCACAGTAGTAGTAGGGTTTGTTGATGTATCTCCAATAGCACTGGTGAAAAGGGGGTCGTATTATGATCTAGCCATGGGGTTGGTTGGTGGTGTCTCAGTAGGGTGTTCGGATTCAACCTCAGAATCAGATGTGAAATGAGGCACGTCAAAATCGGATGACTTGGTTCTATTTCGATGATGTGTCGAGTCAAGGGATAACGCTCTACGTCTGTGACGTGTAGAGTCAAGTGTACCGAACTAAGGGGGTTCACCCTGAAAACGATGGGATCGTCTTAAATTCTCAATGGTGAGAAATGTATAAAAAATGTCAGTGGATGCTGGTGACGTGAAAAACTAAAAACCCTAGTGCAACAATGTGTGCAAGAGGGGAGTGAAAAAATAATGGCTCTCAGGCCAACAACCAACCTCAAAAACACTTATTATAACAGTTGTGCTATAATAAGTGGGGGGATCCAAAAGAGTGGTCAGAATACCAAAAGTCAAACAGTTCCTAGAAAAAAGTGGTGCTCACTAGACCAAAGGTGGGTATTGTATCATGCAAACACCTAACTAGAAGTATTGTGAGTCGACAAACTATATCCTCTACAAGGTGATGAAATTCAAGTTAGACAATATAGAGTGTAGAATCAACGTCTAGATATCCCCCTACTGGGAGGGACACCGAGTAGACAATCCTAAAAAATGGCAACTAGGATACCCCGTTCATGACACGTTCGGGTGGGTGAATCTGCAGTTTGGTTCTATCGCTGCTATACCCCCATACGGGTGTACACCAAGAACTTCGAAAGGTATCCTTCGGTTACTGAATGGATTGCGGTATTCCACTCAGGCTTCCGGAACTAGTCTGGATAATTCAACCCTCTTAAGGGAGAGGCCTTCCCGATAAATTGGTTGATAACCGGGTCAAAATTATAAGAGATTTTTGGGACCCTAAAAGACAACCGCTATGTCTCAGATGTAAATAATTGAGGGGTGTTATTGGCACACCTATCCCCTCAATCCTACCTAACTACAAGATTCTTTGAAGTCCTCCCCAAGTGGGGTTAAAAAGTTTGTTGAGTTAAGGTAGATTTTAAGGCTTAGTTAATTAAAAATGTGGCAGATTGGATGCAAGTGTGATTATTTAACTAAAAATGATTTGCCTCGCTTGGGCGATTGATTACAAATGAAAAACAAGACGTTTCCAATTTGCAAAAAATAAAGGCGTTTTCTGAAATGTAAATTCTTTAAAAACAATTAAAAAATGATGGACTTTTGAAATAATTTTAAAGGAAAGCAAATAACATAAAAATTTCAAGAAATAAATGGATTTCTTAAAAAATTGCTTGGGCAAACTATTGAGCAAATTTAAAGTGAACCTATGATCTAAAAATAGTGCTGAAAATATTTCTTTCACTTACTGAAAATTTTTAAAAAGACTTTTTAATGGAGCATATGTAAATAGAAAATGATTCACTATAGCTGTAATAATGCAGAAAAAATAATGCTAGAAAATATGCTAAATGGGAAAAAAATACAGCAAATTTTTTTCTAAAAAATTGGCCGAATTCAAAATAACAGCATCGCGGGTTTTAGGGCAAAAAACTGTTGCTTGGTTTTTCAACCAAGCATGTGCAAGGATGCACCTATTAACTTGTAATAGCAGTCTTTAAATAAAAGCAAAAACAATTATAAATCTGAATCTAACATTAACATGTGCATATAAAAATAAACTTGAAAAGATTAACAGAAAGAACAAGAGATGTAACAAAGAATGATTTTGTATTATAATACCTCAAATGGTGAGGATGTTTGGTGTTGAGCAGCTCCAAGGTTGAGATGCTCCAGGATCCAATGGTCTCTTCTCCAAGATTGCTAAAATGGTCAAATAACTCAAGAGAGATTTTGACAGCATGAGGATAGGATGGATGATGGATGGAAAGTGAGGAGCCCCTATCACCTTTTTATAGTTTTTGGTGATGGGGAATACCATTGTGGTTTTAAGGAAACCAATGGTATTGACCAACATGGTTTAGGTACCTTTTTCCCTCTTTTTTTATTTTTTGAATATTTTGAATATTTTTATTCCATTTTAATATTTTTTGGGAATTCTGGACCCTTTTTTAGGGTTTTTTGTGTTTTTTGAGGAAAAATATATATTTTGAGGGGGAAAAAGGTGTATTATGGTCTTTTTGGTGACCTTTTGATGGCTTTAGAGGCTCAAATGGTGGAAAATTGGACAAATGGGTCATGTGAATAAGGGAATGAGCTAGTGAGCACTTTTGGGTGTTAACACCATGATCAAGACTGGAACCTACCATGTACAGGAGCCAAATATTATGAGAAGAGTCTCATGATTGTGAAATTTGACTTTTGCATGAACAAATTTGAAAATTTCTGATTTAAGTTTATGAGAAGTGGCTCATGGTTCCAAATTCTAAATTTATGTAGGAAGAAATCAGATTTGTGTTTTTGCTGATAATTACTAATGGTGGTTTGGCTTATATAAAATTCTGTCAGGAGGACATATTGTAGGTGGATGTTCATGTATGGTAGCAAGTGTAAAACCATAATGGATAGAGTGATGCCACTTACAGGAGCCGGACAATATGAGGATGGCCTCATGGTTAAAACAAATCAATTTTTGTAGGAGACAAAACTGTAAATTCATGTTTGAATTTAATTACTAATGCTATTGACTGATTATGGAAATTAGATTTGAATTTGATTATTAAATACTGATGACTATTTGGCTACTTGATAAGTGTGCTAGGAAGACACATTGCAAGAAGACCGTGTGTGATGGCTTGCAGAAGCCAAACTTCATGGTAAGGATCCCATGCTTTGGAAATGGGTTTCGGGTGAAACGCCATTGTAAATTTTGATAATGTCTCAATTGAACTGCATGTGGTAAACCATGCGAGTGAGATGGTAAATATTATGTATGTAAGACATATGAGGGTTATAGAACATTAAAAGGAGTTGGGATGGAAAAATGAGGGACTGTCAACTCAGACAAGGGAGCCCCCATTCCTCACAAGTGAAGAGAAAATACCTCTGCAAATGGATAAGTGTTCTGCAACCATAGCTGATGTGTGTGGATGGATCTTTATTTCTGTTGTGCATGGTTATTTAGTTGTTGCACACATTCTGTTATTGTTAAAAAATGAACTATGCATTTGGGGTGAATTTTATTCAATCCCAAGTTAGCTAGCATCCCCTCTCGATGGTCGGATTGGGCCAAGGGGACGTTACAACACATCCATGTGAAAAGTATATTTTGAGTAAGATCTTTATTGCATCATATGCTAGGACAGATAGTGAATTGGTTCATCGACTCTGGCAAGGTTTTAGTAAAATGCATGAATCAACTGATATCAGACCCTTCAATGTCTTCTTCTAGTTGAGTGAAAGCCATCAAATGTGACCTATCATTTCCTCTTTCAAGAGCGGGAAACACTAGATGTAACATATGGATATTTTAAATCATTTAATGTGTTTTTTTTTTCAGTGATGTTGCTATTTTCATCTGAATCTAACATATTATTAGTTCAGTGTGATTCTTTTATTAAATCATTTGAATCTATGAATTTTTGGATGATTTTTGTATTAATCCTTGGAAATCAAAATCTTCATTTATAGTTGCATGTTTGTGATCATTAACTTCATGAACAAAGTGTTGTTGTTGTGGTTATATATATAGTCACAGTTTTTGTATGCAATCCAAATATCACCGGAAAAGAAACTATTGGTCCTGGGAATATATGGATTGCTCTTTGGATTTTGAATGTTATCCAACATTGAATATTTTTCCAAACAACCTCATTTTGTCCATAATTGGTATCATTATTATGCACGGATGTTCATCCCCGATATTATCAGTGTTGCCAGAGAACATTTTGACGTTGCTCTGTGGTTTTTCTCACTCGACAACATGGAGATTAAAAAATTCCTTGACATATTTGAATGGTTGAAGAATCAATATTTTGTATTTATTTGGGGCCGAGAGCAATGTAAACATAGTACTATTTATAATTACTCAATCTTTGCATATTATAATGTTGGTGAAGTATTGCACATATACAAAAATTCGTTTAAGGATGTACATATCCAATATGGATATATATATATATATATATATATATATATATATATATATATATATTGTTTATAGATGAAGGGCAATATCATTCAACAGATAATAGCAACGAAAATTGCTTGAAAATGGCAACTAGTTGGACATTTGACGGTTCACAAGAGAGAGAGAAATAATTATAAAAAGAATGTCGTGTTCTCTATTGAATTATCTCGGGCCTCGTTCAAAAAATGGGGTGTTGGTTAAAGACATTCAACTTCAAATGACCGTCATATTATACAGACAACAATTCATTTAGTGATTTGTATATTTTGACAACTTCTACATTTAATTGATGTAAAAACAAAATTCTATATTTATCTTGGACAATTCTCATATTATTTATTGACATCATATCATGTATCTGGTGATGTGTTTCAAAAATTTAAAAACATGCAAGTAATATACTTGGAAACATTGAAACATAATATTTTATTGACTGGGTTGTGTGTGTTTTTTTTTGTTTGCATATATTAGAAGATTTGTTACTAGTAAACCATTGATTGTTTTCGATTTCAATGGATTTTTTTACACGCAGTTCATAAAAAAAAAATGGATTTCCACGAACATCGGATATCGAATCAACAACAAAGTATTATTTTATATGTCTAGGATTTAGGGAATTTTTTGAAAAATGATTTAGTATATTTGAATTTGGGGTATGGACATCTTCACAACAAAAAAATGTTGACGAGTTTTTGCGAACATTATTACAAATAACAGGATTGCAAAGGGAACAAATTAGATTAATTTTAACACAAGAATATTGCTCTTGCATAGCTAGACAGGGTTATCAGGGTGATGGAAATCCTTATGTATTTCTCAAGCCTTTAAAAAAGGTTTGGTACATTTTGGTCCATGGTTGTGATGCTACAGATACACTGATTGTAGATGAATCGAAAGAAAAACATTTTTGTCACGAGGAACGAAACTGTATTATAAAAAAATGTATACTTTCCAAGATGTCAATGACACATTCTTGTTAGATCAATTATGACCTTGCTTGTTGCACCTGAATGGCATTTGTGATGTGAGGCCAATTGTGAATAAAATGAAATCATTTTGTTAAATAATACACTTGAATGTTTTTTGTACTAGTATGTTCAATTTCACTGTGATTATAATACTTGTAAGTGTCGAGTTTGGTTTTCGAAAGTGAAAAATCAGAGCTTGAAAGTGCCAAAATCGATTTTCAAAATTGCAAATTTAAGTATTGGAAGTGTCAAAAGTAGCCTTCCAAAAGGGAAAAATCAAGTTCTAAAAGTGCAATTATCATATTTATCATATCGGAAAAGCGCAAAAACCAATTTCAAAAGTGGCGATATCAAAAGCAAAACTATGCTTTTGGAACCTAGATTTGGCACTTTTGGAATTAGATTTGGCACTTTTGGAACCAGATTTTGCACTTTAGAAACCTTGATTTCGGGGTTAAGAAAGGTTTTTTTTTACCTGTCTTCAAAGTTACTTGGACTAGAATATGTCCAATTTTAATGAAATGGTCATTATATGTCTAACTTGGACTAAAGCATAAATTTGTAGTTATACCACTCCAACCCATTCTTTTCAAATCGACAATACCACTCATTATAAAACTCCTAAACACATTATTTAACTCAAGGTATTGTTTATCATTTAATTAATGAAAACAATTAAGGATTTAAGATCTAATCTCTTCAACTAAACAAATCATCCCATGGTTTTATTTAACCCAAAACAACGTTGGTTTTAATGAACCAAATCAACCTATGGTTTTTAATTTACCTATTAGACAAATTCGTTGATCCCAACACTTTATACAAATTGGTTGAACCCATATTTGACTCAATCACCAAAACTTTATTTAATAATTATATTAAACCGTAGAATTCTCTTTTCCTAATTATATTCGACTTATCATTTGTAACGTCCCCTCCCATCATACCAACATGATCGAGAGGACGTGGTGCTAAAACCGGGCAATTAGCCCCATTTACTTTTAACTAAGCATTCACACAGTATAAAAATTCATATGGAAATCTAAACTTATAAGAAAACACAGCGGAATTAAATTCATTAGCACATCCATCATACATTCAAGATATTCATCAAATAATTAATTGCAAAGTTAACACAAGAGAATACTTATCTGAACAAAGTAGTCCCAAGAAACTGGCTATGCAACTGCAATGTTCCACCCAACCATAGGCCAGTTGTGCTTATCAACATCTTGATACAACCGCCACCCCCGAGCTGGGCATGATCTCTACAAGGAACCAGGGAACAGCAGACTCACACATAGCCAAGCATACACCAAGATGAGCCAAGCCAATCTGCAATTGGGTTTATCAAGCTGCTAGGACATGGAAGGGAAGAATTGCTAAACTAGTATGCTCAACCACAGAGCTATGGATACCCCTCCCAGGTCTATTCAGCTTGGCACTCACAATGTCTACACACCCAACATAAGGAAGTATTCTCTTCACTTCCACACAGTCCCTCAAGACATACCTTCCTTTCTAGTGCTCTCAGGGTGTGCATAGAAAAGTAGCCAAAGCCCTCTTGATCTTCTTTTCAATAAAATGTCTGTAGTAGCCTGCATGGCCAAGAAAGCTCCTCACCTCCTTTTGAGTTTTTGGAGAAGGGAGATTGACAATTATTTCTATCTTGGAGGGATCCACCTTGATTCCTTGAAAAGAAACATGATGTCCCAAAACTATACCCTCGGTTAGTAACATCTTGCATTTTTCATGACTAAGAGCTAAGTTTGTTTCTTGGCACCGAATAAGAACTGTTTCAAGGTTTTCAAGGGATTCTTGAAAGGTATTACCGTATACTATGAAATCATCCATGTATACTTCTACATAGTCATGTATAAGGTCAACAAAAATTCCTAAGACTGCACGCTGGAAATTGGCAGGTGCGTTACATATGCCAAATGGAAGAACTCTATAGGCATATGTCCCCCAAGAACAAGTAAAGGTGGTCTTTTCTTGATCCTCAGGTGCTATAAATATTTGGTTTTATCCATTATACCCATCGAGGAAAGAAAATTATTGTTTCCCAGATAAGGTATCTAACACCTGGTCAATCAATGGTAAGGGGAAATAATCCTTAAGAGTGGCCTTGTTTAACTCTTGAAAGTCAACACAGATACGCCATTTCCCTGTAACTTTATTTGGAACTACTACCAGAGGAGACACCCACTTACTGTTAGAAATTGGGTAGATGAAACCAGCATTGAGGAGTTTTTGTAATTCTTCTTTAACTATATCCCTTAGGGATGGATTCATTCTTCTTTGGGGCTGACATATAGGTTGTATGTTTGCATCTGTGTAAATATGGTGAATACAAATATCTGGGTGTATACCCTTCATATCGGTGTATTCCCATGCGAATGCTCCAGTTTGACTTTTAAGAATTTTTAGTAATTTCTTTTGTTGATTTTCATCTAACCCTGCATTTATATGTAGAACTTTTCTAGGACTGACCTCTGGTCTTCGATTGCAGAGACACAAGGTGTATTTGTGAATGTGGAGAGGCTCATGTTCTCTTGGAATTCATCTCCAAAGATTTGATCAAGTTGGGCAAAGGACTAGGGAAAGTCTATACATGTTGTGGAAGAGACAAATTGATTCAACACATTTTCGATAGTTTGTTCTTGAAGTGCCCAGGAGTAGTCACTAACAAGTGAAATTTATTCCAAATCTTCATCCCCGAAAGGACAATCTAACCAAAATAAATTTTCGGTTACTGGTTGTGCTGGTGGGCATAAGGAAAGTTTTCGTGTAGATAACCCATCAAAGATGATCATCTCTCCATCCCTACATCCTATAAATGAATTAGCAGTGGCTAGCCATGGTATTCCCAAAATAATAGGGTGTCCTTTAGAAGGATCCTTTGATTGTATGACCATAAAGTCCATGATATCATCTAGGACTCCAGCAGGTTGTACTGTAGTGTGTTCTTCTAATTCCAGCATTGTTGGGGTAGGATGGAGAAACTATCCTAAATGTAAGGTTTCCAAAACCATGGTAGTCATTAGGTTAATAGAATCCCCTAGATCGATAAGTGTGTTTCCTATAGCAGTGTTATTGATAATAACAGTTACCACGGGGTTCCCTGGATTTGTATATTTTGGAATTCTAGCTTGATCTGCTATGTAATCAGACATTTCACCTATGACATGAATTGTTGGAGGGTCTTTCTATTTCTTACCTGGTCTTTTAATACAGAGTTCCTTTATCACTTTACTATAAATTGGTATGTCTTTAATGGCTTGTAATAAAGGGATTTTAATGCAAATATTTTTTAGTTCATTAATAATATCATACTCTGGATGAATTGCAATTTTCTCTATTGCTAGACTCTCCAGATATGGGGGTAACTTTTCTCCTGTAATTGCTTCTTTCTAAGGGTGGTCATGTGTTGAAACTTTTGGAATAACTACATGTTCGAGAATGGCATCATTCAAGATTTCACTAGGTATGTCTTCTTCCTCATTCTCTTCACAAATGACAACTGATGATTTGGGTTGATCTTGCAAAACTCTTCCAGACTGCAATTGAATTTCATGCACTGGTGCGGTCGAAATGACATAAGATGGAAGGGTTGGAAACCCAATTCTGTTCAGAGATTGATTTGGTTTATTGTTACGGTTTGGTATCGTTTTTGCAGGTAATAGTGTGGGTCTTGGTGGATTCATATTCTGGAAATGGTGGGGTTGATGTGTGATAGGGGGTAGTGAAGGAGGCACAAATCCAGGCAAGAGTTGCTAGATATTAGGTGGGTAAGGGTAGTTAGGAACATGAGTAGGTGGGTATTGAGCATATGTTTGTCCCCTCCATCCTTGTGACCATTGTTGATGCTGAGCATTTTGAGGAGTATACTGAGGTGGCCAGTTTTTCCAATTCGAGGTGTTCCATTATTGAGGTGGCTGGTAAGGATGACAATAGGGTCAGAACTGTAATGATGGATCCTGATATGATGTTTGTTCCCTAGGTTTCCAAGGCCTCCTAGATGTTTCACCAAAATTCCCACCCTTATATATGGCTTGTAACCCAGGCAACGATGGACAGTTTTCAATTGGATGATCTTATGTCCAAAGGTGGCATACTAAAACATTGTTCAATGGGCATTCCCGTTGGGGATGTTTAGTCCTACATCTAGGACATAAAATGCTCATTGTTGCATGATCTTCCTATTGTCTCTTCTTAGCTTGTAATGCATCTAATTGGGAACCCATTGCTCCTAAGATATCTGTTTTGAATTTTTCTAATAGTTTTCCCAATTCTACCCTTGTGACTCCACAAGGATTAGAGGTATTTCCTTTCAAGTTTCTATTATAAGATTCCTGAAAGTGCTTCCCACTTTTTCCTCTACTTCTAGAGTAATTCCTGCACATCTCACAAATCTCTACAAATGTTTTCCGAGAGACATCCCCATATGCCATGAGGTTAAGGTTTTCTAAAAAGTCTTCTGAAATTACCTTAAGGAAAAGAGTCCTTACTGCATCTTCTCAAAGGTCACTATATTTTGATTTATGTAATACATAGTTGAATCTTTCATGATAATATTCTAATATCTCATCTTCAACTTGTTGTATTTTAAAAATGTCATTCTGAGAGTCCTTAGGTTTACAATAATCCTGATATTTATGTAGAAATGCAGTCTTCATGTCTTCCCAAGTTCTAATGCTAGATTCTCCTAACCCCATGAACCATCTTAGAGCAGAATCATTTAGTGTGGCAGGGAAAAGTTTTAACTTTTGGCCATCTTGTAGGTAATTATAGCTTCTACACAAAATGTCAAATTCGAATAGAAATGTATATGGATCCTCACTACTCTTCCCATAAAAGATAGGTAGTGAGGAGGCAGGGGTGTTTTTCATGGTCGCATCTTGTGCAGTATCTAAAATGGGAAATTTAAAAGTATCTTCAGTTCGAATTTCTCCCTCTTCTTCATCTTGTCGAACATGATCTTCGTTTTCATTCTCCATGTAGACTTGATTTCCAAATAGATTAAACCTAGGTGGTTCCTTTCTTGGTGAATATGGAATGTCCCAACGTTCTTTTTCGGGGAAAATATTCCTCCAATGAGAAAAGTTGTCAGCTACATGAGAGTCCATATCTACAGGGATTGTAGTTCCTATAGTTGATGTTCCTATCTGTGAAACAACTATATTTGCAAAGTTTTCAAAAAGAGCGTCAATCTCATGATCAACAAGATCTACCAAATCTGGACCCCCTACTAGTGAGAAGGTTGTGTCTTTGGGTTTTGAAACTAATGGAGGACTAATAGATTCTGATGGTTTATATTTTTGAGCTTATTATTGCCTAAGTTCATTCTCAATGTGGTCTAGTAGTTCTCCTAGTAGTGTTTCTTTATGGACTGACTTTTCTGATGTCTCTATGGTTCCCCCTTAATGGTTTCCAGAAAGGATTTCCTTAGCTTTCCAAGTAGGACTATCTCCTTTGGGTGTTTACCGATACATTTATGCTAAGTTGGTAGTTAGGGTGGCATTCCCCCCGTAAAGGTTAGTAGGAATTTAGGTGTTTTGGGGACTGGTTTTAATGTATCTACCTTATAAATCTCTAGTTCTATTCATGAAAGCAAAACTAAAACTTAATCAAAACCTAATTGCATTATTACTATTGCTGGGTTTTGGGGATGCCTATTCTAACAGATGCGTAGGTTCTTACCTCTCATCTTACCGCTCACCTGCCACCAGCCTATCACTAAGTTTCAGAAGGAAAATACTACCTACCACTAAGTTTTATAAGAAAATTCTACCTATCCTCTTCTTCCCCGACAATGGCGCCAAAATGTTTGGTATTATTTATGTCTATTAAATATTCCAAATATTAATTATCAACCAGGGTTTGTACACTTCGAGTTGTCACAAAATATATGGTGAGGTAGAAAGGCAACTAAGGTATTGGCTCAGAAGACCTTAGAACTGTTTAATAATGAAAAGATTTAAAGATCTTTCAAAATGAAAAACCGAGTCAAACTTGAAAATATAAACTATCAAACTGGTTAGACCTAACCTAACAAACAGATAAGAATAGTATCAATCTATACCATTCTACTCTATACTATTCTACTTCTATGGAGAAGAATTTAAAGTGAAAGATATAAAGAAAGTACTAGTTTAGGAAACAAGACTTGATAAAAAACAATCTATTCTATGGAAATGGAAACTACTAAACAATCACTCAAATCCTATTCTAGGAATGGAAAAGACTATTCAAACTCTAACTATGAAACAAATTCAGAAATATAGATATAGAACAATTTCAAATTGCAACTAACTATAAAAACAAGAAACTATACTACCCTAAAAGAGACAACTACTTATTTAAACTAAGAAATCCAATCCAATAGTTAAACTACTCATGCATTTGACAACTATTACTTCAAACAATAAATGACTCAAGACTTATCTAAGCTACCTAATTCCACTCTCCTTGAGGGATTGTATCAAAATGAATTTCGAATGCTATAGAGAAACAAAAGGGAAGTAAATCTAATTTAACTTCTAGAAAGAGATGCAAGTTAAGAATGGACCAATTGTAGGTGACTTTGAACATTGTAAACTACTTTTTATCCATAAGCAAATGACATTTAAAAACTAGCTACAATACTTGGAATGAAATACTACTTTAACAATCTAGCTCTTACTGAAAAACACAATTCTAAGTTATCTGAGCGCTAATGACTACTTGGAATTAAAACATGAAATGCTTACCTAGCTCATGCAAATGCCTATCAACATCAAATTATGTCCTATCAATACTTCAAACTAGTTCTTGAAACATTAATGATCAAACATCAAACTAAACTTGGAGTTCAAGTAGACCTAAGAACAAAGCAAGAATTCAATAACTTGGAAACAATATTTAACTTGTGAACAAAACCTACAGCAGGAAACAAAGTGCTCCTATACTATCCCTACTACAAAACAGACTATAAACTAAGGCATCTTTCTCCATTATGAAAATGCAATGCAATTGATCTATAACTGAGAAATAAACCTATATTAAACTGAGTTATGTGAGCTATCAGAGTCAAACCTTAAAACATTGGAAACTAATGCATCTTTGAAATCAACATGAGACTATTTAAGTTTGAACTTGAAATTGATTTCTATTCTATTATACCTACTGGAATGAAATGATTAAATTAACAATGGAATTAACAAAGCCTAAAACAATACATGCTATGTAAATGAAAATGAAAGACTTGTTATGAATTTAAATGAGAACTGAAGATGAAATGTTGAACCTATTTTAGAAATGAAACAAACTAATATTTGACAAAGTCTATGATAACATAATAAATGAGCTTAGGCTATTCTAGGTTCTAGGCATGAAAGCAAATGAAAGTGAATCATAAACTACCTAAATCATAGTCAAAATACAACTATACTACTGCTACTTAAACCAGAACTATTTCTTATTTGCACAATAAAATAGATGCTAAATGTAAATGGATTTCATCATAATTAAAACTGAAATAATTAAAATATGTGTGAATATAAAATGAAATATAAAATGTTGAAGATGGATTCGAAACCCAACTAGCTACAGAACATCATGAAATGTTGGAAAGTTTACCTATACCCTAGCTAACTATTTTTACATAAATGAAATACTGGAAATTCTGGAAAGTGAACTAAAATTCTATCTAAATGTGAATGGAAGGCTGAAAGATAGTCTGAACGAAGGTGCGAATGGCCGGCCGTATGAATTCTAAAGATAAAAATTACATGTAAGTAAAAGAAAACTGCGTTTTATGAACAACAAAACATTATCTACAGGAAAACAAAAGACATACATATAAAAACGAAATTACTTATCTGCAAAAATGAAAGGAAAGCACTGGATATGCACAAATGGAACCTATGGTTGTTGAGGGGCCCTTCCCAAGCAATAGGGGTTTGTTCCTAAGCTACTCACTCACCAACCATTAACAGAAGACGAAAATAATCATCAACAGCTGAAAAAGAGCTTTTATATTAAACCGAAGCAAAGCTTATACAACGTTTTTCTCTCTATTCTTCTCAACTCTGGGCATATTTATATAACATTTACAAAGGGAGAGTAGGTCGACCCTTTCAGTGGTCGACCTCTGTAAAAATAGAAGGTCTTAAACACTGGAGAAACGGCTCATTAAAACGCACAGGTCGTTTTCCCCATTTCGTGCATGTTGGTTCCTTGGATGTGGGCAGCAGATATGTTGGCAGCTTGGGCTAGTGAGGACTCAAATATTCACCAACAGGAGCTCATGATCCATAAGGGCCAGGTGACCAACAAAACCCATGTCGTGGTTTCCGCCTTCAATGCTCCAGAATATGCTAACAAACGATTTCGATTGTGCGAATGAAGGTCTGAATGCGAATGGGCATCTAGATGTGAATGAGCATCCGAACGGACATCCGTATGAAAACCACAGCCTGAAAAATGAAAACTATGTGCCCAACAGGTCTAGAAGTGTTAAGTTAACGTTAATAACAGGGAAAATTTTAAGAACCCCCCCTAAATTTCTATGTATAATAATTGGGCTAATCCCCATGATACATAGGAAAATAGGAAGGCTATTTTATCAATTAAATAATACGTATATATAATTTTTTGTCTAAAGTCACACCAAATTATATAATCTTGTAAAATCTCAGCGAATCTTTTATTCAATTATAAAATCTTGTAAAAACTTGGTGAATATTTCACTAAATTATAAAACCTTATAAAGTCTTGGCGAATCTTTTATTAAATTATAAAACATTATGAAGGCTTGGCGAATTTTCAATAATGCATAAACCACATATAATAATATAACAACATAATCATTAAAGTATAATATCCTAGAGAAAGAGCCATTATCCAGTACTTGTTGAATTAAGATAATTTTTATTTTATTTCTTGCCTATTCACATAGGATTTCTTGCCTGTTCACATAGGATTTCTTCAATCAATTCCATTATGATACAATTACATCAAACTAGGTTTGAATAAAATCCATGTTTTTCCATTCTCCTAAGTAACCAAAAGATCAACCTACAAGTTGTTATTGCAATCACATAAAATACCATCAATAGAGTACTCTGAAGTCTCAAACCCTTTGACCAATTCATATGCATCTAAACCCTCAAACCCTAGTCATTAAGCTAAAGAAGGGTGATAAAATTAAGAAAAATCCACGTGGAAGCTCAAAGAAGGGAGTAGAAACTAGAAAGAACAAGAGTTGCACGCCTTGTAGAAATACAAACAATAATAATATTATAAATATTTACAAAACAACACTAAAAAATAATAGATTGATGTCTATATTGAAAAAATGTGGGGTTTTAAGCCAAATTACCAACTTCCAAATTATATACTGAGATTATATACTGCAAATTTCCAGTTATTATTATGTATTAAAAAGGGAGGTGTAAAACAACCAAACATTGTTAGTCATGCCAAAAATGGCACCATATTTTGCAACACTTGTAAGTCCAAATATATATGAGGGCTGCTTGCCACACAACTTCTTACAAAAACATTTACTTTATATTATTAAGTTTTTTTATTACATTTTGATGTCTAATAATAATAATCACATAGAGGTCAATAACTGGCCTAGATTTGGAATACACAACTACCCCAATCTATCTAGACATGCAAGTAAACATATCCATCAATTTATTCACCTTTACCAATCCTTTAAAGAATAAGGTCCAACCGAATGCCAACAACTACAAACTTTATCGCAACAGCAAACCAAGAGATGGATTGTGATTGTAGAAACGTATTAACATAACCAGCAAAGAAGGATTACAAATAGATAAATATCAAGTTCGTTTGCTTTATCTATTGCTTCATGTTTGCATTGAGGCTAAGAGATTTCCTCCATATAATTTGTTTTATATGTTTCTAAGTAAACGATCCCTACTCAAAATCAAAGTTGAAAGGATTAAGGCATCTAGTTTCTTCATTGATGCCATGAATACTTGTCAAATAATGGTGACTCAAGGCCTCTTCAATTGACAAGATCCAAATCAATTGTGATTTGCAATGCCAAAACAATGTTCATATGCTTCTGACCTGGATAAAGCACCATTGACCTTCTACTATGAAAAAACAATCTTGCTGGTATTCTAAGAGATTATTTGATAGCATTCTAAAACATCAAATACAAGCTTGAGCTTCAGCTTTTTCAGTTTTCCAAGGAATGGGGGATTTGCAGTTTTCTCGACTAAAAAAGCTTTAGCTTTCCAAGGTGGAAAATGAATATTTGAGTATGGCAATTGTAAATGTATCTTAATGAGAATGATGCATTTTAATTATCTAATCTGCACATGAACAATGACTTCAAGGAGTCTTTGTCAATTGTTAAAAAAAAGAAACACTAGTGAGTCAAAAGCTTCTTTGACTCAAACAAATAAATATAATAAATAAAGTAGGAGTTAGAACAATAGGACAACCATTCATAAACACACAGTCATGAGAAAGCTCACATGATAAACTATGCAGCAATTTAAAACATTACCAACTTCACCAAAACATAAGCACGTCTGTAGCCATGTCCAAGTTACAAGAATTTAATAAGTGCCCAAATTACAACTACCAGGATGAAAAGCACAATAACCATCACCATTAAGAACATACAGGAGCAACCACTCTTTGCCTTTTTTCTCAACACAACCAATCTCTTTTCTGCATGTTGTTCAGTGAATAAAGGGTACATTTGGACCAAAAAATACAATGCAATATCAACACAATGTTTGAAGACCACCTGAAAGAAAAAAAGAAAAAATATATGATATAGGTCCAAAAATTGAAACAAATGAAACAAACCTTCAACCGTTAGCTAAGTTATCCTGTTAAAAATTACCAGACAATAACATAAGAAATTAAAAGCACCAATTCAAACTTAAAAGAATATGGCACTTCTAAAGAGTAAAAACGAGATATTACATGTTATTTAAGACATGAAAAAAGAATTAACTCAAACAGTACATAAAATGAATTTTACAAATTAGATTGCATGCAAGATCATACAAGAAGTCGAGTTTGCAAATCCAATTCTTCATTGACAGCCAACGGAATGTGCTTGGTGCTTATTACAGTCTCCTCTAGTTTTCCAAGACCCTCATCTTATTCTACTCCAGATTTGTAGATCAGTTTCAGGTAGATCACTAATATAAGGAAAGATATCAAGAAAGTAAAAAGCATAAACATAACTTACTAATAATTAACCTTTCATAATTTGCCTTTGAAGTCCAACAAGACCATAGTTATCCAATCAGGTAGTTTTATTTATTTATGAAACTGTCTTGTTATCTTGACCAAGCAAGTCACTCCTGCAAAATACTAAACATTATGAGGAAAACTTTTTTTATTTCAGTAATCATGTTTTTTTATATTGAAAAATATGATTTATCCCTCAAAGAACAAGTCTTGCTGCTCCCAAAATAAATACCCCTACCAACCATTTTTTTCTAATTTATGACATGGTCTAAATTTAGTCATATGTGAATGTAATAGTAATTGGTTCCCAAGGAAAAATTCCATTATGTGAGATCATATAACAAATAATTTCCATATATATAATTGTCACATGTTACCAAAACGTGACATGTTCAAAGCAGAAGCCATCTGGTTTGATTTTGATCGAAGATTGACAAGCATGTCTTATCGTTGATGTAATTCCTTTTCAGTTCTGCATAAATCACAAGGCTTTGGTCAAATGTAGCATGTATACATTGTTAAAATGCTACACAAAGATCAAATCAAGCTCTCAGAATATATCAGAGGAACTGCAAAACACGCATGAACTCTCCTACAGTTAATCGCCAAGCTAAATACCTAGAACAAGCAGATATTTAACTTCTTGATATTCTATAGCTAATGTAGTTTAATGTCAAGTTTAGTAATCAACCAACTACAAATACATGCACCCTGTGGTCCTAATTATTGATTCATTTTTCCGGTATCTGAAACATAACCTGTTTTTACACTCCTCAAAACCTTTCTTGAGTTGAACCTATCTTTCTAAAGAACCTTCACTTCTGAAAAGTTTTGTTTCTATTTATTCGAGCATTAATTTCCTGATAATTCTTAACAAATTTGTTACTCAAGTAGTAAAGCTACACCATCTACCAAAAATAAAAGTGATCACAAGGCTCGGGAAAATCAAGCATGAATGGAATTTCAATGATATTATATTGCAGCCTCGTGAAAAATTTTGATATGCTAGAGAGAGTTCGATCTTCCAGTGGCTTGATCAAATTAAACTTTAAAGGTATGAAATTGCACATGCATCTTTATTTCACATCATTAAAAGCATTTTATAGCGAATATAATGGATCTGTAAAATGTTATGTTGTTTGTATCCAATATTCCAACATTATCATGCACTAAAATTGGCTGGTTAGAAGCAATGGGAGATAGTGAAAAGATGTCAACTTAGAAAAATGGAAAATAGACAAACATCTAGGATACTTGAACTACAAGGAATAGGACAGAAATATACTAGAAATACAGTGTGCATGTAAAACTACAAAATATGTCTTCTGTCCAAAAATGAAATGCTAAGTTTGAATCGTTACCTATGAGGTTAAGAAATAGAAAAGGAAATCTAATAAAAGCGGGAACTCCTATCGAAATATAGAAGTACCAATATACCAAAAATAAGGTATGCTTGACTTGAAATTCTCGTGTTTGTATCCAATATTTCAACATATGGAGTTGAGCTTCTTTCAAAACAAGGACTACAAGAACTCCACTAGACAAGCACACAAAATATGGCATAAGCAATTATCTAAACTTCACAAGTGGCTAGTGCGGACCTTCCAAGCCATAGCGAGAACACAAGTTCCAAATGAGCACACAGTTTTGCTTGATACCTTGGCTTCGCCATCACAAAATCAAATCAAAATAAAAAGAGAAGAGGAGTTCAAAATCAATAGCAAGTGCAATGCAACAAATCATGCCATATATATGTATTACGAAGGAGCATTTAAATTGGCTTGAACATTTAATTTTGGAAAATTGTAAACTAGCTCTTATTTCATTTTTATCATCACTAAACATGGCAATAAAAATATGTAACAACATACACATCAACATGGACAAGAAAATGCCTCGATGGGGTAATATGGAGGCATGTCATGGCACCATTATGGCTGGAGGTGGAGAAAGGACATATCACCAGCATGATAGAGAAAATGTGACAATACAAAATGAGGCTGAACCCATTTATGTCAAGCCAATTCAGGAGGAAACCTATACCACCACGCTAGAAAATAATGCACCTGGTACATGCAAAATCCTAGGAGCTAACATAGAAGAAAAATGGCTTATCGCCATGGTAATGAGCAGCTCTGTAGCTCTCCACCTGCGCTTTCGCAACACCGAGAATCAACATTTTTTGAAAAATAGAGATCCAGAAGATGGACAAATTGGAAGATAGACTTCCTCAAAGATAAGGGCTAGATGCAACCAAACAATTGATAAGGAGCTGGAGAAGATCATACCAAACAAGGGAATCTCTCAAAGTAGGGTCACCATTATTCATTCATGATTTCCCTATATCGACACACCAAGGAGATGACCACCAGACTCATGGATAACCAACCAGAACAGGATAATCCTATCCTGGACCACATCTTGGACACTCTTCAACCATCAAATGACAAATACAACTCCCTTCTAGGTGCAATTTTGGGCTCAACTATGGGAAAAGGGGGTTCAAAACAAATACATGCTCCAAAGGACTCAACAGCTGCAGAGGACTCCAAGCTCCATGCTGGAAGTAGTTTAAAGAACCCCATTTCTCTTAAGGAGGAGGAGGCTTAATCTTAGGTTTTCCTAGTCCCTCTCCCAAGCTTTATGTTTATATTTTCTGGTGCTTTTCATAGTATGATTAGAATTGGTTCTTTATGCTTAGTTTCATAGGGAATTTGGCCAGCCCATGCCACCACCTCTTGGAAGACTATTTATGCTTCTCAATTTAAGACATATCCAGGCTAGCTACTACTCTCATCCTTTTTAATTTAAATATAGCAATGAAGATGCCAAAAACAACTGGAGAGATCAAGTCTTTATCTTTTTTTTTTAAGTATCTAGGAGGTTGACTAAGTTTCACTTGGTTAACCTCTCACCCTGAATGCCATTTCCACTGTATATATTGTTAAATTTTGAGCATTAATTCACAATACTCTTGGATCTTTACTGAGAGAATAACATATACAGTATATCAATGCATAACAATCACAATAAGCATGACAAGCATCACAAGAATCAAAAGCATGAGAGACAAGAGACATAGAGTTTTCGTGGGGAAAACCCTAAGGTGAAAAACCCCACAACTTCCTCAGAGATAGAGAAAGCAATGGCTCAACCAAAGTACAACCAAAATACACTTGAGATAGTCTCCTAGAGAAGATTATCCTCCTCCTCACTAGTGCGCCACTTTCTGAGTGAGAGAAGTGTGTCTTTCCGAATGATCCAAATAGAGATCTCCCGATCTCTATTTATACTTAACCTGTTTTCCCAGTTACACTATAGGGCCGACTTGTCTATCTAGATACATCCACAATATAATATATATTTTAGGGCCGACCCCACACATGGTGGTCTAATAACCCATCGGCAAGTACACGCACTTACGACACTTGTCAATCCACATGACGACACTTCCTTATAGAGGAATAACACATCTCTTATAAGGGTACAATAAATATATATGAAATACATAGAGGAAATACATTCCGAAGTTACATATACATCAACACTCCCTCTTAACTAGGAAGGTATTTTTCGACACAGTTCTGCTAGACAAGTCTTCTTCTCGGGATCATCGTCATCATCATCATCACTGCTACTGCTATCTCAACCAATCTCTGACTCTACTCGTCATAGGAAGTTCTACAGAGCTAGTCCTTTTTCATACTGGATGTAGGCCAACCACCTGCAGGTCTTCATCATCTGTGTGAACGGTCTGATAGAGGTGGCCTCTCAGGACTAATTTTATGTGCGGATGCAATACCGGAAAGAGTATCCCAGCAACATTTATGTGCCTAAGCACGACCGGCAAGATCTCCCAGGACTGATTACATGCATCTCCTCCATAATACCTTTAAAGAGCATCCCAGGAACATTTATGTGCCGCAACACGACCGGCAAGATCTCTAAAGAGCATCCCAGGACTTATTACGAGCATACAGCTCAACCTCTCGAATCTCCAGCATTGATTACATGTGGATAGACAAAACCTTTAAAGAGCATCCCAGGAACATTTATGTGTCGCAGTACAACCGGCAAGATCTCTAAAGAGCATCCCAGGACTAATTACGAGCACACAGCTCAACCTCTTGGATCTCCAGGACTGATTACATGTCTGCGTAGTAATACCTCATCCCAGGACTGATTATGAGTACACAGCTCAACCTATCGGATATCTGAGGACTGATTACATACTACATAGCAATACCGGAAAGAGTACCCCAGGAAAATTTATGTGCTACAGCACGACCGACAAGATCTCCCAGGACTGATTACATGCTATTTGCACAACCTGCCACATATCATCTCTGACCTCCAAGTATCAACTTGATACTCATGATCAACGGATCATCATCACATGAGGCATCATCCTGATGCCCATGATCATACTGATCATCATCACTTGTACCATCCTGGTACATATCATCTGGAGCAACATCCTGAATCTCATCATCATGATCAACCGGATCATACAATGCATCCACCTGATGCATACCAAGTATCTACCTGATACATATCATCATACATGATCCATCTGATCATACAGTGTATCCACCTGATACAAATACAAATACATGATACATATCCACATACATGATCTACCTGATCATACAATATAACCACCTGATACATATATAGATGCATGATACATATCCACATACATGATCTACCTGATCATACAATGTATCCACCTGATACATATACAGATACATGGTCCAAGCATCCAACATGATGCATATAAAAATACATACAAATGATCAAACCGATCATATCCAGCATCCAACATGATGCATACATACATATAAATGATCCCACTGATCATATCCAGCATCAACACGATGCGTACATACATACAAATATAAATGATCCAACTGATTATATCCAGCATCAACATGATGCATATATAGAGCAGTAACTGGAGCATCGTCCTGATGCTCATCATCCAGCGCTTACATCCACAGCCATGTGAAGGATCCTCCTTCCAACATGCTTGGAATGGCTTCAACAAATGTGTCCATCACTTCTTCCTCAAAGTGTCATCGATCTGAAGAACACCACGCCTCTCCCTGAAGTACTCGAACTTTACCCTGGCTAGTGGCTTCGTCAGCACATCTGCAATCTGCTCGTCCGTCGCAACATACAGGAGCTTCACAACTCCTCTCTGCACCATATCCTTGATATAGTGATATTTGATCTCTATGTGTTTTGACCTGTCATGAAACACTGGGTTCTCAGACAGCTTCACACAACTCTGGTTATCACAAAAGATATCAGTAGCATCCAGTGGGAGCTCAAATAACTCAGACAGTAGCTTCCGTAGACATACTGCCTCACAACTAGCTGAACAGGCTACAACATACTCCGCCTCAGCTGTACTTAGTGCTATGCAGGACTGATTCCTGCTAAACCAAGAGATCACACCTGATCCCATACTGAAGCAGCACCGATATGTGCTCTTCCTATCTGCAGCACTGCCAGCCCAATCTGAATCAACATAACCCTACAGGTTAAACTTTTGATTCCCTTCATACCTGAGCCCATAATCCACTGTACCCTTCAGGTACCTTAGGACATGCTTTACAGCAACCAGGTGAACACTCCTCGGATCCGTCAGGAACTGGCTTAATGTGTTCACTGCAAAGCAAATATCTGGTCTCGTGTTCGTCAGGTACATCAAGGACCCAATCATCTGACGATACATAGAGACATCAACCGGCTCAGATGAAGCATCACATAGAAGCTTTAGATTCGATGCCATGGGTGTGGCCATGGCCTTGCAATCCATCATCCCAAATCTCTTCAGGATATCTACTGTGTACTTCCCTTGACCAAGGAAGATCCCACCTGAATTCTTCCACACCTCCATACCTAGGAAATAATGCATCATTCCCAAATCTTTCATATCGAACTCAGCAGCAAGCTTCCTCTTAGTATCTGCAATCAATCTATCATCTCCTGTTACAAATAATTCATCCATGTACAGAAGTAGAATCACCGGATTTCTTTCCTCAACCTTGTAGTAAAGATTGGAATCCGCTTTACTCTTGGTAAAGCCCAAACTATATAGGAAACTGTCCATCCTACCATACCAAATTCTGGGGGCTTGCTTCAAGCCATACAGGGCTTTATTCAATATGCACACATATGACTCCCTGTCATGTATTTTAAAGCTGAGTGGCTGCTCCACATATACTTCCTCTTAAACTACACCATTCAAGAAAGCAGTCTTGACATCCATCTGGTGTATTTTCCATTTCATTGCTGCAGCCAGGGCAAGTACTGTTCTGATGGAAGTATACCTGGATACAGGTGCAAAAGTTTCTTCATAATCTATTCCCTCTTTCTGAGAGAAGCCATGAGCTACGAATCTTGCTTTGTATTTCTCTACACTGCCATCTGCAGCATGCTTTATTTTTTTAGATCCATTTGGAAGTCACAACAGACTTCTCTTTAGGTCTTGGGACAACATCCCAAACATCATTTTTCATTATTGATTGGTATTCCTCAACCATGGCATCCTTCCATTCTTTCTTTTCCGTTGCTTCTTCATAACTGGAAGGTTCTTTGTTCATAATGTCACAGAGTAAAGCAACATAGTTGGTATGTGATCTGGTTCTTTTCCTTGCTCTGTGTTCTTCTTCTAGAATGCCAAATCTTTCTGCATCTTGAATGAGCTCTCTAGCCCATGCAGGTTTCCTCTTGTGAGAGTTATCCTCATGGGGTGGATCTACAGGTTCTTGCGGATCTTCAAACTCACGAACAACTTCTGGAATTGCTTCAGTCATGGTAGTGTCTTGAAATCTAGTTTCCTTTGGTTCTTCATAAACTTCGATAGGTGCCTTCCTTGATTTGATGAATTTTGAGTTTTCATCAAATGTTACATCCCTGCTGACATCAATCTTCTTGAACCCTGGAAAGTATATTCTGTAAGCCTTCGAGCTTTCACTGTAACACACAAAGATACCCTTCTTTCCTGAAGGATCTAGTTTGGTCCTCTTTTCCTTTGGGACATGAGTGTATACTGGACAACCAAATATTTTGAGATGGCTGACTTCAGGTTTCTTACCAGAAAAGACTTCTTCTGGTGTCTTGTTGTCCAATATCTTGTGGGGTGTTCTGTTCTTCAAATATACAGCCGTTCTAGTTGCTTCTTCCCATAGATGCATAGGTAGATCCTGGTCATGCAGCATTGCCCTTGCTGCTTCCATGATTGTTCTATTCTTTCTTTCTGCAAATCCATTCTGGTTAGGATTATAAGGAGCAGTCAACTCCCTCTTAATCCCTGAATCACTGCAAAGCTTCTTGAAGTCACCTGAGGTGAATTCTCCACCATTGTCGAATCTGAATGTTTTGATCTTTTTGTCAGTTTGATTCTCCATCAAGGTTTTGAATTCCTTGAACTTACCAAACACCTCATCTTTGTTTTTCAAGAAGTATACCCAAGTTTTCCTGGAGAATTCATCAATAAATGAGACATAGTAAACATACCCACTTAGAGAACTGGATGACATAGTACCACATACATCTGAGTGGATGATTTCCAGGATATATTTTGCCTTGCTTTCACTGCTTGGGAAAGCCTTCTTAATATTCTTACCTTTTGCACATCCTTTGCAAACACCTTCATGTTTGGTCTTGATTTCAGGAAGACCCTCTACAACCTTGCTTTCAATTGGAAGTGCCCTATAGTGCATATGAGCAAGTGTTCTATGCCAAAGTTCACTTGGCTCCATGGATTCATGCACCATGGCATGTTCAGGTTGTCCTTTTAATTTATACAAACCTCCCTCTTGCTCTCCAATCACAACTGCATCATCTATGGTCTTTCCCTTTGGCCACATTAGGACTTGGCCATCCACAAATACAACCCTCATACCTTTTGCATCCAATGCAAAGATGGAGAGTAAGTTCTTCTTGAGCCCAAGTACATAAAAAACTTCTTTCATCTTCAAAGATTTTCCAGAATCTAGGTTGTAGGAGGCTTCACCACTTCCTTTGATGGAATATTGATAATCATCCCCAAGTTTCACTTTATGGGGTGATTCATGTTCAGATAGATTTACAAAGGATTCTTTAAACCCAGTCATGTGTTTGGAAGCCCCACTGTCAATTAACCAATCATTACAACCATGGGAGACAGTACCTGTGAGAGCAGAGATTAGAACATACTCTTCTTCACTTGATGAGTCATCATTACTATCATCACTTTCTGCCCTAGCCTTCTTCTTTGGAGGTTCATCATCTTCAGCAGCATGAGCATGGTACCTTCTTTTGTTACCCTTCTTCTTCTTGCTGGAGTTGTTGTTTTTGTGGTTGTCCCTTTTGTTCTGGGGATATTCTGAAGCAAAGTGACCCTTCTCATTACAAGTGAAACACCTTAGATCTTTCTTGTCTTTTTGAAAATGATGAGAATATTTCTTCTTGTGATGGGATTACTCCCTCTTGAACTTGCCCTTCTTAGTGTGAGTTGTGAGAGCTTGATCTTCATTCCCCATCTTCTCTTCTCTTGCCACAAGCCTTGCTTCTTCTTGAGAACATTCCTCCCACAATTTGCTGAAGGAGATTAACTTCTTTCTGGCACAAATCCCCTGGATAAAAGAGTCCCATGACCTAGGTAGGCCATTCAAAGTAGTCATAACAATTTCACCATTCTCCACCATTTCATCTACAGCTTCAAGTTGTTCCTTGATCTGAGAGACCTTGGAGAAATAGGATTGAATGGTTTTTCCATTCGACATCTTGACCCCTTTCAATTGATTCTGCGGGGTCATCTTCCGATTTATGTTCTTTCCTTCAAATAGCTTGGTCAAAGAGTCAAACATAGCCTTGGGTGTCTTTAGAGAAGACACATGGGGTATGAGATGGTCTTTGATAGAATCAGCAATGATTCTCTTTGCCTTGACCAAGTTCTTCTTATGCAAAACCTTAGCCTCTTCATCCTCTGGGATAGGGATGTCTTCTTTTATATATGAGTCCAACTAATTTTCTTCCAGGATTAACCCAATCCTATACTTCCAAGCTCGGAAGTTATCAGCCCCTTCAAGCTTATCCTCAAGCTTGGTGTGGTGAGACATCTTAAAGAGTACTTCAAATGGAAATAAAAAAGATTTAGGTATTACCAATTAAAATGCTGAAAACTGGATCTCGTCCCGGATTAGGGTTTGTCGGAAAAACCCTAAAAATTCAAAATGTGAATTTCAACTTTCTGAAAGGATAGAAAGATGCACCTAGATGAGCTGATCATCCTGGTGTATTCAGAATTTGAGATCAGCAAAGCTTTACCCTTCAGATTTGCCTTTTTGTCCTCCCGAGTTCACTAGGGAGAGCCCTGAATTAGGGTTTGAGTTTCCCGAAGATCTACCCAGCCAAAAATCTCGATCCAAATCTCTAAACTTCTATTTGTAAAAGGAGCTTCCAGCTATGTCTTCAGATTTCAGAAATTCCTATTTTTGTGGAAACCCTAATTTTTAGGGCCAAATCTTAAAATGCTCAGAATTGAATTCTGATTGGACAAATAGATTTTCCTTGATGAGTAGATTCAATCTACTATACTGCTTTTCCAAAAACTGTGGAGAGAAACCCAATAAACAAGAAACTCAAGTTTCCGTCACTGCAAAATGTCTTCTTCTCAGGTTAGCTCTGATACCATGTTAAATTTTGAGCATTAATTCACAATACTCTTGGATCTTTACTGAGAGAATAACATATACAGTATATCAATGCATAACAATCACAATAAGCATCACAAGAATCAAAAGCATGAGAGACAAGAGACACGGAGTTTCCGTGGGGAAAACCCTAAGGTGAAAAACCCCACAACTTCCTCAGAGATAGAGAGAGCAATGGCTCAACCAAAGTACAACCAAAATACACTTGAGATAGTCTCCTAGAGCAGATGATCCTCCTCCTCACTAGTGCGCCACTTTCTGAGTGAGAGAAGTGTGTCTTTCCGAATGATCCAAATAGAGATCTCCCGATCTCTATTTATACTTAACCTGTTTGCCCAGTTACACTATGGGGCCAACTTGTCTATCTAGATACATCCACAATATAATATATATTTCATGGCCGACCCCACACATGGTGGTCTAATCACCCATCGGCAAGTACACACACTTGCGACACTTGTCAATCCACATGACGACACTTCCTTATAGAGGAATAACACATCTCTTATAAGGGTACAATAAATATATATGAAATACATAGATGAAATACATTCCGAAGTTACATATACATCAACATATATGAACAGACAGAAACACTCTTACTAAATAGTAAAAATACACAGGTAAAAGGAATATGTAAAATAAGTACATTTCGTAATGAGGGAAATAAAAATGGTGATGAAAACAAAGTTATATTCAGATTTAAGAGGACACCCTTGACAGTGCTAGGGGATGAATTAGTTATGTTTGTAATGAAATATTAATGATCTAGGACATAGAAAATGGAATTGATTGATTTAATATCCTATGTAAAACCCAAAAGTAGCAAAATTGGCCTCACCATGGGCACTAATTAATCTTATATCTTAATCAGCATTAATGAGCAAGTGGAAACTTCAAAATTCAATAATATGTAAAGAGTAGCAACAACTGAATTGATGACCATGTTCCAAATAAAGAGGATATATTGAAAATTGTGTATAAAGGTCCCCATGTACTCAACATCTTAGTTATATCCAAATTATTTGTCCACAAGCAATCAAACTGAAATGGACAAGTAACTTATTTGGTCTATGATTTAAGTATTGAGATGTTTTTATTTTAAATTTAGCCAATGAAGGTTGAGGCTCAAACATAACTCCATGCTTATCTAGCACCCATGTTCTCACCGTGACATGGGAAATTCACATTGGATGCTTACCAACATAGATCCATCATAAAGGGGATCTACCAAGTGCATATAGAAGCCTCTATGCGAAGCAGAAAAGTGACTAAGGTATTATAACAGAATACACTTATTGTAACAGACAATCCTTATTGTGCTCTTCTCAATTGGTTGGCATTCTAGTGAAAATGGCTTGGCTATAAAAATGAGCGCTAACACTTTCAAAGTATAAAAAATAACTCATGTAATATGCTGGAAAGAATAACAAATAACTCTTATAATACATTTTAAATCCAGGTTATTCTACACTGCAATTATTATGTTTTTACTGCATCCTACTTTAACCTCAATAAGCATCACTTACCATGCATTTTATGAACGGTAAGAACTACTTACCTTATACATTTTAGGTTATGTAAAAGATGGCTTGTTGATCTCATTATGTCCCAACCTATGGTAACAAACAACATCAGAGTGGAAGGTCTGACGCCACTCAACATCAAGCTCACATGCATGCACCACTCACTGTTTCCTATAGCATGAAACAGATCCCAAATATAGGGGTCTGTTTCCTACAGCAGAAAATTATTCATGCATGACACAAATAAAAAAGAAAAAACTGGCATGCCATTTTTGGAGGAAAAGTGCAGAGCAGGGACCTCACCTTCCCATAAAGCAATTGGTGCTTTACGAGACCAGGCCTCCACTATTTATATAAAAGTATTAGAAGACATTTCCTTATCAAGTTATTACAAATTTAAACAAATCAAAAGAATTTCAATAAAATAGTGAAAACACATTTCAACTTTTTATTAAAATATGTTGTAAGGAATGACAAATAAAATGAAAAACATTGATTTTATTATTAGTGGTGCTTGAAGACATTTGCATATAGCTTTCAAAACTTAATATATCACTCCTCTATGAAAACACCTACCCATACACTATAAGCAACACCTCAGTCTCCATTCTTTTCGAAAGACATTTACAAAAAGAACAGGAGATTACACAAGTATCTCTGATATGCGGAGACGCCCTCCCCCTCTGTGCAGTCAAGTTACTGCTATTTAAATAGGATATGAGAATCCACTCTGGAAATGAAATTCATCGTGAAAATTCTCCAATTTCATTAATCTTCTCAACTGCACGTGATATTTGCAAGTATACCTCATTTGCTTCCAAATCTCTTGTATCAATGACTTGATGGAGTGATTCATAGGAGAGATGCTTTAGGTCTCAAAGCACAGGACAGATTGTGCAAATTCATTAACTTAGTGGATGCTTCGTTGCAGGAAGGGTAGTGGAGATAACTTAAAATCCTTTTATGCCATCTTGTCCTAGTATGTTGTTACTGTGCTGTCTAAGAACATCCAGATTTAATGTTTACACGGATTCGTAATTTTCATTTTTAATCCTGTAAGATGAATATTTTTTATATATTCTAGTAATGTTTCAATATGGAATCTTAAATGAATTTGAAATTAATGAAGCGAAATTAATTATTTTATACACAATCGCTTAATCCATGAAAATTCAGATCCTCGTTAGCTCTCGCAATACTTCATTGGCAATTTACTGGAAAACCATGTCGAATTGATCTTGAAGAGAACGCATTAATGTAAGGCCAATTTATTTATTCTATGTAATATAGTCATATAAAACAAATCGGTTTGACATCAAACAACAACCCGAAACTTAGAAAATGATTCATAGTTGATAAAATGAATTGTATTGATATATTAATCCATCCAAGCTACAACTTTACCGACGAAGGGTGTTTGCTAGAGTAGCGTTAATTTGATACTCCACCGGAAGTAGCTGAATGGTACTTTAGAATACTTTGTCTATCTTTCGCTATGTCAGTAAATTCACCAAATTGATCATCCGGTATATAGTAACCAGTTACAGGATCCAGCATCCAAGAGCTCTGTCTATAACCTATAGCAGCCTTATCATCGGCTTGTTTTGGCTCTGGCCGACTTAAACCCCTACCTGCTACTATGTTGTATCCTCGCCTACGAAATAATAAGTAAAAAGGAGTTGAATCAATGATCCTATGATAAATAAGTATTTTTAACTAGGGCTTTCACCCTAGCTTGTGCAAATGAGCATCTGCTAAGGATTATGGAATACTTAGCAGCAGTATGGAAGTAAATAATGTTAAACTAAGTACAAATGACTGAAGCAAATGACAGTAAACAGTAAATTTGAGCTAAACATGTGCATGAAACATCAAACTACTTCTAACATCAACCAGAAAATAAAGATCTTGACAAATGATAAACGATTCTTTTTTATTAACAATGGGAAACTGATTTACATCCAATTATTACCTCAAGGGTGAGGTTGGTGGAGAGATTTGCAACCGTGTGGTGGAGTAGGCTCCAAGGCTTCAGTATCTCCTCTTCTCCAAAATGCTAGCAAGGGGTGGCCAATGGTTCACTCTTGGTGGAGAACGCAAGCTCAAGTGGTTGAGCAAGGGTTCTAGAGTGATTTGGGCAGCATGAGGGTAGGATGGATTGTGGATATGAAATGGGGAGCCTCCACCTTCTATTTATAGATTTTTAGGTGGAGGAGTGCTTGGACCATGGTTTTGGGCCAATAGTGGTTTAGGTAAATGGTTTAGGGTTTCCTCCTCACTTTTTCTCCATTTTAGATTTATTTTCAATATGTATTCCCTTTTTATTTGATTCTGGGAATTTTAGACCCCTTTTGAGGGTTTTTGGTATGTTTTAGGAGTTTTGGGTTATTTTTTAGGAAAACATTAACCTTTTCCTTTTAGGTAATTATTTGGAGATTTTGTACTAAATATGGTTAACAGAGTTAGGCGGCTAAGGGAGATGAGCTAGTGAGCATTTTTTTAGTGTTGACGGTATCCATTTTCCAAATTTAACTCAGATTTTAAAAAATGATGCTAAATTAGTATCCAGTTTCCAAATTTAACTCAGATGCCAAAAATGGAAGAAAGTATTTAACTCAGATCTAGTAATGGTGTTGGAAGTATTGATTCCTTTTCTGGCGAGTATCGTGCTCAATGATTTCCATAAAATCCATGCTACATGAACTCCAGAATCTATTAATTAAACGACCCGGATGATTTTAAGGTCATTGTCGAACAGATAGAATGTTATCCATCAAAATTCCTGCAATCAAACAATCAAAAGTAATTAAAAGAAATCAAACTTAAAACTAAACTAAAACTGAAATTCATCGATCAAAAGATTTTTTTTCGTTGGTGGTGGACTGTCGGCATCCCATTTTCTCTTATCCTTTCTCCCCTCATGGGGAAATATCCTTAACAACCTGCGAATTTTCCCTAAAACCTTGGTAGCTTAGTTTGATGAAATAATAACTTGATGATCTATGTGATCTCAAAGAGTAATAAAGAACCGAGTTGGTAAATTCTTTGTCTATTTAGTGAATTTTCCTTTCTATGGCTCTCGCAATTAAAAATCTTCTCCACGTTGAATTTCATCGATCCATGATTCCCAATTGACGGAAACCCTATCAATCTGGGAGTGTTTCCCTCCTTAGTGACTTTGGCGGAATTTGTTGAAACTTTGGAGAAAGGCGCTCTTGATATATTGATCTAATGGTGAATCTTTCAGTCGTTTTGATGTAGAAAGGATAGCATGATCTTATCCTTCTCCACCCTAACATTCAAACAAATCAAGAAATTAAAAACAAAACTAAAAATTTAAACTAACTAAGATAACAGTCTAAAAAAAACAAAATAAAAATGATGGCACTTTCTTCAAGGTCGCCCACATTCTCTTAGTCTACTGTAACTTCTCGGGAAGTAATCTCGGTGTCAAGAAGACTTCACGAAAATAAAATCTGATAATTGTTGGATTCTTGTAATGATATGTCGATGAATTGCCACTCTTCAAGAACCAACCAGGTTTTAAGGGCAGAGGTCGTGAGGAATAAAAAAAAAGGATCCATTATGGGTGGTTTACTAACCTAGATCAGGTCGTTTGCTCCAAATACCCGAAATTCTGATATCTGGCCAAGAAAACCCAAAATCTACTCATAGTACCGAAATCCTGAACTTTGAAAAAACTGAAAATATTTTTCGCTATGATAAAAAACAAAATCGAAAACAGCATATATATATAGGGTGATTTAAAACTGAAAATCGATTTCAATCCATAATATGTGGATGAAATTACCAAAAATATGGATTTCCATGATCACCGAAGGGCGATTTTACCCTCGGCAACTGCCATTTCTATAAATTTGGGAGATTTAGAGCGAGCGGGTTATTTTACTGGGCGATGGGAGCTTGAAATAGTATCGGAGAGGGGCGAAATGGTTCAATTTAGTGTCCCCTTTATATATTTTATGGGGCTAATGTGCCATTTAGTAAAAATAAATACATAAAAATTGGGCTAATCATAGTAAATGTTGGTTTAATTAAAAAATATCCCACTAAAAAATTAAAACCCCTAAATTTAGCCCATGGGCTAAGATAAGCCCCTAAAATTTTCCCTGGTTAATAAACCATAAAAAGATGATAATCAATTAAAATTCATGAGATATTTAAATATGTTCATACCTGAGTCCAAATGGTGGTCTGAATAGCAAGAAATATGAATTAATACACTAAAAATGGCAAAAACAGTACCAGCATAGGACGTTCAATGATCAAAAGTGATGGAAAAATTGGACATCAACAGCACTTTTCAAGCAGTTGATATGGTTTTGCTTTGTCTACATCCTTCCAAGAAATCCTCCCTGACATTCAAAGGGCGTCTACTTCTCTCTCGCTCTATCATAGAGGTATACATTCAGTGGCACGACATGCAACCAAAGGATGCTACATGGGCACCACTCCTTCAGATTCGGCATCGATTTCCACATCTAACACTTTGAGGACAAATATTTTTCTAAGGGAGAGGGGATGTTAGGAACCCATGTTTTTACTTTGTTAGTATATTGTTGTTGGACGCATATGCTTTGTAAGACGTCCCATAGTATTTGTTGATCCATAGTTTGTATTAGGCCATAGTATTGGACGCATATGCTTTGTAAGTCGTCATGTAGTATTATATGTCCCATGGTATTGACCCATAGTATTGACGCATAGACTAGTATATAAGTTTGTGTTGATGCGAATGAAGGAACTGTGAAGTTATTTGTATTGAGCTTGCTCAAAGGAGGTTTCCCTCTCGAAGTGGCCTGTGATCAATAAAGTGATTATGAGTTCTGTTATTATTGTTATCTCGTGCATTTTCATTAATTAATTGTTGCAGGTTCCTCACATCTACTTCAACTTAAACATATATTTATAATTCTTCCAAATATTTTCTTAAGAAAAAGAAAAATCATTATATATTCACATTTCCATTTCATTAAGTCAAGGAAATATTAATTCAATAAATCTTTTACTAAACTATAATAATTAATTTTACCGACCATAATAACTTAGTCCATTAACCGACTAAATGCATTACCTCGTTTTAATTATATTAACTAATATTACCGACAATAATAACTTAGTTGTCGAATTATATAACTTCAACTTAAGCCTATTCATATATGTCTAACTTGGACTAAAGCATAAATTTGTAGTTATACAACTCCAACCCATGGTTTTCAAATAAAAAATACCACTCATTACAAAGCTACTAAAAACATGTCTTAACTCAAGGTATTGTTTATCATTTAATTAATAAAAACAATTAAGGCTTTAACATCTAATCTCTTCAACTAAACAAATCAGCCCATGGTTTTATTTAATCCAAAAAAAAATTGGTTTTAATAAACCAAATCAGCCTGTGGCTTTAAATTTACCTATTAGACAAATTGGTTGAACCCAACACTTTAGACAAATTGGTCAAACCCATATTCAACTCACTCACCAAAACTTTATCAAACCATAGAATTCTCTTTTCCCAATTTTATTCAACTTATAATTTTCAAATTTTAGTCCAATTCATTCATTATTTAATGAACTATTTCCTTCCCAACTATTTTCCTTAATGAATTGCATAATTATTTCCTTGAACTTAGGAGCTGCACAGTAAAACAAAACTATGCAGTAAATTAGCATTTTCACATAAAACCTGGGCAATAAAATTTATCTTTTTGCCATGATGTTTTAATCTAATGAAATATAATACAAATGGATTAAATTTCAGTTTTAATTATCCATTCTCTAAATTTTCCAAACCTTGTCCTCTAAGACATAGTTTAGTTAAACATTACAATTTCAAACCTGGAAATTAACAATTTGTACAGGAAATAAATTCTGACTTTGACTTAAATAAAAATAAACCGGCTTGCATAAAATTTCTAAGCAATAACGCATAGTTAAAATTGCATTTATTTCATGCCCATGAATTTAACCAAATAAAATGTAAATTCCTATTTAAAACCAAACTCACGAAATTTAACCAAAAAATCATGCAAATATTTAACCGGGAATTAATTACATAACATCTCATCAATTAAGATAGACTTTTTAGGTGATAAACTTATCTATAAAATAATTGAAATGAGCAACTGGCATCGTGGCAACCACTCTCCACCTGACTGTCAATAATTATGCTCTTTAATCTCTCAGAATAAATCCACCCCCGAGCCGAGAGTCATGCATTCACCATAGGCTCTCACCAATCCCAGGTTTCTCTCAGGATTTCCTCACTTAGCAAGCAAGATTTTCTGGTTTGTTACCAAATCCATGCCAATTGTGCAATCGTTTCCCTTAGTTTCATTCTAACTAGAACCATAGTGAAAATACATCACTGTACCTATGCTTAGAATTACACTAAAGGAATTTCTCACACCATTTCCATATCTCAGGTGCAACAAGAGGAAAATCAAGTGTAAAATATCAACCAGAAAGTTAACAAAACAAGCACGGGATTACAGGTACTCTCTACCAACCCAACAGCCATAAAATTTGGACGAATTGGACACTTTGATCTAGAACTAGACTTATTACTCTGTCGTACCACAATTCCAATCGACCATTTAGTCCCAATTTCCTTCAATGTTACTCCAATCTCCTGTTTCTCACTATGTTCTTTTCTTCTCTTCTCCTCCACTAACTTTTTTTTCCTCTTTACGTTATTTTTGTTGTATGCATGATCACCTAGCAACACTTGTCAATTTTACATTAACCCCTTAATGTTACACCAAAATGTTGTCACCCTTGTGTAAGTGTTGCAAGTGTCGTCATTAGAACCTAGTAACGTCACCATGACCGTTGCAAGTATCGTCATTATGACCAAGTGTCATCATCATGACCGTTGTGATAATGTCATCATCTTAACCATTGTGTAAACTCTTTGCTCTGACCCTTAACCTCATTTTGGGCTAAAACACATCCAACTGAGAGATTTACCTGCCTATTTGACCTCTTTGAGTAGGTTGTCGCACTTCTCCTTCATCTAGGGTGCGACGTCGTAGTTCTTGGTCAGCTAGGGTGAGACACTATCGCAGGTTGTCCTCAGATAAAGTGCAATGACCCCCTCTGTCGCTCTATGTCCTCTACTAGTGTGCGACGAGGTTGGTTAAAGGCTATTTTGGGTAGTCTCGAGGTCTTTCTAGAAGTTTGTTGAGGTGGAGGCCTATCCCTAGGCTCTAGGTGAGGTGGAATTTCTGATCCTAACCTAATTAGAGGATCCCTTAACTATCTCCCCCTAATCCTCAACCTACCCTATCTCTTTATCCCTATATAAACACCCACTCTCTCCATGGGAATGGGGAGGAAGTCTATAGTGTCTACATGCTGCTGAAATCATCTTGGAGAGATCTCTACTCATCCATTGAGAGACTCACACTTCCTTGGGAGGATATGGCATTGGCTTGGATGGAGAAGGATTACTACGTTAAGCCTCGGTTGTAATCATTATTTTCTATGTACTTTCCCTATATTGACAGTAATATAAATGCTTTCCACCAATATTGTTGTGATTGATGATATTGTGTAGTTTACCTGCTTAACTGTTTACTTAGATCTGTTATCATTTGGACGTTTTTACTTGTTTGTCTTGTTTTGTGCATCTTGGCAGGTCTTGCAGCTTAGATCTTACGACCGTGAGGCATGGAACAACATCCTATAGAAAGGGCTACAAACTTAAGGTAAGACATCCGATAACTTGATCCTTAACTAGATCTAGGAAAGTGGTTTATAGTTTGTACTATTTGTTCTAGACTCACATTGAGCTAGGGAGATCCGGCTCGCGTCCGCTTGAGTGGATTGTCCGTCAAAAAAATATGGCGACCATACTGGGGAGACCAAAGAACATTGTTTTGTAGTTGTCAATTTGAATGTCATTTTTCAGTTGATTTCTTGTTACAAGCCATTTTATTTGTCATTTGCCTCTTAAACTGGTTTCACCATCAGATCTTCACTTTGAAGAGTTTGATTACCTTCCTCTGAGTTTGTACTTCTCATTTTCAAACCATTTCATTGCTCATTGTTTGGAGAACTTGTCCATTTTTGAAACTAGATCTCGCCTGTCGCACCTAGTCAGTGGACTCAGAGCTAAATTGTGTTATTTTTTATCTTTGTTCTTTGTCTGTGGGCCTATCATCGCAACCCTTTCATTGGTCTACTGCGACACAGTCGCACTTCCTGCATTGGTAAACTGCGATGTCGCACTGTGTACAAGCATAGAGTGCATCGATCTGCCATTTTTTCCATATAGGCACCCCTTCTCCATTTCTGATTTGAGCTTTGGTTTGTGTGCAAACTCCCTATGTGCTGCAAGATCCAGTCAGAGACCCCATTTTTTATTTAGCATCTTGAAGTGTTTGGGTTCCGTCTTGGAAAAGTTTGAGATTTGGTAGTGGTGGACACTTTGGTCTCCCCCGCCTATATCCACTCACCCTTGCTTTCCCTCCTCTCCTTACCTGATCTGGTCATTGCATTGGATCGGTTTCCAAACTTCATTTGCATACATCTTTTGGTTTTTCTTGCATTCGGTTATTTTTGGGTCTTTTGGGTTTTGGATCCATGTTTAGCCCCTTGAGTCAAAAATAGTGTTTTGCCGGGGGGGGGCATGAATCGTGCATCATTTAGTCGTTTTGACCCATCTCAAGGTTTTGAGATCATTTTTGGTTTGGCGTGATTGGCTTGTTTTAAAGACTTGAAAAGTGTGGGATACCCATGTCTTTTTGAGCTTCTTTTTCTTGGGTTATGCATCTTGTTTCCTTTACATTCTAAGTTATCTAATGGTTATTGAAAAATATTGATTCTTTATCTCCACTTTAGTTCAAAGAAAAGCTTGATTTTGTCACTCTTTTGCTATATTCGTGAAATCGGAAAACATAAGTATTCTTCTTGCTTTAATTTGATCATTTGAAATTCTTGGTCTCACACTCATAAGAAGAAGAAAGATTCATTTCAAATTTGTGTGCATTTGAGTTAGATTAGATTGTTAAGTGCTTTTCTTTGTCTTGCATTTGACTGGAAATGTTTGTGGAATATTTCTTTTCGTAGCTTAGATGTGTCTTTTCAAGTGTAAAATGATAGGAAATGAGTTATAATTATTGCATTTGGTAGATTTTGAGCCTTTCTTGAGTGCCTTTGAGTTCTTTGGGTGCTTGTCATTTTTCTTTGAATTTCTAAATGATTAGAGAGCTGTAGATATTCTCTCAATTTCTGTATATAGATATGAAAAGCGTTTAGCTATCAATTTCCATTTTTGGAACATGCATTTGAAAATTGAAAGTGCTTCATTATTTTGTCTTATACATTGTTAAGATTAGTTGCATCTTTCATTTTCTTTGTGCTTTTTAGTAGATTGTTGCAGAAAGTTAGAGTTATTGCACTCTAGGAAGGAATTCTTCTTTTCGCTACTACTTAAGTACTTTTGGTTTGAAAGAAAGAAAAATTTCTCCTTACCTTAAGTAGTTTTCATTGAAAAGAAAGGAAAATGTGCATTATCATGTAGTTGAGGATTGCATTATGTTTACATTTATGTACTCACCTCATGCATCCACCTAACTGTACAAGATAAAATTAATGCTAGCTTAGGTTAAAATCATTTAGTAACTGTGTGTAAGTTAGAGACGTGTTCCGGCGTCGTTAAGCATTGCAGCTGTCGTTATTTTCCAGCACTGTATTCAGAGGGTATTGTAGTCTTCCACGTACTTATTGGTATATCGAAGCTCTTTCACGTACCCACCAAGTACCACACGTACTTGGTGTATATCGAAAGGTGTTTCATGTACTTGGTAGTATATCGGAAGGTCTCGTGCCGTATGGTTGTGCATTAGACAGCACCACTACGGATTTGATCTCCCACGTACCTTGCGTATATCGGGAGACACCATTAGGATTCCCGAAACCACCTAAGTTAACCATTTGGTCATCTTGGCAGAGAAATACATCGAGAACAACACTCGGGGAGATTAGTACGCATGTACCGTCCAGGTAATCAGGTATTCAGGAAAGGGTATGGTCCCAATCCTCCTTGTCACGTTTTACTGTTGGACCCTGATGTATATAGCGATTTGCAAAGCCTTGACAACCCCGTTAGGTTCCAGACTTTGAATCCACTCCTATTCACACAGTTTGCTTGTTGCTTTTAGACTTGAGTAGTGTTTGATTTGTGTGGTACTTTAGAGACTCTTAGGGAGTTTAGATATGGAAGATTCTTCTGGGACTACCAACCAGGAGGCCCATTTCTAGGGTATGCCATTTGTTATTCCCCCTTGTGGAACTGTTGGTCCTCCCTTTATGGCTACGTTGAGTCTTCTTGGATTGACGATTGGATTACCAGTGTGGTTATTCTCCAATCTGGTTACACCAAGTGCACCAATTGTGTCGAACCTAGGTCCTTCATCACATGAGAATCAATCTCATGGTGGCCATTCTCCTTCGTCGAAAGTTGAATCGGTTTCTGTCTCTTCTTCTTCTCCTACTGAAAACTCTGATGTTAGTAAGAAGGTGAGTGAGAAGAAGAAGAAGAAAAGGAAGATTAAGAAGAAGAAGGATAAGAAAGAGACCAAGCATCAACCATCTGCCTCTGATGGCACTCATTCTATGAGAACACCTCGTAAGCCCAAGTTCCCTTGCAAACTTTGCAAGGGTGATCACCTTCTCAAGGATTGTCCCAGTCTATCCCGTGTGTCAGAAGTGTGGTCTAAAAACCCCAAACCACTTGTATCGTCAACCTCTAACCATCATGTTGATGATACTCCCTCTAACCGCTTGTATTGCAAGGGCATGCATCGTACTTACCTTTGTCCAAGCATGGATGAAGCTTCACGGTGGTTGGAAGATATTACTAGTTCTCAATAGGTGCTTCCAACAAGAGATAGTAAGTTGTCCCTCAACCCCCCGCTAGTTGACCAAGTGATCGATTCAGTTTCATTTGTAATCGATCCCACTCTTCCTTCCGAGAGTGAAGTGATCAAGTCGATGTCATCTCCACTCGATCCCACTCTTCCTTACGAGAGTGAAATGATCAAGTCGATGTCATCTCCACTTGATCCCACTCTTGCATTGGAGAAAATCCAGACTGAAGCAGTCACAATGACACAATCTTCGTCTCATTCTTATCTTCCAAGTGAGAGTGATTTGGAAACCGCTGGTGTTTTCCTAGTCATTTCAGAATGTCCTAGGCAAGGGGAAACCCTGTCCATTCCTACAGGACCCCCCCCAAGTACTGAGGTCATTTCCTTTGACTGGAATGGTCTAACAAAATCTCGTCTTCCTTCGAGTATTCCTTTTCAAATATCTGTAGGAGTTTTCGATAAAGAAATTTTTCATACGATAGTTGATGAGGGAGCTTCTGTTAGTATTTTATCCTCAACTACTTGGCAAGCTATAGGTTCCACTCAGCTTATGCCAGTAACTGACTGTATTTTGTCTTTTAATAGAAGGCCTACCGGACCTTTAGGGATTCTCCCGCAATTACCTATCACGTTAAGAGGTAAAATTGTTTATGTTGATGTCATGGTTGTCCAAGGTCCTTTAGATTTCAATATACTCCTTGGACATGATTATGTATATGCTGTGAAAGACATTGTGTCCACACTCTTTCGAGTGATGTATTTTCCCTACGATGGGAGGATTGTGACCGTTGATCAACTTTCCTTCGTGACACCCAATCATCGCATGAATTCCAGTCATCAAACTTCCCTGAATGTTCTGCATGTTTTAGTGATTTTTTCCCCCTGAGGATGGGGGGTACGAGCAGGGTTTATGTTATGTTTCAAGCTCGTTAAAAAATGAAACCGACCACTCTAGCATAGTTTACCTTTGGTCTCAAGCTTGCATAAAAATGAAACCAATCCTCTGGAGCATAGTTTTATTATATTTCAAGCTCGTTAAAAAATGAAATAGACCCCTCTAAGCATAGTTTACCTTTGGTTTCAAGCTTGCATAAAAATGAAACCATCCACTCGAGCATAGTTTTATTCCATTTCAAGCTCGTTAAAAAATAAGATGGGCCCCCTCAAGCATAGTTATTGTCTATTACAAGCTTGTGTAAAAATGAAATAGATCTTCCTCCCATCGGTTCGAGTCTCTCGCTAGAGTTAGAACTTGAACCTTCATTTCATCTGATTCTCGTTTTCCCCCCTTGGTGAACATTTTCATATTAGTAGCCAGGTTGGTAGTTGGGTTAGCAAGCAGCATTTTCAGACGAAATGAAGCTTGGGGGGCATGCCACATGTCGTACCGTCAGCAATCATGTTCAGGGAGACACCATGTTAAGCCGCTAGCAATCATTCTGGGGGCATTTACCAACCTCTAGGCATCATGTTGGGAAGGAACCCATCAATGGGCCTTAACCATGAGCAAATTTTACCTTTGGATTCAAGCTCGTTAAAAAATGAAACCAGTAGTTTGAGCACAGATTAGTCTTTGATTCCAATCTCGTTAAAAATGGAATAGACCCCCCAAGCATAATTCACCTTTAGTTTCAAGCTTGCATAAAAATGAGACCAACTTCACTGAGCAAAGTTCTATTCCTGTGTCAAGCTCGTTAAAAAATGAAACAACTCCTTTCCCTTTGAGTCGAGTCTTCTCGTAGACTTAGTACCTGAACCTTCTTTTTATCCACATATGCCTTAGGAGAATGAAATGAAGCTTGGGGGGCATGTCTTCAACCTCTAGAAGTTACATTGAATTCAACTTGATCGCCTCTTCACGTCATGTTAGAGCTAAGTCACTTACTTCTAGAAATCATGCTGGGGGCACATACCAACCTCTGGATGCAATGTTGGGAAAAAGTTCACCATTGGAAACATTTTTTAGCATACTTTCCTTTCTAGGTTTCAAGCCCATTAAACCATGAAAATTATCCCGAGCATAGTTCATTTTCTGTTACAAGCTCGTCAAAAAATGAAGCAGACGTCATGAGCATTCTTCCAACCTATCTTCGAGCTCGTTAAAAATAGTAAGATGGCATTTGAGCTTACTTTTCACTTTTTTCGTGCTCTGGTTGAAACATGAAAAGTCTTTTGAGCTTAGTTTTTACCTTTTCGTGCTCTAGTTCAAATATGAAAAAGATTCCGAGTGCTTTTGATACCATTATCGTGCTCGTTAAAAAGTTGAGTAAAAAGGTGTGTCTAATGAGTATAGCTTTATCTCTTTATCCGGCCTCGCTAGACTATTTACGGAAAAGGAACTGTGCCGAGTTTACTTTTTCCTTTGTCGTACTTGGTCATCAACCATGACAAAGTTGTTCGTGGAGTCCTTTTAAGCTCTTTTCGGACTCCCTAAATAGGAAAATATTTCCAAGCAAACTTGATGCTTTCACGCTTGTAAAAGCATTTGAATGATCATCTTTCTGGTGAAAGTTTACCCCTTTTTCGGACCAGGAAGCACTATTTACGAAAAAGGAATACTCCAACCAACCATGGATGGAAGAGTTCTCTCTCACATTGTTTTACCCTTTTTCGGGCGAAGAGACTAACTTTACGAAAAAGAACCTTTTGGAGTCTCCTTTAGTTCTTTTCAGACTCTCTAAACATGAAATGACGCCGATTTTTCCTTCTTTAGACTCGTTAAAATTCAAACATCGAAGGGCCCATTTGGGGATGAAGCCCTCCTTTCCTAGGTTCGTAAAACATTTGGGATTGGACTCATCTATAAGATGAGCTATACCGAGCATCTGGTTACCCTCATCAAACTTGTAAAAAACACATGAGGCATTCATCATTCATGATGGGGAAAAAGGGAAGATTTTTTGTTACATCTTAATTACGGCAGTACATAGTCACTCTTGAACAATGGCACTTGTTTTCATTTGCATTCAGTACTTGGGTAATCTGTGTTTGGACATTTAGACACTTAGGATTTAGTTAAGATCAACTTGTGTAATATATCCGTTAGGGATAGTGTGTTTCTTTAGTATGCATTAGTATGCATTTGTAAATACTTAATCCGACGGTCACGATATGTTCCCGACATAGAGTGATCCGACGGCTCAACTTCTCTTAGATCAAACCTAACCTTGATCCGTGGCTTAACACCCGATTGGTCCATGATCTCTATTTAAAGAGCATGGAGGGTCATTGTTTAGTTGATCGATTATGAGAAGCTCATTTGTAACTTTCTTTCTTTGCATAATAAATTGTCCCGTAGAAGCTATTTGGCCGGGGCCGTGGAGTGTTTCCCTCAAGAGGGTTTAAACCACGTCAAAACATCGGTGTGTTGATCTGTGATATGTTTGTGTGAAGTGGTTGCTCTTAGTGTTCGGTCCTTTGGTAGTACCCTATGTACCCGAACATGGTATCAGAGCTTTTATGAAGTGTTGCTTCCGGTTATGATCTAGATCTTGAACTACTGTTGCCGAAACTCGAAAGGGTTTCTAGTTCTGGTATTTTTGTGCATTTCTGGGCTATGGGAGGTGTTCCATTGCGTCCGGAGCGTCGTTTTCATGTGGAAATAGTTTTTGTTTGATCGAAAACGGTTCCTGATTGGTCCAGAAACGCATATTTCATCAGATCTGAAGGTATAATGTTACAGTGACGCATTTTTTTATTTTCTGTTTTAAAAGAAAAAAAACTCATATTTGATCATTTTTTACTGTTAGATTTTTTTTGGGTTCGGATTGTTGCTTTCCCATCTGCGTATGCTCTTTGCCGTGCACCTTGAGCGATCTCGGCAAATCAGAAACAGAAAGGGAAAGGATTTTTCTCGGCTGCATATGCTCTTTGCCGTACACCTTATGCGATCTCGGCAAATCAGAAACAGAGAGAAAACGTAGACTTTCTGGGCAAGCTAACAAGATCTAACTCCGCAAGTGTGGAAAAGTTTTTTTTGTTTCGATTTGTGGTGTGTTTTGCAGGAAAAATGGCAAGCACACAAACCGAGTAAGAAGAGTAAAAAAAAAAAAAAAACTCCCTTCATCATTCCCATATTTTACATACCTTTTAATCTAGCTCACTTGGTTCAAAGTTGCTTTATTCCTTAATAGGTCTTGATTTCAAGTCTTAGGAAGTTACTTTTAAAAGAAAAAGTGCATGCAATTTATATTTTCAAGTTATTCTATTGTAAAAGTGCATCTCACTTAAATAATAAAAAATAAAAATACAAGTGAGTCACTTAAGTTTTTTTTATTGTTGCACTATTTAAAAGTAATATCATTGTAAAAGTGAAATCACTTATTTTACAAAACTGGTTCACTTAAAGCAACTTTCTTGTAAAGTGATTGTCAAAAGGTTCATCTTGGGAAGAGGGGGGTTCTTTTTTTTTGTTGGACATTCTCTAGCTGCCACGTCACTATTGGGGACATCTTCAACAGTTTCTTTGTTCAAGCATAACTTCATCATACAAAGTCAGTTTTCAGTGCCATTTTTTTTTAAACCGCCTATTTTTTCGAGCTCTTCACATACAGACTATTGGTTTCTGCTTTTACAGCTATTAATTTACAAATATGGCTGCCCCTTGTGATATTCTACTTAACAGTTCCAACTATTTCGCATGGAAATCTCGTATGGAGGATGTTCTAAGAAGTAGGGGACTTTTCAGAACTACCCCAGGGAAAGAAAAAGAACCCACTGATGATGATAAGAAAATAAAATGGGCAAATAGATGTGATGAAGCTCGTGGATTGATTGGGATGTCAATCTCTATTGATTTGCGATTCCACATATCTGGAATTGATGAACCTAATGCTGCTTGGGACAAGTCGGAATCTGTGTTTGGTAAACACAATGAAATTTGAGGTCACCAACTCGAAAATGAGTTGATTTCTTTAAATCCAAGTGACTTTTCATGCATTCAAGATTATTTATCTAAGTACAAAACTCTTAAACTCTTATGTGCAGAATGTAAAATTGAGAGGGAAGACAAACAATGCATTTATCATATTCTTTCCAAACTTGGACCTGCATATTCTGTTTTTGTATCTACATTTTACTCCATGAAAGCATCCTTGAATGCAGCTAGCTATCAAGAGCCTAGTCTTGAATCCTTTTGTGATTCCTTGATTAGAGAACAAGATAAACTCATTCATCTTGGAATAATCAACAATGCAGATACATCTGGGAAAGCCTTATTGTCCCAATAGAAAGAAAAGTCCAAGCCTCCCAAGAAACAAAATTTTCGCAATAATAAGTCAAACAAGGGTCCAAAACCCTCTCAGTCAGCTCCTTCTTTAAAAAATGACAAAGGATCCAAGCCAAAAGGAAAGAAGACTGAGCGTCATTGCAACTATTGCGGGAAAGATAATCATGATGAATCTAAGTGTTTTAAGAAGATGGCAGCCTTGGAAGTAGCAATGAAGAAGCACCACATCAGCCTAGATTCGCCTTCAGAATCTGCCTCTCATGGACATGCACTTTGTGCTTCTGGTTATTCTTATAATGCATCTTCTTCTTCTACTTCAAATGAATGGCTCATTGATTTTGGAGCATCTTATCATATGGCTAAGGATCAAGCCATCTTTTCTACTATGCATGAATGTAACACCAAACAAATATTTGTTGGTGATGATAGATCTCTGAGTGTTGTAGGAGTGGGAACAGTTCCAGTAGATAATGGTCATTTTAGTGATGTACTATGTGTTCCAAGAATTTCCTACAATTTGTTATCAGTCTATCAGATCACTCATTCTGGTGAAGGTAAAACTGTGACCTTTACAACTCACCAAGTTGTAATCAAGGATTTTAAAGATTCTCAAGAGGTCCTAGCTACCGGAATTGTTGATGATATTACCAGGTTGTACAAGTTTAACAACTTTGGGTCATCACCTTTCCCTTCAGTTTTTGTTCCTCATAGTGATAACTTGAGCAAACTTTGGCATGAGCGATTTGGTCACTTAAATTATCGCTCATTGCAACAACTATGTAAATAAAATATGGTGACAGGTCTTCCGATGGTATCTTGCAGGTATGGTGTTTGCTCTGGTTGTGTACTCGAAAAACATCATCGGGATAGTTTTGACAAACGTGCCTCTTGGCACGCCTCGGTTCCCTTGGAGCTTGTGCATAGTGACTTGTGTGGTCCTCTTCCATCTGCTTCCTTTTCTGGTTTCAAATATTTCTTAACTTTCATTGATGATTACACCAGACGCACTTGGGTTTATTTCCTAAAACTTAAGAGTGAAGTATTTAACATGTTCTTGGCCTACAAGGCCCTTGTGGAAAAACAATCTGGTCATCAAATTATTAAGTTAAGATCTGACAATGGAGGAGAATATGTTAACAATAAGTTCACTACCTTCTGCACTGAACAAGGCATCCAACAACAGCACACTGTTCCATATACACCACAACAAAATGGTGTAGCTGAGTGGAAGAACCGCACTTTAACAGAAATGGCTAATTGTATGATCCAATCTAAGGGACTAAGTCTTCAATTTTGGGCTGAAGCCATTAATTGTGCAAATTACATAGTTAATCGCACCCCCACTAAAGCATTACAAGGTATAACACCGGAAGAAGCATGGAGTAAAACTAAACCTGATGTAAGTCACTTCCGTGTGTTTGGTAGTGAAGCATGGGCTCACTTTCCAGATGAAAAACGGAAAGCATTGCAGCCTAAAAGTGAAAAGTGCATATTTGTTGGATATTCTGAAGATGTAAAAGGTTATAGACTTGTTCAACCACATTCTCATGATATAATCATTAGAAGAGATGTTAAATTTGATGAAAATCTCTTGGCCTGCGAGCCTAACTCGGTGATTGTGCCATCTTTGGCCTGCGAGCCTAATTCGGCGTTTGTGCCTTCTTCTTCTTCTTCCAACTTCCTTGACAGGTTTCCAACTCCAGTTTCTGATGATGACAGTGAGGATGAAAATCCACCTCTTCCTGTTCATGTTCCTCCAGTTGCACCAGCACAAGTGCTTCCTCGATGGGTCCGTTCAACATGTGAAGCAGTTGGTGATCTTGTCGGTGATCCCAGAGATCAACGTCGAACACGTTCTCAGTTTCAGTTAGCCTCTTCTCTTTTGGCTCAAGTTTCCGAGAATCATGATCCAGAAACTTTTGCAGAAGCTTCAAAGAATCCAGATTGGGATGCAGCCATGGATGAAGAATATCGTTCCTTAATGGCGAACGATACTTGGGATCTTGTACCTCTTCCAAAAGGAAAAAAAACTTGTCAGATGTAAATGGGTCTACAGAACTAAGTATGCATCAGATGGAAGTGTTGAAAGACTTAAGGCAAGGTTAGTTGCCAAAGGTTTTTCCCAAGTTGAAGGGATTGACTACAATGAAACCTTTGCTCCCATCGCAAAAATGAACTCCATCCGCCTTGTTCTTTCCCTTGCAGCCTTACACAACTGGGAATTCCATCAAATGGATGTCAAGTCTTCCTTCTTACATGGTGATTTACAGGAGGAAATTTACATGGAACAACCTCCTGGATATGTTCAGAATAACTCTAGCCTTGTCTGGCGCCTTAAGAAATCCTTATATGGCCTTAAGCAAGCTCCTAGAGCTTAGTATGCCAAAATGGATAACTTTCTCCTTGACACTGGTTTTTCTAAATGCCATTCTGACCCCAATGTCTATACCAAGAAAGTAGGAAACCATCTCATCATACTTGTTCTATATGTTGATGACCTTATTCTTACTGGTAGTGACCCTAAGCTTATAACCCATGTGAAATCCAGTCTTGAACAAAATTTTGAAATGTCAGACTTAGGACATTTGCATTATTTTCTTGGTCTCCAAGTCCTGCAAACCAAAGAAGGAATCTTTCTTTCTCAGTCTAAGTATGCTTGTGACCTTCTTCGTCACTTTCACATGGAAGATTGTACACCAGCCCCTTCTCCCTTCCAGTCTGGAGTCAAACTTTCTGCCACTTGTACTTCACCTGAAGTCGATGCCACCTTGTATCGTCAGCTTGTTGGTAGTCTCTTATACTTGACTCATTCCCGTCCTGACCTTTCCTTTGTCGTTGGTCGTGTTGCCCGTTATATGCAGACACCTCATGAAAGTCACTGGAAAGCAGCTAAAAGAATACTTTGATATATTCGAGGTACAGTTCAGTTTGGGATTCATTGTTGGTTGTGGAGGCAGATCTTCTAGTCTCATAGATGATATTGTATCAGTTGTGTTTGTACCCCAGTTTTATATGATATGTAGGTGGACTGTACACTCACCCCAGCGGAGGGGTGTGGGGGGGCATCGCCCCCCCACGGGGTTCCAGGGGGGACCATCCCCCCTGGCTAGGGGGTCCGGGGGCTAGCGGTCCCCCGGCGGGGGTTCGGGGGCAGCACCCCTGAGAAATAGGGGTTCGGGAGCAACACCCCCGAAGAAAATTTTTGGGGTTGTTTTGCGGGCCCGTGGTTTTGTGTATCCCATGGTATTTTCCCATTGTATTTCCCCTATAAAATAAAGACATTGTAATACGACTAGGGTAGATGATGTATTAGGTTTTATGCATTGTAAAGATCTCTGAGATCAGGAGAGAGACTGTGAATCAGAGAAGAGGAAGTGCAGCGGTTGTGATGCAGGTTGTATCGCTTCACCTTGCTGGACGGTAATAATAATAAGGACTGGCAAATTCAATGTGGACGAAGCCCAAGTTGGGTGAACCACGATATATCTGTGTCTCTCTTGTAATGTGTATGTGTGATTATATTTGCATTTCTGTTTATTGTTATTGCTCTGCGATCCTGTTTTTCTAACATTCATTACAGTACAGGGCGGAAACCTTTGTTGGTTGGTTTCACTGATTCAGATTGGGCCGGCAATCCTGATGATCGAAAGTCTACTGTAGGTTATGTTTTCAGTCTGGGATCTAGACCTATTACTTGGGCTTGTAAGAAACAACAAGCTCTTACTCTTTCTTCAGTAGAGGCAGAATATCGAGCAGCAGTTAATGCCAGTCAGGAAAATTTATGGCTTCGACAGATCCTTTCAGAGTTTGGATTCGAGCAGCAGCATCCTACTCCACTTTGGTGCGACAATCAAAGTGCCATCAAGCTTGCCAAAGATCCAGTTCTACATCAACACAGCAAACACATTAATCTACATATGCACTTCATCAGAAATCTTGTTCATGATCGTGTTCTTGAAGTGCTCTTTTTCCCTACAGATGATCAAGTTGCAGACATCTTCACCAAGTCTCTTACAGAAGCGAAGTTTTCTAAACTTCGATCTATGTTAGGAGTTCAGGAACTTGTCATTAAGGGGGGATAGGCTCTAATGCCTCCTTCCTTCTCCTAATAGTGTCACTTTTGTAAATCCTTCAATCCTATTCCAAGTTGTTCTTAAGGGGGGATGTTAGGATATTTAGACACTTAGGAGTTAGTTAAGATCAACTTGTGTAATATATCCGTTAGGGATAGTGTGTTTCTTTAGTATGCATTAGTATGCATTTGTAAATACTTAATCCGATGGTCACGATATGTTCCCGACATAGAGTGATCCGACGGCTCAACTTCTCTTAGATCAAACCTAACCTTGATCCGTGGCTTAACAGCCGATTGGTCCATGATCTCTATTTAAAGAGCATGGAGGGTCATTGTTTAGTTGATCGATTATGAGAAGCTCATTTGTAACTTTCTTTCTTTGCATAATAAATTGTCCCATAGAAGTTATTTGGCCGGGGCCATGGAGTGTTTCCCTCAAGAGGGTTTAAACCACGTCAAAACATCGGTGTGTTGATCTGTGATCTGTTTGTGTGAAGTGGTTTCTCTTGGTGTTTGATCCTTTGGTAGTACCCTGTGTACCCGAACAATCTGTTTGTCTCTGAGTCCAATCAATTCCGTGAGTCTTGTCACTCCTTTGGGTCGTCCAAAGAATGCTTCCACCATCAGCCACATTGGGAGTTAGTATAATTCTCGTCATGTGAATACTACCAAGTCATGCCATGCCCATGTTCAAGAGATGCTTCATTACTCATCATTTGCAGTCAGTATACCTTCGATCATGTTGGTCTACCTTGAGTCAGTCTTGCACATTACTCTACCGTCCGATCTACACCAAACATCTGTTATCGAGTTTCATGTCGATTATGGGGGATTCATCATGTCCCTCCTTCGACGAGTTCATCCTCGTCGACTTCAAATCATCATCCGAGGATTGAACTTAGAAACCAACCAAGTACCTTGGGCCTGCATGCCTCAATGGCAGGTTACCTCGCTTTCAACATGAGTTTACCTCATTGAATCTTGATTGAAAGATTCCATTAGGTGTTTGACTTCAGCTCATTGATTCACGCTTGATGGTATGTACTGTGATACCTTGGGTATCATTGACATTAATGGTGATTCCCCTCGCACTTGTTAACGATATACATTAATGACCGGTAATCAAGTGGTTTCTACCATGTTTGACTCCAAAACATTGTAATCACATGGAAAGATTCGTATCATTGCGGGTTCAACTTGAAGACCTTGGGGAATTTATTTGCTACCTGGGTTGTGATGGAGATTGTTTGAGACGCACAGATCCACTTTGTATTGGTCGTGGCTGTGTTTTCAGTTCAGAGTTACACGTATCCACTTTTGTATTGGTCATGGTTGTTTTATAATCTCATCATGGATCTACGATTGTGTCTAGTAGCCATGATTGTGTTCAGTCAGTCTTTACTATCATGGATCTGCAGTGTATTGGTCGAAGGCCATGTGTTGTGTTGTATGAGACTTGTGGATCTCAGGTCATTTCTGCAGCATCTCCTTCCAACCAGCAAGTCCTTGCCATTTTTCTTATTACAAAGAATTTGACCTGTCTCATTCCGTCAACTTCGTTCTTTTGAGGGCATTTTGTTACACCAAAATGTCGTCACCCTTGTGCAAGTGTCGCAAGTGTCACAAGTGTTGCAAGTGTCATCATCATGACCTAGTGTCGTCACCATGACCGTTTCAAGTATCATCATTATGACCAAGTGTCGTCATCATTACCGTTGTGATAATGTCATCATCTTGACCATTGTGTAAATTCTTTTCTCTGACCCCTAACGTCATTTCGGGATAAAACACATCCAACTGAGAGATTTCCCTGCCTATCTGACCTCTTTGAGTAGGTTGTCGCACTTCTCCTTCATCCAGGGTGCGATGTCATAGTTCTTGGTCAGCTAGGGTGAGACACTGTCGCAGGTTGTCTTCAGACAAAGTGTGATGACCCCCTCTGTCGCTATGTGTCCTCTACCAGGGTGCAACGAGGTTGGTTAAAGGATATTTTGGGGAGTCTCGAGGTATTTCTATAAGTTTGTTGAGGTGGAGGCCTATCCCTAGGCTTTAGGTGAGGTGGAATTTCGGTTCCTAACCTAATGGGAGGATCCCTTAACCATCTCCCCCTAATCCTCAACCTACCCTATCTCTTCAGCCCTATATAGACACCCACTCTCTCCATGGGAATGGGGAGGAAGTCTATAGTGTCTACATGCTGTTAAAATCATCTTGGAGATATCTCTACTCATCCATTGAGAGACTCACACTTCCTCGGGAGGATATGGCATTGGATTGGATGGAGAAGGATTGCTACATTAAGCCTTGGTTGTAATCATCATTTTCTATGTACTTTCCCTATATTTACAGTAATATAAATGCTTTCCACCAATATTGTTGTGATTGATGATATTGTGTAGTTTACCTGCTTAACTGTTTACTTAGATCTGCTATCGTTTGGACGTTTTTACTTGTTTGTCCTTTTTTGTGCATCTTGGCAGGTCTTGTAGCTTAGATATGATGACTGCGAGGCATGGAACAACATCCTGGAGAAAGGGATACAAACTTAAGGTAAGTCATCCGATAACTTGATCCTTAACTAGATCTAGGAAAGTGGTTTATAGTATGTACTATTTTTTCTAGACTCACATTGAGCTAGGGAGATACGGCTTGCGTCCGGTCGAGTGGATTGTCCATCAAACACTTAATCTCTCTCTTTATTCCCTTTTCAACTTCAAAAACAGGTTTAAGGAATTAATTAGGAAAAATTATGGGTTTATCAAAATTATAAGGTAAGAAGGGTTAAATAGGGTCATACTTAGATTTTAGGATATATGCCAACCCCCCTACTTACCTAGGTGAATAAATGAGTCACGGATCATTCAGCATGTTGGCTCGCCACTGCCAACTTAATTTTTAATATTAATAAAAATATACAACATGAGTTATTCCTTACAGGAACTCATTGCATTTTACAAAATTACATTTTAAACTGGGGTTAAACTTAGGGATGTTACAACCCCTCCCCCTCCCCTCCCCCTTAAAATGTACATCGTCCTTGGTTTAATTCACTGTCCAAAATATACAACAAAACATTTTAAAAATTTTAATTACATAATGTTTACATAGTTCAAAATTTCATAAAGTATTGCAGGTAACTTTCCTGCATTGCATCCTTCAAGGTATATTTTTCATGGCTAGCTCCATCGGACCTCTCCTTGTTGCTCCTGCGGGCTTTGACATTCCATCTCATCATGTGGAATTTTCACTTTAGCAATTCTTTTCTCTTCTTTATTCCAGCTTATTCACGAGTTTGGAATCTTTGTGGATGTTATCTTTCTTATTACCTCTTTTTGGACATTGTTTGCAGTAGTGGTTACCTCCACACTTCCAACATTTCAATTGATAGGGAAGCTTTTGATTCACAGGTTCAACAACTTTTTATTCCTCTGATTTCACGTGTTTCTAGGTCAATCGATAAGGTGAATGTTTCTTTAGAAGGTCATTGTCCTTTCCATTACTGATGGCTACTAAGATATATTTTACTTCACTTTGCAGACGAATTGAGTCCAGCAAAATTTCAATTTTCATCTCATACTATTGATTTTGTAGTTTAATCAATTCCCCAAGATTTTATTCGGTATTTGTAACTGCTTGCAGAAGCTCATCAACCACGGGAAAAAAATTCTTATCAGTTGGCATGCTTAATGTATATGGCTATCCACACTTCTTCCAATAGTATAACTTGCCCTACTTCTTTCACAATTACAACAAAATTGAGTTGAATATTACCTATGAAACCCATCAACATGAATCCCATTAGGAAAAACATGAACACATGTATTAATATTAGTCATTTTATTTACTTAAATGACCAGGAATTTTCATGCCCTTTTTGGGAAACATTCACACATTTCATGCTTAACCCAACGAATGCCTACAAATAATTCCATTCATCTTTAATTCTTTAACATATGTTTTTATTTTTTTTACTTTTCATCATTCATTGTTTATTTTTAAAAATAAAATAACCACAATGAATTTTTTAGCTGTAATATGCACTTCAATTACTTTCTTTTCCTAGAAATCCAACAAAATAGATAAGGAAGAGTAAGACTTTATCCATCTTAGTCTTCTCCCAATTTGGAGCTCCACCACTGTGATTTTCACGCTCCTTTGTCTCTTCCTATTTGAAATGCAGATGCTCATTTTTCATATTTGAGGAGAAATCACATCCCTTCCTTGGAGTTCCTACTTGAATTAGAGAAACATGCCTTCAATGCAACGTTCCAAAGGATACCCATCCTTGGCTTCCATAGTTTAATTGGAAAAAAAATCCTTCAATGAAATCTGCCAAAGGATACCTGTCCTTGGCTTGCATAACCTTTCATCAGAGGATACTATTGGAGAATTTTCCAACCACACATAATTTATTTGATATTCACAGCTTAATTTTCCACTTATCCTAAGTATTTTGACTCAATTATGCGCATACATCATCAGTAGATCATCAATTTCAGTGAATCGGGCCTCCTCCTTCATTCGGGGAGTCAATTGGGCCATCAATATCAGTTAACTAGGCCTCCTCCATCATTAAAGAAGCCAACCGAGGTGATTTGCATGACTAAATCACCCTACTCAGTCCAACTGACAACATTTACCATTATATTCAGCCAACTGGAGTCAAAAAGGCACCCTACTACACTGGTTGACTTCATCTGGTGTTATTTTCACCTAATATTCAGTTAATTGAAGACAGAAAGGCGCCCTCCCCTAATTTTGGGCATTGATTTGAGTTATAGATTCAGTTAGACTCATTTAGATAGTTTCATATTCTGTTAGAGTCAATTGCATGGTAGTTAAGTTGTTAACTGATGTGTTGAGTGGTGTTAACTTCCAAGTAAGCCACTCTCATGGATTCAATTCGAATGACCTCTCTGGAATTCGAATTGCTTGGCCTATTGTATCCATGGTTACACATTGTAATAATCTTCTGATTTTATGACAATGCATGAACTGCTACAAACCTTTTGCATCAGTGTTTTGACATATTATTTGTCGCGTGCCTCTCTAGTAACTGTTGTCTTTGTTTCATAGATATGATGTGCTTAGATTTTACATTATATCAGAGCCATGATAGGACAAGGAAACTCTTCTATAGATTTCTTCAGATGAATATTGAGCAAGTTTGCTCAAAAATATTTCAACACTACACCAAAAGATGAAAGTTTTCCACATAAATCCTGGATAATGTCCATCTGACTTATCAATATTTCTTGATAGGTTATGCCGAGTGTGATGCAACTTGAAAAGTGCAGGTTTTCGACCGAAAACAATTTTGTTTGTTTGTGATTGTAGGTTTATCACAGCCTCCTATTTCATTCACTATAGCATATATGGAATCTTCTTCATAGAATCTCCTTACTCCTTTCAAATCATCAGTGGCAGGATGATATAGAGATAGTGATGCGCTACAAAGGACTCTACAGAGTTACTATGGGCACAGAAGCAGAGCCAAATTCAGCCATAGAGAAGTCCAAGTTCTTCAATAATATTGATGAAGCTTATGGTTTCTTATGTCTCAATATTTCGAAATATCTTATTTTCCATCTTAGTGGATTGAAGACTCCAAAATAAGTATGGGAACAACTTTCCAAACTCTTTGGAAATCATGATTAGATGAGGGCTTATCGGTCGGAGAATGAACTGATTTCCCTAAATCTTGATAATTTTGAGATCATCAATGAGTTCTTCACCAAGTTCAAGCATTTGGTGCTTCAGTTGAAGCAATGTGATGTTGAGAAGAAATATGATCAGTTGATTCTTTTAATACTTGCGAAGCTAGGAGAAGATTATTCAGTGTTTGTCTCTACTTTCCATTTGGGAAAAATCACCATTCCAAATTGGAAGATGCCTACCTTTAATGCATTTTGTTTGTCCTGGCCCAATTAAGGCATTTTTTTGCAAGACAGTTTTGGAGCTGGGAAGTTACAGCGTGGCTCAGATGAAGGAAAATTTGGCAAGACAATTTTGGGGAGCTACAAAGTTGAGGGCAGCGCAGCATCGGCAGGGTAAGAACCGTGCGGCTAAGTGCCAACTCCGCTAAGTGGTAGCACCGCGCAATGCTAGTGGAGCACCTATTTTGGGTAAGGAATTCAAGGAAAGTTCAAGCTGCAAAAGCGACCTGTTTGGGTAAACGAAACATTGATTCCCAGGAATGGGTATGGAGAAGCATGAAGGAGGATGAAAGTGACCTGTCAAGAGAGTGGTGGAAAATAGTTAGAAGTTAATCCATGAAGCCGACAGTAACAGGAAGGCCAGAGGGGTGGAAAGCGACACACCACGATGCTGTATAACAGTTTTGTGAAGACTGCAGATGTCAGAAGGGCGTGCGAGCTGCGAGTGGTCCAGCAGAATGACCAGAAGTGTGTAAAGCAGTTGTCGACTACAATAAGCCGAGTCGGCGGGTAACCGCACCATTTTGTAACCTAAGGGTTTTTGGCCTATGCATTGTAACAGACGTGACCTATGGGAACAATCTCTATATAAAGGGAAATTTTGTAATGGAAAGGATTAATCTTCTTTTGGTTATTATTGAATATTGATATCTGAGGAGAGACTGATTGTAAGAGGCTCTGCAGTTGCGTGCAGCACAGTTACTCAATGAGAGAGAAGAGAATATGCAGCTGAGTGCATAGACTAGAACTGTTGTACCCTTCCCATAAATAATATAACAACAGTTCCTGTGGACGTAGCTCCCATCCTAGGGTTGAACCACATTAAATTCTATGTTATGTGATTGATTATGTGTTTATATCTGTGTATTTGCTTATGTGAATGGTTAAGATCTTGTTTGTGAATGCATGTGTGCTTGATTTTATATGTATTCGCCATAAGAATGGAAGATGGGGATAATATGTTAAGTAACAACATGTGTGAATGAATGTCGAATGCACCAATATTTCTAAGTCAGATAAATGCATAATTTAATTGGATAAACACTTAGCCAATGAAGTCTGTATAGTGCGATTCCCTGAGCGCAGCACCAGAAGTGCACAATTACAATGTAGTTGTTATAGCATATAAGTTAGCAAGGCTTGCAATCCATTATGTTGTTGAATGCATAACTTACACTAACTGAAATCCACTAAAGTAGTTAAGTACCGAAGAGGAAGCGTTGTCTCTGCGGCGTTGTCCTGTTGTTGAAGAATTACCCCGAGCCGCACAGTCCTTTGTGTTAAATTTTCAGAATTTACTTCAATCTGATCTAGGATCTTAACTGCGAGAACAACATGTACAGCAAATCTACATCATATCAATCATGGACACAATAATGCAAGCACACAAGAGACACAGAGTTTACTTGGGGAAAACCATAAAGGTGAAAAACCCCAATAACTTCCTCAGAGATAGATAGAGCAATGATACAACCAGAATACAAGAGATAGTCTTCTCCTAGCAGCAGAGCATCCTCCTCCACAAGTGTGCCACTCTCCCAAGTGTGAGTGAGAGAATAGAATGTGTAAAATGAGAGAGACACACTCTCTATTTATACACTAACTTGACTTGACCTTTACTCAACTAGGTCGGCCTCAACTTAACCACTTAACATAATGCTGACTGGGCCGACCCCCACTAGGGTGGTCTAATAACCCTTTGACCCACATGGCCGACCCCCAATAGGGTGGTCTAATAACCCTTTGACCCACATGACTTATACAGGGCCGACCCCAACAAGGTGGTCTAATAACCCATCAAGTATAAGTTACGACACTTACAATATAAATGACGACACTTCTGTATAGATGAATAATAACATCTCTATAGGAATACAACCACTTCTGTATAGAGGAATAATAACATCTCTATAGGAATACAACCACTTTCGTATAGAGGAATAATAACATCTCTATAGGAATAAAATATACATATATGTGAAATACATTTCGAAGTTACATATACATCAACACTCCCTCTTAACTAGGAAGGTATTTCTCGACACAGGTGTTCTAGCACAAGTCACCTTCATCGTCACTGCTGCTGCTATCTCAATCAATCTCTGAATCTACTCGTTATAGGAAGTTCTACAGAGCCAATCCTTTTTCATACTGGATGTAGGCCCACCACCTGCAGGTCTTCATCATTTGTGCGAACGGTCTGATAGAGGTGGCCTCTCAGGACTAATTTTATGTGCGGATGCAATACCGGAAAGAGTATCCCAGGAACATTTATGTGCCTAAGCACGACCGGCAAGATCTCCCAGGACTGATTACATGCATCTCCTCCACAATATCTTTAAAGAGCATCCCAGGAACATTTATGTGTCGCAGCACGACCGGCAAGATCTCTAAAGAGCATCCCAAGACTTATTACGAGCACACAGCTCAACCTCTCGGATCTCCAGGACTGATTACATGTGGATAGAAAAAACCTTTAAAGAGCATCCCAGGAACATTTATGTGCCGCAGCACGACCGGCAAGATCTCTAAAGAGCATCCCAGGACTAATTACAAGCACACAGCTCAACCTCTCAGATCTCCAGGACTGATTACATGTCTCCGTAGTAATACCTCATCCCAGGACTGATTACGAGCACACGGCTCAACCTATTGGATATCTAAGGACTAATTACATACTACATAGCAATACTGGAAAGAGTATCCCAGGAACATTTATGTGTCGCAGCACGACCGGCAAGATCTCCCAGGACTGATTACATGCTATTTGCACAACCTGCCACATATCATCTCTGACCTCCAAGTATCAACCTGATACTCATTATCCAGCTGATCATCATCGCACGAGGCATCATCCTGATGCCCATGATCATACTGATCATCATCACTTGTACCATCCTGGTACATATCGTCTGGAGCAACATCCTGAAGCTCATCATCATAATCAACCTGATCATACAATGCATCCACCTGATGCACACCAAGTATCTACCTGATACATATCATCATACATGATCCACCTTATCATACATGATACATATCAACATACATGATCTACCTGATCATACAATGTATCCACCTGATACATATACAGATACATGATCCACCTGATCATACATGATACATATCAACATACATGATCTACCTGATCATACAATGTATCCACCTGATACATATACAGATACATGGTCCAAGCATCCAACATGATGCATATACAAAATACATACAAATGATCCAACCGATCATATCCAGCATCCAACATGATGCGTACATACATAAATGATCCAACTGACATATCCAACATCCAACATGATGCATACATACATATACATATAAATGATCCAATTGATCATATCCGGCATCATCCTGATGCATATACAGAGTAGTAACTGGAGCATCGTCCTGATGCTCATCATCCAGCACTTACATCCATGGCCATGTGAAGGATCCTCCTTCCAAAATGCTTGGAATGGCCTCTGCAAATGTGTCCATCACTTCTTCCTCGAAGTGTCATCAATCCGAAGAACACCAAGCCTCTCTCTGAAGTACTCAAACTGCACTCTGGCCAACGGCTTGGTCAATACATCTGCAACCTGCTCATCCATCGCAACATACTCTGCTTCGGCTGTACTCAATGCTACGCAGGACTGCTTCCTGCTAAACCAAGAGATCACACCTGATCTCTATCTGTAGCACTACCTACCCAATCTGAATCAACATAACCCTACAGGTTAAACTTTTGATTTGCATCATACTTGAGCCCATAATCAACTGTACCCTTCAGGTACCTCAGAATATGCTTTACAACAACCAGGTGAACACTCCCTGGATCCGTCAGGAACTGGCTCAATGTGTTCACCGCAAAGCAAATATTTGGTCTCGTGTTCGTCAGGTACATCAAGGACCCAATCATCAAATGATACATAGAGACATCAACCGGCTCAGATGAAGCATCACAAAGAAGCTTCAGATTGGATGCCATAGGTGTGGCCATGGCCTTGCAATCCATTATCCTGAACCTCTTCAGGATCTCTACTGCATACTTCCCTTATCCAAGGAATATTCCATCTGCACTCTGCCACACCTCCATGCCAAAAAAAAATAGTGCATCATCCCCAAGTTCTTCATCTCGAACTCGGCAGCAAGCTTTCGCTACATGTCAGCAATCAATCTATCTTCACCTGTAACAAACAGGTTATCCGCATACAAAAGTAGTATCACTGGATTGCCTTCCTCAACCTTGTAGTAAAGGTTGGAATCCACTTTACTCTTGGTAAATCCCAAACTGGATAGAAAGTTGTCTATCCTACCAAGTTTTGCACACATTTATGACTACACCATTCAAGAAGGTTGTCTTGAAATCCATCTGGTGTATCTTCTATTTCATCACTTTTATATTTCTCTACGCTGCCATCTGCAGCATGCTTGATCTGATAGTTCCATTTGGAAGTCACAACAGACTTCCCTTCAGCTCTTGGGACCGCATCCCAAACATCGTTCTTCATGATCGATGGATCATGGCATTCTTCCCGTATCCTGGGAACTTCAATATCTTCAATAGATAATTTTGTTGCTTGAACAAATGTTGTAGTCCTTCTTTTGTAGGTGATGGTATACGATCTTTCCTACACAACAAGTTAAATTGCATGATTAGAAAACATCTCATAGTTTTCAGAACAAATTCTTACACATAAGTAAATATGTCAGACAGTCATGCAATTATCTTAGACAATGCTTCAATACAACATTTATCCATATTCCGTAACTTTCTAGATGCCTTCCAATCTCTACCAGAACATTGTTAAGAGTGTGCACAACTCCTAACATGTCAGCAAAGAGGTTTCATTCTAGATAAGTAGCAATGGAATGTTGTACAGTGCCATAGGCCACTTACCCATGCATATTAGTAGTATACTGTTCATCAATGCAACTATTCTAGTATGCATAATACACAACCTAATTCTAGGAACATCAGTATATACATTATTGAACAGTATTATTTAAACAATAAAATATGCAAGTAATGACAATTCAAATACTTATCTTTGTTTGTTTGTTGGGTGGACTCCCTCTGAGTCTTTGCTTCCTTGCAGGAGCTGCTGAAGTAGCTTCTTCTACACCTTTCTGTTGTGGAATGTAGAAAGATGGTCAACTCCCTCTGAATATCTGCATCTTTGCAGAAACTACTGAAGTGTGCTCCTTTGCTTTCTTGCAGGAACAACTGGAGTGTGCTCCCTCTTGATCTTTGCTTCCTGGATTACCTGTCCTTGAACTTACATTCATCCTTAATCACTATGCATTCTTATTAGTATCATCATTATGTTATCCTTGAGGTATCATACATAATCACACATTTATTAGTATAATCTTAATACTATCAAAACACAATAATCTTAAACATGTATATTCATGATCATTCACAGATAATAAACATTAGTATTCAAGGTTTCAGGGAAGTCTTATTTTACTCATACATATTCTTATTTGATCATAGGACTCTTCTAGTTAGTTGAATCATCAATCAAGATAAGAGATATAATATGCATAAAACCTGTGATTATTCAAACCTATACCTTCATGATTCTTCTGGTTAGTCATATCATCAATTATGGTAAGAAACATAATATGCATACAACCATGACTATTCAAACCTATGACTTCATGAATAATCATTATCAACAACACAACAGTATGAGATCCTAACACAAGGTAGGATTCTAGCTTGATATAGGAAAAACATACCTGGATTAGCATGCTAGCTAGTTATGTCTAACATACCTGCATAATGTCTTCTGGTTCTCTTCAGTGACTTGTGCTAGTAACCTGCATGTCTCATAAGTTAACCATTGTAGAACCAAGTTATACATACCTTGAAAGTAGATCTTCTATGTGATCCATGACAATGGATGAATCTTTGTCTTCATGTCACCATGAGCATATGTTTTTGAAGTAGAACATGATTTGGCTTTCTTGGTGTACCTTTTGTGTTAGCAAACAACATAAACCTCATACAACATCACAATGCATTAGTACAATCATAAGTGTCAAAACCTTAATCAATGAATATATTCTATTAAGGTAATACGATAAGTCTAGTAATTAATCAAGATTGTACTGTAATGATATGAAGACAAACACATCATAAACTTAACCATGAACAGAATTCGAAACATACCTGTAAGCCATACCTGTCAAGATTGCTTGTAATCTTCTTATGGAAGGCCTTAGCCTCATCTCCCTCTGAAACAGGAACTTCTTCACTTATGCAGGTGACCAATCCATCCTCTTCTAGGATTTACCCAATCCACTTGATTTGCAGGAACTGGATCTGGAGCTGTAATAGGGTTTGTCAGAGAAACCCCAAAAATTCAAACTTTGAATTTCAAACTTTCGAAAGGATAGAAATATGCGTCTTGATGAGTTGATCAAGCTGGTATATTCAGAATTTGAAAACTGCAAAGTTTCACTCCTTAATTTTTCCTTTGAAACTTTCGGATTCACTAGACGTGACCTCGAACTAGGGTTTGATGAAGCCCACTCTTCTACCCAATCAAAAGGTTTGATCCAAAGCTCTAAGCTTCTATTTTTATGAGGAGCTTCCAGCCGTGGTCACAGATTTCAAAAATTCCCATTTTTGCAGAAGCCCTAATTTTCCACTTTTCTGATCAAAGTCCCGAACTAGGGTCTGATCAAGCCCGGCCTTTTTCCCAACCAAAAATTCTGATCTTGGTCTCTAAAATTTGATTTTGATGAGTAGAATCCAGCCATGGTCTCTGATTACAAAAATTTCAACTTTCTCTGAAGCCCTAAATTCCGGAAGCCATGAATGAAGGTACTCAAAAATAAAAATAAAAATTGACAGAACTATGTACCTAATTGTTTCTAGTGTAACTCTGAACTTTTCGATCCACGGGGTCTGAAAACGTTTCTTGCGATAGCTCGACCTGTTATCTTTCCATCCCGATAGGTCTGACCTCAATTGGATTCTCTGAGAGAGAGTTATTCCAAGTGTCACAACGTGACCTGTTTATGGGATAATACAGGAGAGCGAACTTGTACGACTTGACACGTGTCACTGGTTCAAATTCGGCCTTTGAAAATTTTTCTTGAGATAGTACAGTCTGTGTACTACCTGTCACTTTTTACTAAATTTCATTTGGAGCTTCCTAGCCCATGTTATGACCTTTTTCCCAAGGTCACCTGATTTTGACTCAGATCTGGAAGAGGCAGAAACCCTATATTGTAAAGATCATAAATCACAACGTACAATGAATTATAGGTTTTCCTTTGGACACAAGGTACATGGGGTTCTGATATTCGACCTGTAAAATTTTCAGATCCGAAAACTTCACCAAAACGGATTTATAGCGAAAGTGCTACGATGACTAGTTTTTGCTATATCAAGCCCTAGCATCGTAAGTGCAACAAGTGTCATACATGCCATATCATGCCTTCTTTCAGGATAGCTCTGATACCATGTTCAATTTTCAGAATTTACTTCAATATGATCTAGGATCTTAACTGAGAGAACAACATGTACAACAAATCTACATCATATCAATCATGGACACAATAATGCAAGCACACAAGAGACACAAAGTTTACTTGGGGAAAACCATAAAGGTGAAAAACCCCAATAACTTCCTCAGAGATAGATAGAGCAATGATACAACCAGAATGCAAGAGATAGTCTTCTCATAGCAGCAGAGCCTCCTCCTCCACAAGTGCGCCACTCTCCCAAGTGTGAGTGAGAGAATAGAATGTGTAAAATGAGAGAGACACACTCTCTATTTATACACTAACTTGACTTGACCTTTACTCAACTAGGTCGGCCTCAACTTAACCACTTAACATAATGCTGACTAGGCCGACCCCCACTAGGGTGGTCTAATAACGCTTTGACCCACATGTCCGACCCCCAATAGGGTGGTCTAATAACCCTTTGACCCACATGACTTATACAGGGCCGACCCCAACAAGGTGGTCTAATAACCCATCAAGTATAAGTTACGACACTTACAATATAAATGACGACACTTCCGTATAGAGGAATAATAACATCTCTATAGGAATACAACCACTTCCGTATAGAGGAATAATAACATCTCTATAGGAATACAATATACATATATGTGAAATACATTCCGAAGTTACATATACATCAACACTTTGGATGCGCCATTGCATAACCATTACATGTGAAGAAGTGAACTTCGCGCAGTCCCCAGTTCGCAGCACGAGTCCTGTAGCGCGCTGCTCACCATTATTTTAAGCGCTCATCACCTGGTTGTGGAAACCTGATTCCACAACCTCCCCATCAACTTCGCCTCAGGTGAGACCTCAGTCTGCTCGCAGATTGTTGCTGAAAGGGTCGGTGAAAAGGGGGTTTTGTTGGTTCCCTGAACCGCGCAAAACTTGGGTCTTTCTAGAAAACCTCAAGAAAAATATAAGCAACCAATAAATGCTTCTGTTACCGTGCTTGAACTAGTGATGAGTATCGAAAACTGACATCTAGACAAGAAAGAAATATGGAACTGGGTGGACTAGACTGAAAGAGATTTTGCAAGAAAGGAGAATAGAAATCTGTGTCTCTCTGATGTAGATTGGTTAAATAAATACCTGTGGAAGGATATTCACGAAATTTTCTTGGCAATTTTTGGAAACGAGTTGTTGAGTGGTTATCAAGACTCGCAGAGTGAAAGAACTGTTTCCAAGAAGGAGCGCCTATCGAGTGGAATCCAAAGCTTATTAAGAGGTTTAAAGAAGTAGATAGTCCACTCTCGCGAACAGTCAACTTTTGGGTTGACAGTATACTAGAAGGTTTTGTGACAGAGTTCGTTGTGGACACCCTGAATTCCTACAACGCAGAAGAGGCAGAGTTCTTTGAAGGATTCAGAGGTAAGTACCTAAACAATCTGAGTTTATATATCAAAATGCTTTTAGCTGAGAAAGGAGTTTTAAGAATGCAGTAAAATTCCTAGAATTTTTTGAATCTGTAATGGTAGATAACATATATAGCGACTCTGACGAAGATACACGCAATTTGAGAAGTGGAAAAAGATATAAGGTTAATACATAAAAGAATCTTAAAGAACTTGGACTCCACGTAGAGACTGAGTTCCAAGCTAAGCCTGATAGCAAGACAGCACCTCCATCAGCTACCTATCAGCCTATCACTCTGCAGATCAACCCACCAGTTGAGAATACTGCGCCTCCTATTTCACAGATTCCACCAGTTTAGAACCCTCCAGTTGTTAATATTCCCAATCCTCAAAGTGTCAATACCAGTAACACCGCAAGAGTGAGTACTCAGGCCATTCCGACTCAAAATATTCCAATTCAGAACATTTCGCGCAGTAACATCCCTAACACCACTCAGACCACTGCGCAAAATATTATACCACCAAGAAGGAGAATGACTCATGATATTAAGTCGCCGATATTTAAAGGAACGGGTCTAGAAGACCCTGAGCAGCATTATTGGTTTCTATGCGAAGCCGTGTGGAGCGTCAAGCAAGTTCAGGATGATGTTGTGAAGCAAGCGCAACTCATCACTACATTCAGAGATAGAGCCTTGAACTAGTTCATGAAGTATTCTGTAGGACAGAATAGAACCTTAGTGGATATTAAGGCTGCACTCTTAAGAGAGTTCAAGAAACCAAAGTTAGAATCACAATGTATAACAAAATTAAAGAATATTAAGCAAAAACCTAATGAGACAGTCCGGGAATTAGACTAGAAGTTTAAAACATTGTTAGATTAGGTCAGTTTCGACATAGCACCGCAACAACACCAAGAATGGTTCATAGCTGTGCTATTGCCCCATATTAGACTACCGCTGATGCAACAGAAGGTTGCTTCATTGGAAGAATCCTTGGAGATCACGATGAAATTAGAAGCTTCACCTATAGGAGAGACTAGCACTGGAATGGTCCAGATCCAGAACCAACTAGATACCTTGACACTACAGTTGCAGGACATTAAAACGATAAAAAAACAAAGAGAATAAATCTGGTGTACCAAATGTAAGGGAGAAGGACACCTAAAGGAACGATGTCCTTTGTTTCAAGATTACCTAGACAATGGAGCACCAAATCCACTGAATCAGAACCAAGGGCCATGGTGTGAGATTTGTAGAACTAGAGGACACCAGCCAGAAGATTGTTATTTAATCCAAAAGTATGTACAAACACCTAAGAATTTCTATTGCACATTCTGTAAATCCGTTGGACATGATGATTCCAACCATAGAGCATATGAGCTCATGATGGAAAGAAAGAAATATGTAGAGTATATGCGTGGTGGATTATACAGAGGTCAAGAAGAAACACCGCAGAACAAGGATAATGCGCAGTATGATCAAGGCGCATACAGAGGTCATGGAGGATTTCTTGGAAGAGGGAGAAACACTGGCCCAGGACAAGGAAGAGGAAGAGGCCAAATGATCTGTTATAATTGTGGCCAGCCAGGTCACTTATCTAGAGACTATACCAATGTATGTACCACCTGTAGTTACTGTAAATCTTTTGATCATGTCATTGAGGCATGCCTAGTGTTAGCAGCAGAAATGAAAAAGAGAAAGCAAGAAGCACCTAATCCGAATATTCAAATGATTACAGCAGAGAAAAGGACTAGAGATCCACATATTAATGCTGTGACATGAAGTGAAATTTCCACAGGGAAAGACAAAGAACTAGAATACTCGACCTCTAGAGATCACCAAACTAAGCAAACCCCTGTTGAAGCGGTCTGGATCAGAAAAAGCAACTGGTAAAACACTTGTTTTCCATCTGGTGAGAAATAAGGAAGTCTTCTCAGAAGCACGAGACATCTTCAAAGAACCAGCACCTATGTCGCCAAGAATCCCTTTGCGAAGTGAAATAGTGCACATACAGGATATGCCAGCAGCGTATGATCAAACCAGTATCGTGTGAGGAACCTACAACAGAATATTTTTATTGATCACGGGCCACTTCGAGGGGGAAACCTCCTTTGATAAAGCTCAATAAAAATAACTTCATGGTGCCTTCACTGGCCTCAACACACACTTATATACTAAATCTAGGCACCAATACTATGGGTCAAAACCATGGGCCAATACAAACTATGGATCAACAAATACTACGGGCGGCTTACAAAGCATATGTGCCCAACAACAATAACACAAACAATGGATCAACAACTACTACGGGATGAATTACAAAGCATATGCATTCAACAACAATATACTAACAAAGTAAAGAGAAGGGTTGACATGGGTTCCTAACATCCCCTCCCCCTTAGAAAAATCTTTGTCCTCAAAGCTTGACATGTGGAAATTGTCACTGAATCTAAAGAGGTGGTTCCCATGTAGCATCCTCTGGTTGCACTCTGTGCCACTGAATTAAGGCCTCTGTGATAGAGTGAGAAAGAAAGTGACGAGTGCGCTTATTGAGGACGGCCTCCAGCTCCAAAAGGATGGATCCTTCATGATCCAGTTCTGGTAAACTAGTTTGTCCTCTGATGTTGTTTCCAAGAAATTTCTTCAGACAAGAGACATGAAATACTGGATGAATGTGGGAATAAGGAGGAAGTTCCAATTTATAAGCAACGGACCCAATCTTTTGAAGAATCCAATATGGCCCATAGAACTTTGGAGCGAGCATATGACGCCCTTTGAGTTTCAGGGAGGATTATTTGTAAGCCTGGAGATGAAGAAAAACCATATCACCTGATTCAAAAGTGCGCTCAGAACGGTGCTAATCGGCTTGTTGCTTCATGCAAATTCTTGCCATGTGAAGATTTTCCCGCAAAATGCGAAGAATCTGATCACAGTTTCGAAGGACCGTGTCAACTTCCTGAACTGGAGAAATGTTGGGGGTGTATGGCAGAAGAAATTGCAGTGCCTGACCATAAACTGCTTTATATGGAGTCATTTTAGAGGTAGTGTGGTAAGAGGTATTGTACCACCATTCAGCGAGAGGAAGCCACTTTTCCCACTGATGTTGTTGTTCAGAGGTGAAGCAATGAAGATAAGTTTCCAAGCATTTATTGATAATTTCAGTCTGACCATCTGTTTGTGGGTGATACCCTGAACTCATATTCAGTTTGGTGCCAGTGTGGCGAAATAGTTCTGTCCAAAACTGACTGGTGAAAGTCGCATCACGATCCGAGATAATGGAAGAAGGGATTCCATGAAGACGAAAGATCTGGTCCAGGAAAATTTGAGCGATTGAGGAGGTTGTATAGGGATGGATGAGAACACAAAAATGACTATATTTGGAGAGACGATCAACCACAACCAAAATCACTGTCTTCCCTCCAGATTTAGGGATCCCTTCAATGAAATCCATAGAAATATCTGTCCAAATCCGGGTAGGTATGGTCAAGGGTTCGAGCAATCCCAGAAGGAGTGTCGTTTCACCCTTATTGCATTGGCAGGTATCACATTCAACCACCATTTGTTGAATTGTCCTTTTCATGCCCTGCCAAAAGAAGTTACGCCATGCCCGTTCATACGTTTTGAGGAACCCAAAGTGCCCTGCCGATGGAGAAGCATGGAGTTCATAGAAGACAGCCTATTGAATATATGTGCTCTGGGGAAGCACCAGACAACCCTTGTATCTCAGGGAAGCACCATCCCAAGAGTAATGTGTTACAATAGAAGGGTTGTTGGCCAAGCGTTGGATGATTTGAGATAATGAAGAGTCATTAACATAGCTCTGTTGAACAGATTGCAACCAATTTGGAACAGGCATAGAAATAGTTGAAAAAGAACCTTGGTCATCAAATGTGCGAGAAAGAGCATCCGCCACAATATTGTCCTTACCCTTCTTGTAAGTGATCTCATAGTCATAACCCATGAGTTTTCTAACCCATTTTTGTTGTGCTGGGGAGGATACACATTGTTCCAAGAAATATTTCAAACTCTAGTGATCAGTCTTGATGCAAAAATGATTCCCTAATAGGTAGGGTCGCCACTTCTGTACTGCATGCAAAATAGTCATCATTTCCTTCTCATATGTAGAGGCAGCTAAATTATTACCTGAAAAGGCCTTGCTGGTGAACACAATTGGGTGTTCATCTTGAAGGAGAACAGCACCAAGTCCATTGCCGCAAGCATCACTCTCAATAGTGAAGGGTTTGGAAAAATCAGGCATAGCTAGAATAGGTGTAGTACACATAACTTGTTTCAGTTTGTCAAATGCACACTCAGTAGCATGTGTCCATGTAAAAGCATCCTTTTTCAATAGAGTAGTTAATGGAGCTGCAATCTTCCCATAATCCTTGACAAACTTGCGGTAGTAGCCAGTCAACCCCAAAAAACCATTAAGGCTCGTGAGTGTCTTAGGAGGCGGCCAATTGTTCATGGCAGCGATTTTGGCAGGATCCACGCGAACCCCTTGTGCTAAGATAATGTGCCCAAGATACTCAACTTTCTTCTGTCCAAAAACACATTTAGGCAGTTTGGCGTGGAGATGATGGTCAAAGAAAAGTTGCATTACAAGATCTAGATGCTGGACATGTTTAGACCATGTTTTATTGTAGATGAGGATATCATCAAAGAATACCAGAATGAATTTTCGCAAGTAAGGTCGGAATATTTTATTCATCAAGGCCTGGAATGTGCAAAAACATTAGTGAGGCCAAAGGGCATTACCAAAAACTCATAGTGGCCATCCTGTGTGCAGAAAGTTGTTTTAGGGATATCATCCTCATGAACTCGAATTTGATGATACCCAGAACAAAGATCCAACTTGGACAAAAATTGAGCACCATGAAGCTCATCAAGAAGCTCATCAACAACAGGAATTGGAAACTTATCCTTGATGGTGAGCTGATTAAGTGCTCAAAAGTCAATGCAAAGGCACCATGACCCATCTTTTTTGCGGACAAGAAGAACTGGTGAATAAAAGGAACTAGTGCTTGGGCGAATAATACCTTGCTTCAGTAAGTCCCAAACGAGCATTTCAATCTCTGTTTTTTGGTGAAATGGGTAGCGATAGGGCATGATGTTGGGAGGAATGCTTCCAGGAAGGAGCTGAATATGATGGTCCTCTATCCTTGAAGGTGTCAATCCCACTGGTTCAGCAAATACACCTGTATATCGATCCAGAATTTGTTGTAGATCCAAAGGCGTAGTGGAGACTGCTGATGGTTGCATCTGAATGGAATGGATCTGAGTGATGACACCATGTGAATTATTCTTAAGGATTTTTCCCATGCGATGTGAACTGATGATGCTGAGAGACCCTAGTTGTAATCCTTTCAATGTGTGTTTTTTTCCATTGGGGGAGAACTACATCCAAAGTTCAGCAAAATCCCATAAGATGGGGCCAAGTGTGCATAGCCATTGAGAACCCAAAACCACATCACATCCACCTAAGGTGAAGGAAAACATGTTAGAGCACAGGTTATAATATACCATACAGATACGCACATTACGACACTTCCCTTTGCAAGGTAAGGTGCCCCCATTCGAAACCATGACTTCAAATTTGGAACAAGGATGGATAAAACAATCAGCCTGTTTGGAGATCCGAGGGTCAATGAAATTATGAGTGCTACCAGAATCAATGAGGATTGTAAGAGGAAGCTTCTTGAAGTAACCCTGGACCCGCATTGTTTGGGGGGTGGTGATTCCAGCTAAAGCATGGAAAGATATTTCTGGCTAGTCATCCTGAGACGGAGGGTCAATAGGTGGCTCCTGAATGTCGACCGGAGCATCCATTGCATATGGAGCTTCTTCACCAATTTCAGAGGAAGGCGGAGAATCCACGTCCAAGAGATAGAGATTTTGTTGAACACATCTATGTCCCCAAGTGAATTTCTCATCACCCATTTTTCTCTACGTGCCTGCATCTCTATTTCAGACAAACGCTTGATAGGAGTTGATCGAGGAGCTGGCAGGATGGGAGGTCATTGAGAACCCATATTTCGGAAGGGAACAAAAGTGGATTCAGAGCATTGTTGGGCTATAATCTTGTCTTCTACCAACTTAGCCAACCCTAGGGCTTCCATCATTGTGTTGGGACAGAACATTTTGACCTCAAAGCAGATTGCATCCTTTAGACCACTGATAAAACAACTCCGGTAGAAGTCATCAAGCAATCCTTCGGTGTGGTTGGCTAGTTTCTCAAATTTGGTTTGATACTCTCTCATGGTGCCAATTTGGAAAAGTTTAGTGAGGGCTCTTGTGAAGTCATCAAAAGTACTAGGACCAAATTGTTGCAAAAGGAGCTGGCAAAAATCTGGCCATTTTGGCTCTTCATGAGCCTTGATGTACCAACGGTACCATTGAAGAGCTTCATGTTCCAAATGAAAGGATGCAAGTGGAATTTTGTTGACATCAAAAGTATTATGCAGACTGAAATATTGTTCTGCACAATAGATCCATCCAGTCAGATCAGTACCATTGAAGCAAGGAAAATCAAGCTTCGGACCAAGAAAATTGCTGGAAGAAGAGAACCCATTGTCTGATGAAGACTCGGACTGTCGTTTGTTGTTCATGGCTAAATGCTCAAGATGGAGGCTGAGAAATTTTTAATCCAAATACTAGAGTTTGGCTTGGATGGCTGCAAGTGCTTCCTCCATGGTTTTTGCTCCAGCACGGGTGACAACCATAACCAAGAGCTTTTTGTTTGTTTTTTTTTTTTAGTGGGTAGAAAAAAAAAACATAAACTGTTTCAGTAAATGAAAATATAGATTTGGGAAAAAATATGAAGGGTAATTTGGGTTTTACTAGGTTTTGGAAACTGTCAAATGGACAGGGAGGAAGAAAAGAAGGATTTCAAAAGAAGGTGAAAGAATGAGAAAATTTGGAAGAGAGGGACAAAGAAGAAGAATTAGGAAAGGAACTTTGTGGTAAAATTTGAAGGCAATTGGGTGAAAGTCGAAGAAGTTATGGCAAACCCTAAAAATAGACAAATGTGAGATTTATGGCTTTGGGAAGTGGAATTTGGGATAGGGTCCTCAGGAATGAAATATGCAAAATGGGATTAGAGGGGTGTCAGTAATGTTTCAAGGGAAACAGAGTGAAAACAAGGGAGATATGGTGATTTTTTTTTTCAGGAATGGATCTACAACGGCACGGAAGAGATCAGAAACAGATAGATCTGCAACGGCACTTAAGTGATCGGAAACAGATGGATCTGCAACAGCGCAAAACTAACCGGCAACAGTTCTGGACAGAGGAAATTTGTGATTTTGCAGCTGAAGATAGATATGGACCTCAAGTACGCTCAGCTTCCTAAAGGTTCAGGGGATTCACCCGGACACCAATGTTGTCTGACGGCTTGCGTATTGGGGCAGTACCCCTCACTCCATGGCTCAGGTAAAACTGATAACTGCTTTGCCACAAACGAGAGCTCTTAGTTTACCTCACGGGTGGGAACTAGTCAATCAGGTAGGGGTTGTTTCCCTTTTCGCTGGCAGGTCCTCTCAATGGGCCAGCTACTTCAGGGTTCCTATGGTACTCCTCACAATGAGTTTTAGGGATTATCCCCAAGTACTTCCCACAGTTAAGCGGATAGGGATTAATCCCAGATCCGAACCTGTAACAGATGTGGAAAAACAATTTGGCATAAATTTCATCCAATGAGCCCAAGAAAGTGCTCTGGTACCAGATGTGAGGAACCTACAACAATTAATTGATAAAATGCCCAATATATTGGATCACAGAATATTTTTATTGATCATGGGCCACTTCGAGGGGGAAACCTCCTTTGAGCAAGATCAATACAAATAACTTCACGGTGCCTTCATTGGCCTCAACACACACCTATATACTAAATCTAGGCGCTAATACTATGGGTCAAAACCATGGGATAATACAAAGTATGGATCAACAAATACTATGGGCGGATTACAAAGAATATGTGCCCAACAACAATAACACAAACTATGGATCAACAATTACTATGGGACGAGTTACAAAGCATATGCGTCCAACAATAATATATTAACAAAGTAAAGAGAAGGGTTGACATGGGTTCCTAACATACCGCAGCAGAAACAGGCACTTCTGTTGCGCAGTTCCTACGAAGCTGCATGAAATTATTAAAGAGCGCAGATGTTGTAGTGGAGTTGCAGAATTTACTAAATTGAATATGAACCATGTAGTAAGACGGATAATGCCCAGAGCGCAGTTCACCATATCAAGAGCCATAAGAGAACAGGCCGAGAAATGAGGCTCAGTGCGCAGATTGGAGATTATGAGATGGATGAGATAATCCTTGATTTAGGATTAGAGGTAAATGTCTTGAGCAAGAAGACATGGCAATAGATGGGGAAACCAAGGTTAGCATGTTCACCCATACAATTGAGGTTAGCAAATCAACAGAAAGTCATACCTTTTGGGAGATTAGCCATTGTACTTGTGGACATCGATGGAGTCATAAGTTCCATGGACTTCGAGGTTATCGAGATGATTGACGATAGTAACCCATCTCGAGCATTATTGGGGATAGAATGGGCAATGGATAACCTCTCGATCATAAACCAGAAGACCAAGAAAATGATATTTGAAGGGCAGGATATTAGGGTCATCGCACCCCTGGACCCTTCGCAAGGAGAAAGATACAGTAAGTTGATTCATGAAGAATCTAGAGAACAAGATATTTATCGCATCTACAAGATGACTGCAAATCAGGATGACTACATTAATCCTACGGCGGATGGAACACTTAGTAACGATGTGACAGTTCTTGCGTATCAAATTTTGACGTAGGACTGGACAATTGGCAAAGCGGAATGCATGAAGTATCTGCAAGAAGATGTGGGAAGATCACCAAATCACTGTGTTGGATTGGAACAGAAGCAAGCCCAATCCCCACTTATGATGGTTCAACTAACGTCTATTAATTTATTCAAGAATATACTATATCAGTTGTAGCTGAACACAGGATACCAGCATTGGATATAGAACTACATGCTACACCTGCCAGATGGTAGGCCGCGCATAAGCAGACTTTGACCACATGGGAACAGTGCAGACATATGATGCAAATCAGATTCATAGAGAAAGTCGCGCTGACAATGGAAAAGTATAATGGACAAATGGATCCGAGGGATCACATAGAGACTTGTTCTCAAGCATGGGAAAAGAAACCGCAGACAGAATGGGTTCATTTGTTTGTGCACACATTAGAGCAGATTCTAAAAGATTGGTACACAAACGCCGAACTTCGCAGAGGAACCACAGATTGGTCGATGTTGACTGGGAATTTCCAGAGAACCTTCAGTTTTGAAGATGAATCTCCAAGTATAAATGAAGCTTTGCAAATCATCAAACAGAAGATATTTGAATCTGAATGCCCAATTATAAATGAGGCACTAAAGGATATCAAAGAAAAGATATTTGAAGATTTAAAGGTACCTGTGAACCTACATCCAGAATGGGCAAGACAGATAGAACATGCTCTTGAATGTTATATTCTCACTGAAAATGAAGAAGAACAGGAAGAGAGTGATGAGGAGGATCCACGCAACATCAATATACCGGAATCCGAAGGAGCGCGCGATGTAGAGGGACCTCCATTAGAAATTCCAGATATGAGCGGACCTCTTAAGACAAGGAAAGTGAAAATTGGCACAAGTGAAGAGACGAAGTTCGCATCCATTGGAGACTACTGGGATGATGAGATGGTCGCACGGGTCGCAGACCTTCTGCATGAGTATCAGGATTTATTTCCAACAAAGTTCGTCAAAATGAAAGGAATCTTGGGTGACTTGGGGGTTATGAAGATACCTCTCAAGCAAGGTGTGAATCTCGTAAATCAAAGTCCTTACAGATTGAATCCCAGATATAAAGAGAGAGTGAAGGCAGAGATTGATAAGATGCTTGATGCAGGGATCATTAAGCCAGTTGAAGAATATGATTGGATAAGCCCTATGGTTATCCAGGACAAGAATACTAAAGGAGAAATAAGAATCTGCGTAGATCTAAGGAACCTGAATGATGCTTCGTTGCATGACCCATTTCCTACTCCATTTACAGATGAAGTATTGGACAATGTTGGAGGAAATGAGGCCTACTCATTCACTGATGGATTTTCTGGATACCATCAAATTAGGATTGATGAAGCAGATAGACATAAGACCATATTTTCTACTGAATGGGGATCATATCAGTATACAGTTATGCCTTTTGGGTTGAAGAATGCACCTGCTATATTTTCCAGAGTTGTTGTAGCTACATTCAAGGACATTATCCATAAGTTCTTAGAATTCTATTTTGATGATTGGACTGTCTTTGGTTTACTAAAGAACCACTACGAGAACCTTAGAATGATGTTAGGTAAGTGCAAACAACATCATATTTCTTTGAATTTGAAGAAATGTATCTTTTGTGTGCCCTATGGAATTTTGTTGGGAGACATTGTCTATAAACAGGATTTGATGGTTGATCCTACGAAGATCACAGTTATTGTGAACCTGCCATCACCGAATTCAGTGAAACAAATTTGCACAACGTTGGGACATTAAGGGTACTAGAGAAAATTTATTAAGGGTTATGCGTAGATAACCGCGCCAATGTAGAAGTTGTTGAAGAAAGAAGCAACGTTCATTTGGAACACAGAATGTGAGCAAGGCCTAGACACGTTAAAGGAGAAAATGGTAAATGCACCTATCCTAGTCTTTCCGGATTGGGACAAGTAATTTCATGTACATGTTGATGCTTCATACATTGCACTTGGTGTGGTGCTAGCACAACCAGTTGAGGGAGGCATTGACCATCCTATTTCATTTTCGAGGAGGAAGCTCTCATCAGCTAAAAAGAATTATATGACCACAAAAAGAGAAGGTCTAGCCATGGTGTACGCATTGCAAAAATTCAGGCACTATTTGCTCAGTGTGCACTTCTCAATGTTTACTAACCATTCTGCTTTAAAGTATCTGGCCAATAAACCAATTTTAAGGGGGAGAATATGCAGATGGATACTACTCTTCAAAGAATATGATTTTGAAATTGTGGTTAAGCTAGGCAAATTGAACCTAGGACCTAACGATTTATCAAGGATCAAGTCAGGCGAAGAACCTACCAATCTTGAAGACAATTTTTCTGACGCGTAGTTATTTTCCATACAGGTCGCAGATGAGTATTACAAATATATTGTCAAATTTTTTACTACGGGGTTGGCACCCACAGAGTTCACTACGCAGCAGAAGAAGCAGCTGGTAGTCAGAGTAGCAGACTTCACTATCATAGTAGGAAAACTATACAAGTTGGTACCATATGAAGTGTTGCGCAGATGTGTGCTGGAGCATGACAAGCCATTCATATTAGCTGATGCACATTCAGGTGCATCTGAAGGTCACTACACAGGAAGAGCTACTGCGTAAAAGATATTTAGAGCAGGGCTATGGTGGCATACAATTCATAAAGACTCAAAGAAACATTGCCAGAGCTGCGATGTCTGTCAGAGAACAGGAAAGAAGTCGCGAAGAGATGAAATGTCGTTAAAACCACAGTTGACACTATAAGCATTTGAAAAATGGGCTATTGATTTCATGGGACCTATTAACCCACCACGAAAGAGGACTGGTGCGAGATACATTATCACCGCGACTGATTATCTCACCAGATGGGAAGAGGATAAACCAGTGAAGGAATGTAGCGCAGCTACTACCGCGCAACTCATCTTTGAGAACATCCTTACCAGATTTGGATGCTCAAAGATTTTAATGTGGTCAAGGGACTCAATTTTTTAACAGAACTATTGAAGCCCTTACTGAAGAGTTCCACATTTACCATCAGAGGAGTACACCGTATCATCCTCAGGCTAATGGAACTTTTCAAGCTTTCAACAAGGTATTGGAGAATGCGCTGACAAAGGTATGCAATGTAAACATGGATGATTGGGATCTACGCATTCCCACTGTGTTATGGGCATACAGAACCACTTGCAAGAAGTTGACAGGCCACACACCTTTTAGATTGGCCTATGGACAGGAAGTTGTGATGCTGATGGAGTATATTGTACCAAGCTTAAGGATTGTTGCATTCACAGGCATGGAGGATGAACAAATAATAGAAGAAAGGCTTCTACACTTGGTTGGATTGGAGGAAGATCGTTTCATTGTAGGATTTCACCAGCAAGTGTAGAAAGACAGATAAAAAGCATGGCATGATCGCCATATCAAAAACAAGTCCTTTCAAGTAGGTGACCTAGTCCTCATGTATGATAGTAAGTTTATGAAATTTCATGGAAAATTTAAAATGCATTGGCTTGGCCCATATACTGTTATGCATGTTACTAACGGTGGTGCAGTTTAGTTAGCCACGTTACCCAGAGATAGCTTACTAGGTTTGGTGAATGGAAGTAGACTAAAACCCTACATGGATAGTCCTACTTCGCAAAACCCTCAGTGATTAGAAGAAAAGGAAATTTCTAAGTGTCAAGTACAGTTGAAATTGGGCACTAGAAATTCAAAAGAGTATGTACACAGTTTTAGTCTGATACGCAAAGTTTGATGAAAAGAATGCATCGACTAAGCAGCACTAGTTGAGAAGTGAAGTTGCGCATGAAAAAAAAAAAATGAAAAGAAAAGAAGAACCGCGCAGTACAAAGCTGAAAATGTAGCTGTGCAAATCAAATAGACCAAGAAAGAGACAAAGTTCACAACAAATAAGTAGGACACCACGAAGTAACCATGCCGCAATAGTGACAACCCGTCGCGTAGTTCAACGCAACACTCCAAGAAACCAGACGTTAAAATGTCGGTCAGAAAACTAGCCGTTATATAGTGATTTTTCCAATGATCGCTTAAGAATTTAACGCAAAAATAGTTGTTCTGAAGGAGTTAATGAAGGAAAGAACCCGAATCCTCAGTGGATTTGGCCAACGGACATCCCATTTACTGATTTTCTATTCATTGATGGGTGCATTGAAGCTCAACTATCCCTATAAATACCACTATGTCTGGACTCGCGGGCGTTACCGAAACTCTGAATTTTTTTCGCCCACCATAGTTCAATCTGTTTCCAGTAAGTTCTCAGTTATCCTGTGAATCTACAGAGAACAACCCAGTGAATATCTGACGATTCTACAATTGAGCAAGAGTCCACAGTCGAGCAGGATGTGAAGGTGTTTAAGAAAAATGGGCTTGAAGGGTTGATGAGAACCCCTGCTAAGAAGGTTGTTACAGAACAAGGACAAGGTTCACGTCGTTCGCCATGACATTCTAAAAATGCGGAGCAAGGGTAAGGAACCCGTTGTTGAGAAAGTTAAGGTGAAAGTAATGGGATCCAAGCTACCAGAAGTTCCACCAGGGGATAAGGATCTGCCATTAACCCTTATGCCAGAGTATATCCCTCCACGCACAGCAGATGCACCAGCGGTAAAGCTCTCTAGAAACGCAAAGTATGAGATACCAATTCCACCCATTTCCAAATATGTAAAACCAGAAGAAAATCTGTTGGGTAAGCTCGTGGACTGTAAGTTCGAATATTACGACTTGCTCCAATAGCAAAAGGATCCAGACGAGCCTAAGTACCCACAATTTCAGCCAGATAGATATATGTACTAGAAGACGAACGTCAAGAACAACCTGTTGTTGGTTGTGCAAAGTTGGTTGTCTGAAGTTGTAGAATCAGGGTTGTTAAACCTATTGAGGCTCCCGCACTTTGACCGTAGCCCAGAACTTAACGTGGTGGTGCGCACACACCAAGGCTACCTTATGTTGTACAGAAATGTCGACCTCAACATCGACCTAATCCATCGGATCATAGGGCTAAGCAAGCAAGGTGACGACCCAAAGAAGTTCTTTGTCGGAAAAACCAAGGATAAGGATATTGTCGCGCAGATGAAAGAAACTCACAACATTCCCAAAGGCAGGAGAGGATTAATCACGGACGATATAAAAGATGATTCTACACGGTTTGTAGTACAAATGCTAGGAGGGAAAATATTGTGGAAGGCCAAGCCTTCAGAAGTACCAACCAGCGAAGTGCTCCTTGGGGCAAAGGAAGCGCAGGGTGAAATATTTAACTGGTGCCAGTATTTATTGAACGAGTTCCTGGAAGTTGTCCATGAAACTCAGGTCAACGGCTCTGCTTTCCATTATATTTAGTTGATGGTATTGATTGGATTTGTAGGCTGGAAGGACCCAAGGCACTATGTTAGCCTCACCTCTCCCAGCAATGACTATCGAGGACCCAGGCATGCAAACCTCTGGGCAAATTTGATGCCAAAAAGACAGTGCGCGTCGAATGAATTTTTCTACACATTCAACGAGCAGTTGTGCGATGTCATCGTTCGCACACCGCACATCTCCAAAGAGGTAACATCTAAGTATATTCACACTTTAAATTTTTACACTGACATGCACTCCATCTACATTTCAGCGAAAGCACAAAAAAAGAACCCAAAATGGTTCCAAGGGAACTATCACGTGGATGAAGCGGATATCGACCTCATTATGAAGGAATGGCTAGAGGAATGGAAGGTCGAAGGACCTATGATCATCGACAGTGACTTCGAAGAAAGTAATCCAATTCCAACAACAATTGTCGAAGAGTCACCATCAGGAAAAAGGAAGGATCCTGGAAGCTCAGTACAAGAGAAAGTCCAGAAAAACAAGTAGAAGGATTCAAAGGCCAGTTGGACGCAAAGCTACATGATGAATATTATGAGATGATCGCATCCATGGTAACCTCTCATCTAGAAGACGTGTTGAACCTTAAAGACAGTAAGAATGAGGAAATTCAAGCAAGTCTGAGCAGATTCTCACCGCGCTGCAAGGCATAGCAGCAAAGTTTGGGCAAGTCCAGTGTGACTTGGCTTTAACTCAAGAATCAGATTCGGAAGGAAGGTCAGGGGACACATCGCAGCTAAAGAAAACACCTTTATCCCTGACCTTGGCACCAAAATCGTGCATCTTCCGCATTGACCGACTCAGTGTCATTTTACCGCTTGATGAATTAGATGTCGACAAGCAAAGAGTAGAGCATGTGGACATCGACATCATGATGCCGCCACTAGAAGGTTTACACAATCTACACCTGCAGGTTGTGGAAGAGATACATGATAGAGACATGGTCACTTTGAACCAGCACCATGACTTACAAGCAAATTACAAAAGGATGTAGGAAGAAACCGCAAAGAAGGCTAGAGCACTTGATACTACACATGAGCAGCGAAGACGGATAGAGAAGACTATCGCTTCAGTCTACGTGGAGATACCAGAATGCGACGAGTAGCCAGAGCTCGCAAATACTATAAAGAAGATCAGCTTGGTAGTCAGCGATCTTAAATCTGAAATGGCAGACATGGAGATAGACTACAAGGTGAAGATTTCCGCCTTGGAAGCAGAGAATCAACTGAAGACACCACCAAATCAGGCAGAGCTCAGAGCAGTCGAAGCAAAATCCGACACAGAGAGCATATCCACTGAAGTGGATAAGTGTCAAAACTTGTTGGACGAAGCTATGAGAGTGTTTACCATGCTGGAAGAGGACCCTGAGCTACTACAGATCCAAACCAGTTTGCAGGAAAAGCAGGAAGAGTTAGACGCTCTGAACGCGTAGATGAAGACCCTGCTACCAAAAGACAAACTCAAAAGGGATATGCAAGGGTTGCATCATTGGCATGAGAGGTTTGGACACCTAAATTATAAATATTTTTAGCTTCTACAAAATAATTCCATGGTTGAAGTCCTTCTGAACATCAAATACTCAAAAGGGATAAGCAAGGGTTGCATCATTGGAAAGCATCCTGAGCACAATTTCGATCGAGGAAAAGCTAGAGGAGATTCTTGTATTTTAGGGCTGATTCACAGTCATATCAGTGGTACTTTACCAAATCCATCCATGAATGGATCAATATATGTTCTTACATTCATTGATGTCTTCTCCAGATTCACATGGGTCTACTTTCTCAAAAACAAATCGGAAGTGCTTGAAAGGTTCAAGAATTTCAAGACTTCTATTGAGACTACCACTGGGAGAAAGATCAAAGCTCTTAGATATGATAATGGTGGAGAATATATCAAATCATCCCTTTTGCAACTTTTTTCAGAAAATGGAATCCAAATCCAACACACAGTACCCTACACACCTCACCAGAATGGTGTAGAGGAGAGGAAAATCGAGCATTTAAAGAGATGGATACTTGTATGCTTGAGTCGAAAGGTTTGGCTTCAAATATTTGGGTTGAGGCCATGAATGTTGTTGCAGACATTCAGAAAAAATTTCTACGCTCATCCATCAAATGCAAAACTCCTTTCGAAGCCTACACTGGTCATAAGCCTGATGTGTCACATCTCAGTATTTTTTGCTCCACTGCATGGGCTAGAATTCCAATTGAGAAGAGAATATCTTTGTAACCATAAAGTACTGAGTGAATCCTCATTGGATATGCTAAAGAATACAAAGAACACAAACTCATGTATATCAGATCCAAAAATATATTCATCGAGACAAGTTTCCAATTTGAAGAACCACTTTATGATCTACAACTAGTGGAGGAAGAAACTGCCAAATTGCTTCCTCTTCCAGAAGAAGATTCTGAAGAAGATAATGAAATTTTGTGTTCTGATATTTATTATATTATGTTTTATATTAATGAACGTGAAATATCAGGTTTGGATTCAAATCCATATGAGCCCCCTCAGTTTCCAAAGTGGGAATAAAAGACTCTCACATCTGTTGGTTCTAACATTGGAAATCATGTCGATCCAAGAAGAACCCGAGTAGATTTTCAAAGAGAAGGTATGGCTCTTTCATATAATGATCATTTTCTGTCCAATATTTTTTTTTATGGTTGTATTAGATCCAAAATCGTACTACAATTCCCACCGAGATCCGATATGGAAAACCACCATGGATGAAGAGTACAATTCTCTTTAGAAAAATGCAACATGGGAGCTAGTTTCTCTTCCACTTGGGAGGAAATTGGTTCAATGAAAATGGGTCTACCGAACCAAGGTTTTCGTTGATGGTTCAACATGAAAATACAAATCTAGGTTGGTGGCAAAAGGTTTCTCACAATTTCATGGTGTGGACTACACATAAACGTTTGCACTAGTTGCAAAAATGGATTCAATCCGCCTAGTTTTGGCAATTTCTACATCCAAGCACCAGGAGGTGCACCACATGGATGTGAAGAGTGAATTTATTCATGGGGATATTCAGGAAGAGATTTACATGAAGCATCCTAAAGTTTATATATCATATCCGACACTTGTTTGCATATTTAAGGAAATCCTTGTATGGTTTAAAACAGGCCCCAAGAGCTTGGTATGCAAAGATGGATTCCTTTCTTCTGCCGAAAAATTTTGTGATATACAAATAAGATCCGGATGTGTATCTATAGAAACATGAAGGTAATTTTCTAATTATTTTCCTTTATGTTGATGACCTATTTATTACAGGAAGCAGTCTTGCTTCAATCGGCACTATTAAAACTGCTTTACACCAAGCATTTGATATGAGTTATTTAGGCCTGCTGAGGTAGTTTCTTGGTCTCGAGATCACTTAGAATTTTGAAGGGATTATAATTTCTCAGTCAAAATATGCTTTGGAAATTCTAAATAAGTTCAATATGGAAGAATGTAAATAGGAACGATTCCCATTCCTCTCAGGAATCAGTCTTGAGGATGATGATTCTACACCGTTGGTGGATTCTACACTATACAGACAGTTGATTGGTATTCTTTTGTATCTGACACACTCTAGGCCTGATATTTATTATGCCATGAGTGTTGTGTCAAGGTACACATAGCAGCCCCATGATATTCACTGGAAGGAATACAAAAGGATCTTGCACTATGTGCAAGATACGATACATTTTCGCTTTCACTATGTTGCGGATTCCAATCTTGATTTGGTTGGATTCACTGATTCAAAATGGGATGGTGATAGCATTGATCAACAGAAGAAGCATCCGGTAGTCAGAGCAGCAGACTTCACTATCATAGCAGGACAACTATACAAGTTGGTACCAGATGAAGTGTTGCGCAGATGTGTGTTGGAGCATGAGAAGCCATTCATATTGGATGATGCACATTCAGGTGCATCTGGAGGTCACTACGTAGGAAGATCTACTGCGCAGAATATATTGAGAGCAGGGCTATGGTGGCATAAAATTCATAAAGACTCAAAGAAACATTGCCAGAGCTGCGATGTCTGTCAGAGAAAAGGAAAGTCGTCGTGAAGAGATGAAATTTCGTTAAAACCACAGTTGACACTACAAGCATTTGAAAATGGGCTATTGATTTCATGGGACCTATTAACCCACCAGTAAAGAGGACTGGTGCGAGATACATTATCACCGCGACTGATTATCTATGGGCAGAGGCTAAACCAGTGAAGGATTGTAGCACAACTACTACCACGCAGCTCATCTTTGAGAACATCCTTACTAGATTTGGATGCCCAAAGATTTTAATGAGTGATCAAGGGACTCAATTTTTTAACAGAACTATTGAATCCCTTACTGAAGAGTTCCGCATTTACCATCAGATTAGTACATCGTATCATCCTTAGGCTAACGAAACTTTTCAAGCTTTCAACAAGGTATTGGAGAATGCACTTACAAAGGTATGCAATGTAAACATGGATGATTGGGATCTGCACATTCCAGCTGTGTTATGGGCATACAAAACCACTTGCAAGAACTTGACAGGCCATACACCTTTCAGATTGGCCTATGGAAAGGAAGTTGTGAAACCCTAAGTGATGCATGCAAACCCTAAAACTGCATGCATGACTGAAAATGTAAATGATCAAAATACTGGTGGGACTAGGATGGAGTATAGGAATATCCTAACACCCCCCCTTCATCTTGGGCCCTGGTAACTAAGACCAAACATCACCCAATACAATAAATAATAACAGTCAATAACCCAAGGAAGTGGGGAAAATTTCATGGGAAAAATACCCCCCCACAAAACAAACTGTAAGGCACACACAAAAATAAATGCTCCAAACTCAAGCAGGTGTGATGCTTGATCATATGTCTGGAGGTATCTTCTTCTTGGGAATAAGTGGATCATGCTCAAAAAGCATGTGCTTGTACTTTCTCTTCAGATCGAATGTGATGAGAACAAATCCAAAAGTATGAGGATGATCCTTGAACCTATGATTCGAATCAGTTGAGGTAGGATCAAAAACATGAATATGCAGATAGTCTTTTGTCTTCTCCTTCGAACCATCATGGGTGAGATTATGCCAAAAAGAACCATCAAATAATAATGATTGCTTGAAATCCAAATCAGATTTAAGACTTGAAGAATAGTTTCTTGAGATCTCCTTTGAACCAGCGGGGGTGAGATCAAAACCATCATATGCATGAGAAATTATCTCAAGTAGTGTTTGCTTAGGATCCCAATTAGATCCAAGACTTGAATCATGGTTTCTTGAGATCTCCTTTGAACCATAAGAGGTGAGATCAAAACCAGTAAATGCATGAGAAATTATCCCAAGCGAATGGCAATGGCCATATTCTTCAATAACCTTCTGAAAGCATGGAATAATGATCATATAGTAGTAAATAAGAGGTGATTGCTGGAGGAGAGCGAATGCATTACCTCCAATAGCTTATTTTACCTCCAAAATAATCATGTGATCATGATGCAAACCAACAGACTCTGGTGCAAGAGAGGATTTAGGACCTTCTGCAATATCTAGAGTGTGAGCTGGAACAGAAAGAGAAGAAGGTTTGAGCATGAGTGTAGAATATGCAAGTTCTTTGTGGACAACTTCAATATGAGATGATACTAGTTCATGATTTGAGAGACCATCAAGGGGAGCAAATGCATCACTTTGCTTGCTCTCGAATGGGTTTGGACCAATCCCTTCATTCTATCTGCCAAATCTTTCATCCAGGTGGGCCCATAGCTTTTTAGAGATTCAACATCATCAAGGGAATAGAATACCAAGCTTCTAGACATAGCAGCCATGATGGCTGCAATAGCTCTTCCACCTTCATTTAATCAGTCAATCTTTTCTTCATAGGATTCGAACTCTCTTTCAAAACAATAATCAAAGAGATGCATGCAAACCCTAAAAGTGCATGCATGACTGAAAATGTAAATGATCTAAGTGATGCATGCAAACCCTAAAAGTGCATGCATGACTGAAAATGTAAATGATCAAAATACTGGTGGGACTAGGATGGAGTATAGGAATATCCTAATAGGATGAAAAAACAATAGAAGAAATGCTTCTACACTTGGTTGGATTGGAGGAAGATCGTTTCATTCCAGGATTTCACCAGCAAGTGCATAAAGACAAATAAAAAGCATGGCATGATCGTCATATCAAAAGCAAGTCCTTTCAGGTAGATGACCTAGTCCTCATGTATGATAGTAAGTTTATGAAATTTCCTGGCAAATTTAAAATGCATTGGCTTGGCCCATATACTGTTATGCATGTTAATAACGGTGGCGCAGTTCAGTTAGCCACGTTAGCCAGAGATAGCTTACCAGGTTTGGTGAATGGAAGTAGACTAAAACCCTATAGGGATAGTCCTACTTCGTAGAACCCTCAGTGATTAGAAGAGAAGGAAATTTCTAAGTGTCAAGTTGAAATTGGGCTTTAGAAATTCAAAAAAGTATGTACACAGTTTTAGTCCGATATGAGAAGTTTGATGAAAAGAATGCATCGACTGTGCAACACTAGTCGAGAAGTCAAGTTGCGCATGAAAAAAAAGAAAAATGAAAAAAATGAAAATGAAAAGAAAAGAAGAACCGCGCAGTACAAAGCTCAAAATGTAGCTGCGTAGATTAAATATACCAAGAAAGAGACAGAGTTCACAACAAAGAAGTAGGACACGGCGAAGTAACCGCGTCGCGATAGTGACAACCCGCTACACAGTTCAACATAGCACTCCGAGAAACTAGACGTTAAAATGTCGGTCGGAAAACTAGCCGTTATATAGTGATTTTTCCAATTATCGCTTAAGCATTTAATGAAAAAATAGTCGTTCTAAAAGAGTTCATGAAGGAAAGGACCCGAATCCTCAACGGATTTGGCCAACGGACATCCCATTTAATGCTTTTCTAGTCTTTGATGGGCGCAGTGAAGCTCAACTGTGCCTATAAATACCGCTATGTCTGGATTCGCGGGCATACCGAAACTCTGAATTTTTTTCACACAACATAGTTCAATCTGTTTCCAATAAGTTCTCAGTTATCCTATGAATCTGCAGAGAACAGCCCAGTGAATGTTTGACGATTCTACAATTGAGCAAGAGTCCACAATTGAGTAGGTTGTGAAGGTGTTTAAGAAAACCGGGCTTGAAGGGTTGATGAGAACCCCTGCGAAGAAGGTTGTTACAGAACAAGGACAAGGTTCACGCCGTTCACCACGACTTTCTACACAAATGCAGAGAAAGGGTAAGGAACCCGTGGTTGAGAAAGTTAAGGTGAAAGTAATGGGCTCCAAGCTACCTGAAGTTCCACTAGGGGATAAGGATCTACCGTTAACCCTTATGCCAGAGTATATCTCTCCGCGCATAGCAGATGCACCGGCGGTAAAGCTGTACAGAAACGCAAAGTATGAGATACCACTTCCGCCCATATCCAAACAAGTAAAACCAGAAGCAAATCTGTTGGGTAAGCTCACGGACTGTAAGTTCGAATATTACGACTTGCTCCAATAGCAGAAGGATCCAGACGAGCCTAAGTACCCACAATTTCAGCCAGATGGATATATGTGCTGGAAGACAAACGTCAAGAACAACCCGTTGTTGGTTGCGCAGAGCTGGCTGTCTGAAGTTGTAGAATCAGGGTTGTTAAACCTATTGAGGCTCCCGCACTTTGACTGGAGCATAGAACTTAACGTGGTGATGCGCACACTCATATCGTGCACACACCAAGGCTACCTTGGGTTGGACAAAACTGTCGACCTCAACATCGACCTGATCCATCGGATCACAGGGCTAAGTAAGTGAGGTGACGACCCAAAGAAGTTCTTTGTCGGCAAAACCAGGGATAAGGATATTGCCACGCAGATGAAAGAAACTCACAGCATTCCCCAAGGTAGGAGAGGATTCGTCACGGACGATATAAAAGATGATTCTACACAATTTGTAGTATAAATGCTAGGAGGGAAAATATTGCGGAAGGCCAGGCCTTCAAAAGTACCATCCGGCGCAGTGCTCCTTGGGGTGAAGGCAGCGCAGGGCGGAAGATTTAACTGGTGCCAGTATTTACTGAACGAGTTTCTGGAAGATGTCTGTGAAACTCAGGTCAATGGCTCTGCTTTACATTACAGTTGGTTGATGGTATTGATTGGCTTTGTAGGCTAGAAGGACCCAAGGCACTATGTTGGCCTCACCTCTCCCGGCAATGACTGTCGAGGACCTAGGTATGCAAACCTTTGGGCAAATTTGATGCTAGAAAAATAGCGCGCATCGAATGAATTATTCTACACATTCTATGAGCAGCTGTGTGATGTCATCATTCGCACACCACGCATCTCCAAAGAGGTCACATCTAAGTATATTCGCACTTTCAATTTTTACGCTGACATGCACTCCATCTACATTTCAGCGAAAGCACAGAAAAAGAACCCATAATGGTTCCAAAAGAACTATCACATGGATGAAGCGGATATCGACCTCATTATGAAGGAATGGCTAGAGGAATGGAAGGTTGAAGGACCTATGATCATCGACAGTGACTCTGAATAAAGTAATCCAATTCCAACAACAATTTCTGAAGAGTCACCATCAAGAAAAAGGAAGGATCCCGGAAGCTCAGTACCAAAGAAAGTCTAGAAAAAAAAGAAGAAGGATTCAAAGGGCTAGTTGGACGCGAAGCTACATGATGATGATTATGAGATGATCGCATCCATGGTAACCTCTCATCTAGAAGACGTGTTGAACCTTAAAGACAGTAAGAATGAGGAAATTCAAGCAAGTCTGCAGTAGATTCTCACCGCGCTGCAAGTCATAGCAGCGAAGTTTGAGCAAGTCCAGCATGAATTGGCTTTGACTCGAGAATCAGAGTCAGAAGGAAGGTCATGGGACACATCGCATCCAAAGAAAACACCTTTTTCCCTGACCTTGTCACCAAAACTATGCATCTTCCGTGTTGACTGACTCAGTGTCATTTTACCGCGTGATAAATTAGTTGTCGGCACGCAAAGAGTAGAGCATGTGGACATCGACATCATGATGCTGCCAATAGAAGGTTTACACAATCTGCACTTGTATGTTGTGAAAGAGATACATGATAGAGACATGGTCACTTTGAACCAGCACCATGACTTACAAGAAAATTACAAAAGGATGCAGGAAGAAACCGCAAAGAAGGCTAGAGCACTTGATACTGCACATGAGCAGCGAAGACAGATAGAGCAAACTGTCGCTTCAGTCTGCATGTAGATACCAGAATGCGACGAGCAGCCAGAGCTCGCGGATACTATAAAGAAGATCAGCTTGGTAGTTATCGATCTTAAATCTGAAATGGCAGACATGGAGATAGACTACAAGGCGAAGATTTATTCCTTGGAAGCAGAGAATCAACCGAAGACACCACCAGATTAGGCAAAGCTCAGAGCAGTCGAAGCGAAAGCCGTCGCAGAGAGGATATCCACTGAAGTGATTAAGTGTCAAAACTTGCTGGATGAAGCTACGAGAGTGTTTACCATGCTGGAAGAGGACCCTGAGCTACTGCAGGTCCAAACCAGTTTGCAGGAAAAGCAGGCAGCATTAGACCCTCTGAATGCGGAGATGAAGACCCTGCTACCAAAAGACAAACTCTGCAGATTTCCAGAAGTCAAAGAATTAAAAATACAGCTTATAGTGTTAACAGAATAGGAGGCTAAAGCCGGAGACAAGTCACATCCCCTGCAGGAGGAATCCCATGACCTAATGTAGAATATCGAAGGAAAACGGCAGGAACTCCGCAACACGCAGGCATCAGTACAAGAGAAAACTCATGATGACTTAACACCGGATGTGTTGGAAACCATCAAAGCAATTGAACAGAATGCCAAGGATAAAGCTTCTAAGATGAGCGCAACATGTCAAGAGCTCGATGCTAAGATAGCTCCGTAAGAGGAAGAGCAGCTCATGGAACCAGAAATGGAAAGTGGCTCGGGGAAGAGCCACATGTAAGTGTTAGGGGCTTGTTGGGCCTGGCCCAAGTAAGGCCTTTTTGTGCAAGACATTTTTGGAACTATGAAGTTATAGTGTAGCTCAGATGAAGGCATTTTTGGCAAGACAGTTTTGGGGAGCTGCGAAGTGGAGCGCAGCGCAGTATCGGCAAGGTAAGAACCACGCGGCAAAGTGCCAGCTCCGATAAGTGGTAGAACCGTGCAGTGCCAGTGGAGCACCTATTTTGGGTAAACAATGTAAGGAAAGGTCGAGCTATGAAAGCGACCTGTTTGGGTAAACGACTCCTTGATTCCCAGGAATGGGTATGGAGCAGCGTGAAAGCGGATGAAAGCGATTTGTCAAGAGAGTGGCGGAAAATAGTTAGAAGTTAATCCATGAAGTCAACAGCGACAGGAAAGCCAAAGGGGTGGAAAGCGACATGCCACGATGCAGTATAACCATTTTGTGAAGACTGTGGATGTCAGAAGGGCATGCGAGATGCGAGTGGTCCAGTAGAACGGGCAGAAGTGTGTGAAGAAGCTATCGACTGCGACAAGCCGTGTCAGCGGGTAACCACACAATTTTGTAACCTAAGGGTTTGTCGTCTATGCATTGTAATAGACGTGACCTACAGGCACGATCTCTATATAAAGGGCAATTTTGTAAGGGAACGGGTTAATCTTCTTTTGGTTATTATTGAATATTGATCTCTGAGGAGAGACTGATTGTAAGAGGCTCTGCAGCTGTGTGCGCAGTGACCTACTGAGAGAGAAGAGAGTCTGCAGATGAATGCGCAGACTAGAACCATTGTACCCTTCCCATAAATAATATAACAACAGTTCCTATGGATGTAGCTCCCATCCTGGGGGTGAACCACGTTAAATTATGTGTTACGTGATTGATTATGAGTTTATATCTGTGTATTTTCTTATGTGAATGGTTAAGATATTGTTTGTGAATTCATGTGTGCTTGCTTTTATATGTATTCTCCATAAGGATGGAAGATGGGGATAATATGTTAAGTAACAACATGTGTGAAGTGAATGAATGTTGAATGCACCAGTATTTCTAATTCAAATGAATGCATAAGTTAATAGCGTAAACACTTAGCCAGCGAATTCTGTATAGTGCAATTCCCTGAGCATAGGACTGGAAGTGCGCAGTTACAGTGTAGTTGTTATAGCGTATAAGTTAGCAAGGCTTGCAATCCATTATGTTTTTTAATGCATAACTTACACTAGGTGAAATCCATTAAAGTGGTTAAGTACCGAAGAGGAAGCGCAGTCTCTGCAGTGCCGTCCTGTTGTTGAAGAACTACCCTGAGCCTCGCAGTCCTTTGTATGCGCCATTGCATAAGCATTACTCGTGAAGAAGTGAACTTCACGCCGTCCCCAGTTCATAGCACGAGTCCGGTAGTGCGTTTCTCACTAGTCTGTTAAGTGCTCATCACCTGGTTGTGGAAACTTGATTCTGCAACCTCCCCATCAACTTCACCTCGGGTGAGACCTCAGTCTGCTTGCAGACTGTTGCCGAAAGGGCCGGTGAAAAGGGGGTTTTTTTGGTTCCCTGAACCACGCAGAACCTATGTCTTTCTAGAAAACCTCAAGAACAGTATAAGAAACCAACACATTCATTAAGTCCTTAACAAAAGAGCATGACAAGGCTGTTTAGATGGGTTCCATAAAAACCTCCAATATCAAGCCCTATTTGCTTGAGGACACAAAGCTACGAATGGTAAAGGAAAGCAAAAGAAAGAGAATACCAAGTTTGATCATTCCAAGCAAAAGGAGAAGACCAAGCAGTCAGATGAGCCCTCAAGTTCAAGAAAAGGCAAGCAAAATGGCAAAGAGAAGACAAAGTGTTCTTATTATGGCAGGGGGTTTCATCCTGAAAGCTCATGCATGAATAAAACTATTGATCAGATGGCCCTTCTCTTAGAGAAAAACAACATAACTCTTCCATATGGCGTAAGGAAGGAGGACAATAATGATCATGTAGAAAGAGGTCATGCACTCATGGAAAGTGTTTCGAATTCTACAGCTCTTCTCATAGATTCAGAAGCTTCAAATCACATGGTTTCAAGCAAATACTCCTTCTCATCATTAGACTCCGATAGCTACATCTCCATCCACATGGGGGATGATTCACAAATTTCTTCGAAAGGAAAAGGTACTATTCATTTATAACATGGCATTTTTCAAAATTTTCTCTATGTTCCTTCTCTAGATTCGAACCTAATTTATATGTATCAGATGACACATACCAGTTTTACCAAGAAGGTTGTATTCATCCCTAATGATGTTGGAATTTCTGATATTAGCACCGAAAAACTCATTGCAACAGGAAAGGAAAATCATGTTTCCAAAACCTATGAGTTTTCTCACTTTTTTGTATTCAAAGCCAAGTGCCATTCTGACTCATGGAAATGGGGTTATTTGGCTATGGCATGAGAGGTTTGGACACCTGAATTATAAATATTTTCAGCTGCTACAAAATAATTCCATGGTTGAATTCCTTCCGAACATGAAATATACTCAAAAGGGATATGGAAGGGTTGCATCATTGGCAAGCAGCCTGAACACAATTTCGATCGAGGAAAAGCTAGCGGAGCTTCTTGTATTTTAGGGTTGATTCATAGTCATATCAGTGGTATTTTACCAATTCCATCCATGAATGGCTCAATATATGTTCTTACATTCATTGATGTCTTCTCCAGATTCACATGGGTCTACTTTCTCAAAAACAAATCGGAAGTGCTTGAAAGGTTCAAGAATTTCAAGACTTCTATTAAGACTACCACTGGGAGAAAGATCAAAGCTCTTAGATATGATAATGGTGGAGAATATATCAAATCATAGTCTTTGCAACTTTTTCAGAAAATGGAATCCAAATCCAACACACAGTACCCTACACACCTCATCAGAATGGTGTAGAGGAGAGGAAAATCGAGCATTGAAAGAGATGGATACTTGTAGGCTTGAGTCGAAAGGTTTGGCTTCAAATATTTGGGCTAAGGCCATGAATGTTTTTGCAGACATTCAGAATAGATTTCTACACTCATCCATCAAATGTAAAACTCCTTTCGAAGCCTACACTGATCACAAGCCTGATGTGTCACATCTCAGGATTTTTGGCTCCACTTCATGGGCTAGAATTCCAATTGAGAAGAGAATATATTTGTAACCATAAAGTACTGAGTGAATCCTCATTGGAAATGCTAAAGAATACAAAGGACACAAACTCATGTATATCAGATCCAAAAAGATATTCATCGAGAGAAGTTTCCAATTTGAAGAACCGCTTCATGATCTACAACTTGTGGAGGAAGAAACTGCCAAATTGCTTCCTCTTCCAGAAGAAGATTCAGAAGAAGATAATGAAAGTTTGTGTTCTGATATTTATTATATTATGTTTTATATTAATGAATGTGAAATATCAGGTTCGGATTCAAATCCAGATGAGCCCACTCGGTTTCCAAAGTGGGAATAAGAGACTCTCACATCTGTCGGTTCTAACATTGGAAATCCTGCCGATCCAAAAAGAACCCGGGCATATTTTCAAAGAGAAGGTATGGTTCTTTCATATAATGATCCATTTTTGTCCAATTTTTTTTTATGGTTTTATCAGATCCAAAATCATACTACGATTCCCACCAAGATCCGATATGGAAAACCGCCATGGATGAAGAGTACAATTCTCTTTAGAAAAATGCAACATGGGAGCTAGTTTCTCTTCCACCTGGGAGGAAATTGGTTCATTGAAAATGGGTCTACCGAACCAAGGTTTCCGTTGATGGTTCAACATGAAAATACAAATCTAGGTTGGTGGCAAAAGGTTTCTCACAATTTCATGGTGTGGACTACACATAAACTTTTGCACTGGTTGCAAAAATGGATTCAATCCGCCTAGTTTTGGCAATTTCTGCATCCAAGCACTAGGAGGTGCACCACGTGGATGTGAAGAGTGAATTTATTCATGGGGATATTCAAGAAGAGATTTACATGAAGCATCCTAAAGGTTATATATCATATCCGACACTTGTTTGCATATTTAAGGAAATCCTTGTATGGTTTAAAACAGGCCCCAAGGGCTTGGTATGCAAAGATGGATTCCTTTATTCTGTCACAAAATTTTGTGATATAAAAATAAGATCCGAATGTGTATCTATAGAAACATTAAGGTAGTTTTCTAATTATTTTCCTTTATGTTGATGACCTATTTATTACAGGAAGCAATCTTGCTTCGATCGGCACTATAAAAACCGCTTTACACCAATCATTTGATATGAGTTATTTGGGCATGCTGAGGCAGTTTCTTGGTCTCGAGATCACTTAGAATTTTGAAGGGAGTATGATTTCGCAGTCAAAATATGCTTTGGAAATGCTAAATAAGTTCAATATGGAAGAATGTAAATAGGCACCATTCCTATTCCTCTCAGGAATCAGTCTTGAGGATGGTGATTCTACACCGTTGGTGGATTCTACACTATACAGACAGTTGATTGGTATTCTTTTGTATATGACACACTCCAGGCATGATATTTCTTATTCCATGAGTGTTGTGTCAAGGTACACGTATCAGCCCCATGATATTCACTGGAATGCATACAAAATTATCTTGCACTATGTGCAAGGTACGAGACATTTTCGCATTCACTATGTTGCGTATTTCGATCTTGATTTGGTTGGATTCACTGATTCAGAATGGGAGGGTGATAGCATTGATCAGAATTCCACTTCCGGATATGTTTTAAGTATTGGAACAGGTCCTATTTTCTTTTCAGGCAAAAACCAGGCCACCATTTCCTTATCTTCAACATAGGAAGAGTAGCGATGAGCAGTCAATGATTGCATTCAGGCAGTATGGTTACGGGGTTATTCTAGCAAAGTTTGATATTGGTAGCGCCACTTCTACTGTATTTTTTTGTGAAAATCAGAGTGCTATCAAGATCTCAATAGATCTAGTTCAGAGATAGAGGACCAAGCATATCGAGATCCACATGCACTACATCTGAGATATTGTGCATGACAGAACCATTGTACTGCAATAATTCCCTACAAAAGAGAAAATTGCAAACATCTTCACCAAGAGCTTCACTGAGAAGAAGTTCCCTTACCTCCGTTCACTGTTGGGGGTGAGTTCTACTATGGTGAGGACAAATTATATCCTTCAGTGTTCAGTTTGAGGGGGGGTTTCTTTCCCACTGGGATTTTCCCTCTTTCCTCACTTAGATTTTTTCAGCATTTTTAGGATTATTTATGTATTGGATGACCTATGGCCTTTGTTGTCGGGGCCCTTTTATTATTTTTATTTACTCCTCCACATGATATTATCTTAACGGGGGGTGTTGGATCATTTTCGAACCAAACATCATTTATTTGAGATTCACATCTTAATTTTCCACTTATCCTAAGTATTTTGACTCAATTATGTGCTTACGTCATCATTAGATCATCAGTTTCAGTGAACTAGGCCTCCTCCTTCATTCGGGGAGTCAAATGGGCCATCAATATCAGTTAACTGGCCCTCCTACATCACTCAGGGAGCCAACTGAGGTGATTTTCATGACTAAAGAGCCATACTCAGTCTAACTAACAACATTTACTATTATATTCAACCAACTGGAGTCAGAAAGGCGCCCTACTACACTGGTTGACTTCATTTGGTGCTATTTTCACCTAATATTCAGTTAACTAAAGACAGAAAGGAGGCCTCCCCTAATTTTTTGAATTGAGTTGAGTTATGGATTCAGTTAGACAGTTTCAGAGTCTGTTAGAGATAGTTACATGGTAGTTTAGTGGTTAACTGATGTGCCAAGTGGTGTTAACTGCCAAGTAAGCCACTCTCATGCATTCAATTCAAATGACCTCTCTGGAATTCAAATTGCTTGGCTTATTGTAGCTATTTTTACACATTGTAATCATCTTATGATTTTATGATAATGCATGAACTATTGCAAACCTTTTGCATCAGTTTTTTGACATATTACTTGTCACATGCATCTCTAGTAATTGTTGTCCTTGTTTCATAGATCTTTCGTGCTTAGATTTTACAGATACACATCCTCAATGCAAACTGCCTATCATGTCCCTGATCCCCTCAGTTTCCTTTAGAGTGTTGGGTGAACAATCTGATAAATTTTTTGTTCTTAAAACTTATCTTTAATGGCTTCGGTCCGCAATTCCACAATCTGAAATCCACAAATCGGAAGTCAAAAGTCGGAACACCAAATAAACATCGTCTAATAAAACCTCCCCTACTTCCACAATCCGCAATGCAGGATTTGGAAATTCGGAACGCCAATTACACGGTGTCGAAGAACACCTCCCCGACTTCCGCAATACACAATCCGCGATGCAGGATTCGGAAATTCGGAACACCAAATATTCCACCTCCTCGAATCATGCCTCCGACTTCCGCAATATGCAACCCGCGGTGCAGAATTTGCTATTTGGAAACCCCAAATTCTCAACTTCGGTGAATTACTCCTCTGACATCCACAATCCACAATCCACAATCCACAATGAGAAAGTCGGATGTCGGAACTCCAAGTTCACCAATCGGAATGCGGAACTCCAAGTTCAACAATCCACAATACGCAATGTGGGAGTTGGAAGTCAGAGCCACCACGCATAATTCCATAGGATCCCCCTTCTAACTTCCGCAATCTGCCATCCACATTGCGGGTTCGAAAAGTTGGAAGCCCAACTGCACAACTTCTCTGGCTCATAACTTCTTCATCCTAAGTCCATTTTTGGAAAAATCGGTACTGTTGGAAAGCTATCGATGAGAACTATGCGAATTCATGATCCTCCACCTTAGATGATAACTTTGATCATGTCCTTTATACAACCTAAAAGGTGGCACCAAAATTCCTCAATGCCTCTTCCCCACTCTGCAAGGCTCTTATACTACTATGTCATGTCTCCTTCCCTTCATCTGATCCACAAGGGGAAGAAAGAACACCACAGAGGGGTGTCTCTTTCCTCCCCAAAGCCCTAACTCGAACTTCTACACATCTAGGGCCTCAACCAAACTTATCCCTATTCATCAATGAACAAAACTACTTATAAATAAAACACACATATGTATTTTCCTACTTAAATAAACACAGCTGAATGAAACCACATTAAACACACACACAACATGAATCTACTAGCATTTCATCATAGGCATAATAAAAATATAAAATACAATTATTCATCTCCATTAATCAGCTAGACCAATCCATGCATTAACACCTAACAAACAAACATTCATTTATATAGAAATGGCATAATCACAGGAGCATGATAACTAACTCATGTATGCATATTTATACACCGATAAACACAGGGGAATAAAAAATCATACATGATATTAATCCCCTTCTCATGCAATGCACAAACTTTATCATCCAGCATACATCATTTATCTTCCACAATATAGTCAATAATTAAACAGTGCAGAACAAATAATGAGCATGATTCAAAGCACAAAACACTTATCTTTAATTGAAACCACCAAGCAAACTGGCTATGGAATGCAACGCTACAACCCAACCATAGGTCTCTACCCATCCTATAGTATTTTAGCACTTAGATACCACGCCGGAGATATGGATATGTATCCACTAAGAAAGAACTACCCAGGTTTACTTACAGCCTTGGTTTCACACCCACAATCATGCTAAGCCAACACATAGTTGGGTTTATCAAGCATGCCAAGAGAGAAGGGAGGAAGAAGCTAAGCCAGTGAGCTCAACCACAGAGCTACAGACTCAATCAAACAACCTTCACTAGGTTTATCAAGCGGTCCCAATCTCTGCTCTCTCTTCCGCACTGTCATCCACGCTTGGATCTCCTCAGGGTTACGGTCGAAAATCTCTATCCCTCGTCTTTGATTTCAGGCTATCAGATATGGTTTTCCCTATGGTTCTTGTTAATCTAACTCTCTGCAAATAGCACCAAGGTTCGGGTCTATGGATCCTCCAGTTGGTTTTCCCTTCCCATGCAATTTATGAGTGATCCAGGCACTGTGAATCGAGGTTTTTACATAATCATGATTTCCTCCTTCTCTTCACCTCTCGTCTCTCTCTCCGTTCCTCTCCAAATCCGTTTTCTTGTCCCTAATGGAATGGGGATGATGGAATACTAATTTCCATGGGTAGAGTGACTTGTGGGTCAAGGAAAATATAGCCCCATACCCTGCCTTTTGAATTTTAAGGTTTCCCACACTCCATCGACCTCATGAACTGTTTCTTCACCCACTTCCCACAGAAGAATTAAATGACATCTAGGACAGGTCAAAGGTGGGTATCCTAGGTTGCATATGGAAGCCTATGGTTCAATCCCATAACCCACTCACATCTCCCTAGTGGATGCACATATCCCCCTCATTTAGTTGCATCCATAGCCATCCCCTTGATATTTTTATTACATGATATTTACATCAGTCTACAATTTCCATGGCTTAATAGCACAAGGATAACACAATGTCAAATACTTGCCTCTTAAGTATGAGTAGTCACTAGTGGAGCCTTGGCCTTGAGCGCCACGCTAGGAATTATACATCACATATATACAATGTTTACATTAAAATCCAATATATCCTAAGGGTCAAAATGGGGACATTACACTGCCAAAGGATACTCGTCCTTGGCTTGCATAATCTTTCATTGGACGATACACGTCATCAATGCAAACTACCAAAGGATACTTGTTCTTAGCTTGCATAATCTTCTTCTTCTTTATATTTTTCTCTCTTCACTTCTCTTTTTCAATATGCAGCATCAACTTACATATTTTTGCACATGTCAACACAACTGGCTAACCAGGCTCATTAGTATCATGATATAACTCACACACATTTGTCATAATATATTATCATGGACTAGAAAACATATTAATGAGTAAATTCTATTTCCTTGACATTGAAACACTAGGAATGCATCCCTTCCCTTGGATGTAGTCAATGTCATCAACCATGACACGAAATAAAACCAAGAATGAATCCATTCCTTTATGATGTGTGCCATGTAGGATGGTCATTATAAATGAAGCACCATTTCAAAAATAGAAACACATATAATGAATATTTTTCTTATAGAATTCTTTTCAATATTTAAACTCCCTTTTTCCTCAAGGCTTGAGTAGATCTGCAATTTCTTTACTCATGTCACATTCTTTAATGAATCATGATGAAGAATTTCTTAGATGATCCAAGAGAACTCTAAGAACACAATATCTTTCTCTGCATCAAAATTTATCTTTGTATTTTCATTTTCTGCATTATCTGTAGGCAAAGGCATTAGATTCATACCAACATATTACTTTAGATAGCTTCAGCTATCAACCCATAACCAATCACAACTAACTCATAATGTTACTAAATAACAACAGTGATCAATTTGTAATCATCTAACAATTCCACTATGTTGGCACCAAATTCTTACCTTTTACTTTCACTTTTTATCAAAAGTAAGAAATTGTTAACAACCCATAAATTAGCTCATGGAACAAGGATTCAAGTTTTCAACCCAAATCACAAGTATGCAATGCAATTTTCTGCAAAGAAATTCTGCAATTACACTAATTGTCATTACATATCAACAATTCAAAAATGCATAACATGAACCATTCTTGTACCCGGAATCAGGCATAGGCCTATCCCAAGAATGTAATTAACTATCCCAAATGGATAGATGCCATTGGACTTAGTCATACAATTCAAACTCAGACTAACAATAATGAGTAAAAGAAACTGAATTGTTCATCTAGTGAACTTCTAGTTCATAGGAAATTTTGACATTTTTCCTTATGATCTTGTATGGTCCATAGAATATTTGCTACAATTTTTCAGCCCCTTTTGATTTCAGAGAAGATTGCCTATATGGATGCAACCTCAGATAAACTAAATCACCCTTTTGGAAGGATCGATATATTCTGTGTTTATCTGCATTTACCTTCTATTGGTTATGTGCAACCTGCAAGTTTTCTTTGAGTGTCCTGAGTATGTCTTGGCTCTCCTAGAGCCAAACTTTTGCCTTTTGGGCTCTACAATCCCCAAAAATAAGATATGAAAATGTGGGGGATTCATACCCATATAGAGCTTTAAATGGTGTCATCCCAATGGAGAGATGGAATGTGGTGTTATAACAGAATTCCCCCAAGTGTAGCCAAGTGACCCATGATTTCTGCTACCCAGTAACATAGTTTCTAAGGTAAAATTCAAGCCATTGGTTTACCCTTTCAGTTTGGCCATCATTCTGAGGGTGATAACTCGTCCTAAGGTTCAAATTAGTTCAAACAATGTTTTCCAAAAAGCACTAGTCAATTTGCTATATTTGTTGCTTATTATAGTCTTAGGCAAACCATGCAATCTGAATACCTCTTTAAAAAATAGTGCAGCAACTTGAGTAGCTGTAATAGTTGATGTGACAGCAAAAAAGTGAGAAAATTTATTCAATCTATCAACCACTACAAAAATACTATCCTTACCCTGGGATTTGGGAATTCAATCTATCAAGCTTCTCTAGGCTTTGGTGATGCACCCTTAGCCACCTGTGGGAGATGTGCCACATAGTTCATGTTCCAATATTCTGTAGATGATCCAGTGCAACCATTGATGATCAGTGTGCATATCTGATCCATCCATTACATGTGAAGACTAACCTTTCAGAAGTGATGCAGAGATCCAAGTTGGTTGATGTATTTTAATGATTTTCACTAAGAGAGAGAGAAAGATCAATTGGAGAGCTTGCAAGAAGCTACAGAAGATCAGTGCACCTCCCATGAGCAGCCAGCAGCTCATTATCATCCTACAAATCATATTTAGTGTTTTTACCTCCTCTTCTCATTCTTCTCTGAAGAACTCTTCTCCATTCTTTGTAAAAACTCAAAAATAATGACTCTCTGTGAAGTTTGAGCCATTAGACTCATGTTTATTTATTAATCATCTCAGTGAATGTTTGTTGCTGCTGTTAATTTCATTTATGAGTCACATTAAATATCACAGGATGAATTTGAGATCCTTAGAGGTTGTTTGAGTCCATAATTCTCAAGACTAGCTCATTATACATTTTTATTTGACTAGTTTTCAGGAAATTACAATATACGGATCTCTGTGTAACTATTTATCTTTATATAAGATTTTGTAGGTTTTCAATTTCCTGTAGAATCCATCCCAATTCAAAAATTATATATTTGTGACCTTCTATGGTTGTTTGCATGCAAATTTATCAAGACTAGCTCATTGGGCACTTTAATTTGACTAGTTTTTCAATATGTTTAATTAAGATTTCTTTGGTTGTTCAATTTTTGTTCTGTCATATTTATGAGATGCTTGATACCTTTATGAATAACCTTCAATCCTCTCCCTGGTAATTCGTAGCCCTCTCAGCTTTTTTGGGAAAGTCTGAAGTAAAACTAGCTGAGCAATCCCATAGAGAGCTCCTCCTCCTCTTGCTTCCAAACTCAATCAAATCCTCCCTAAACCTCAAAAAATATTTTCCAGAAGTATATTAAGGGTTTAATGTTTGATATACACACTCTGGTTGATCCAGGTGGATATCGGTGGTGACTCACCTTTTCCAACTGGCTCAAAACAACTTTCTAGCAATTTTGGTAATTTACTATTTTTAGCAGTTTTTTGGGCCCTGAACTTCGGGAGCTGTTTTGAGGCCCTAAACGACGTTTTTTGGGGTATCTTTCACCAAAAATTTGTATTGCCCCAACAGTTGTAGTTCTCAGATAGATCTTTCCAACGAGTTATCGTGTGCCCCAAACGAAGATCGTATGCCAAAGTTACGCCCTCGGGAAGTTGATACACCAAACTACCCAAAACGGGGTCCACAAAACTGTTGGCTTTTCATCTTCCGGGATTAGGGTTTTGGATTTTGGGTATTGTAAAAAGGCCTTCAGAGCCTCATTGTAATCATCTTCTTGCAAATGAGCGCAGCCGTCACATCTCTTCTCAGAGATAAGCCGCCACCATTCCAGTAAACTTGTTTTCTGCTGCATTTTACAGTTTCAGCGTATTTCCTTATTGAATAGAAAACCAATTTTACTGTATCTCTGTTATTATGTGTTAAGCATCTTTTAATAATCTGTATTCATTTCGTTTTGCTCATAAAATCTGGATCAGTGGTATCAGAGTGGCCTGCTCATTATCGTCTTAATGCATGTCCCCAACGAGGTTACGGAACAAAGAATTGGGTCTCGAGCTTGTTTCTCTTGAGGACAAAAGCTCTTGCACGCCCAAGAAGCCTCTAATGGCACGATAAAAGAAACATGACAGGACATGAGATCCTTTCAAAATGTTGCTTGAAGAATCCCTCACGCAACAAAGGAACAAGATGATAGATAGTTTTGCGCAAATCCTTCGGCGACTACCAACAGGCGACACGTCTTCCTCGAACGGAAGCGCCGCCCCCTTCAAGGTACAAATCAACTTCGATATTCCTATATTTGAAGGTCATATAGACGCAGATGCCGTAGAAAAGTGGTTGAATCTACTAGAAGGGTATTTTTCTGTCCATAACTTTTCGAATAGATAAAATATCACTTTTGCGCTCCTCAAAGCCATTCCCCATGTCAAATATTGGTGGGAAACTTTCTGTGAGCAAAAGGAAACAGAGGAACCCTCATTATTTACAGTCATGGCCACCTGGGAATCCTTTCGGGATGCTATGAAGGAACAATACTACCTTGTTGAAAGTTATGACGACTTGTATACCAAATGGACCACACTGCGACAAGAAAGAGACCAAGAAGTGCCAGAGTTCACAAATATCTTCCATACCTTGCGCACCAAGCTCGGTATCAAAGATTCAGAGCGACATCTGGTGCTCAAGTATCGCGGTGCTCTGCATAGATACATCCAGACCGAAATGGAATTTCTGGACATCTCCTCCTTGGGCGCGACCTACAGATATGCCGTCAAAATCGAGCAAAAGCTCAAACAAAAGACGCGGCAATTTGGGCCTGGGAACCCCTCACAGCAAAAGACAGGAAAGGGAAGCCCAAACCCACAGAATAAAGGACAGATCAAAGATGGACAACATCGGGACAACCAGTCCAATCCAGAATCAAAGAAGGACACCGGAAAGAAAAAGAAAGATACTGGGAAGTGGTGCGACTTCCATAACAATCCTTGGCATAACACTGCTAACTGCCGCTCAAAGCAGTCGCTGGTGGCCGAAGTGAAAGTGTCTGAATCAGATGCGATTTCTGAATCTGAGTCGGAACCAGAAAGGGGAAGACAGATCATTGATGCGGAACCCAGTGCCACCGTGGCTACCACTAAGCTCCATCCTGATGAGCCAGACGAGCCAGAAGAAGGAGAGCACCTCTTCCATTCACAGATGTGGGTAAAAGGCACCCCGCTTCACATTATTGTTGATAATGGTAGCCAGAATAACCTCATCTCAGCATAGGTCGTCAAGTGGCTGGCCTTACCAACAACGCTGCACCCACAACCCTACACCATTGGATGGATCTGCCAAGGAAGCGATCTCACGTCAGCCAACAGTGCCGACTGTCGTACAGCATCAAGCCCTTCAAGGACGAGGTATTGTGTGATATTTAATCCTCTGGAAGTTTGTCATGTTCTTTTGGGCCAACCTTATTTATGGAAATGTCATGTTGTATATGAGTCTAGGCCTCGTAGTGTTATTATTACTTTGAACGGGAAATTGTACAGGATACCCGAGGCAGTCCCTCTTAGTGCTATTTCCTTGATTTTTGCCAAGCAATGCAGGAAGGTCATCTCTCAGATCGGGAAATTTGTCTTCTTCGTGATTCGCTCTCGGAGTGAGAGAAAGATCGCAGCTACATCCAGGGCCTCCGCAGCCGATCTCTCCACACAACAGAAGCAAGTGGATAAGGTCGTGGAAGAATACTCAGATATCTTCTCCTCTCCTACCGAGGTACCTATGCACTTCCAGGCTAAGCATCCCATCAATCTGACCCCAGGCACACCGCTACCCAATGGGACAGTCTATTGCCGCTCATTAGTAGAATTCGAGGAGATCAAGAGACAGATCCAAGAATTGCTCCATAATGGGCACATCCGTCCCATCTCATTACCTTGTGGGAGCCCAATCGTGCTAGTGCAGAAGAAAGACGGGACCTGGCGACTCTGCATTGATTACCGGGCCCTGAATAAAATCACAGTCCGGAACCGGTACCCGATTCCCCAAATCGATGAACTCCTTGATCAACTCACGGGGGCCAAATACTTCAGTAAGATTGATCTAAAGTCTGGATACCACCAGGTCCCAATAGAACATACAGATGTATGGAAGACTTCCTTCAAGTCAAAAGAAGGTCTTTTTGAATGGTTGGTCATGCCCTTTGGTTTGACAAATGCTCCAGCAACCTTTACGAGGATGATGTACGATATCCTATGACCTTTCACCAGTACTTTTGTAGTGGTGTATCTGGATGGCATCCTCATCTACAACAAGACTTGGGAGGAACACTTGCAGCATATTCAGTAGGTTCTGCACACCCTGCGGCAGCACAAACTATATGCGAACTTGGACAAATGCTCCTTCAGCATGGACAGGGTCCATTACTTAGGATACATCGTTGATAAGAATGGTGTGCATGTGGATCCATCCAAGATCCAGGTCATCCGTGACTGGCCAGCCCCAACCACACTCACTAAACTTCAGAGCTTCTTGGGCCTCGCCAATTTATATCGTAGGTTCATGTTGGGATTCTCTCATATCGCATGGGCCCTCAGCTAAGTAACCATGGGTGGCGGTAAGGAAAAATTTGTGTGGGGCATTTCCCAACAACAAGCCTTCGATGACTTGAAGAAGCGTTTGTGCTCATCCCTGGTGCTATCATTACCGGACATGCAACATCCATTTTAGATTGAAACAGATGCTTCAGACTATGCTCTGGGCGCCGTTCTCACTCAACACGGCCACCCCGTGGCATATCATAGTGAGACACTATCATATGTTGTCTGTAAGTACCCTACTTATGACAAAGAAATGTACTCCATTGTGCAAGCCTACCGCCAGTGAAGACATTACATTCTTGGGAAGGAGACAGCCATCCACACTGATCACAAGCCCCTACAATTCATGCAGACCCAAGGAAAATTGAAGAATGACCGCCATCAGAAGTGGTCCACATACTTACAGTAGTTCCACCTCAACATCAAGTATAAAACGGGAAGTACCATCTGAGTTGCTGACTGCCTCAGTTGACCTCGAGTCGCAGCACTCACCACGGTGCTAGACTCTTGTAGCCACGAGACCTATGGATGGCCCCACCTCTATGAGATAGACCCTGACTTCTCCACCACCTACCAAATGTTGGGAACCAACTCAGTGGTCGCTAATTCCCATATTCAGGATGGGTTGCTGTGCCATCTGGGCCATCTCTGCGTTCCATCAAGTGAGCGCGCGAAGCTGATTTGGGAAGCTCACTACAGTCGAGTGGCAAGACACTTTGGCGTCGAAAAGACAGTGGTAGTGCCGCATAAACATTTCTATTGGCCGAAACTTCGACAGGATGTCGGCAAGTATATCAAGTCCTGAACCGCCTACGTTATTTCCAAACCGACCATTAAGAAATATGGCTTGTACACCCCTCTTCCTACTCCTAACAGGCCATGGGAATCCATCTCAATGGACTACATGTCAGGCCTCCCATCCAGCAAGAGGGGAAATGACTGTGTTTTTGTGGTTGTTGATCGCTTTTCCAAGATGGCGATTCTAGCCGCCTGCAAGAAGAACATCACAGCAGAAGCCACTGCCAAGCTCTTCTTTGAACGAGTATGGGTACATTTTGCGATCCCACAATGTTGATGTATATGTAACTTCATAATGTATTTCACCTATGTATATTGTACTCCTATAGAGATGGTATTATTCCTCTATATGGAAGTATCGTCATTTGTATTGACAAGTGTCGCAAGTATCGTAACTTGCTGTGATGGGTTATTAGACCACCAAGTGTGGGGTCAGCCTAGATTAATGTAACCATGGGTTATTAGACTAAGTTAGACAAGTCGGCCCTGTTAGTTTATTGGGTAGGAAAAGACAAGTATAAATAGAGATCAGGAGATCTCTATTTGATCATCTCATTGCTCACTCTTACATCACTCAAAAATTGGTGCACTAGTTGAGGAGGAGTAGCTACTAGTAGAAGACTATCTCTTGTATTTGGTTGTATCATTGCTCTTTCTATCTCTGAGGAAGTTGTGGGGTTTTTCACCTTTATGGTTTTCCCCAGTGAAACTCTGTGTGTCCATTGTCTTATGTGAATGATTGATATGCTTGATACATGCTTGATATGATTGATATGTTGTACATGTTATTCTCTCAGTAAAGATCCTAGAGTATGTTGAATTAATGCTCAAAATCTAACATGGTATCAGAGCTTCCCTTAGAAGAAGACATTGTGCAATGGTGTAAACTAGGGTTTCTTGTTTATTGGGTTTTGCTCCACATATTTTGGAAAAGCAGTAAGGTAGATTGACTCTACTCATCAAGGAGAATCTTTCTGTCCAATCAGAATTCAATTCTGAGCACTTTCAGTTTTGGCCCTAAAATTTAGGGTTTCCACAAAAATAAGAATTTCTGAAAGATGAAGACATAGCTGGAAGCTCCTTGGAAAAATCGATGTTTAGAGCTTTGGATCAATATTTTTGGTTGGGTGAATCTCCGAGAAACTCAAACCCTAATTCAGGGTCCTCCTTAGTGAATCCAGGAGATTGAAAAGCATTTCTGAAGGGTGAAACTTTGTAGTTTTCAAATTCTGAGTATACTAGGTTGATCATCTCATCAAGGCGCATCTTTCTATCCTTTCAGAAGTTTGAAATTCGAAGTTTGAATTTTTAGGGTTTCTCTGACAAACCCTAATCCGGGACTAGATTTAGTTTTCAGCAAATCAAGTGGTAAGACCTAAATCTTTTCTATTTCCATTTGAAGTACTCTTTAAAGATGTCTCACCACACCAAGCTTGGGGATAAGCTTGAAGGGGCTGATAACTTTCGAGCACGGAAGTATAGGATTGGGTTAATCCTGGAAGAAAATGAGTTGGACACTTATATAAGTGAAGTGGTCCCTGTCCCAGAGGAAGAAGAGGCTAAGGCTCTTCAAAAGAAGAACTTGGTAAAGGAAAAGAGGATCATTGCCGATTCTATCAAAGATCATCTCATACCCCATGTGTCATCCCTAAAGACACCAAAGGAAATGTTTGATTCCCTAACCAAGTTATTTGAAGGGAAGAACATAAATCAAAAGATGACCTTGAGGAATCAATTGAAGAATGTCAAGATCCAGAATGCGGAGACTATGCAGTCTTATTTCTCAAGGGTTTCCCAGATAAAAGAACAACTTGAAGCTGTGGGAGAAGATATAGAAAATGGAGAAGTGGTAATGACCACTCTTAATGGCCTTCCTAGGTCATGGGATTCCTTCATCCAAGGGATCTGTGCGAGGAAGAAACTTATCACTTTCAGTAGACTGTGGGAAGAATGCTCACAGGAAGAAGCTCGAATTGTAGCTCGAGAAGAGAAGATGTGGAATGAAGACCAAGCTCTCACAGCACACTCCAAAAGACATGGTGACAAGAAGGCTCACCATCATGGCAAGAAAGAAAGACATCACCATCAGAATCAGAGAGGTAGTCCCAAACCTCGAAGGAACATGTCCTATGTCCGTTGCTATACATGTGATGAGAAGGGACACTATTCCAAAGATTGTCCCAGAAATAAGAAAGATGGTTCTCACAAGAATAAGAACTTCAAAAGAAGACACCATGCTCATGCTGTAGAGGATGATGAACCTCCCAGGAAGAGGGCTAGAGAAGATGGTGAAGATTCTTCAAGTGATGAAGAATATGTTTTGATCTCTGCTCTCACTGGAACCATTACTCACGGAAGTAATGATTGGATTATAGATAGTGGGGCTTCTAAACACATGACAGGATTCAAGGAATCCTTTATGAACCTATTTGAACATGAATCACCCCACAAGGTGAAACTTGGGGATGAGTACCAGTATCCAATGAAAGGGAGTGGTGAAGCCTCTTATAAACTAGACTCTGGAAAGTCTATGAAGATGAAATATGTACTATATGTTCCAACTCTCAAGAAGAATCTACTTTCCATATCTGCATTAGATGCAAAAGGCATGAGGGTTGCATTTGTAGATGGCCAAGTCCTAATGTGGCCAAAAGGTAAGACTATAGATGATGCAGTTGTGATTGGAGAGCAAGAGGGGGAATTATACAAATTGAAGGGCCAACCAGAACAAGCCATGGTCCATGATTCAGTAGATCCAAGTGAACTTTGGCATAGAAGGCTTGCACATGTGCATTATAGGGCACTACCTATTGCAAGCAAAGTAGTTGAATATCTTCCTAAAATTCAGTCAAAGTATGAAGATGTTTGCAAAGGATTTGCAAAAGGGAAAGAACACAAAGAAGGCATTTCCAAGCAGTAAAAGCAAGGCATAAGGAATTTTGGAAATTATCCACTCCGATGTATGCAGTCCGATGTCAGTCAGTTATCTGAGTGGGTATGTGCACTATGGTTCTTTCATTGATGATTTCTCTAGGAAGACTTGGAATTATTTCTTGAAGAACAAAGATGAAGTATTCAACAAATTCAAGGAATTCAAAGCCTTGATAGAAAACCACACTGAAAAGAAGATCAAGACCTTTAGATCCAATAATGGTGGAGAATTCACTTCAGAAGACTTCAAGAAGTTATGTAGTGATTCATGGATTAAGAGGGAGTTGACCACTCCTTACAATCCACAACAAAAGAAGCTACTTCAAAGTCGGACTCCAACAGCTCCTGTAAGGAAGCAATGATTCAGAGGGAGTCCACCCAACAAACAAACAAAGATAAGTATTTGGATTTGTCATTTCTTGTATATCTTATTGTTTAAATAATATTGTATATACTTATGTTCCTAGACTTAGGTTGTGTATTATGCATATTAGAATAATTGCATTAATGAACAGTATACTACTAATGCATGTAATGGGTAAGTGGCCTATGGTACTGTACAACATTCCATTGCTACTTATCTAGAATGAAACCTCTTTGCTGACATGTTGGGAGTTGTGCACACTCTTAATAATGTTCTGGTAGAGATGGAAGGCATCTAGAAAGTTACGGAATATGGATAAATGTTGTATTGAAGCATTGGATAAGATAATTGCATGACTGTATGACATGTCTTTATGAGTAAGAGTTTGTTCTGAAAACTATGAGATGTTTCTAATCATTCAATTTAACTTGTCTTGTAGGAAAGATCGTATACCATCACCTACAAAAGAAGGACTACAACATTTGTTCCAGCAACAAAGCTATCTATTGAAGATATTGAAGTTCCCAGGATCCGGGATGCAGTAATGGAAGAATGCTATGATCGAGGAATACTGATCGATCATGAAGAATGACGTTTGGGATGTGGTCCCAAGACCAGATGGGAAGTCTGTGGTGACTTCCAAGTGGATCTATAAGATAAAGCATGCTGCAGATGGCAGCATAGAGAAATATAAAGCAAGGTTTGTAGCTCGTGGCTTCTCCCAGAAAGAAGGGACTGATTATGAAGATACCTTTGCTCTTGTGGCCAGATGAACTTCCATTAGATCAGTACTTGCTCTGGCTGCAGTGATGAAATGGAAGTTACACCAGATGGATGTCAAGACTGCTTTCTTGAATGGTGTAGTTGAAGAGGAAGTGTATGTGGAGCGTCCACTCAGGTTTGAGACACATGAACGAGAGTCACATGTGTGCAAACTGAAGAAATCCCTGTATGGTTTGAAACAGGCACCCGGGACCTGGTATGGCAGGATAGATGGCTTCCTATCCAGTTTGGGCTTTACCAAGAGTAAAGTGGATTCCAACCTTTACTACAAGGTTGAGGAAGGAAATCCAGTGATACTACTATTGTATGTGGATGACCTATTTGTAACAGGTGAGGATAGATTGATTGCTGACACGAAGAGGAAGCTTGCTGCTGAGTTCAAGATGAAGGACTTGGGTATGATGCACTACTTTCTTGGTATGGAGGTGTGGCAGAGTGCAGATGGAATCTTCCTTGGACAAGGGAAGTATGCAGTAGAGATCCTGAAGAGGTTCGAAATGATGGACTGCAAGGCTATGGCCACACCTATGGCATCGAACCTGAAGCTTATGTGTGATGATTCTTCTGAGCCGGTTGATGCTACGATGTATCGTCAGATGATTGGGTCCTTGATGTACCTGATGAATATGAGACCAGATATCTGCTTTGCGGTGAACACCTTGAGCCAATACTTGACAGATCCGAGACATGTTCACCTGATAGCTGCAAAGCATATTCTGAGGTACCTAAAGGGTACAGTTCACTATGGGCTCAAGTATGAGGTGAATCAAAAGTTTAACCTGGAGGGTTATGTTGATTCGGATTGGGTAGGTAGTTCCATTGATCGGAAGAGCACTTCGGGGTGCTACTTCAGTATGGGATCCGGTATGATCTCTTGGTTTAGCAGGAAGCAGTGCTATGTGGCACTGAGTACAGTCGAAGCAAAGTATGTCGCAACTTGTTCGTCCAGTTGTGAGGCAGTATGGCTTAGGAAGCTACTATCTGATTTGTTTGATCTCCAGGTGAGTGCTACTTGTATATATTGCGACAACCAGAGTTGTGTGAAGTTGTTGGAGAACCCAGTGTTCCATGACAAGTCGAAGCACATTGAGATTGAGTATCACTATATCAGGGATATGGTGCATAGAGGAGCAGTGAAGCTCCTGTATGTTGTGACAGACGAGCAGATAGCTGATGTGTTGACCAAGCCGCTAGCCAGAGTGAAGTTTGAATATTTTAGAGGGAGGCTTGGTGTACTTCAGATCGAGATACCTTCCAAGGGGAAGTGATGAGTCCAGAGACACAGATGCACACAGGGCCATTCTCACATGGTTAGAGGAAAGTCCTTCCATGGTGAGATGTAAGGGCTGGGCCATTTTCACATGGTTAGAGGAAAGTCCTTCCATGGTGAAATGTAAGGGCTCAGTAGATCCATTCTCACATAGTCAGAGGAAAGTCCTTCTATGGTGAGATGTAAGGGCTGGGCCATTCTCGCATGGTCAGAGAAAAGTCCTTCCATGGTGAGATGTAAGTGTTGGGCGTGACTTTTCTGACATGGTCAGAGGAAAGTCCTTCCATGGTCATGATGTAATTGTCGAGCTTTTTCGACATGGTCAGAAGAAAGTCCTTCCATGGTCGTGATGTAATTGTTATAGCCGCTCCGATATGGTTAGAGGAAATTCCTTCCACAGTCGTCGATGTAAGTGCTATGAGCCTTTCCAAGATGGTCAGAGGAAAGTCCTTCCATGCTGGTGAGTGTAAGTGTTGAGCCTTTCCCGGATGGTTAGAGGAAATTCCTTCCATGCCGGTGAGTGTAATTGCTGTGTGTGTGCATCTGGGTTGTGCTCCGTGGACGATGACGATGATCTGAAGACGATGATGTGATAGTATGGTACACAGGTTTTGCAGAGACATATGATCAGTCCTGAGATGCTCTTGCAGTTTTTGCAGAGGCAGTGTAATCAGTCCTGGGAGATCTTGCAAGTTTTGCAGAGGAAGTGTAATCAGTCCTGAGGTGTACCTACTTGATGTCTTGCTCGCAGAGATGTTGATGATGTTCATCCAGCATGAAAAAGGGCTGGCTCTGTAGATGATGAAGACCTGTAGGTGGCGGGCCTACATCCAATATGAAAAAGGACTAGATCTGTAGAAATTCCTATGATGAGTAGATTGGAGATTGATTGAGATAGTAGCAACAGTGACGATGACGATGATCTAGTGATGATGATCCAGAGAAGAAGACTTGTGCTAGCAGATCTGTGTCGAGAAATACCTTCCTAGTTAAGAGGGAGTGTTGATGTATATGTAACTTCGGAATGTATTTCACCTATGTATATTGTACTCCTATAGAGATGGTATTATTCCTCTATACGGAAGTATCGTCATTTGTATTGACAAGTGTCACAAGTATCGTAACTTGCTGTGATGGGTTATTAGACCACCAAGTGTGGGGTCGGCCTGGATTAATGTAACCATGGGTTATTAGAATGAGTTATACAAGTCGGCCCTATTAGTTTATTGGGCAGGATAGGACAAGTATAAATAGAGATCGGGAGATCTCTATTTGATCATCTCATTACTCACTCTTACATCACTCGAAAAGTGGCGTACTAGTTGAGGAGGAGGAGTAGCTACTAGTAAAAGACTAACTCTTGTATTTGGTTGTATCATTGCTCTTTCTATCTCTAAGGAAGTTGTGGAGTTTTTCACCTTTATGGTTTTCCCCAGTGAAACTCTATGTGTCCATCGTCTTATGTGATTGCTTGATATGCTTGATACATGCTTGATATGATTGATATGTTGTACATGTTATTCTCTTAGTAAAGATCCTAGAGTATGTTGAATCAATGCTCAAAATCTAACACACAAACCATTATCTCAAATCATGACAGACGGTTACTCAGCTCATTCTGGTCGATCCTCTGGTCACTGCTGGATACCATGCTCACCAAATCCATTTCCTTCCACCCCCAGACAGATGGCCAAACTGAGGTCATCAACCGGATGGTCGTACATATCCTATGCATGTACAATTCAAAACACCCCCGCACATGGGATGAGAGTCTCCCCTATGTCCAGCATAGCTACAACCGAGCCCTGCATAGCTCAATTGGCCACAGCCCCTTTCAGGTAGGGTTGGGATTCCAACCATTGGGCACCATGGATGTTGCACTACCCCTGGAGACCACCTCATCCCCTACTCCACCAGAAGCTTACAAAGCCACCCGATTTATTGAGCAGATCCAACACATCCACCAACAGGTTCAGGATATTCTACAAAATTCTAATGCCAAGTACAAGTAGTGCCATGATCAACATCAGGTTCCACATAAGTTTCAGGTGGGCGACAAATTTTGGTTGCATTTGCAAAAAGAACACCTTACAGGGCCCCATCGTCGGAAGCTTTTCCCACTCCATTATGGGTCATACACCATCACCAAGGAGATGGGTGACAATGCTTTTGAGCTCAACATTCCCCCCTTCCTTGGTCTGCATCCAGTCTTCAATGTGGCTCACCTTTGACCATATTTCCCACCATTATTAAACACCTCAGAGATAGCAGAGCAGTTGACACCAACATAGATCAACACTAACTGCATGCAACAGGCATCCAGTGATCAGATTGTGGACACACAGATCAAGGGCACTCGACAGCAAAGGATCCAGCTTTATCGAGTCATCAAAGCAGGGCATCTCCTGCACCAAGGCAAGTGGCTCACTCGGGGCCAAATTCAACAGAAATTTCCTCATCTGATGGGAGATCTCAACGCAATGGAGACCATTGCTTCCTAAGGAGGGAGGATTGATCCAAGTGGATATCGGTGGTGACCCACCTTTTCCAACTGGCTCAAAACAACTTTCTGGAAATTTTAGTAATTTACTATTTTTAACAGTTTTTTGGGTCCTGAACTTCGAGATCCGTTTTGAGGCCCTAAACGGCGTTTTTTGGTGTATCTTTTACTACCAAGTTTCAACATGAAATGTACCCCAAATGTTGTAGTTCTCGGATAGATCTTTCCAACGAGCTATCGTGCTCCCCAAACGGAGATCGTATGCCAAACTTACGCCCCCAAGAAGTTGATACACCAAACTACCCAAAACGGGGTCCACAAAACTGTTGACTTTTCATCTTCAGTGGTTAGGGTTTTGGATTTTGGGTATTGTAAAAATTCCTTCAGAGCGTCATTGTAATCATCTTCTTGCGAATGAGCGCAGCCGTCACATCTCTCCTTAGAGATAAGCCGCCACCATTCCAGCAAGCTTGTTTTCTGCTGCATTTTACAGTTTCAGCTTATTTCCTTTTTGAATAGAAAACCAATTTTACTATATCTCTGTTATTTTTTGTTAAGCATATTTTAATAATCTGTATCATTTCATTTTGCTCATAAAATACAGATCACTGGTTGATGTCAAGTTTAAGTGAACGAGTTTAGTATGCATATGATGGTGTGCCCAAGAAGCCTCGGAGTAGACTTCTACGGAGAGATTGTCAAAACATAAATGGCCCCAGTACCTTGTGGATAGAACTATGAATATGTCCATGATGTTGTTTTCCTTGCTGCTGCACACTCCTCAGTACATTTTTCATATCCGAAAGTGTCCATCTATCAAGCTCTGGGTGGGTTAATCAGTAACCTAATCTAGTTTCTTCTTCACTAGTTTTGAGAGCTAGTTTCTATTTTGCAAGTTCATGTTTTAATCTTTGAATTTTGAGATAATATCCTTTGATATCAGATCATGAATATTATAGAGCTTGGTAGCATGTAAGGTAAAAACAAAAACCGAGTACTTTGGACCCAATTTTGAAAGTATGGACAAGTTCAACTGCTCATCTTTCTTTTCAATCCCACATTGTTTGAGCTGAGCTACTAGAGACTTAAACTTAGTGAAGAAGTCCTGTATGGAATCAAAACTGTTGGGACTCAAAGAAATCATTTCATTCTCCATTTGATGGAATTTTAATTCATATGTCTTTCCAAATAAAGATTAAAGTTTGACCCAAACTTCATTCGATGTGGATAAACCATCCAGATGGAACAAGAGATCCCTGGAAGTACTAAAACATAACAGACCATGTGCCTCATCTCTTTTGTTATGCCATTTGTCCTTTTCGACAAATCATATAGGCTCGACCTCAATGGTGATGGTAACTCTATAGAGACCCTTTCTCCTCAACATAATGACCATCTTTGCTTTCCAATCAAATTAATTGAAAGGATTTAAGATGATAGACTGAGACTGCTCCATGATCAACTGTTGCTCTCTTGTGAGACTGGTTCAGTAACCTACAAAATTGAAAAACAACACTCAAGAGGAAGATTTGTTAGCGCAGTCAATCTCTACTTTTAAATTGAGCACATTCGGGAGTGCTTCACACCTGGGAAGATTTCGATGGCAGAGCCAAAGCTATCAAGGTTATTTCCCCAAGGACTTCTGTGGAAACTCCACTGCTTCTGGTTCTCAGAGGAAGTATCAGATAGATACTGGAAGCAAATTGCGCTCTGATACCATGTGAAAATATGATCATGGGATGATCTATGCACACATGAAATTCCTCACAAAATTGCTAAGCAAAGATTGCACAATTACATTGAAAATTGAGACAAAATAGATGCACATATCAAAACTCTATTGCATAATTGTACATTAGGAAAACTTGGGAAATGAATTCATTGTCCAAATGTATATATAAGGATGAAATTTGAAATCCCAAGGAGGCATTCAAGCAGCTCACAAAAATCAGGCTTACAACTCATCAAAATCCCCATCAATGGCAACATCAGCTTTCCAACTCATTCAAGGAGCTCATGAATTGGCAAAATCAAGTATGGTAGCCTATGACTGATGAAAAAAGATGAAAGATGATGGATTTAGAAGAGAAAATCAAGGAATATGTGTTAGCCAAAAAGATATCAACTTTCCAAAACCAAGAAGATTCCCTTGACTTATCCTTATCCAACTCAAAAGAAGAGCATGATTCTTTATGTTCATAAAAGCTGGACAAACCAAGGTAAAAGTAGGATATGAGTTCTTACTAATATGGACTATCATAAAATAAGATAGAAAGAAACTGAGGGCGTATTAGTGGATAACTATGACAAGTAATGGGCCAACTAGGCACCATGGGGGCAACAACCTAGTCTAACACTTAGGAACGTATTAAAATATTATATCCTAAGTCTAGATGGGGTAATTTTATTCTAACACTATGTACATATGTATTTGAAACAATGTATTTTCAAGTTTGCATGTTTGGTTTCAACTTTCAACATAATCACAAGGGGTTTGGGATCCATTGAATTCTAATAAAGGTATGAAATTTAGCACTTTGTCATTTGAGATGTTGTTGTAGTTATATGGCATTTCTCTTTGTACATTATTTATTTCATTTTAATATGTGAGTTTACTTAGCATTACTTATTTTTTCAAGTTAATGGAATCCACATTCCCAATATAAACAAGGTGGTTATGGTGTGCTCAACTGTTATTATGCTCATAGAGTTAACAATAGACACTATCAATCAGAGACAAAGAATTGGGAGCATTAAAGGAATTGAGTTGTTGTGTTGTTGATTTATAAGCTCAATTATGTGTAAATATATGACGATCTAGCCCTCAATCTGGAATCATTTTCCTTAGATTTTGTTTCAAGATAATATTTTTGTTTTATGCATATATTTAGATATGTGCATGCATGTGTATCTAAATCAATGCCTTTCATGTTTGTACATGTTTGGTTTCAACTTTCAACCTATTCACAAGGAGTTTGACATCAATAAAATTCTAATTAAGGTATGAAATGGAGCACTTTGCCATTTGGATTTTGTTGTAGTTATATGGCATTTCTCTTTGCGTGCTATTCTTTTCATTTTAATATGTGAGTTTACTTACCATTACTGATATTTTTAGGTTAATGGCATCCAAAGTCCCAATATAAACAAGGTGGCTACCTTGTGCCCAACTGTTACTATGCTCATAGAATTTACAATAAACGTAATCAGAGACAAAGAATTGGGGGCATTAAAGCAATTGAGTTGTTGTGAGGTTGTTTAACAAGCTGAATGATGTGCAAACATATAGTGATCTAGCCCTTAGTATGGAATATTTGTTTCAAGGTATGTTTTTGGTTCTATGTAGATATGTATCTAAAACAATGCCTTTTAGGTTTGCGCTTTTGGTTTCAACTTTCAGCATATTCACAAGGATTTTGGCATCCATTAAATTCTAAATGAAATGGAGCACTTTGTCATTTGGTATTTTGTTGTAGTTAGATGACATTTCTCTTTGCACAATATTCTTTTCATTCAAAATATTGAGTTTACTTAGCAGATCACTGATTTGTTGAGGTTAATGGCATCTACAGTCCTAATATAAACAAGGTGGCCCACCCTATGCCCAATGGTTAATATGCTCATAAAGTTAACAATTAAAGCAATTGAGTTGTTGTGTGGTTGTTTAACAAGCCCAATGATGTGCAAACATATGGTGATTTAGCCCATAGTATGGAATATTTTTTCTTAGATATTGTTTTAATACATATTTTTTGTTCTATGTACATATGTATCCCAAATAATGTCTTTCAATATAAAGCAAGCAGAGATACATTCGAGATACCAATTTAGATTGATCGATTACAATATTTGCTTATTCTTGGAAATGAACGAAGTGATTCAATATGGTAATTGTTTTAGTATTCATTCCACATATTTTTTAGGTACACTCCATCTTTTGTATTTATGGATCTCTATGTTCATTGAACATTATATAGATTGTATTTCATTTCCAATCTACCTTGATTTTTCTATTGAAGAAGTTTCATTACTTGCTCATTCAAGCTTAGTTGGTTATAAATGTTTTTCAATTAATTTTTTCATATTATCACCTATTTTTGTTGTTTTAAAAAATTTTCCCCTAATTCTAATTCTTGAGTTATTTAACTAGCACACTTTAAAATAAACATTGCTTATTTAAAAAATATAGCAAAAAGATGCAAATTTTATTAGGAATTCCATTACATTGATTTTAATTTACAATTAAATTTTGATATATTATTACATTTTCAAATAATTTATTTTGACATATAAACATTGAAAGATCCAATATATCATAGTCGTTCACAGTAAAATAAAACCCTACTCTCAAAATTTAATCAATGATTCCATAAATATAAAACTTTATTATACTAAAATAAATAAAACAAACTTTTATTCATCACTCATTTTGATAAAATAAATTAGACTTAAAACCTTTGAAGTAAAATTTTACAAGAATGGCATACGACTTAGTTATAGCATACTACTTAATTATAGTAAACTCCAACTCAAGTTATGGTACAGCTGTACAAGAATTGCATAAGTAAACTTCACCAACCCAACTTACAATATTTATTTATGTAATCAATATAATATACACAGTTGCCCCCAAAGTCGCTTAGGTAGACAACTTTTTGCTTTGGGAGTAGACAACTATGCGAACAAGAAGAAAAGTATATGTTATTGATGGTCTCTTCCCAGGCCAACATTTTTTATATTGCTGGAACATCAAAATGGGCAGGGCTCACTGTTGTTGACTTTTATGATGATAATTTATTCTCTATTTTATTAGATAGATAACTCATTGGAGTTTAATGCCACGTGTGTGTTTAAGCACGACTCCCACGTAAAGATCATAACAGCCCTATACAATAGGGGATCTACGAGTGTCTCAATTGCTTTTCTCCAGGCCACTGACAATTCCACCAAATTTTGATTCCCGGATGAATTCATAGTTGATTGTATTGTAAAGTATTTATCACATTTATTTGTTTTTTAATTGTTTTTAAAACTATTTGGATTATTAGATTGAGATGTCGTCAAGTAGTAGGAGTTTTTAAGTATTGGTTCAGAATAGGAGTTTTCAAGTATTGGTTCAGATTCATTCGGATAGATAGTGTTTCTGGTATCCAAAATTGAGAATTTATCATTTAAAACGATAAATGATATTTTATTAATTTTAAATTTTGAAATTTGATTTAGATAAATACTAAAAAATTTAATAACAATATAAAAATAAACTAATAAAATTTAAAGAAAACTAAGTTTCATGTATTAATTTTTTTAATTATTCAAAGGACAAAGCTTTTAAATAAATTTGTTTTTTCAGTTATGTAAGTTTTTTTTATTTAATATTTATGTTTTTGTTACTAAATTTGTTTGGAAAAATACTTTTATCTATTTTATTGATATTAACATTATAAATTAAAAGTAAAAAGATGGGCCCTTTCTTATGTTTTGACTGTACAAATAATAACAAATTTAAATAATAAAAACCAAAAGCTATATCTGTTTCTTATATTTATTTTTTAACATTTTTAATTCTTATATTATAATTACTTTTTCAAGTTTTACATTGATTTAAATTTATATAGTAATATAAAAATAAATTAATATAAAACTATCTTTTCCATAATTTATTTATAAAATAAAAATAATAATTTATATTAAAAAATAAAATAACATATCTCTTTCTTATCTACAAATAATAATACATAATATAAAAATAACCTAGTATACATGGCTATCTTATCTATTATATAAATTATAAATATAATTCATTAAGATATCAGATATCATAATAAAAAATAAAGTTAAGTTAATAAAAATCCAGTATTTTATAAATGGATCCAACTTACCTGTGCTGATTATGATTTTAAAACACAAGTTTATTTACTACTAGAAATTATTATGTTAGAAGAAAGGTGTTCACAATTTTTAAAAAAGAGTTAAGAAAGAGTTGTTGGAGTCACTGTTAAGATGGTATTATTCAAGTATAATAGAGTAGTTGAGAGAATTGAATTTATTTCTATAAAAATAGATTTTGAATAATTAAAAATCTAAATTTTTTTATAAATTTTGATAAATGAAAAATCCAAATCTGGTCAAAAAAATAAATTATCTATTTCCAATCAAAATATTTAGACAAAAAAACCTAAAGTTTTTGTAGATTTTGAATAATTAAAAATTCAAATCTGACCAAAAGATTAAATTGTCTGTTTCCAGTCAAAACATTTAGACAACTCCCTATAATTAATTCTTAATTCTGATACAAGGAAGGTGTTAGAGAGCCGATGATTGGGAATCTGGGGAGTTCATACTTAAAATAAAGCTCAAAGCTAATGATTGGATAATTATTTTCAGGTTCCGCTTCTACGTTTGGGCCAGCACAGAGTGATGGTTGGAGCCCTGTTTTCTGGGCATGTACATAGAAAAAGGGTGTGATAGGTGGTTATACACCTAATCATGGGTTAAAAAAATGGTTGGGATGTGGATGATAAAATTGATGCGAATGAGTCAATTTCCAACGAGAAACAACAAAGTATGAGGAGTGAGTGTGATTGAACAAAGTGACATGTGAAGCAAAAGGACAAAAGAGATGGTTAAGAATAAGGGCAAAAGAGAAAAGATGGGAAGGGGCCATAATCGGTCACCATACACAGAGATCACATACATCTGTTGCTGCTACTCTCCGGACAGACCACATAAACCGCCTTACACATCTTCTGTTTTTTTCCGGATTTCTGTGTTTCGATGCAGACAAAGTGTGTGCAATGGCAATATTCAAGAGAGTAATTTATATTACAACAAAACGAATTTGTCCCGTTCCCAACAATTCTCGGAGAGCACATATCCACCAGTCATTAAATTCATGTAATGTTGACACATTGGATGTTGACCTTACGTCTCTGTTTTGTTGGGGCTTTCCTCTTTCCAGATCACATTGCGCGCCAGGCAAAACACCGTGCACGTAACCTGATTTTGTTTGCAAAATTTACATTTAATATAAAAAATTGGATATGAATGGAGAATCAGATTTCGATGACAGGACTTCCAGGCTGTAAAGCCATCTGATGAGCAACACGAGGTCATATCAGAATGGTAAATATCAAATTATTAATGGGAACTCGCTTATCATGGCATTGAGATTCGTCATTCAAGATTCCCAATTCATTGAACATTTCAATTTTAATAGATCACGACGAATCGATCACGGTTCCAATGGTAGGTATCGTTGTCCAGTCTTTCAAATTATTAAAAAAAAATGGCTGTCTTACGTACAAGTAGAGCAAAGCCTGAGCAGAGCGCAAGGTTTTTTTGATTGATCCAAAATATGTGGACAGAAGGTACACGACAAAATTTATAATAATAACGAAGGGGCTGAAATGATTGATGCTTCAATAACAAAAGGAAAGGAAAAGCTCGGTACAAAATCCACTGTATTATCAACCAACGAACGAAGGAGAAGACTAATTAGTAGAGCAGAAAGAACCCGTCCATGGAGGAGCCCGGATACAACGGGTGAAAGAAACTCGACCAACAGAATAGAAGAAAAAGACGCAACTACCACACTTCCGGTAATCGTATAGAATACCGGGCTTTTCTAAAGATATTTACAACATCGCTCTTGATAATAGTATTGCTTTCTCCAGCAAGGGATGGACAACACAATGCCTGGGAACAGAAAATTTGTTGGTGAGGCGTCGATTTACCCTTAGAAAATGCTAATACTTGTTGTGTGGATAACAAAACAAATTTATAGCTGTTACAGATTTGTCCATCCATAGTGTTGAAGCAGCCTGTTGGCCTCCCTTAGCCCGCTGAAATGAGCTCCATGGGTTGTCGAATAATGCGTCCTGTGCGTGGCTTCACCTGCAAAAAGAAGCTGCAATGGAGGAATAATAATGGTACAATGATTTTGTTGCAAAGTTGCTGCCCGCTTCGGGAGCGGTTCTGCCAGTCGTTCAATGTCTTTCCCACTAGAACCCACTGCAACGTAACTGTATGAGCCTCGGAACAGGGGATCGAATCCCCACTGGCTTCGTAATACATGGCGAAATACTCCATTTATCTTTTCAGCTTCTTCTACTTCACCGTCACGATTCTCTTTGCAGTCCGGGACATTGGCGTCTCGTATACCGAAGCTTCTAAGAGTATCAGAAACTCCGTTGATAATTTCTTCATCAGACAGACGTTCAAGCTCCAGAGCTTCTTCGCCAGCGAACCATCCGAGCAAAACATGGGACTCTCTGTATATCGGGCACAAGGAAACGGTTTTCCTCATCCACCAGGGGACCTTATGCTTCATCTCTTCGCCCTTCTGTGTACTCCCAAACTTGCTAAATACAAAATTAAGGAAGGGGTAAACCACGTCTTTATCTACGGGATCTATTTCAAGAAACAATTTGTTTACAACACCAAAACCAAGCTTAGAAATTGCATTCACCTTGCAGGAAGGAAGCGGCGGATGAAAGAGAGCATTAGGCTTGCATTTGACGGAGCCTTGACCCGTTCCAGCCTTCAAAACACCTAGAGACACAGTAATAATCACATGGTCTGCATCCATAACAGAACCGTCTTCGAAGTGGAGGTGAACAGGTGTTTCAGAGTATGTTTCGCCCGCATCTGTCCATTCGATTTTTTCCACTTTCTTTCCGAATTGGATCGTCCCGGCCGGCAAAACGCTGGCCAAAGATTTCAAAACCGTCGAATACCCTTTAGCAATTGTAATCTGCTCGCCTGGAAACTCCCTGTATTCTTTCTCGGCTTCGAAGTCTAGGTCCAGCAACGAATCCGCGGACGTGTATGTCCTTTCGGTGTTTTCATGGATACAAAACACACCATCTTCCAACAGCTTCCTGTTAGCAGTGAATGCATTCCCATTAGTTGAATATGCAGGTTCAGGATCATTTTCTTGATCAGCCCAGAAGGACTTCAATCCCTGGCGCACGAAGGCGCCAATGCTAATCTTGCCGTCGCCATTTCTTGGGGTCAATTTCACGGCATCTCTGGCGATCTGAGTCTCCTTGGAATCTGGCAACGCCTTGGCCTGGGCAACGTCCATGAGGGTTTTGTAAAGGCGAGAAACGGATTGAACTATGGACGAATCGACGGTGAGCCCACCCTCCGTTTTCACCACTGGATCTTCAGGAAAGCCGTCCATGCGCTCCCAGGGCTTCTCGCTTTCCAGAGAACCAATCCGTTCGGCAATTTTATAAACAGGGCTTCCTCCAATTCCATGAATCCAAGTAGCCCCAAGCTCCACTCTCTCTCCCCCGAATTCTGAAGTAAAGATTCGTCCGCCGATGCGGTTGCTTGCTTCTACAATGACCAAATCGAAGCACTCATTCGAAGCCGCCTGCACCAGCCGGTTCGCAGCCGTGAGTCCGGCCATGCCGGCCCCTACTATCACAATTCGCGGCTTCCTCGCCACCATTGGCAAAGATAGATCTAAACTTTGGAATATTTAAAAAAATGAAATGAAAATCCAACAACTAACCAAAAACAACCCACGATCTTAGAGAGACTCGATCACGAGACCATCAAAAACAAAAAGAAATGTGAGGCATGCGATTCATCCGGACTTATATAACAAAGAGAAACGCAGCCATGGGATTCATCTGGGCTTATAAAAACAAAGAGAAAACGCGGCTGTGAGACTGGTAATAAAAACCTCAAGGGGGTTGGGTATCTCAACGGAGCAAAACTCCAGTCAAATTCGAATAAAGACGAGACTCTCCTTTTTGTGGTTGGATTGGTCCCGCCTTACGCTGGCACTTACTTATAGATAGTAATGATGCCATCTTCCCCTTCCTGCTCCCTCCTAATCCTACGCTTTACTATGTGACATTTGCTTCCTTTTCTCTCACCTCCTTTCACCTTCCTCTTTCTTTTTTTGCTTATTTTTTTCAAATTTTAATCTCACATTAATCACGTTGGCGGAACCCACAAAATGATTCTCAACACGACACGCTGGAATCTCGTCCCTCCCGTGGTCGCTACTCTGTCATTTACAGCTCCTCTAATAAGGCGAGCAGCTCTTCTGTCATTTGGTATTAGAGTCTATTTGTGAAAATGAAGGGTTTGAGTGCATAATTGAATGTACTAAAATAAGTTATTTTTTATTAAAATGTATTATAATAAAACCTAAATATTAGAAATTTGTTTTTTGTTATTATTAGGGATATTATCTCTGATTATTAGAGATATTATCTCTGAATTTTATACAATTGGAACATTTTTTAACATTATTCAATTAGAAAAATATTTATAATTATTTTTTTCATATTTATTTTCACTTCCATATTACAAATAAAATAATTGAAGTGAGTTGTCTTTTACACCATTAAAATATATTAAATGTTACAAACAAGACAACCCATTCACAATATGGGTAAAATACAATATGGGTAAAATATAGTTTTTTTATTTACAAAATGTATTTGTTTTTTTAATTTTTTTAATAAATAGGGATTTAGTTGATTGTAAATATAATTTTGAAAATATAAAAAGTATTTTTCAAAATTATAAGAAAAAACATTACACTTATTTAAAAGGTTTTTTATGAAAAATTTTATACATTTAAAAATTTCCAAATATGAAATTTACCATTTCAATATTTTAAACAAAACTTCCAAAAAGAAATTTACCATTTCAATATTTCAAACAAAATTTTCAAAAAAAATAAAGTTAACAATTTTATGATTTTTAATCATCTCTAAAATACACTATGTTTTCCATCATTAAAAACTATAGCTTACTCACATTTATGAAAATATTTATACATTTAAAAATTTCTAAACAAAAAAAATACCATGTCAATATTCTAAACATAATTTTCGAAAACTATAAAAAAACCTCCATCCTCCTCCCACTCTTTAATTTAAGAAGATCTTGTAAAAGTACTCTTATAAGAATACCAAGAATCTCTAGATCTCCTCTTCTACCTTTGAATATTACTTCTCTTATAAGGCCACTTGCTCATTCTTTATTTTAACTCAGTTTATAGTACCTTTTAAACCCTCACTAATTCTTAATCTCTGTGATAAAAAAAATTAATTAATTTATTAAATTTTAATAAAAAATAAAAATATTTTAAATTATAATAATTAGTCTATTAAATTTAAATTTAAAAAAAAAGCTTTCAAATGGAAATTGTAAAGATATTTAAAATTGTTGTAAATATCCATGATTATGTTTAGAAGAATTTTCCCAAATTTTAAATTAATTAAAAAATGGATTATTGAATTTAAATATTAAAAGAGAGTACAACTTTTAATATAAAGTTGAATTTTTTTTTATGAATATTTTAATTTTTTTTGGGATCAAATTCTAAATCAATACAAAACTTGTTGCACTACCAAAAGTAATAAAAAGGAAACTTGTTATGAAACTCTTAAAACGATGAGGGGAAAACTCGATGAGTAGGGTGATGACTGATGAGGTGCGAGCGATGGCAACCATCAGGAAAACCTGGCTCATGACAGTCTACAATGGCAGGTGCTGCCATTTGGACTGACTCGTTTAGACCGTAGAATCACGTGCAGTCACATTCAGTGAGATAGTCACATCATCTGATACACCTACTCCTGTAGATCTCACAGACACTAACAGCAATTAATCATCACTAACTCCATTTAAAATAAGTCTGATCATCTTCGACTGGTGAGTGGTGAATGGCAGGGCATTATCGAAAATCCCACCAGTCAAAGGCTCACGTTTCCAAGGATTAAATTAGCATTCTTAATACGCCAAAACGACCCAATTTCTGTTAAAAAGGACAAGCAATCCAGCATTAATAATACCACACGTATTCCCTGGTCCCGCTAATGATACTGCCTTGATTTGGTTTCAACTTTGATACAAACAGTCTTGGGATCAGCGGTTTGCATTCACGTGAAGCCCTGCTTCTCTTTTTCCAGTTGTCCGCCACCACCAGCAGCAGCCTCAAGAACCCTAAACCTTCATTTCCCATTCCGGAATGCATCGTGATTCGAAAACACTGTGCCCTCTTTCTCATTTGTTGAATCAAACAGTAGCAGAGGTCATCAGATTAGGCCGTATAACGTATAAATAATGAGCAGTGTAGACCTGTACCCCACTCAGCACAGATGTCCAAATACTTGCCCCTCCACTGTCCACATGAATCCCTCAATTAAACAAAATCATATTCCCCGTATTTTAGCTTAACAAACCTTTTTCAATTATCACGACCGCTAACAAATTTATATATTACAGTGTTCTCCGCTTTATATCTTCCTAAATAAATAAATAAAAATATATATCTCAACGCATCTGCAACGAGGATAGTCTACTGTCTATAGTTTATTGTTTATTATTTATCAGTAGCGTATAACTTAAGCTTCTAAATTCTGGGACGACTTTGTTCCATGATTCTTCTCTAAAACAAACAAGTCTCACGTTCCTTGTGTATAAAATATATTTTCATCTGTACTTTCTCAGCCTTCTGAAGAAGGAATCCCGCAACTGAATAACTTCGCCCTTTTAAATATGCCGTACCTTATGCTTCTTTGTACACATAACACGGATCGAAAGAAATTTAAATTTCTCTGTAAAGCAAAAAGATTGAATGTGATTGTAAAATTTATCCACAGATGCTAATTTTCCCAACTTTTTTTTTCAGATTGGATATCTACTCCATCAACTCACATAAATAAATAATCTGATTCCATCAACTCACATAAATAAAAAAATAATCTGATTCCAATGTGATTCATATCAATGTCAATCACATCTTAGACAAATCAGTAAATTATTACTTCATCATTTGATTGTTTTATGATGGGATCGTCTTGTTTTCTATATTATAAGATTTAAATTCCAACTTAAATTTCCCATAACAGTCGAATCTTTTTCCAAATACTCGACTTTAAATTAATAGATACTCTCACCAACGTGAAGATTAAGTACTGATAGGTATTTATAGTGCAACTAATGAATAGAATTTTCTAAAGGTAAGACTAAAATTAGTAACCATCGAAACAGATTCCTCAATCAACTTTTCCGTGAAATGTAACTGTGGCATGTGTGTTTAATCCACCGCTAATTAGAAAAAAAGAATTATTAAAAGACGAGAAGGCATCATTTATTTTTTATTTAATAAACAGTGTTATTCTTGCTGTCGAATATCTCTAGCAAACTGTCATTACATTATTTGCAGGGAAATTCTGTATACAAAATATCTGCGTCAGATTTTGTAGCTCCGTCCATGAATTTCATAGGGGCCAAATATCTATATATACGTACAAAAGAAAGTAAAATAAAACAAAATAGCTTGACTGGCAGTTTTAGCCTATACCGTGGATTTCATATACATCAAATATTTTTGTCGTAGCAAATCTTAAGGAATATAAAATTTTAACATTGGTTTTTTTCATTTCATTCACAACATTGATCTTTTTTGTGTGGACATCGATATAGATATTCATAGAATGCATTAGACGTAAGGAGAGATGTAGAGATGTAGTTACATTGTTCTTAATAGCAACATGATATTGCTGGAGTCATATAAATAGGGTTACAGATTTGGTAAAGTCGGAATTGGTAAAATGTTCTATTAGATAAAATTTATTGTCTTGTTGAAATTCATTTTTTTATATATATTTTTAATGAATTATTTGTATTGTTTTGTTAAAATTCTTATATATATATATATATAATGAATTATTTGTATTGTTTTATTGGTTGTTATAATTTTTTTTATTATATATATGTAAAATTAAAATTTAAGAAAAAAATATTTAGAGTTAATAGATTTGAAACATGGATATATATGTTATTTTGATATTTATGTGAATTGTATATCAAAAATTTATGAGCAACTAAGAACATCTAATAAACATTAAACATTTGGATAAAGTAAATAGGCTGTAACTTGTGAAAGACAAATAATTAAATATCATGAAAAGTGTAATAATTGTTGTATGTGTATGATAATTACTTAATAAAGTAATTACTATATAACAATAATACAACTACTTTATCAATAACATAAAAGGATATCAACATCATTGTACATTATTAAATGTCTTTATAATAAAAGCATCACATTTATATGATTATGTTGAAATAGTTATTTAACAATAGTTACGAGGTGGTAATGTTCTGACATTGCCACTTGGGCTAGTTAGTGTTTTGCAAGTAGCTAAATATCAATTTGGAAGTAAAGATTGCAATGGTGTTACAAGTGTGTAATCTCATTTAGAATTGTGATAAAAATTATTTTGTCTAAAACAATAATAAATCAATAATTTGGTTGTACCATTGTTTATATGAAATAGAAAAATAAAATGCATTGGTGTTAATCGAAAAAAACAATGAGAGATTTAATATTAACTGGGAGAAGTTATTAAATAAATGTATTAAATTGAGAATTAACACCCCTCCTCATGATGTAAATCAAGAAAGATACTTGATTTCCCCATCGTCCTAAGTACTAATCATCATATATATAAAATGAAGCTCGTACAACTTGTCCATCCAAAGCTTCTTTACAAATTGATGTTTCACTTCTCCAATGGGAAAGATGATGTCATGAAAAATATTTATACAATGTAGTACTCCCTAGCAACTAAGGAATCCTCTATTTCCATATGCATCCAATATAACTTTTAATAAGTCTATTCAATGAGTTACTTCCTTGTTGGATGTCACACTATCCAACTAATTCCACATGTCCCTTTTTTAAAATGAGGTGTCATTTTCATCATGATGAAATGAAAAGAATATTTAGCATATTTCCTCACAATATTATTTTTGGGTTTAGTTGTTATTGATATTAATATATATTTTTGTTTAAATGTGTGTTAAGATTGATTTTATAAGTGTATCATCCAATAAGATTGATATATAATGTGACACTCAGAGTTGGATTTTAGTTTTAGATTATGAGAGCACAACTTTTTTGGTGTAGAATTTATTAGTGGATGAAGTATTTCCAATAATATATATCATTTTCAATTAAAAAATATAACAGTGTTAAAGATAAAAAAAAAAAATCAATACTTAATTTAGAAAAAGCTTATGGTCACTTTTGACCAATATTAATAAGATAATTCATACATAAAAAAAGAAGTACAATTAAATCTTAAGAAGCCTTAGATAACTTTGTTTATTAATTGATGTTCAATAGGAAAAAAAAAGAAAATATATACACAAAATTGACACAGGCTTAACAAAGTCATTGTATTATATGCCATATATTTTGTATTTATAGTTAATATAATTATTTTTAATTATAAAAAACAGACAACAATCAACTAGGAAACATATATACCCTGAATAAATTTGTTCCTAAAATGGATCTGGGATAGGTAAATAGAATGAATATTTTTTTGTGAACCTCATAATTTTAGTAAATATGATGCATTTCAATATGAGAAACCATCACTATAAATTATAATGCAAAAGCCAGAAAATGAATACCACTAAACTATGCACAAGAAGACAAATCCAATTTCAAAAAGAGAAATCAGTTGGTTGAGCATTAAATCCTGTGATAGCCATAATAATCTACGGCTATTAGCATAGATAGAAGCCTTTATGCAAAGAAGAAAGGTGACTAAGGTATTATATCATAATACACTTATTTAATAACCAAAAAATACTCGCAAACATGCAATTAGCGTCACAATGCCAGACAAAATACATTCTTAAATTGGACATCGACTACCATACAATTTGTTTTAAACAAAACCAGAAACACAACTCATCCCTCAAACAAAATACATTCTTAAATTGGACATCGACTACCATACAATTTTTTTTAAACAAAACCAGAAACACAACTCAGCCCTCAACTTAAGTGCATCAAGGGGTGGAAAGGCAATGTTTAGGTCATTATTGAAGCTTTTGAAATATGCAGTTCAATAAAAAATAGAAACCAAAATTCAAGAAGTTGATTATGATCCCCCAGATCTAAAATAATGGCATATTTGATGCATTTCAACTTTCAAGAAAAATCTTCTAAACACTAAAATAACTGTAGAACTTGGAAAGCAGAAAAAAGAAACAAGGGAGAACCTAGGAAACAATCCTGAAGTTGGTTTGGCAACAATAGGTAGAGGCTACATGTCCCAATAATTCTCTATAGAAGGATGATATACTTGATAACGTAGTTATGTTTCACACATCGCAATCCCAATTAGCCATAGTCGAACAGTTCCTCTATATCGAGCTAATAATTGGCTCAATTTCATAACGACTTGTTGTATAGAAGATGAGACTAACAACCCTATCGATGCTCCTCCTGCCTTGGGCTTCTCTACAATCCACTTTAAATCACCACATTAAGAATTATACCCGTATTCAAACACCCTTCCACCATTTGGTCAAAATCTATGAACTTCATATAGCAATGTGGTCTTTATCTTTGTTTCTGGAACAAAAAGTGGATATCTCACACCTTTAAGCTGCGCTGGGGTTTCACCTTTTTCTATTCTCTGCACAAGTTCTTTTATTACAGCTTCGGTCTCTTTCTCCCTTATGATAACCGAACTCTTCTTCTTAACCTTTAAAGGATTTCTATGAGTCTTCTACTCTCATCATTTATATTGTCGGTGGCTTCATCACCAACCCCAACCCCAACCCCAACCCCTGAACTTTGAAGTGCAACTATGAGGATGTATAGCGATGTGTGAACTATTTTGAATTAACTATTGGTCACCTTGACAGACATATGTGGCACCTACTGGGACTTAGGTATAAACCTGCTCTCCCAATGTCTCCTTACTCTCTTCTCGGCAAGTGTAAGGAAGCAAGCAATCAACACACGTATTTGTTCACTGTCAATTGGGCCTTCAACTCGTCGACACCTCCTGGTACGGTTTATTGAAATTGGTGTTTACGATCAAAATATCATGGAGTAGCTCTAAGTGCTCTATGTTGTAGCTCAATGAATACTCATCCTCCCTCATCGTGAAAACCTAATTTCATCACATTGTGTAGCTCAACATGTATCCCCAGTGAGTAGGCGGTGTGAGTTAGTAGTAACTATCTGTGTTCTGTACCAGTAAGTGAAAGAGGATTGGATAATTCCATAATGTTAATGTGGGAGAATGCGGGCTGGGAGTTATGGGGTTGCGGATCATACCTGCATCATGGAAACATCATTGAACCTCGTGAACATAATGGTGTAACCTCATTCGAAACCACCTTCATCGGTAAGCAAACCTAATTGTGCCTACCTTCCTTATCGTAAACACCTCATTATGCAACCATCGGTAGCGTATCATTAAGTGAAAGGGGGATAAGTTGAAGGGGTAAAGGGGGTCGATGATTATTAATGCGGAATGAATTACGTACTGGGGGATGATATTGGTGAATGTGAAAATGAAGTCGGAGCGTGTGTTTCGTCTCGGTAATTGAAAGGGGATTGATTAGTTATAGGACCTTGTTTTCTATATCGATCGACTACCAAAGCTCACTCAAGCATTCATTCATTCATTCATTCGTCCGTCCATATTAGTACTACTGCGGTGGAAAATCAATTATTAACAAATTGGAGATACTTCCGTTGGACCACCCTTCAAAGGAAAGAAGCGTCACATATGATGACGATCATATGGATTAGGATCGCAAGAGGAGAAACAAATAGTTTTATATGAGCTAGTCAAAGCGGGAATGAGTTTTCTTTACTTAATAATTGCATTTCACATTGTTTTTAAGTATAGCGTAGGGGGAAGCTAAGGTTTCCACGATTCCGGTATGGGCTAGCAACGTTTAGGCTAAGCGGGGCCCTGGAGGAGGCCGACAGGTTGGGAAAAGAAACCGAGACCCTCATTAAATGATTGATAACCAACAACAGTAGGAAATTCTGAAACCCTCCACCTAGGTGACATCATCTCGTTTCCCCCTCCTAGGAAGGGAAAAACGAGGATGACATCACAACCTCCAACCAATAACAATTCAAAATTTTCCATTTTTTAAAATTGTTAAATAAAATATAATTTCAACTTTACAACAACTATAAACTAGATGAAAAATTTATAAACATAGAATCAAAATAATAGAGACTCGATGAATGATACATATATGATTCCTTCGGGGACATAATAATTTCTACATATTTCTTATATGTTTACAAACCTATTTGTAATGAACTATATTAATTTACTTAATAATATTTCAAATAAATTCACTCTTTTTTATTTATTTCACAACAAAACAAACGGTGAGTAAGATGAATTTATTCATTTTTAAATTTATCTCTACCTTATTCATTTTTCAAAGGTAAAAAAATTATATATAATATACTACTTATATAATTGGTTATTTTAAAATATAATTTTTTAAATTAATATTATATCATTTTCTTTTATTATTTTAATACTATCATTATAATTAAAATATTATGATTTATGATTATTATTTATATTATAAGAAAAATCCTTATTGAAATTTTCTTTACATTAATACTCTCATCTATGTGACACCTACACCTTGAGCAGTCATTCACACAAATAGATCACATATCAACACACCAATGTTTTTACGTAGTTTAAACCCTCAAAGAGGGAAACACTCCACTACCCAACCAAATAGCTACTTAAGGAAATATTATTATGCAAAATAAAATAATGTTACAAATGAGCTTCTCATAATCAATCAACTAGTAAATGACCCTCCATGCTCTTTAAATAGATATCATGGACCAATCGTGTCTTAAGCCACGAATTATTGCCTATTAAGATCTAGGAGAAGTTGAACCGACAGATCACTCTATGTCAAGACCATATCATAACCGTCGAATTACATATGTACAAATGTATACCGATGCATACTAAAGAAACGCACTTTACCTAGGGTATTTTTTAAGGATTCTAATATTATACTTAAGTATAGTATCATAGGCAATTATTTTGGATTGAAAAAAACATGTATATAGATAGGTAGGTGTATTAAATATGAAACAAACAATTTACTACTGAAATGTGTAAATTTTGGCGAATATTATGATAAAAAAACATATTTTATGTAAATATAGGCGATATTAGAGACTAAAAATGACCAAATAGAAAATTTATTTTTTGAAAAAAATCTCCAAAAATAGCCAATTGAAGAAATTTCGCCCCTAAAAAGTAATATGTAATAACCTAATAGATATATTATAACAGATGATCTTAACTAACTCCTAAGTGTCTAAATATCATAACATCCCCCCTTAAGAACAACTTGGGATAGGATTGAAGGGATTACAAAAGTGGCACTATAGGAGAAGGAAGGATAAATTATAGCATATCCCCCCTTAATGAAAAATTCTTGAACTCCTAACATAGATCGAAGTTTAGAAAACTTTGCTTTTGTAAGAGACTACGAATATGTATGCAACTAGATCATTTGCATGGAAAAAGAGCACTTTGAGAACCCCATCATGAACAATCTTTCTAATGAAGTGCATCTGTAGCTCAATGTCTTTGTTGTGTTGATGTTGAATTGGATCTTTGGCAAGCTTAATGGCACTCAGATTGTCACACCAAAGGGTAGTCGGATGTTGTTGCTTGAATCCAAACTCTAAAAGGATCTGTCAAAGCCACAAAGTGTAATACCCCAATTTTGACCCTTATGTTATATTGGCTTTTAATGTAAATATTGTATACATGCGATGTATGTTTCCCTAGCGTGGAGCTCAAGGCCAAGGCCCTGCCAGTGTATGTTCATATTTTATTTGAAATGGACAAGCATTTGACATTTTGTTACCCATGTGCTATTAAGCCATGGAATATTGTAAATTGTTGTAAATATTAATATTGCAATAAAATACCAAAGCTGGCTATGGGGGCAACGAATGAGAAGGGACCATGTGTATTCCACTAGGGAGTGGTGAGGGGGCTTTGGGGATGAACCATATGCTTCCAAATGTCATTGTAAGAACCCATTTGACTTTCCTTGATGAAATTTATTTATGTTGTAAGGAAGTAGTTGAAGATTTCAGTCCATGGCTTCAATGGAGCATAGGCAACCCAGAAATTCGTATGGCAGAGTATGGGCTCTGTTTTCTTGTACCACAAGTCACTCTACCTCATGGGAGTTTCTTCTTTCTCATTCCCATTCCATTTTTGATCACCCGGCATCAATTTTCATCCAAAAACGAATGCACAGCAGTGAGAAAACCAGAAATCACAACTTTCAAAGAACCCACATTTTGAGGTGCCAAAAATGCCCAAAATTGGTATTTGACAGCGAAATCCAATGGGGGATCCATAGATATGAACCTTGGGGCGAAATTGAGAGTATTAGATACCCTGAAATCCATTTGAAAACCCATTTTTTACAGCCCATAAAACCAGTGACAGCATTGAGTTATTTGATGAACATAATTGTGAGATATCCAATTGTGAATGACTGAGCAGAGGTTGGGTTTGCTTGATAAACCCAATGAAGGCTAGAATCTCAAGAATTAGTAGCTGGACCTTTTTATACCCATCCTGAAGAGCACTAGAGAGAACGGACGCCTGAAGGACTATGCAGCAAAGAAGGGGACCTTCCTTGTGTTGGGTGTGGTAGGTAATGTGGGTGTCTTGACTGTTGGATTCATTTGAGATGCATGTAGCTCTATGGATAAGCTCACTGGCTTACCATTTCTCTCCTTTGTCTTTTGTATGCTTGATAAACCCAACTGTGTGTTGGCTTAGCATAGCTGTAGAGTGAAACCATGGCTGTAAGTGAGCTTGTCTAGTTCCTCCTTAGTGGATACACAACCCAGCTCGGGGGTGATCTCTCAGCTGAAAGAATACAAGCTGGACAGAGATCTATGGTTGGGTGGAACGTTGCTCTCACATAGCCAGTTGTTTGGACAGCTTCATCTCAAGATAAGTGTTCTCTGTGGTTTAATTTATATGCATTTTGTGTTCTAGAATGTGTTAATTTTGAATGATAAATATTCATGTTAATGGGATTGATATGAAGTCTGTGCATAGAATGAGAGGGGGGTTGATTCTCTGTACATTGAATCATTATCCACTTATGATAGCTATTTTGATGCATTAATGTTTGTGTGTGTGTAAATATGATTTCATTCCACTGTGTATTTTAGTTTGAACCTGCACACATGAAGTTTTATTGATTTATGAAAGTATTAGTAAGGTATGGAGCTGAGCTTATCCAATAAGCCCGGTAAGCTTGGTTAACATTTCCTTCCTGGCATCGGATCGATGGAAGGGGACGTTACACAAAGCATCATAAATTTCATTAATTGCAACTCGATACTCTGCTTCTGTTGAAGAAAGAGAAAGAGCTTGTTGTTTCTTACAAGTCCAAGTGACAGGTCCAGAACCAAGACTAAAAACATAACCTGTAGTAGACTTCTCATCATCAGTACCGTCGGCCCAATCTGAAACATTGAAACCAATTAACAAAGGAGTCCCCCTTGAACTGTAATGAATCCCAAACTAAATGTACCTCGAATATATTGAAGTATCATTTTTGTTGCTTTCCAATGGATTTCATGGGGTGTTTGCATATAACAGGAAATTAGACCAATGACAAAGGAAAGATTAGGATGGGTATGATTCAAGTATAAGATACTACCAACAAGATAACAACACAAATTGGCATCTGCTTCTGGTGAAGTGAAAGTGGTAGAAATTTTGACTCTGGACTGGAAGGGAGATGCGACTAGTTTACAATCTTCCGTGTGAAAGTGATGAAGGTCACAAGCATACTTAGAATGAGAAAGAAATATTCCTTCTTTGGTTTGCAAGATTTGGAGGCCAAGAAAATAATGCAAATTTTCTAAGTTGGTCATTTCAAAATTCTTCCTAAGACTGGATTTCACAAGGGTTAAAAGTTTATGGTCACTACCAGTAAGAGTAAGGTCATCAACATAAAGAACAAGGATGATGAGATGGATTCCTACTTTCTTGGTATAGAAATTGGGGTCAAAGTGACATTTAGAAAAACCAATGTTAAGGAGAAAGCTATATATTTTAGCATACTAGGATCGAGGAGCTTGCTTAAGGCCATATAGGGATTTTCTAGGATAGAGTCATTTTGAACATAGCCAAGAGGTTGTTCCATGCAAATTTATTTCTGTAAATCCCCATGCAAGAGGGCGGACTTGGCATCCATTTGATGTACCTCCCATTTATGTAAGGCTATAAGGGAAATAACAAGGCGAATGGAGTTCATTTTGGCAATAGGGGTGCATGGAGTTCATTGAGATAGTTGTAACGATGCTCATTCTTCTTATCTTTTGATTTGGTTCCTTTTCTATTTTTAGAAGGATGAGTTGGCTGAGAGGGTTTGGAACCCTTGTTTTTCTTATTCTTCAAGGATGTTTCTTCTTGGGATGCTTGGGATTATCCTTTTGTTGTACCACTAAGGCTTTGCTAGATGTATCAACATTGCTTATTACTCCAAGATGTAAGAGCTTATCTTTCTCTCGAATCAAGGAATCACAAAAGGATTCAAGAGGTGATTATGGTTATACATAGTAAGGCCCCATAGATTCTTTCATGTAGTAAAATATAGATACAAAAATAGAATAGGTAGGACCAAGTTTAGAAAGAATATGGAAAATACATTGCTTATCTTTCATTTGTATGCCACATTCTTCAAGTAAGAGTATAAGGGTATTATACTTAGACAAATAGTCTTGTATGCAAGATAAATCACTTGGATATAAGGTAACCAATTCATTTTCAAGTTCATGACCTTGAATTTCATTGTGTTTACCAAACACATTTTCCAATTTATCCAAGTTTTATTTGGTTCCTTAATTCCTGATAAGTGGAATCGTAAATCAATATAAACTAACATGCCGATCAATCCACGAGCATCGTCACATTTATTGGCCCATATTATTTTATTCTTATCATTAGTGAGTTCTTTCTCTTTCCCTAAGGTAATTCAGTAATGTCCCCTCCTTTGTAGGACATCCTCCATACAGGCTTTCCATGAGAAGTAGTTGGAATTGGTAAGCAAAATATCACATGGGGTGGCCATACTTTATTATGAATGTTTCAAAGACAGAAACTGATGGTATGGATGCAAAGATCTTGAAAAAATAGGTAGTTTAAAAAAAACGGCACTGAAAATGGACTCAGATGAGGAAATTATGTCATTTTTAAGAATGGCATAAAAGGGACCAAGGGGCCACGTGGAAGACAAAGGTTGATCTACGTGATGAATGCAGCAAATAATCCCCCCTTCTACTAACTTTTCCTATAAGATCACTTTTAGAAATAAGTCACTTCAAACTAAGTGACCCACTTTTATAAAACATGTGGGAAACACTTTGACAATATGGTTACTTTATAACTTAAAGTTACATGAACTTTTACAAAAAAAGTAACAAAAAGAAGGAATTAACCGAAGACCTATTACTTTTTAAAATAATTTCTAACCAAGTGAGAAAGTTAAATATTTAGTAATATTATGGAGGAGAATGGGGGTGGTGTTGTTGTTGTAAAGAAAACTCTTTCCACTTTGTTTCTGATTTTCCAAGTTCGCATAGAGCGCACGACAAAGAGCATATGCAAATTGAAAAGGTAGCAGATAAAAAATAAAACAAAACTAAGAAAAAATATGAAAGAATATGAGATTTTTTTAAAAATGTGTAACTGTAAAAAATATGCCTACAGAACTGGTAAAATGGTTGTATCTTAGGAAAACATAAACCTTTTTTAGCAAAGCGAGAAGTGTTTCCAACTGGAAATGGCACTTTGGACACATTGTAACACCTCTCACAACCCATAAATACATATAAATATCATAAGAAAAAATATTTGATGGCCTTGGCAACACTGGTTCAAGATTTATATCACCAATGGAAGTGGTACTTTATAAGATCTCTAATACCATGTTTGACTACATATTATATTTCCAAGAGACCAAACACCTTGAGAAACCACTCAAATAAATAGATCACAGATCAACACACTGATGTTTTTACGTGGTTTAAACCCTCAAAGAGGAAAACACTCCACAGCCCCAACCAAATAGCTACTTGAGGAAATATTATTATGTGAAATAAGATAATGTTACAAATGAGCTTTTCATAATTGATCAACTATAAAATAACACTCCATGTTCTTTAAATAGACATCATGGACCAATCAGGTACTAAGCCATTCATCAATAGTTGTTAAAATTGAGTAGAAGTTGAACTATCAGATTACATATGTACAAATACATACTAAAAAATGCACTTTATTTAACAAATATATTATAACAAATTGATCTTAACTAACTTCTAAATGTATAAATATCCTACCAAAAAATTTCAATATAATACTATTTTTTTTAAATTATATGTTAATAAACTTTCATACTCAATCCATTATGTCCAAAGGGGCTATTAAGAACGAGCCTTAAGCTAGAAAGGCAGAATGACGATGTGAGGAAACCACATTAAGAACGAGCCTTAAGCTAGAAAGGCAGAATGACGGTGTGAGGAAACCACATTAAGAACGAGCCTTAAGCTTGAAAGGCGTAATGACAATGTGAGGAAACCACAATGTCCTCACATTAATAGTTCCTCTTTGAGTTAAAATGAATGGAAATTAACAAACTTATGGGCAATCATATCCAACAGGTTTATAAATAATGAGTTTTACACGTTTATAAGATGTAAGAATATGATAATGCTATATTAATGTAGTATAAATATATTTTATGAATGTAATTATTTGGTAGATATAAGTGAAAGTTTAGTAATAATTAATGGTCAAATGGTTATTGATATATAAGGTTAATGGAATATTATATGGCTGAATTTTTGTTTGTTTGTTTATCAAATGGATTATCAAAAGTTGGGAAGAAAGTCACTTGCTAGATATAGAAAAAATGAAACCACTTGTAAACACAACAAAGGAAATATAATCATCCTTCCATTCTTGAGTTGAGCATAACCATAGTGCTTAAGTACATTATATAAATGGATCCATGGTGCAACAAATTAAAAGTACATAAACATATCAAGACATCAAGACATCCTCTAGTATAAGGTTTCTATTAAAGTATGATGGCATAGAAAGTGAGAAGATGATGCTTTAAGTAGTTAATTATGGTTGACCTAGTATCCCATTAACCTATAAATCCCTAACCCATATTAACTTATATTGACTAACATAGACTACTAATCAAGATTGGTTACAACTAACCACTTACTTCTAGCTCATTAACTAATTCATTGAGCACCAACTCACTAACTCTTCAACCTACTAATTTAGGTTTCTCACTAACCATTCACCATCAATGACCATATCAATCATAGTTGAGTATGGTTGATCATTTTTTACCATGATTCACCTCTACTAACCATATTGACTATAAATTCCATATTAACCACATTTATCAATTGAGCCCTTAACTAATCCCATAATCCATAAACAGTTTAACCTAATAAACCCAACAACCTATAATCCCTTCACCCTCATTATCCAAGATTGACAAATTGATCACCATTAACCACGGTTGAGCATTCTTGACCCTACTTCTTAAATATTGACCATATTGACCATTTTTCACCATTGCCAATCATTATCGACCATTGTTGACTATAGTTTATCTAGTAACCCATTTCCCATGATCCCCTAACCCATATTGACTTATGTTGGCAACTTCAAACTACTAGTCAACATTAGAAACATGTCCCAACTAGCCACCTATCCATTACCAAATAACTAACTTATTAACCACATAATCCACTAACCCCATATGCACAACTCTTTGTAAGTCACTAACACTTCATCACCATTAACCATGGTTTACCTCTATTGACTATATAAACCGTATTCACCACAACTCACCATATTAACCACATTGACCCAGTAACCCTTATCCCACTCACCCACTAACTATATTTGAACATCATTCACCGTGTTTGACCAATGTTAACGTTATTAACTAGGTTTCACTACATTAGCACACCTATTGATCCATAAACTAACATGGACATTCCACTAGAGCAGTTCATCACAATGGATATTATAACTTAGTTCCTTGTGTTAATTTAATTTCATAAATTTCTGAATACAATAGAACTGAAAGAGAAACTAGAGAAAATAAGTACACAGTCCACACATTAGCACAATATATACCCTAGGAAAACTCACTATGGGGAAAAAACTAGCCACAAATGAGGACTATGCCTTGCTCCTCATATCAAAATGCAAATACAAAGGAAATGGTACTCTCTATGGAGTTACATATGACTCTATGGCTATAATGGATACTACAGGATCTCCTATCTCCCATGTTTTTCTCTAGCAACTACTCTCATGCTATTGCTCAACTATGGAACAATACAATACATCAAAAGAATGGCTCCCCTTCTTTTTCTAGTGGCCCAATATTTAACATAGCCCGATAGCCATCTATGGTTAATTTTAGGGTTTTTGCATACCTCAACTCTTGATTAGGGTTAGGGTTTTGGTACTTTTAGAATGTTCTTGAAGTTCCACACATGACTAGCTCCACCTGTGTAAAAAATGAGGGCAGATGTGGAATCCACTCGATACCATGGTGGTCAACTGGATATATCAACTTCCAGGAGGAATAACTTTTGCATACAGAATTTGATTGAGGTAATATTTGGATCGTTGGAAAGGTCTATAAGTGTAGAATAACCTCATATCCCATGGCACTAGGGATGGTTTTTTTAACCCAAAAGAGGCCATTCAAACCCTCAAATAGGCACCAGAAGGTTCCAAACCCTAAATCTACAAAATGAGTCCTACCCATAAAATGGTCCCTATAATCCAATTCATCCAATATTTCGACCCTGAAAGGTCCAAGTAGGTGAAAAATTATATATTAATCCATTTTGGATCACACCTCACTATTTTGGAAGGATTTTGGTCCCCAAAATATTTTACTAAATGAGGCGAGGAAATTTTTCCTCTACCTTCTCCTTGGAGTGCCATTTAGCCTTTTGTGGAAGTTGTCCTCTCAGCCCCACCTGCCATAATTCATATTATCCATGCTTGGTAGTTCTAGACTTCTTTTGCAACATTGTATTTTCTGCTAACTCTTCCTTAGCCTTTGGTGCTAATTCCTCTACAGAAGGTAAGACCTATTTAGGTTCCTAATCCAACATGGAAGATTCATAGAGTTTCAAATTTTGCACATTCACTACATAGTAAATGTACATGTATGGGGGTAGACTGAATCTGTAGGCATTATCTCCCACCTTCTCCAATACCTCAAAAGGACCACACCTCATAGCCTTGATCTTCTTACAATGACCCTATAGTATTTCCTTGTTTAGGTGTAATGGCATACTCTATCTCCCACCTTGAATGTTTTCTCAACCTTGTGTTGGCCATGTCTCTCCTTGTACTTTTCATGTCACTTCTTTAGTGCTTCATGTACTTGTAATGGATCTTCCTAATCTTATCATTAAAATTTTCAGCTCTTACTGATTCACCTGTGGTGTCTTCCTTCATTCCCCCTTGTAGTCCATAAACAACTTCTAGAGGTAAAGGTGGTAAGTATCCAAAACAAGTTTCAAAAGGGGACTTCCCAATGGAAGTGTGGACTGCTCTATTATAAGACTGTTGTATGTAGATCACATTTTCATCGCAAGTCTTTGGATGCTTCTGATTGTAACCCCTAAAAAGCTATACCAAATTCCTGTTTACTAGTTTCGTCTTTCCATTTTTCTGTCGATGGAATGATGTAGACCTCTTCAACTTAGTGTCCATCTTTTCCCAAAGTGTAGTCCATACTGAGAAATCCGGTATCTCTGTTTGAGATGATGCTTCTTGGTATCCCAAAGTGCCCCTAGACCTATTCAAAGAACATGTTTGTTGCTTCTTGTCCTTTGATCGTATTTTTACAATGAACAAGAATGCACATCTTGCGGAATCTGTCAACTACCACAAATAAATAGTCATGTATTTTCCTAGTGGTTGAATACCACCCACAAAATACATGGAGATTCTCTCCCATGGTCTCATAGGAATAGGTAAGGGATGGTTTCTTCTTAGTGTTGGGATTACTTGTACATCAAAGTATGCATCCTCTAATAAGATAAGCTACATCCTCTTCCATTATAGGCCAGTAAACATACCTTTGTAAGTTTGAAACTGTCTTCCCTACACCAAAATGCCTTGCAACTTTGGAGATGTGTGCCTCTCTGATAAGCTACAATCTCTTGCATTTAGAAACATAGAGCTTGTGTAGCTTGTAGAGTAACTCATCTTGGAGATGATAGTTATCCTTGATGTCACCTTTTTATACATGGAAATGGCCTTGAATTTGTTGAAATATCTCCTTGAAGTCCACATCTTTTGTGTACTCCTCATTGTATGCATCATGGGTAAAGGGTTCCATGTGCATAAGAGTTCTCAAAGTTGTCATTTTTGGAGAAGGTATTATTGAGAGCGTGTCTTCCAACTTGTTTGTACAACCCTTCTTATACTTGATTATAAGATGGAATTGTTGTAAGAGTCCAATCTAGTTATAATGTCTAGTCTCTTGTAGCTTACTCTAGGAATGCAAATACTATAGTGGATGATGGTCTCCTTGCCAATGAGATAGTGCTTCCACTTCTTAACATCTTGTACTAGGAAATATAGTTCCTTATCATAGGTAGGGTAGCTTAGGAATACCCCATGAAACATTTCAAAATGATAGCATACCATCCTTCCCCGCATCAAAACCACTCCCAAGGCATTCCTATTTTCATTTGTCTCCAATTCGAAAGGATTCTGCAAATTAAGCAATGCAAGAACTAGTGCCTGACTATTATTTTGCTTGAGCTCTTCAAAGGATTTATGTTGATTCTCCCCCCACTGGAGCCCCTTTTTGTTGGTTGTTATGGTATGGAGGGGTGCATCCACAATTGAAAAGGAAGTTATGAACTTCTGAAGGTATTGTGTTTCCCCTAAAAAGCTCCTAAATTCAGTGACATTTGTAAGAGTAGGCCACTTAGTGATGGCCTCCATCTTTGTAGGATCAATCTTGAGTTCTCCTCTACCAATCACAGACCCCAAATACACCAAGGAACACTAGGCAAACTCACATTTATTCAAATTAGCCAACAACTAGTGCTTTTTCAAAGTCTCTAACACCTACTTGAGATGTGAGATGTGCTCTTCCCAAGTAGCGCTATACACCAATATGTCATTTAGATATACTATAGAAAACGAATCTAAGTAATGACATAATACATCATTCATCAAACCAAATGGCATTAATAACCCTTCATATAGACCTTTCCTAGTCTTGAAGGTGGTCTTCCAGGTGTCTTCTTCCTTCACTTGCACCTAGTGGTATCCCAATTTGAGATCCAACTTGGTGAAGTACTTGGTATGTTGCAATTGGTCCAACAAATCATCGATCCTGTACAGAGGGTACCAATTCTTAAGTGGCTCTATAGTCGATGCACATCCTCGAAGTCCCATCCTTCTTGGGTACTATGATGATAGGTGACCCATAAGGTGAGGTTCTTGGTTGGATCTTGCCCTTCTCCAATAAATGTTGCAACTGCTTCTTCATTTCATATGCTTCTATGATATACTATATATATAGTCTGATGTTTGGAAATGGAGAATCTAGAAATAACTGTATCTTGTGCTCCACCTCCCTCTTAGGCTTCTGGAACACTTCTCTGTATGCTTGCAAAAGGATCTCCAACTGTTGTTTCTTCTCTTTGGTTCATCCCACTAGGGATGCCTTCACTTTTACCGATTCACCTTCTTGTTGATTCTCTCTTAAGAAAAGTAATACAAATTTCCTACTTGAACTCATTATGTTTCTCGCTTGGTTTCCAATTACTAGAGAGATCTTTGATTTACCTTTGTGCATAGTACTGATAAAGTATTTCCATTCCTTGATCAAGTGGTATTGGTTGGCTGTCCTAAGAAAGATCACATCCCTCATATACATGTAGGGGATTCCGAACACTACACCACAAACATCCATTTGTACTACATCTACCTGCACTTCATCAACATACTTTGCACTTATAGCAAACTTGATCTTGCACTATTTCGTGACTCTAAGTTTTGCATCCTTATTTACCCATCCCAATGGGTAGGGATTGGGATAATCATGTACTTCCAATCCAATCTTACATATTAGATCTTATGCTCTTAGGTTTTCCTATGAACCATAATCAAATAGAGCATCGATCTTGGTATTCTTTACCTTGATCTTGATGTGGAAGAGTTTTATCATGTCTTTCTCTTCCTTAGGGTGAAGGCCACTCATATTCACCTCCTTCTGCACCGTGGTATAGATAATTTTCATCCACATTTGAGTTTCTTTCTAACTCCTTGCTTGACTCCATGGCTAGAAAGTTCTTCTTCTTGGAATCCTTCTTGCAAGTCTTGGGGTTCAACTATGGATGTAGCTTCCAACACTTTTCTTCAGTGTGAGTAATAATATCACAATGCTTAAAGTGGTTTTTCGAATCCTTGCATTGATGTATCGTGGCTGTAGTCTTCTTCTCCTTTCCCTTCAACTTCTTATTACCCTCCTTGGTAGCATCTTCGCTCTCTTTCTGTTTTGAACCACTTGGTTTTCCTTTCTTCTGGCTTATGTTTTCCAGGTACTATACTTGTGCAAAGGATTCATCAATTGACTTGGGATTGAATAGCATCACCTGCCTATGTATGTGATTGTGTAACCCCTCATATATTTGAGAAGTACATTTTGGTTTTTGGGTGAGATACCCATCATGATAGCCATCTTTCTGAAGTTGGTGATGTATTCTTGCACATTCATCCCATTCCTTTACCTGAAGTAATTCCAATAGATCCATTGGTCCTCTACATAAGCGATAGGGTAGAATTGGGACTTGATGAGGGTTTTAGAGTCCTCACACTTAGTTATTAGTAGATCACCCTCCATCCTGAGTGCTTCCATGTGACTTTCCCACAAGGTTAATGCATGGCGCTCTAACTTCAGTCGGGAAAATGAAATATTTTGATCCTCGACTATTTGATGGATACTAAAATAAACCTTGAATTGATGCAACTAATGATTAAGTTTAAGAGCGTCAATCTCACCTTGATACGACTTGATCTTGACTTTCACTTCCATCTTGAAGAGGGAATGGGAAGGAATACTGGTACTAGAACTCGGCTTCTCTCTCTTGGTTTTTTTTTTTTTTTTTTTTTTTTTTTTTTTTTTTTTTTCTCTGGGTCATTTTTATCTTATGATTTCCCCTGATATCAAAATTTGAATTGGAGCCTCCAAAATCCTTGAAAGGTGTGAACTTGCTCTATAGGGCCGCTACGAGGATTTACATGTTTTGTGAGATATCAACGACTTGTATTTCCAGTTTTGAAATCTGTTGCTCATAATCATCCGTCGCTCCTTGAATAGACTTGTTTGCCATGGTGAGGATTTGAAGAAATTTTTTTCCCCACCTAGTGGATCCTGCAATTACCCACAAAACCCAAAGAAAAACTATGTGATACCAATACTAGATCCGTAAATTGTCGTGGATATTCCACAGGATCAGTTCATCACAAAATATCTTACAACTTAGGTCAGTGTGTCAATTTAATTTCACAAAATGCTGAATACAATGGAATTGAAAGAGAAATTAGAGAAAATAAGTACACAATCCACAATAACACAAGATATACCCTAGGAAAACCCACTACGAGGAAAAACCCAACCATAAATGAGGACTATGTCTTTCTCTTCATATCAAACTGCAAATACAAAGGAAATGGTACTAATCTCTATGGAGTCACCTATGACTTTGTAGCTCGAACAACTACTACAGGATCTCATATCTTTTTTGTTTCGTTCTAACATCCACTCTCGTACTGTTGCTCGACTATGGAACAATACAACACATCAAAAGAATTGCTCTCTTCTAGATGCCCAGTATATAACATAGCTCGATAATTGTCTAGGGTTAATTTTAGTGTTTTTGCATACTTCAACTCTCGATTAGGGTTAGGGTTTTGGTCCTTCTAGAATGTTCGTGAAGGTCCACACATGACTAGCTCCACATGTGTGAAAAATGAGAGCCGACGTGGAATCCACTCAGTACCATGGTGGTCAACTAGATAGGTCAACTTGTGGGAGGCATAACTTTTGCATATAAACTCCGATTGAGGTAATATTTAGACAGTTGGAAAGGTCTCGGAGTGTGGAATCACCTCATAGCCTATGTTGTTAGTGATGGGTTTCATAACTTTTGCATATAGACTCCAATTGAGGTAATATTTTGACAGTTGGAAAGGTCTCGGAGTGTGGAATCACCTCATAGCCTATATTGTTAGTGATGGGTTTCTTAACCCCATGAATGTCATTTAGACCCTCAAACAAGCCTCGAAATGTTTTGAACCCCAAATGCAAAACAAGTCCTTCCCATAAAATGGACCCTAAAAACCAATTCTTCCAATATTTCAACCTCGAAAACTCCAAATAGATGACAAATTATATATTGATCCATTTTGAATAACCTACTAACCCTTTCCACTTACCCAATAACCTTTGATTCTCATATCTAATAATCCATTAATTACATGCAACATACAATAATTAAGTTCGATGATAATCTCATAACCAACAACCCCCGCACCATTATAAAATGTCAATCACATCTCATACATAATTAGATGTTATCTACTCGTGTGGATTGGAACTACGTTAGATGAAATTAGTGTCTCGACGTTTTGATCTCTCCTTTGGGATCATCCTCATGAGAAATTGTTATCTACTCTTAATCATCACTTCATAAGAGATCATGATTTAATTGTTATTACCTTTTAAAAATTATGTGTTATCTATTAAATGTGTGAATTATTATTTTATAAAAGCTCATCATTTGATTGCTATAAGCATGGCCTATGGCGTCGTCTTGTACTCTATTATTAGTGTTCATTTCAACTAAAACTTCCTATCACCGGTGGGGTCTTCGTGAATTATTGTACTAAGTTCATAAAAAACCGTTAATGTCACCAACGTGCGAGATTAAGTACTTGATAACTATAATCTATAAATATATTTATGGTGCAACATTTCAATCGAATTTTCCGAAGGTAGTACTAAAATTAGTAATGATTAAAACATAATTGTTTTTTATGAAACGTAACTAAAGGTATATGTTTAACTGCATGGGAATCCAATAATTTATTATGAGATTAGAATGTCTAATGTAAAGGTATTTGTTTAAGTGCATGGTAATCCAATAATTTATTATGAGATTAGAATGTCTTTAATTGAGGTGTAAGTTAATTTTTCTTAAGTAAAAAGACTTATTTTTATTTATAATTTTTTTAGAAGCCGTCTAAAAGTGCGACAATTTCGTCTTTCCGGCCAAAACTTGGTCGGAATCTAGTGATATGAAATCTAAAAATTCGGTGATTTGTGTTGATTAAATCGTTTTTCTAAACATCTGGATGAATTCAACACCCTAGGAAACCCCAGGGCATCCAAATTATGCAGGATTAATACTGTTATTTGAGATTCTAAAAATTCTATCCCATATTCCGACAAATTCGTGTATGAAAAAATGACTCTGGGCCGTAGTAGTTTTAGACAACTTGATTTTTTAAAGTTTGATTGGAATTTTATTAAGATTCAAATTATTGAAATTCAAGTTCCACTTATGGTGGAAATGATGTTTTTAAAGTTTTGTTTAATTTTTTGTGAGTTTAAATCTATTAAAAGTCCAGGGTTGTAAAAACTCTATTTTTATAATTAGTGATGAGCAATGAAAAAATTACAATTCCAAAATTATTTTATTTTTACAGAGTATCAATAATGAAAATTTAATAATGACACAATCTCTTGTGTTAGATAAAATCATATTAACTTTGCATGGAATTTTGTATACAAAATATTACTCAAAACCTTAGATCTTAAAAAGCTCTAGAGTCCTCGAATGTCATTAATAATAATAATAATAATAATAATGATTTATTTTTAAGGTCATTGCCAAGGAAGACACCAATTTGGTGTATGAGACCCCTTTGTTTGTGGGACAAGGGACCCCCCTCTACATAACGATTTAACTGCTAAAGTCTATAGAGGTGTGCATACCCTACCCCCCTCCATATTTGAACCTGTGACCTCCTTTTTAGAATGAAATAATTTTTCTCGTTAGAGGACATTGAATTTGGGGTCAAACGCCTAGTAAATGGGAAAGCTAAAGACAATGAAGGATATCAAGTAGAAATCCTAAAAATTGGAGGAACCATTCTCATTCCTCACACCCACAAGCTTTTCAATCTAGCAGTCATGCAAGGTTTCCCTACTCCATGGACTTAGAGCCTCATTATTCCTATTTTTAAAAGTGGCGATAAAAATAACTTCTCTAATTATCGAACCATTATGATTAGCCCTCTCTTAGTCAATCTATATGGTATCATTTTAGAGAAGAATATCAGTGTATGGATTGAAAATGAAGGTAAGCGGGCTAAAGGCTGAGCAAGGTTTAGAATGCATCACTCTAGCATAGACCACCTCATTACACTAAGGATAACTATGGATTATTTTCATAATATTAAATCCATCTCTTTTGTTGCTTTGTGGACTTTAGGAAAGCTTTTGATACCGTGCCTAGAAATAACTTGTGGAATAGGTTAGAAGAGCGAAAGGTTCATTTAGAGTTGAGAGCTGCTACAATAAGGTTGTACAAGAAAGTTATTGCCAAATGTAAGAGCACTGAGGGATGGTCAAAATATATTAATTGTAATAGTGGAGTCAAACAAGGATGCCCCCGCTCCCCTACCCTTTTCGGCATTTACATTGATAAGCTAGAAATTTGTTTAGAAGAAGTAGGTTGCGCTAGAACAACCTTAGCTAGTAGTCATCATCGTCCTTCTCTATGTCGATGATATTATTCTTATGGCAAGGATCTCCTCTGACCTTGATAAACAATTAAGGTTTGTTAAGGATTTCTATGCTAAAATGGGTATGTCTGTTAACACTGACAAAACTAAAGTTATGATTATTAATTCCAAGAAAGACACTATTGCTAATTTTGTTTATGACAATAATAACTTGGAGGAAGTGTCCTCTTACAAATATCTTAGAATCGATATCCATCACAAACTCAATTGGAACTATAGCATTGAGAAAAGGATTTAAGGAGAGTAGAAATCTTATTTTGGCCTAGAAAACAATTGTAAATCAACAAATATGGTGATGTGAGATTGTAACACCCTTGGTTTGAAACCCCTAGTCTAATGATACCAAATTGTTATAATTGCATATGAATGCCTACAAGGTTGAACATATTGTAATTTTACAATTATTAATATTAAAATCCACAACTAGTTGTGCTAAGGCAGTACGTTGAAGAGATAGGGGACTCGTGTATTCACCAGAGACAATAAGGGAGTTTAAGTTTCATAGGGGAAATTATGTTATTACCCTTTTATATCCGTAGACCCTTAAAATATCTTAAGTCTTGTTTAAACATAAACCCCATTTAATTAACCCAAAAGTTATTTTTAAATCATAATTATGATTTAATTATGATTAAGTGGACTTTGGAAAAATGGTGGCTCATGGAAGAACCCATGTGGTTCCATCTTGCCATGCATTTAAATAATGCATGTAAAATGTAATTCAATTCCTTCATCTGGGGAGAATTCATACATATGGAAGGTCTGAGCGAACAGGGAAGAATTATTGTCTAATAATGAATTTGATACGAATTCCTGAACCCGTGAATCAAATTGTTGGAGATTTTCTGCTGAAACTCTGGCCATTTTGTCTCTGGTCATTCCAGTAAAGTGGCAAATGGTGTAGCTAGCTACCTTCATGGAATTATGAGCACATAAGGAAAATGAAGTGTCTCAATGTTGTGCAATCAGAAGGAAATCAAGAAGTGAAATGCATTGTTTGGCATGGAATTGGATTTAAGCCAATTTTCCTAATTGACAAGTATTTAATCCAGAAAAATTATGGGATTGGTGAGATGTCTTTCTGGTGAATGCATAAGTCTCATCTCGGGGGTGGCGTTTTGCTGACAGATTAATGAGCAAAATTTCCTACGGTTGGGTGGAGCATGCCTCACATAGTGCTCACACACAACCAGTTGCCCAATTCAAGTATTTTCCAGATAATTTTTAATTCATGGAAATGATGTTTTAATTTCTCAATGTTGCTTATTTAATGAATGGTAAGACAATTTCCATGGTTTTCCTGTTTTAATTTCTGAAATTTGATATAAAGAATGAGTTTATGTGTTGCTTGGTTGAATTCTTGTTTATAGAATAAGTGCAACTTTAATTTTGGTTGAAATTTTGTTTACGGAAGGAGTGCAAGTTAAATTATGTGCTATGCGTGATAATAATGCATAAAATGTTCAAATGAAACTAATTTTTTATTAATACTAATTGATTAATTAAGTCGAAGTCTGGGAAATTCATTTCCTGTAGAAATTGCTAATTATGAGTCCGTAAATAAAAAGTTTATTCAAATAATTTTAAAGATTTTTTTTAATTCCTATTTCCATAAAGTTGGAAGAAAATAGTCATTAAGACAATTATTAGTGTGCAATACTTACTGCATAATTAATATTTTTTTAATTGGGAGGAATTAGTTCCTAAAAGCACTATATGAAATGTTTGAAATAATTATTCAAAGAAGTAGTGTATATGCTTGTCTCGAAGGTAGAAGTAGTTTATATGCTTGTCTCGAAGGTATACAATAGGGATAAATTAATTCCTAAAATAGTTATATGAATGTTTTAGTTCCTAAAACAGTTATATGCTTGTAAATAATTGGGATAATTTTGTTCCTAAATAGTTATATGCTTGTGTCGAAGGTATATAATAGGATGAAATTAATTCCTAAAATAGTTATATGAATGTTTGGAAACATTATTCAAATAATTTTATATGCTTGTGTCCAAGGTATATAATAGGGAGAATTTTGTTCCTGAAATAGTTATATGCCTGTGTTTAAAATATATAAATGGGAGAAATTAGTTCCTAAAGAATTAAATGAAATGTTTGAAATAATTATTCAAAGTAGTATAAACAATGTCGAAGGTGGGATTGACACATTTTTTCCTAAAAGGTAAATTGTAAACAATTACCATGTGCTAAGGCTTGTTTATCATGCCTTGCATTGAATGGTATTCTTGTTCTTGAAAACCACGAGTGAATTTTGCTTGTTTTATTTTACAATTACCATGTGTTAAGAATTTTTTACTAAGCCTTGCATTGCATGGTATTTTTGTATTTAAAAACAGGTTGAAATATTCTTATTCAAATAAGACTTAATGTTTATGTCGAAGCTTAAATTCAAGCTTGTTTATTATTCCTTGCATGGAATGGCTGAATTTGCTTTGCCTTGGTGGGTAATTTTGAATTAATTAACCACAAGTTGAAATTGTTTGTCATATTTACAAATACCATGGGCTAATAATAAGTGGTATTTGTTTTGAATTTACAAGTATTGGAATTGTATGGGTTCCATGCAAATTACCATGGGTTGGATTAGTAAGGAATTTGTCATTACTTTCCATGCCTTAGAAATATTGGTAATTGTTATCCTAATTAATTATGTGACCCTAAATGAATATGTTGAAACATTGTTTTTCCTTGTCATATTATTATGGAAATTACATAACATGAGGAATGCTTATGTATGAAATTATAATTGCCTTTATTTCATTTTTGTGAAATATAGTGCACAGTTCTTAAGTTAAGGTTTAGTGGGTAGCTCTTAGTTCTTACTGTGCAGTTCTTACTATGCAGTTCCTAAGATAGACCTTACTGCAAAGTTTTTACTGCACAGTTCTCATCCAAATGTCGCACCTCTTAGGAATGAATTTGTATGGTAAATTTGGAAGTGTTTCCTTCTAAGCCTTAGTTCAATTTGGTCCCGGTTGTTGTATATTAATAGAAAATCCATTATGTGTATAAAAATGGTCCAAAAATCATATATGTTAAATATGAGGCACATGGAAATACAAATGGTTCTGCTATGAATATTTTTTATTATGTGTCTCATAGAATATTCTATGCTTCTGCTAAAATACTTATGTCTATTTTGCATTTGTTATGCATTGTTGTGCATTCATTATAAGAATGCATATAAGCATTATGAATGTAATATTTAAAAAATAAAAATAAAATTTATTAGTGTGTTTTAAGTCTAGTGTAATGTTGGGTGTGTTATAGGGATAAAAAGAAGTCCCTTTTTGAAATTCTTGTCACTCCCATTATCTTGTACGCTTGTGAAATTTGGGGTTGCAGCATCTCTCGAGAATCCTAGAGAAAGATCGAGAAAATTCAAAATTGTTTTAGTTGACATGTATAACCTCAAAGTTAAGATTAATTTTCCCTATCCTATTCTCCTTATAGAAGTGGGTCTTCCCCCAATCAAAAGCATCAGTATGACTAGGTACCTGATGTACAAGAATAAGATAAATAACATGGTAGACCAGAGACTCCCTAAAATTGCTTTCAATTCTAGTCACGACCATCTTCGGCTCAAGAGAGGATGGTATAAGGATGCCATGGCCTGGTTAAATCATTATGGAATTGACGAAAATACCACTTTGAAAATCAACATCCTCAAAAATACTATCACATCTAAGTTTAAAGGGAGAATGTGGGGCAAGAAAGATTTAGAGGTTAAAATCAAATTAAGATATTACAAGGAAGTCATTAATCCTAATATGAAAAAACAAAAGTATCTCTTTGTCTTAACTAGTACAAAGAAGAAGATTAATATAGCGAAGATAAGAATGAATTCCCATGAGCTTCATAGTGAAACGAGGAACTGGACAATTCCTAAAACACCATGGGAGGAAAGGATTTGCCAACTTTGTACATCTATGAGTGTTGAAGACAAATCTGACTTTCTATTAGAGTGCCCTGTGTATACCCGCATGCGATCACAATTTCCTAATCTTTGATACAATTCTAATATCCATGATCTTCTAAATTATGAAAACTACAGTGACCTAGAAACACTTATTTCTCAGTTTTTTAATCTTAGGAATCAAATTTTACAAAAATCCAAATAATTCCTTTCTCTTTTCTTAAGGTCTAATAGACCAAATGGGTCTTAATAGATGTTAAATTTCATCATCAAAATTTAATTCTATAATTCTATACAATATATATATGGAATTTTTTAATACAAAATATATTGAGTTAGATTTTAGCCTTATCCATGTATTTCCTTTTAACAACACATTTCCTTTGATAAAACATATATGTGAAAAAAATAATTAAATTTGATTTTATTAATTTTATATAAATAAAAAAATTTATAATGAATTTTGAAAACAAAAGATGATATTTTCAATTTACTTACAACATTAATTTATTTTATAATCAATATTAAGACCAATTCCATTACTATATGTAAAATGTTATAACTTTTTTCAACCTCATTCCAATGAAATTATTATTAAGAGAGATGTTAAGTTTTATAAAGGTCTCTTGGCTTGTGAGCCTAATTTGACATTTGTACCATCTTCTATTCTCAAATTTTCTACTAGTGGTTGGACCTATTATGGTCTCTTCTTTACATGATGATTGATCCACCTTTGTTTTCTCAAATTCTTTTAGTGGGTCCATTGAACATGAACTTACACCAGCACCACTGTTTCCTATATGTGTCCATACAACACGATAAGTGATTGGTGATCTTGCTTATGATATTATAGACTAGTGTCATACACATCCACAGTTCTAGCAATCCTCCTCTCTTTTGGCTCAAGTTTTAGATACCCATGATACAAAAACATTTGCAGAATCTTTCAACCATCTAGATTGGAACACAACAACGAATGAACAATATTGTTTTTTAATGGAAAACGATACTTGGGAGCTTGTACCTTTTTTGAAAGGAAGAAAACTAGTCAAATGTAACTGGGTGCATAAAACTAAGTATGTATCAAATGGAAGTACTGAGAGATATAAGGCTGGTTAGCTTCCAAAGGTTTTCCTCAAGTTGAGGGATTGACTATAAATAAATCTTTGTTCCCATATAAAAAATAAATTACAGTTCCTCGTTCTAGCCCTTGCCACTTCAGATAAATGGGAGGTCCATAAAATGGATGTTAAATATGCATTCTTGCATGGAGATTTGTAAGAATAAATTTGCATGGAAAAATTTCCTATTTATGTTCAAAATGACTCCATCCTTGTTCGTTTCCTTGAAACATCTCTCTATTCCCTTCGGCAAGCTCCCTAGACTTGGTATGCTAAAATAGATCTAGCTTTCTTCTTGACATCAATTTTCTAGATGACATTATGACCCCACTATATATGCTAAGAAAGTAGGTAACCATCTCATAATAATTTTACTTTATATTGATGGCCTTATTTTCACTGGTAGTGACCCCACACTTTTAACCTATGTGAAATCCATCCTTAAGAAGAAATATGAAACGACAAGTCTTTCAAGCCAAGAAAGGAATTTCCTTTCACAATGTAAGTATGCATGTGACCTTCTTCACTACTTTAACATGGAATATGGCAAACCAAGCCCATATATCTTCTAGTATAGCATCAAACTTGTTTCAATTTGTAGTATACCTTAAGTAGATGCCACTTTGTACCACAAAGTAGTTGGTATCCACTTGTATTTCACTCATACCCATTCCAATATTTCCTTTGTTATTTCCCTTGGTTCTTGATATATGATAACACCACATGAAAGCCATTAGAAAGCAGTTATAAAAGGGATGCTTCGATATGTATAGGGTATAATTCAATTTGGGATACATGAAAATCTAGGGGGGAATCCTTTGTTGGTTGGTTTCACTGATTCCAATTGATAGAAAGTCTATTATAGGTTATGTTTTTAGTCGTGGTTTTATACCTATAAGTTGAGCTTGTTAGAATCAACATGCCCTTTCTCTTTATTCAGTAGAAGTAGAGTATGATAAATAATTAATGAAATCAAGAAACCTTGTGTCTTTGACAAATCCTTTCATATTTTGGATTCCAGCAGCAACATCCAACCACATGAATTTGGTGTGGCATCAAGCTCACCAAAGATCCAATTCAAGTAGTCATGGTTTTGGATCTAGGAATCCTATTTAAAGAACTATAAGGATATTAATAGTTTTCTTGAGAATTATTGTACTACATCTCTTCTTAGGTGAAAGGTTTCCCAACCATAAGATGTGTGTGAACATCGCTACGATAATTGATTCTCATAATAAAAGGCTTATTTCCTACAATATTTATCTTTTCTACTATCTCAAGTTTCTTGTTCTACATTATAAATTCTAGTTTATATCATCTTAAACTCTATATATCTTGAGTTTTAAGATATATACAAGTGGTATCAAAGCCACTTTCTTGAGCCATCACGCCTCCAATATTTTAGAGATTTCTTTTTAGGCTAGAGACATGATCCAACGTCTTTAAATAACAATGGAGATCTATAGTTCAGTGGGTAAAATTATGGTTGGGAAAGCATACATGTACAGCATACAATTGGTACTTATTCACATTGTACCCTCGTTTGGTACAATTGCTGGACATTGTTGTAACCTCTGTTGGTACTCCTTCAAGTAGTAGCACATTAGACATCACTTGCACACTGAATCTCACTTTCACATACCATCGAGTATATCAGAAGTCCCTTAGGTAACCTGAAATCAATTGTATATAATCCAATCATTCGTCTTGTCTCTATAGTGGCACCGAGCATAGCACTCAAGAATATAATCTCATGTACCTAGTTAGTTGAGTAGTATGGCTAAGGGAAAAGTTGAGACTCCTTAGCTAGATCCCTGAGATATTGGGTTGAGTACTCTTTTTGTACCCTGCACATATATTAGAGAGCTATAGATGTTAACAATACTTTGTCCTCAGGAACCTATAAACACTCATATCTGTAACTTGCCAATAAAATTTCTACCTCTTTGCATTTGTAATAAATTGGAACATTCTACTAAAGAAGTTAGTGTAGTACAAAGTAGTAACTAGATTCTTTGTGGGTATTCTAGCAAAATTCCTACATCTTTGCATCCAGGAGGAATTTGAGAATTCTATTAATGTATTAATATTCAACTGGGAGTAATAGTCCTAGCAAAGTAATATCTCAAATTAATCCTTGCATCATGCTAATCATTTTGATATATATCTATACGAACCCTTTTTTGGTGGTCCCGAAAACCCTTGTTTGTGACCTATCTCCACATAATCCTTGCATCACATTGATCGTTTTGGTATACATTTCTCACAACCATTTTTGTGTTTAATTGACACTCGTACCTTTCAGTTCCAATGGTACACACCAACAACTAGATAAACTAGTGCAACTAGATCAACTAAAGTGGCATGGAGGAAGAAAACCAAAATCAACCCCAAGACCTTCAAGTTAGCATGCAAATCTTGTAGCAATCCATGGTTTTGGCATTGACGCAGTCAGTGGAGAATCTCAAAAGTGATAGGGTGAACAACAAGATAGTGGATTATGTTATAGTTCAACATGTTTGATTTGATTTGAAACACAAGGAGCCAACCTATGAATCCTTTGGTAGTGAAGAACCTGTCTCTCACACTCTTTTTTCAGAAACCCAACCTCACTCTTTTGAGGGTAAAATTCATGGAACTGCTTTCCAAAAATTGGCATGTGAAAATTTGATGGCTTAGATCCCTTAGGTTGGGTTACCCAAATGGAACACTATTTTTCCCTCCATGGCATTAAGGATGAACTACATAAGTTAAAAATTAGGGTTTTATACTTAGATTATGAAAGATGGAAATGGTGGCAAATGTACTAGAAATATTATTATGTTTATGTCCCTTGGATCCAATTTGTGAATATCCTTCCTAAGCATTTTGGACGTGACACTCACTAATTGGGAAAGCTAACCAAATTGCACTAGAATGGCAATATTCTGGACTATATTACAACATTTGATAAATTGGAAATCTACACAAAAGGCCTCTCTAATTCCTTTTTCCAAGAATGTTTCATCAATGTTATCAAGGAGGAAATTCATGCACATGTCCTTATGCAATGGCTCTCCACTTGGTTGGAAGATTGTGATAGAGCCCAATAAATTAAACTTGTGGTCAATTCCCAACCCAAGAACCCTTTATTTCCCACTTGCACAGTGTCTCCCATGGCTAATGCTTCCAACAACTCCACAACCCATCTATTATGAATCCACAAGTTGACCCCAGATGCCATGGATGAGTGTTAGTGCCTTGGACTTTACTAAAAGTATGATGAAAATATTTCCAAGGGGATAAATACCAAGAACAAAAATATTTCAAATCAAAGCATCCCCACATGATCCCCTCAAGAACACCACCATGGAGGTTCCACTAGAATTTGGTGTGGAGGATACTATGACCCCCTTTCAAATATGATCTAGATATACCAATATAGTAGTAACCCAAAATATCACTCCATGCCTTATTTGTTTTTTCCACACCCGAGACATTGAAATTGATCGGCTACATCAAGCACTATAAGTTCATTGCATTAATTGATAGTGGAAACAACCATGTCCATTGCTATATCCACTCTATATCCAATTTCTAAATTATGATATCCAATTGGGGTATGATGAAATGTGGTGGTTGTTGTGAAAATGTCAAACTTCAAATGGGTAACTACCATCTCAAAACACATATGTTCACTATTGACATGGGTGGTTGCGATATAATTCTAGGGGTTGAGTGGCTTATGACTTTGGGTCCTGTCACCATGGATTTCAAGGAACTCTCTATGAGCTTTACTTGGGATGAGAACACACATTAAATCAAGGGACTTACCTCTAAATCTCTTAAAATTATCTCCTTCCACAGTATGGATAAATTATTGAAGAAAAGCCACTCAAGTGTCATTGCTTAGTTAAATGTCCTTATTCATGGAAACACCCACAATGGATATCCACTTTGAATTGCAATAGGTTCTCTCTCAATATATATAGGGTTTTGAGAAACCAAATGGTTTCCCCCCATCCCGTGGGGAACATGACCATGTTATTACATTAATACCAAGCACTCAACCTCCCACTGTTTTCCCTTATAGCCACACTTTTGCACAAAATAATGAAATTGAAAAATCATCCAAGAATTATTGGAGGAAAATAACATTCATCTTAGAAAAATCCCTTATTCCTCACCATTGGTTATGGTTCTCAAAAATGAATCTACTTAGTGCATGTGTCCTGATTTATGGGCTCTCAACAAACTAACCATCAAAGCTAAATTTTCTAAACCTATCATTGATGATCTCTTAGATGAGTTGAATGGAGCCAAATTATTCACCCATGCAACCTTTGTTCCAGATACCATCAAATGCCAATGAAAGAGGTGTGTGAAATTCTAGAACAAAATAGATCATAGAGCTGAGAATGCCTCACAGCGAAAAGAATGAGCATAAAAGATGAATTACAGTGAAATGAGCATTAAAATTATTCATGGATTGGAACTAAGAAAGAAACAGAAAGGTGTGTTATGATCTATTAAATAATATAGTCAACATATATGTTACAATGGATATAATTCAATTACCTTAGGATAATTCAAATCCATGTCATTCTAGCATAGGAATTTTCACCACCAGCGTGCTCCAGAAGTCCCAAACTCAACTCAACCAAACCTCAGTTAATTGAAGCTACTGTCATTTAAATGACCAAGGAGGGCACAATTGTGAGTTTTTCATGCAAATCAATCAGAAAAGGGTGCATTAGATCACAATCAGTGGTGATCGGAGCTCATACCCCCACTAGAGTTCAGGAACTCAGGTGGACTGAACTAGAACACATAGTTAGCTCCTAAAATGTAGGGAGCTGAATCTGGTGGGCCTAATATCATGCATGCAGGGTGCATTAGGTGGATAATGGGTTCTAGATGGCATATGCACACCATTAGGGGGGAAACAACATCATCAACTACTAGGAAAAGGTAAATAGTGCTTAGTAGGACAATGATGGAGTATTGATTATCCTAACACCCCCCCTTAATCCAAACTTGGACATCTTGGGCCCTGGTTACTGATACCAAAGGTTGCCCACACAACCAAATAAATGATAAAAAAAACTATTCATGAAACTAAGGAAATGGGGAAAACCTCAGGGGAAAAATACCCCCCTAAAAAATGAACAGCAGGGAACTCAAGCAGTTTTCACATATACAAAAACTTGGTAAAAATTGATGTAGTCTAGTCCTCTATAGGAAAGTAATGCAGTGTGTTGGTCCTGTTGTGCACTAGTTCCCCGATGTAGTGCATGTGAACTTCAGTCTGCCATCTTGGATCATGGAAAGTCTTTGTGAAGGATTGTGGATCAGACCCCATCATCATGTAGCACCTCTCTGAGAGAAGTGGATCTGTATGTCATAATGCAATTTTTTCAACTTGATGCTAAGATCTAGTTCTGTGGGAAACCTCTAGCAATTAAATGATGAAAATGCACGATATATCAGAAATAGCAAAACACATAAGGGATTTATTGATCACAGGCCACTTTGAGGGGGAAACCTCCTTTGAGCAAGCTTAATACAAATAAATCGTGGATGTATTCATTGGCCTCAACAAGTACTTATATACTAAGTCTAATCTAAACAACTATTACTCTCCATGAATGTGGGATAATACAATATAATCACAGGACGAATTACAAAGCATATGCATCCAACAACAATATACTAACAATGTGGGATAATATAATATACTCACGGGACGACTTGCAAAGCATATGCGTCCAACAATAATATACTAACAAAGTAAAGAGAATGGTTGACATGGGTTCCTAACAGGTTTTTCTATGGTCATATGGGTCCCCAACTATGCTCCCAACAACTTCAAGGAGTTTGTGAGCCCATTTTGGCCTTGGCCAAGGATTGGAATCAAGTGTTGCAAATGGAGTAGGAAGATTATATATACCTTGTTATTCAACTGGATGTAGATTTTGCAATGGATCTTCATCGAACTTGGCACTTCTTTCAATGAAGCATATTTTGGTTGCAATATCCATCAGCTTGTATGCTTTTTCATCTTCTGCATATCCCAACTGAATGCATTCACTACTTTGGGGTTGAAGATATATATATATATATATATATATATATATATATATATATATATATATACTTTTTTTTTTCTTTTTTCTTTTCAGATGGGATTCTAGCTCATGCCTTGGATCCAAAAACCCTCAGGTGTGAGCCATCTAACTTGTGTCCCTTTAGTGCTTTGAATGGAGTGGCCTCATAAACTAACTTTTGGGGTACCCTATTCTGAATTTCTAAAGCAAAATTCACTGCATTTTCCCAGAGAGATGGTCGAAGATTTCTTGATTCAAGCATATAGGTTTCCATTTATTTCAATGACCTATTCTTCCTCTCAACTACACCATTTTGTTGTGGTGTGTATGGGACTGAATGATGTATTTGGATACACTAAGAAGCACAAAGTTGCTGCAACTCCTTCTTGATATACTCCCCTCCATTGTCAAATCTGAGTGCTTTGATCTTCTTCCCGACAGTGTTCTCAACCAAGGCCTTAAAAAATTTGAAGGTTTCAAATACCTCATACTTCTACTTAAGAAAATAGATCCAACAGAACCTAGAGTAATCATCTATGAATGTCAGAAGGTATTTGTATCCATTCATAGAAGCTATGGGAATCGGTCCTGATACATCACTATGTATCATATCAAGTGTGGAGGAATATCTCCTTGCCTTCCCAACATCATAATTTCACTTTGGATGCTTCCCTACCATGCAACCTTTACAGATCCTTTGAGAGAACTTTATGCTAGGAAATCCTTCAACCATCTCTTCCTTGTGTAACTTCTGCAAGTACTTGAAGTTTAGGTCTCCAAATATTTCATGCCAGAGTCTTCTTGTCTCATTTGCATGAGCCAAGAGAGCACTTTGATATGAATATTGCAAAAATGTGAGAACTCATATGCCTTTGAGGCATGTTTTGCAACACCTTTAGCTATTAGCTTCCCAGATAAGATATTTAAAATCTCAACTATGTAAGGTCCAAAAACAACTTTCTTTGGTGAACCAGTGTGTTTCATTTGGTAAATAGACAACAAGTTTTCTCCCAAAGAAGGCACATATAGAACATTACTGAAATTTCCATGATCCAGTTGTATTGTTCCTTTCCCTTCAGCAGAGATCTGAGAATCATCTTCCATGTGAATACTAGGACGATTGGTAAAGAAGAAAAAGATTCTATGGAGGAAACCATGTGGTTGGAGGCTCCAGAATCTATGAGGAAGGCTTGTGATTGTGAGAATCCATTCTTTAGTGCATGGAATCTCTCATGATCATCCATCTCACTTCCAAGATCTGAATTCCTTGTGTCTTCTGGGAGGGCAATGTTGTGTTGTTCAAGAAGTTTGGTCATTTGATCTATCTTCTTCTTCATGCAATATCTCTCTGGATGGTTTCCTTTCTTTCAACATGAACACGTGGTCTTCTCAAACCCCTTTTGCTTATCCTTCTTGGAGTTGGAGGCTCCTTCCGATGGATTAGACTTCTCCTTCTTCTTGGACTCAAATTGCTTCTTTTCTTTCCATTTCTGCTTCCCTTTAGCATTCACACTTTTTGACTCTCCAGCCATAAGAGCTTGATTTTGAAGGCCTTCAAGGCACCCATATGAATCAGTTTGTCTTGTTCTTGGATGAGAGATTCAGTGAGTGCATCTAAGGAAGGAATTTTCCAGTTGGGGATTAACAATATCCCAGAATGGAAGGTAGAAACAAATATTGAAAATTATGGACCAAGCTTACTTAGGATGGATAGCACCAGCTACTCATCCTTCTTCTCAATGGCAGATTGTTTGCACTGCATAACCAAGGATTTGAATTTAGAAAAGAATTGTTGTATGGTTTGGAAACTACTAGGTTGAAGAGCAATTAATTCATTCTCCAAAATATGGCCTCTCAGCTCATCTTGCTTTCCGAAGAGAGTCTAAAGCTTCAACCAAACCTCTCTTGGAGTCTTCAATCCATCAAGGTGAAAAGAAAATCTATAGAAACATAAATACACATGAAACCAAATGTTTCATCTAATATGTTCAGGTACTTGGCCTTCTCAACAACTTCCTGTGGTTCAACCTCCTTTCCCATTGTGACCCTGTACAAAATTGTGTTGCACAATACCATTTCCATATCAACCCTCCAATCAAGATAATTAAAGGGTGTCAGGATCCTTAGAGACAAAGGAACATTCATATTATCCATGTGAAACTGCTAGAGTGAATACATGTTGAAATTTGGTTGAGCTTTGATATTTAATTCTTTTAGATGCAGAGACTTGAAGCAATGATACAATTCAATCCATGAAATTCATATAACCATAACACAAGATGTACCCTGGGGAAGATCCCCAAAATTATTATAACACCTCTATACGGGAGGTCAATCTCATGGATACATTTATACAGAAGGTTCACATGATAATCATGACTTGATGCACACAAGTTCAGAGCCTTGTCCAACAAGACTTTACAACATCATTACTTTTATCAATTACCTCTATACGGGAGGAATAACCTCTAAACATAAGGAAATCAAAGTTCTGACCTCTATACGGGAGGATCATTCTTAGCTACATAAGATTGGTTTGGAGAATGTCTCCTGATGCTGTATATTTAACACTCCCTCTCAAGGAGGGAGGCACTCTCTGTTATTTTTTCAACATTTCATTCAATATGATCTAGGATCTTATCTGAGAGAATAACAAGCACATCAAATCAATCACAAGAGACAATAGGCACAAAGCATTTCACCGGGGAAACCATAAAGGAGAAAACCCCGCAACTTCCTCAAAGATAGAATGAGCAATAGTACAAAACCCCAAAACAAAGAGATAGACTCTAGCAACTCCTCCTCCTCCACTTGTGTGAACTTGTCTCTCTCTCACTTATGCGCAATGAGTATGTGGGTGAATGAGTGATCAAATGAGAGATTCACACTCTCTATTTATAATTACTTCACTTGCCTTTTTACCCTACTGGGTCGAATTCTCCTAGGAGAGTCTAATAACCCTTTAACCCCTAACTTTGGGACGACCCCACTAGAGGAGTCTAATAACCCATCAAATAATAATAATGACTCTTCCGATCGGAGGAATATAATCTCTCCATCAGGTGTACAATAACAATATAAAATATAGAAGTGAAATACATTCCAAAGTTACAAATACATCAACACTCCCTCTTAACTAGGAAGGTATTCTCTTGACATAGTTCATCGGCACAAGTCTTCATCATTAGATCATCATCAAAGTTAGATCATCATCGCCACTGCTACTGCTATCTCGATCATCAATCTCCAATCTACTATTCTTAGGAAGTTCTATAGAGCCAACCCTTTTTCATGCTGGATGTAGGCCTAGCCTCCATGTAGGTCTTCATCATCTCTGGGAGCAAGCCATCAAGTAGGTACATCTCAGGACTGATTACACTGCCTCTGCAAAACCTGTAAGATCTCCAGGACTGATTATATGCCACTGCAAAACCTGAAGGAGCATCCCAGGACTGATTATATGCCTATGAAAAACCTATGTACCCTACTGTCACCCCATCATCTTCAGAATATCTCATCTTCAACGGAGCACAACCCAGATGCACACAACACAACACTTACAATCATCGGCATGGAAGGACTTTCCTCTAACCATTTGGGAAAGGCTCAACAATTACATCAATGACCATGGAAGGAATTTCCTCTGACCATGTTGAAAAATCTTAGCAATTACATCAATGACCATGGAAGGAATTTCCTCTGACCATGTCGGAAAATCCTCAGAAATTACATCAATGACCATGGAAGGACTAACCTTTGACCATGTCGGAAAAGCCACGACCAACCCTTACATCTACACCATGGGAGGACTTTCCTACCACCATGTGAGAATGGCCCAACCCTTACATCTACACCATGGGAGGACTTTCCTACCACCATGTGAGAATGGCCCCAGCCCTTACATCTACACCATAGGAGGACTTTCCTACCACTATGTGAGAATGGCTCATGTGCATCTGCGTCTTCCAGACTCATCACTTCCCCTTGGACAAAACCTTGATCTGAAGTACACCAAGCTTCTCTTCAAAGTATTCAAACTTCACTGGAGCTTCACTGCTCCTCTCTGCACCATATCCTTGATATAGTGGAACTTGATCTCAATGTGCTTCGACTTGTCATGGAACACTTGGGTTCTCTGACAACTTTACACAACTCTGGTTGTCGCAATATATACAAATAGCATCCAACTGGAGATCAAACAAATCAGACAGTAGCTTGCTAAGCCATACTACCTCACCACTAACCGAACAAGCCGCGACATACTCTGCTTCAGCTGTACTCAGTGCCATGAAAGACTGCTTCCTACTAAACCAAGAGATCACACCTAATCCCATACTGAAGCAGTACCCCGAAGTGCTCTTCCTATCAATGGCACTGCCTGCCCAATATGAATCATCATAACCCTCCAGGTTACTCTTCTGATTCGCATCATACTTGAGTCCATAATCAACCGTATCCCTCAGGTACCTCAGAATATGCTTTGTAGCAATCAGGTGAACATGTCTTGGATCCGTCAGGAATTGGCTCAATGTGTTCACAACAAAGCAAATATCTGGTCTCGTATTCATCAGGTACATCAAGGATCCAATCATATGATGATACATCGTGGCATCAACCAAATCTAATGAAGCATCACTCAATAGCTTTAGGTTTGATGCCATAGGTGTAGCCATGGCCTTGCAGTCCATCATCCCAAACCGCTTCAGGATCTCTACTGCATACTTCCCTTGTCCAAGGAAGATTCCATCCGCACTATGCCACACCTTCATGCCTAGAAAATAGTGCATCATACCCAAGTCATTCATCTCGAAATCGGTAGCAAGCTTCCTCTTCGTATCAACAATCAACCCATCCTCACCTATCACAAATAGGTCATCTACATATAGTAGGAGTATCACTGGATTTCCTTCCTCAACCTTGTAGTAAAGGTTGGAATCTTCTTTACTCTTGGTAAATCCCAAACTAGTCAGGAATCCATCAATCCTGTCGTACCATGTCCTAGGTGCTTGTTTCAAACGGTACAAGGCTTTCTTCAATTTGCACACATGAGACTCCCTGTCATGTGTCTCAAACCTGAGTGGATGTTCCACATATAGTTCCTCTTCCACTACACCATTCAAGAATACTGTCTTGACATCCATCTGGTGTATCTTCCACTTCATCACTACAGCCAGAGCAAGTACTGATCTAATGGAAGTATATCTGGCTACAGGTGCAAATGTCTCCTCATAGTCTATTCCTTCTTTCTAGGAGAAGCCATGTGCCACAAATATTGCCTTGTATTTCTCTATGCTGCCATCTGCAGCATGCTTGATCTTGTAGATCCACTTGGAAGTCACAACAGACTTCCCTACTGGTCTTGGGACCAAATCCCAGACATCATTCTTCATGATCGACTGGTACTCCTCTATCATGGCATCCTTCCATTCTTTCTTCTCAACTGCTTCCTCATAGTTGGAAGGCTCTTTGTCAATGATGTCACATAGCATGGCTACATAACTGGAGAATGGTCTCAGCCTCTTGCTTTCTCTATGCATTCCTTCTAGAGCACCATATCTCTCTACATCTTGAATTGCTTCTTGTACCCATGTTGGTTTCCTCTTGTGATAATTCTTCTCACGTGGTGGATCTATAGGTTCCTGTGGATCTTTTATCTCACGATCTTCTTCTGGATTTACTTTATTCATTGTTGTATCTCGATTCATGGGTGATTCTGGTTCTTCAATGTCTTCAACTGGTATCTTCTTGGATCTGTGATATGCTGAGTCTTCGTCGAATGTCACATCTCTGCTGATGTCGATCTTCTTGCATCTTGGGAAATATATCCTGTAAGCCTTCGAGCTTTCACTATATCCCACAAATATACCCTTCTTTCCCGAAGGATCTAACTTTGACCTGTTCTCTTTCGGAATGTGTATGTACCCAAGGCAACCAAATATTCTGAGATGGCTGACCTATGGTTTCTTTCCGGAGAAAACTTATTCTGGTGTTTTGTTGTCAAGTACTCTATGTGGAGTACAATTTTTTACATACACAACTGTCCTAGCAGCTTCTGCCCATAGATGCTTAGGAAGATCATGGTCATGAAGCATTCTACAACTCCATTTTGTTCTGGATTATATGGAGTGGTCAACTGCCTCTTAATCCTTGAATCTCTGCATAATTTCTTGAATTTTTTTTATGTGAACTCTCCACCATTGTCAGACCGAAAATTCTTGATTCTCTTCTCTGTGTGGTTCTCGATGAAGGCTTTGAATTCCTTGAACTTACTGAATACTTCATCTTTGCCATTCAAGAAATATATCCATGTCTTCCTAGAAAAATAATCAATGAAAGAAACATAATACACATACCCACTCAAAGAACTGGATGACATCGGATCGCATACATCGGAGTGGATGATTTCCAAGATTCCTTTTTCCTTGCTTTCACTACTTGGAAATGTCTTTTTTGTTCTTTCCTTTTGCACATCCTTTGCAAATTCCTTCATGCTTTGCCTGGATATTTGGAAGACCTTCAACAACTTTTCTTGCAAGAGATAGTGCTCTATAGTGCACATGTGCAAGCCTTCTATGCCAAATTTCACTTGGTTCTATTGAGTCATGGACCAAGGATTGTTCTGGTTGGCCCTTCAATTTGTATAAGCCTCCCTCTTGCTCTCTAATCACTACTACATCATTTATGGTATTTGTCTTTGGCCACATTAGAACTTGGCCATCTACAAATGCAACCCTCATACCTTTTGCATCCAATGCAAATATGGAGAGAAGGTTCTTCTTTAGTCCTGGTACAAACAAGACATTCTTCATCTTCATAGACTTCCCAGAGTCTAGCTTATAAGAGGCTTCACCACTTCCTTTTATAGGATATTGGTAGTCATCCCCAATTTTCACTTTGTGGGGTGACTCATGTTCAGATAGGTTCATAAAGGATTCCTTGAATCCTGTCATATGCTTGGAAGCCCCACTATCTATAAGCCAATCATTGCTTCCATGAGTAATAGTACCTGTGAGGGCAGAAATCAAAACATACTCTTCATCACTTGAAGAATCTCCACTTTCTTCTCTGGCTCTCTTCCTAGGAGGTTCATCATCCTCTGTAGTGTGAGCATGATGCCTTCTTTTGTTGCTCTTCTTCTTGTGAGAGCCACTTTTATTATTTTTGGGACAATCCCTGGAGTAGTGTCCCCTTTCATCACATGTATAGCATCGAATGGTGGACATATCTCTTTGGGGTTTGAAGTTACCCCTCTGATTCTGGTGGTGGTGCCTTTCTTTCTTACTGTGGTGGTGCGCCCTTTTGTCATCATGCCTTTTGGAGTGTGCTGTGAGAGCTTGGTCTTCATTACCCAACTTCTCTTCTCGAGCCACAAGTCGAGCTTATTCTTGTGAGCATTCCTCCCACAACCTACTGAATGAGATGAGCTTCTTTCTAGCACAAAGTCCTTAAATGAAGGAATCCCATGAACTAGGGAGACCATTCAAGCTGGTTATCACAATTTCACCATTCTCTATATCTTCTCCCATAGCTTCAATTTGTTCTTTTATTTGAGAGACCCTTGTGAAGTAGGATTTCATGGTATCTGCATTTTGTATCTTCACATCCTTTAATTAGTTCCGCAAATTCATCTTCCAATTTATGTTCTTCCCTTCAAATAGCTTGGTCAAGGAAGCAAACATCTCCTTGGGTGTCTTTAGTGAAGACACATGAGGTATGAGATGGTCTTTGATAGAATCTGCAATAATCCTCTTGGCCTTGGCCAAGTTATTCTTATGTAAGGCCTTAGCCTCATCTCCCTCTGGGACTGGAACCTCTTCACTTATGTAGGTGTCCAATTCATTCTCTTCCAGGATTAACCCAATCCTATACTTCCATGCTTGGAAGTTATCCACCCCTTCAAGCTTATCCTCAAGCTTGGTGTGGTGAGACATCTTAATGAGAAACTCAAATGGAAATAAAATATTTAGATCTTACCACTTGATTTGCTGAAACTAGATCTAGAGTTGGCTAGGGTTTGACAGAGAAACCCTAAAAATTCAAACTTGGAATTTCAAACTTTCGTTTGGACAGGGAGATGCAATTGACTAAGGCAAGAAAGCTAGTGTGCTTAGATTTTGAAAATTCCAAAAATTGACCCCTCAAAAGTGACCTACAAATTTCGAATCTACAATTTCTGTCAAATTCTGGTTTTTCTGGTCAAAAAGTCAAATTAAGGTTTGAATTTCCTGGAGATTCACCCAACCAAAAAGTTCAATATTGGTCTCTAAATTTCGATTTTGATGAGGAGATCAATCCTATGCTGAGATAACTCCAAAATTCCACTTCTGTCAAAAGTCCTAATTTCTCGCAGTAGTGACATGCCAAAAACTGAAAATGCTCGGAATCAAATTCTGTTTCGATAGAAAGATGCACCTTCCTTAAGAGAGTCAACCTAGCCTCTTGCCTTTAATGATATGTGGAAAGAGACCCAAAAATTAAGAAGCCCTAGCTTCCGCAGCTGCATAGTGTCTTCTTCTCAAGTTAGCTCTGATACCATGTTAGTTTTTCAACATTTCATTCAATATGATCTAGGATCTTATCTGAGAGAATAATAAGCACATCAAATCAATCACAAGAGACAATAGACACAAAGCATTTCACCAGGGAAACCATAAAGGAGAAAACCCCACAAATTCCTCAGAGATAGAATGAGCAATAGTACAAAACCCCAAAACAAAGAGATAGACTCCAACTTCTCCTCCTCCTCCACTTGTGCGAACTTGTCTCTCTCTCACTTATGTGCAATGAGTATATGAGTGAATGAGTGATCAAATGAGAGAGTCACACTCTCTATTTATACTTTACTTCACTTTCCTTTTTACCCTACTAGGCTGACTTCTCCTAGGAGAGTCTAATAACCCATTAACCCCTAACTATGGGCCGACCCCACTAGAGGAGTCTAATAACCCATCAAATAATAATAATGACTCTTCCGATCAAAGGAATATAACCTCTCTGTCGGGTGTACAATAAAAATATAAAATATAAAAGTGAAATACATTCTAAAGTTACAAATACATCAACATTCTCTGGCATACCAAGCTTGTCTAGGAAGTACCTGAACTTCATCACTGATAGAGGTTTTTTTAACACATTTGCAATCTGCTCATTAGTAGCAATGTACTGAAGTTTCATTGTACCTTTATGGACCAAGTCTCGAATGAAGTGATACTTCATTTCAATGGGCTTAGACTTTCCATGAAACACTGGGTTTTCAGAAAGCTTTAAGCAACTCTGTTTGTCACACCTAATAACGGTAGGCTCAATATTTTCACCGAACAACCTTGCAAGTAGCTTTATGAGCCACAATGCTTCTCGGTAGGAAACACTAGCATCTATGTATTCTGCTTCGGTAGTGCTCTGGGCTACAGAGCCCTACTTCCTGATGGACCAAGATATCATAACTGATCCTAGGCTATAATAGTAGACGGATGTCCTCTTATGGTCCACAATGATTCCTCCCTAGTTAGGGTCTGTGTAACCAAGTAACATGACTCCTACACTGTAGGCATATCTAAGTCCATCTAAAATTGTACCTTGAAGGTACCTAAGCACATGCTTAGCAGCTGTCTAGTGTCTGTGTCTTGGATCAGACATAAATTGACTCAGAATTCTCACAGCATAACATCTATCAGGTCTCGAATGTATCAAGTACATTAGTGAGCCTATAATATGTCTATACAAAGTGAGATCTACTAGATTTGATCCAGAGCCTTTCTCATGAAGTTTGTTCAAATTGGAAAACATCGGTGTAGTCATAGATTTGCAATCTATCATGCCAAACCTGTGCAATATATCCACACTGTACTTCCCTTGAGATAGAAAAAAATCATCTTTTCTTTTCCAGATCTCAAGGCCAATAAAGTAGTGCATTAGAACTAAGTCTTTCATATCGAACTTTGAGGTGAGCTCCCTCTTGCACCAAGCAATTAGATGTTCCTCTCCAGTGAGAAACAAATCATCAACATACAAAACCAATATTAATGGTTGGTCCTTCACTACTTTGAAGTACAAATTTGGATCAACTTCACTCTTATAGAAACCCTGTTTCTGAAGGTAGCTATTACTTCTGGAGTACCAAGCCCTGGGGGCTTGCTTAAGCCCATATAGAGCTTTCTTTAGCTTGAAAACATGGGAATCCTTCCCATTCACCACAAATCCTTCAAGCTACTGAATATAAACCTCTTCCTCAACCTCACCATTGAGAAATGTTGTCTTCACATCCATTCGGTGAAGTTTCGATCCTAGAATATATGCAAGTGCAATCATTGATCAGATTGTGATGTACCTTTCCACATGGGAAATGGTCTCATTATAATCGATGCCTTCTTTATGATAGAAACCTCTAGAAACAAATCTAGAGTTATACTTCTCAATTCTACCATCCGCAACATGCTTTATCTTGTAAAGCCATCTGGAAGTCACAATGGACTTCCCATCAGGTTTGGGAACAGCCTCCCAAACATCATTCTTCATTATATAGTTTTACTCTTTTGTAATTTCATCTTTCCAAAATTGAATCTTTGCAACTTCTTCATATGAGGATGGTTCTGAATCACTGATGTGACTCATTAGTGCAACATACCTTGAATATCTACCAGGTTTCTTGCGCTCTCTGGATGAGCCTATTGGTGCTCCATGTTTCTCTGCATTTTGTAATATGTCTCGGCACCAAGCATATATTATTTTAGTGGGAGGTTCATTAGGTGACCTCTTAACCATTTCTACTGGTTCTTCAGGAGGTAGCAAATTTGAGGCATCTTTTGGTTTCTCCCTATCTAAATTTGAAGGGGGGGAATCAAACTCGAGATCCTCCATTTCTGAATTACATTGAATCTCTTTCGATATTTTGAAAGCAGCTTCCTCATGGAAGGTAACATCTTGGATGACTTCAATGTGTATCTCACCAGATACACATATTTGGTATGCTTTGGATGACTCGCTATAACCCAAAAAGGTGCCTTTCTTTCCAGAAGGCTCCATCTTTGTTCTCTTTTATTTCTGTACATGAATGTATACTGGGCTCCCGAAGATCCTCAAGTGTGAGATTTCTGGCTTCTCACCGGTAAACACTTCTTCTGGTGTCTTCTCATCTAGAATGGAATGCGGGATTCTATTAGGGATGTACATAGTTGTATGGGTGGCTTCTACCCATAATGAGGTAGACATATCTTGATCATACATCATGGATTTTGCAGCCTCACATATGGTTCTATTCTTTCTTTCGGAAACCCCATTTTGATGAGGGTTGTATGGTACTGCTAACTGTCTATATATTCTTGCATCACTACATATCTCATTAAATGCATGTGAATCAAATTCACCTCCATTATCAGACCTTAATGCATGGGTGTGATTTTCTTTCTGATTTTCAACTAGGGCTTTAAACTCTTTAAATTTGCTAAGAGTTTCACTTTTATCCTTCATGAAATAAATCCATGACTTCCTAGAAAAATCATTTATGAATAGTACATAATATAATAAGCCACTCAAGGAGGGGGATGGCATGGGACCACATACATCATAATGTATTAAATCTAAAATCCCTTTAGATATAGTAGAACTGCTAGAAGATTTGTTCTTAACATTCTTCCCAAGTGCACAACCCCGACATACACTATCATGCTCAAAATGAAATATGGGAATACATTTTACCATCTTTTGAAGTCTTGGTATCTCTTTGTAGTGTAGGTGTCCAAGACTTTGGTGCCATAGATTGCATGGACTGATAGTCTGGTGAATCATAGATTGAATGTACTTCTCGGGTACCTTGTAGAGTCCTCCCTCTCAAACTCCAATAACAACAACATATTCTAGGATTTTGTTCTTCATCCATAAAAGTGCTTTGTTATCCATGAAGATAGCTCAGAAGCCTTTGTATTCAAGAACTGAAGCTGAGAGGAGGTTCTTCTTCAAGCCTAGAACATATAGAATTTCCTCCACATGTAGAATATCACTGGTTCTTAGTTGGAATGAGGTGGATTCAAATCCTTGGATCGAAGAAGTTGAGTTGTCTCCCAACTCTACCATGCATGTGAATTCTTTCTCTTTTATATCAGTGATGGTACTATTGTAACCAGTCATATGTTTGTATGCACAACTATCAATCAACCATGTGTCTGCATTTGTGATGATGTATCCCTAAGGGGATGAGACAAGATAATACTCCCTTCTTGTCTCCTTTTCTTCAGATGCATCCTTTTGAGTGATTTCATCTTCTATGGCGGTAGAATCATGAAACTTTCCTTTCTACTTTGCTCTACAATCTATTGAGAAATGGCCTTTCTTGTTGGAATTGAAGCATCTAGCTTTTGACTTGTCAAATCCTTTGTTGAACTCCTTCTTCTTTGAATGAGAGAAATTATTTTAGAATAAGGGTTTCTTTCCTTTCTTCATTCTTTCCATGAGGGCAAGATTTTCTTCTTTGATGCACACTAAATTTCTCTAGATTCGCCCCTCCTCTTGGAGGTAGTCTTTCCACAACCTTTCGAATTTAGGTTGTACCTCTCATCCATTTGCCACTACCAATACTATCTCCCATGAGGATGGGAGACCATCAATAATAGTTCGGAGAATATCATCTTCATCCACTACTACTCCAATACTAGCAAGATCGTCTCTTACCTGAGAGATCTTGGAGAAGTAGAAGGCCACTATCTCATCTGTCTCCATCTTTAAGTTCCAAAGCTTATTCTTCAATTCCCTCTTTTGACTTGAGGCCTTCTTCACATATATATTAGTCAATGTATCATAACAATCTTTCGTGGCCTTCAAAGGTGTGATCACGAGCATCAAATTAGATTTTACCGAATCATAGTTGATCCGTTTAGCCTTAGCTTGATTCTTCTTGAAGTTGATGCGCCCTGCATTAGATGTAGGCTCCTCCACCAGAGTGAATACATATCTGTCATGTCCCCAATTTTGGCTAATCTAGTACCATGGGTGAAAGGGGACAAGATCAACCCCTAAGTGAATTAAATGGTATTAATTCTATTTGCTTAGAATTAATTTGATTCTAAGTCTCACAAACTGGCAAATTGATTTATTAAAGGTAATTTTGATAAATAAATTAATCGATAAAGAGAAAGTGGGCCAAGAGGGCACCCATGTGGAATATGTTGCCAAAATGGAGTAGGGTGTATTTTTGGAGGCAATTATACAACATGAGTTAATTAATCATTAATTAATTGATTAAATGTTGAAGTGTGAATTAATTATGAGTTGTAATATTTTTATTAATAAATATTACTAATAAATATTGGCAAGTGGTGATGATAAGGTTGGAGGAATTACTTGGAGTAGAAGTCAAGTAAACACTAGAGTTCAAAAATGTTTCCAAAATGGAGAAAAGAGGCTTATTTCAGTAAAAGCGGCATAAATCCAGGAAAAGCAGGAAAGTTTTGAAAGTTTACAAAAGGAAGAAAAATCAGAAAAAGTGGAACGAAATAAAAGCCAAGCAAAGCAAATCAAGGAAAGTATGTCCACTCATGGGTGACCTATTCTCATAGGTAACCAAGCCAAGTAACTTGGTCAACAGGTCAACATGAATTCTATAAAAGAATGATTCCAACTCCATTTCACATCTTTTGCTAGTGTGAGGAATTTTATGAATGCATTTGTGCATCCAAGACTTGGGAGATGTGCCCCATCTTTCTGTGAGAGGATGATGGAATCCAACCATTTTCACTAATTTTATTTGCAGGTATTGAAGCTCATCAGGTCGAAATCAGAAGTTCACATCTATCTTCATCAAGTAAGAGATCGAATCCTCCATCCTCTCTCTATTCTACAGCTAATTTCATATGTGCAAGAGGAGAGATTATTCCTTCATATTCTGAGAGGCATATTGGCCTATTCCTGATGTTATAATAGAGTATTGAAGCTTCCTAGGTCGAAACAGGAGTTCTGAACCATCTTCTCCAAAGACAAAAATCAAATCCTCCCTCCTCTTTCTATTCTGCTACTATTTTCTAATGTGCAAGAGGAGAGAATCTTATTTCATATCCTGAGAGGAATTTTGTCCTACTACTGATGTAATAATAGATTATGTAAAGTTATGATATCAGTCACTTCAATACAATTTACAGGACTCTGAATTATTCTCTAATTTATGCACCCCTGCTAGATTTAGCTAGATTTTGACTAGCTTCCAATGAATGGTTCATAAATTGATGAATAAAGATTCAATTGAAGTAATTCAATTTCCTATAGTTAGAAAATACATATCATGTCATGATACAACCACTGTTTCATAATTTAGAGTTCATTTGAGCATCGTTTGGAAGTCCATAAGTCAACCCAGTTGAGCTTTCCTGAATTGCCAAATTACTAGTTTTGTTATTATACTTACTCAGATCTGCATAATACTTTTTGGAATGTTATTATTTGAATCAATGACTGTAAATGAATGATTATTATCCTCTCTTATTCCCACAACAACCTTTTCCAATCCTCAGTAAATGTTCCTACCCATACTAGTCTGCATATGCTGAGAACCTTAGGAGCATTGGAGTAGAGTTCAGCCGGGCTATTCTTGAAGCATAAATGATATCAGTGCGTTGTGCAAAGGTATAAATCCATATCATAACCTTCCATCCATCCATAACCTTTTTACTTGGCCATCTCCAGCAATTCTAGCTTCCTTAGCCATTGTTTTGATCAAATTTGAGAAGCCTAGAGTCTTTGTATCACTCATATAAGTTGGTACATTAGAGTGGTACCTACATGAACAAAAATATCAGTTTATTAATCCTTCCCAACTCCCTGATCTAGTTTGCATATGCAGATGTACCCAGGAAGCCTTGTTTTAGACTTCGGCGATGCCGATGTTCGAAGCATAAATGGTCTCCATGCTTTGTAGAAAGGGTCCTAAAATTTTTCCTTATGTATAACTTGCTGCTGCACACTATCTCATGTAAATTCCAGAACCTAAAGTCACCCCTACCATACTTGATCAGTGCCCATGTACACCTCACTTACAACAAGCTCAACGTAAAGAAATTGTCTAAAAATTACTAGTGAAAATCTCGATAAATTCGACAGTTGGAGTTAGTATTATGGCCAATTCTTGGCTAATATATTACAGTGGTATTAGAGCACTTTCCTTGGCTCAGCCTATGGAAGGTAAATATCATATGAAAGGTAGCTCAACACTATCTTCAAGTTGCAGTTGTGGAATTAGTTCCATTCATGGAAGATTTAGAGTTTGAGTTGCATGAAGAAGAAGATAATTTTTATGAAGAGTATGATAATTATGATGAGCAGTATGAAGAATATTGAAGACAGTATGAGGAAGATAATTTCCAAGAAGTACCTTCCACAAGCATATCCCATGAGATCATGATTGGAAGAAGAGACTATGGTTATTCTGATAGCCATATTCAGGAAAACGTTGCATGTTCCACAATCAAAGGTCAACCTTCTATGGAAGAGATAATAAAAGATATGAAAGATTTATTGGATGCATGTGACTTCACAAGAATTTTTGGATCCTCTTCAAGAAGAGCCTCCAAGAATCTTCATCATAAGACAACCAGGGAGAAGCAAGACCCAAAAACCAATCATGAAATTGTTGACAGAATGGAAGAAGAATCTACTGCAAGATTCTATGCTGGGGATCTCATGATCACCTTAGAAGATATTGGTAAGATTAATGATGGTGAGACATATTTTGGATCGTATCCAAAAGAAGACCCTAAATCAGATTCAAAGTCACCACTTGAGCTTCATAGTGAGGTAGAAGTTGACCACACATCAGTTAGATGTGAACTAGTAGAATTGGTGGTAGAAAAAGGCACCATAACCCCACCCATTGAAGAGATAAGCATGATGCCAAGGTATGGACCACATTCATATTTTTGTACTAGTTTGTATAATGATGATGTTTCAGCCACATCAGAGGATGATTATTGCATAAGGGATTCCCTGGATGCTGAGTCTCACATCCTTAGTGATAAGGGTGAATGCAGTGACAGGACTGAATCACTAGAAAGGTGTTTACAGGATGCCCACATGGTTGGAAGAGAACCTATTGAGGAATGTTTTAAGTGTGAGGAAGCATCTAATGATGTGTATTCTCATATATATGTGGGAGACATGGAAGTACCCATTGGTGATGGTTTTGTGGATGCAAGATCCATGGAGAAAGAAGAAGGTTTTGCAACAACAGAAATTGAAAATGAGAGATTGGTGGAAGACCAAACCACCAACACACCATCACAAGGAGAAGAAAACATAACACATGAGAATTTTTTCAATTCTGATTTTTATATGCCTATGTGTCATCATGATGGGGCATCCACTTTAGAGGATAATATGAGCTTGGTTAAACCCCCAGGGGTTGAGGCTCCTAATTTGGGGAGGGCTGAAAATTGGAGAGAAAGACTTATTGGTGCACAAGAGATGAATGAGTACCTCAGTTGCAGCCAAATATATGATATTCATGATCTGAAATATGAATATCTTGTAGCCCCAAAATATGGATCAGCTTTCATAACTTTAATAGAATAAGCTGAAGTTAATCCTAGGAAGCTAGAAGAAGAGAAGGTTCATATGCCAGAACCTAATTTCCTTGAAGGGACACTGAAGATGAATGAATGCAAAATTCAAGAAGCCCTTCAAACCCTCAATGAAATCCATGCATTAATGAATAACCTCTGTTGGAATTTGGGGGAGCGTTCTTCCATGAGAGACATGGAAGAGTTTCAAAAAGCAATGGAAAGCATAAAAGGTAAATTCTTGAACCTACTTTCTGATAGAGATAGTTTGTTGGAGCTTGTAGAATTGTTTCATGGTACATCCTTGAGGGATGATGAAGATATTAGCAAGCTCAATGATGAATTAATGGCCACCCAATATTCTTTGAGAAGCACTCAAAGTACCCTCCAAGAATCCAAGACAGAAATATTGCAGCTTCATGAAAGGTTGCAAAGATACTGCCTACCCTCCTACTCACCATTCAGTCAACTTCATTTGGCTGAAAGCATTCTTGATCATAGGGAGGAACCTAATGAGATGGTGGATCATGAGGATCATTCATATTTATATGTGCTTGAAGAGTGTGCATAACAGTTTGATGAGAACCAAGCACTTGACTTTTTTCCAAGGGAACTTGAGCTATTCCTTGAAGACAAATACTCTCCCATGGAAGAGTGGGATGAGAGCACCCAATTTGGGCCAGCCAATAATGGAGAAGTTGCAGCCATAATTCCGATCATTGAAGGTTGCAGACATGCAAAGAAGGTTCACAGTTCTTTCCCACATGTCCTAGATTGAACAACACCAATGGGGAATGAATAGTGGGTGAAGAAATTCTTTTGGTTTGTGTCACATGTACAGCAGGAAGATCATGATATGTCCCCATGGGCGATAGATCCTATTGCATAAGAGAGGCTGATTATAGCTCATATAAATAAGCAAGCAAGATCTCTAATTCATCCACTAGATGGATGAATAGAGGCATCATTGAAATGAAAAATATGGAAGGTAAAAAGTTCACTTGTTTCTGCAATAAATTTTTTGTTATAACCAACATTGTCTTGATTTGTGAGCAGCAACAAAGATGTATTTTTCAGCCATTTGATGTCACTCATCCACATATGGTTTGGGTGAAAGATTACCTGACAAGCATGCAATCTCCTTGCAAAAAATTTTCTACTTATGGTCAAGGGAAGGAAACTAAGCAGGCAAGTTGCCAAGATAAATTAATGATTACTTGTAGAAGTTGGCCTATGTGGAGGGAATCCACATGCTTGGAGGTATGCTTGCATAGAGAGCTGAGCCATTGGATGTCTTCACTTGAAGAAGCATTTTTCTCTCTACTTGGTTTGGTTGGCAGTAATTTCCTTTCAGTTATTCCCCGGACGAAAAGGCACATGTTTGATGATAGATTCTTTAAATTGATTATGAAGATTGGGAAAAGGCAGCTGATACTTTGGGATCCTAGCATTCATGGGAGTGACAGATTGCCAAAGGTGACATAAAATTTTTGGTCATTGCAGGAGAAACATTGGGATCCAGGAATTCTACTCAAGTTATCCTCACTGGGTTGAAAATTTTGTCCATTGCTGGTTAATTACAGATATAGATTACAATGCAGTTTTTCTTTTTTTCCATAGTCATTTTTTTGAAGGCTCAAGTTTAATTTTCATACTTTTCAGTGGATGGGGACATTTATAATCAGAGTCGTGCAACAGAAGCTTGGTGGAGTCCTAACATTGCTTGAGGACAAGCAATCTTGGGAAGGGAGGACTGTCATGTCCCCAGTTTTGGCTGATCCAGTACCATGGGTGAAAGGGGACAAGATCAACCCCTAAGTGAATTAAATGGTATTAATTCTATTTGCTTATAATTGATTTGATTCGAAGTCTCACAAATTGGCAAATTTTTTTATTAAAGGTAATTTTGATAAATAAAATTAATGGATAAAGAGCAAGTGGGCCAAGAGGGCACCCATGTGGAATATGTTGCCAAAATGGAGTAGGGTGTATTTTTGGAGGCAATTATACAACATGAGTTAATTAATCATTAATTAATTGATTAAATGTTGAAGCGTGAATTAATTATGAGTTGTAATATTTTTATTAATAAATATTGGCAAGTGGTGATGTTAAGGTTGGAGGAATTACTTGGAGTAGAAATCAAGTAAACACTAGAGTCCAAAAATGTTGCCAAAATGGAGAAAAGAGGCTTATTTCAGGAAAAGCAGCATAAATCCAGGAAAAGCAGGAAAGTTGGAAAAGTAGGAAAGTTTTGCAAGTTTACAAAAGGAAGGAAAATCAGAAAAAGTGGAAAGAAAGAAAAGCCAAGCAAAGCAAAGCAAGGAAAGTTTGTCCACTCATGGGTGACCTATTATCATAGGTAACCAAGCCAAGTAACTTGCTCAACAGGTCAACATGAATTCTATAAAAGAATTATTCCAACTCCATTTCACATCTTTTGCTAGTGAGATGAATTTTATGAATGCATTTGTGCATCCATGACTTGGGAGATGTGCCCCTAGTCAAGCATGGGAGATGTGCCCCAGCTTTCTGTGAGAGGATGATGGCATCCAGCCATTTTCACTGAGTTTATTTGCAGGTATTGAAGCCCATCAGGTCAAATTCAGAAGTTTACATCTATCTTCATCAAGTAAGAGATCGAATCCTCCATCCTCTCTCTATTCTACAGCTAGTTTCATATGTACAAGAGAAGAGATTCTTACTTCATCTTATGAGAGGAATATTGGCCTGTTCCTGATGTTATAATAGAGTATTGAAGCTTCCTAGGTCGAAACAGGAGTTCTGAACCATCTTCTCCAAAGACAAAAATCGAATCCTCCCTCCTCCTTCTATTCTGCTACTATTTTCTTATGTGCAAGAGGAGAGAATCTTACTTCATCTTCTGAGAGGAATTTTGTCCTAATACTGATGTAATAAAAGAGTATGTTAATTTTTGATATCAGTCACTTCAATAAAAATTATAGAACTCTGAATTATTGTCTAATTTATGCACCCCTGCTAGATTTAGCTAGATTTTGACTAGCTTCCAATGAATGGTTCATAAATTGATGAATAAAGATCCAATTGAAGTCATTCCAGTTCCTATAGTTAGAAAATACATATCATGTCATGATAAAACCATTTTTTTAGAATTTAGAGTTCATTTGAGCATCGTTTGGAAGTCCATAGGTCAACCCAGTTGAGCTTTCCCGAATTTCCAAATTACTAGTTTTGTTATTATACTTGATCAGATCTGCATAATACTTTCTGGAATGTTATTATTTGAATCAATGACTGTAAATGAATTATTATTAGCCTCTCTTATTCCCACAACAACCTTTTCCAATCCTCAGTAAATGTTCCTACCCATACTAGTCTACATATCCTGAGAACCCCAGGAGCATTGGAGTAGAGTTCATCCGGGCTGTTCTTGAAACATAAATGGTATCTGTACATTGTACAGAGGTATAAATCCATATCATAACCTTCCATCCATACATAACCTTTGTACTTTCCCATCTCCAGCAATTCTAGCTTCCTTAGCCATTGTTTTGATCAAATTTGAGAAGCCTAGAGTCTTGGTATCACTTGTATAAGTTGGTACATTAGAGTGGTACCTACATAAACACAAATATCAGTTTATTAATCCTTCCCAACTCCCCGATCTAGTTTGTATATGCGGATGTACCCAGGAAGCCTTGTTGTAGACTTTAGCGATGCCGATGTTCGAAGCATAAATGGTCTCCGTGCTTTGTACAAAGGATCCTAAACTTTTTCCTTATGTATAACTTGCTGCTGCATACTATCCCATGTAAATTACAGAACCTAAAGTCACCCCTACCATACTTGATCAGTGCCCCTGTACACCTCACTTACATCAAGCTCAATGTAAAGAAATTGTCTAAAAATTACTAGTGAAAATCCTGATAAATTCGACAGTTGGAGTTAGTATTCTGGCCAATTCTTGGCTGGGATATTACAATACCGATCCAATTCATGTTCCTCTAGGATGTTTAGAATCTTAGCCTTCCATGTTTTGAAGTTTGAGGTTCCCTCAAGACGGTCTTTCGGTCCTTCAGAGACTGATGCCATAGTCTTCAAATCTTGTGCTTAACTTCTCAGGATCAACATAGGCTCTAGCTGGCATGAAAAACTGAGCTCCTTCATGCCCTGATCTTTGATACCATGTTGAAATTTGGTTGAGCTTTTATATTTAATTCTTTTAGATGTAGAGACTTGAAGCAATGAGACAATTCAATCCATGAAATTCATACAACCATAAAATAAATCATGCATTGGAACTCATATAGAAATATAAATGTGTGTTATGATCCATTAATCAGTATAGTCAACAAGTATGTTACAATGGAGAGAATTCAATTATCCTAGGATAATTTGAATCCATGTCAGTCTAGCATAGGAATTGTCATCACTGGAGTGCTCTGGAAGTCCCAAACTCAACTCAACTCAACCAAAACTCAGTTAACTGAAGCTACTATCAGTTAACTGACGAAGGAGGGAGAAATTGTGATTTTGGCATGCAAATCAATCAGGAAAGGGTGCATTATATCACAATCAATGATGATCGGAGCTCAAAACACCACTAGAATTCAGGAACTCGGGTGGAATGAAGTAGAATAGAAAGTTAGCTCCTAAAATTTAGGGAACTAACTATAGTAGGCCTAAAATCATGCATGCAGTGTGCATTAGGTGGCTAATGGGTCATAGATGACATCTGCACACCAATAGGGGGAAAATAACATCATCAAATACTAGGAAAAGGTAAATAATGCTAAGTATGACAAGGATGGAGTATTAATTATCCTAACAAGGTGGACATACCCAAGACAAACTTCCACACTCATGAGTGTCATTACAAGTACTTAGTCATGCCTTTCAGCCTACAATTCCCCATTCACTTTCCAAAGCCTCATGAATAAGATCTTTCAACATTTCCTATACCATTTTGTCTTGGTCTATAGCCGCACCAAGGAAAACCACTGCAACCATGTTTCTCATAACTTGTAATCATTACATGATCACCAATTATTTTTTTAAACATTCCAAATGTGATTTTTGGAACGACTAAGGTTGAATATCTAGGTCATATTTTGAGTTAGGAGGGTGTATGTGTGTACCCAAAGAAATTGAATGCTATGAAGAACTGGCCTTGCCCAAAATTATCAATAGCTTGAGGGGTTTCCTTTAATTATTGGGTAAATGAGGTAGTAGAGTGGGTATTCTCCACCATAAAGGACGCTATGTGCACTATACTTGTTTTGGCCATGCCATATTTGACTAAGACTTTTTTCTTAGCATGTGTTTCCTCTAGACCTGACTTGGGAGTGGTATTATCACAAGATGGATGGATTCACATTATCTTTGGATTGGTATTATTTTAATATGAATTCCAATTAACCTTCAATAATAAGAAAATTTTAGAGAGGAACTTGGGCTAGTCCACCTTTGAAAAAAAAATTATGGATATCCTTCACATAGTGGAGACTTGACGACCATATTTAATCAAATGACATTTCCAAATCAAGATGGACCATTATAGTCTCAAGTATTTCCTAGAACAATTATTTTCCTTACTAGAGAATCATAAATAGGTCACTAAGATGTTGGGTTATGATTATGAGGTCATTTATAAGAAGGTTCATGACATTGTGGTGGTAGATGCTTTGTCTTAACAATTTGAGGAGGGTTTCTTATTTGCATTGTGCTTACCAATTTTAGGGTGGATCAATGAAGAAAATTAAGAATGGATAGCCTAGGACATAGTTTTACATCTCATCAAACAGACATAGGAAGACCACAACCTCCCACGCGAGTATACATGGAACCAAAATATCTTGTGGTATAAGGAGCATATTTTTTTCAGCTTAGATTCGGACTTAAGACAATGAACCTTACAGGAGTTACATTAATCACTCATAACATGCCATTTGGGATTTCATAAAACCTATGAAAGAATTAAGGGCTCATTATTTTGAGAAGGCATGAAAAATATATCTAAAAATTTGTTGCAACCTACAACACTTTCCAATGACATAAGGGAAAAATAGTGAAGTCACTCGGTGCTTTGTAGAGACTTCCAATTCCAAACCATCTATGGACATACATCTCTATGGATTTCATCATAGGATTCCTAAGGAAGACAATAAAACAATCTTTTTGCTGGTAGTAGATTTCCTGACCAAATATGATCACTTTTGTGCCTTACCACACCCTTTTACACCCTAGTTTGTGTTGGTGCCCAAGTTTTGATCAGTTATGCATGCCAAGATAGTCTAAGTCAGAATCAGTTGCACCTAAATAGAAAATAGTTAGCAGCTATCTTCCAGTAACAACTTCTTGTTTTGGGAACCTTATCCTATATAAGGCTCAATTTTGTAAAGGGTTAGAGTTTGATTACTTAAATTATGTAGTGGGGTTCTAGTGCTATTGTTCTATAATGCAACTACTGCTTTTGCTGTTCTAAGATGTATTGTTGTATGGTTCTATTAATGATACAAACTTGTGATGATGATGTAAAGATTGATGTAATGTCTCTCTGATGAATATTTGACATGTGGAGAAAGTTAAGTTGTTGAGCTGAATTACGTTTATGCATGGTGATACCATATTTTTTCCAATTAATAGAATGAAGTTTCTGATGTGGTATGTGTACTATATTTATGAATAAATGCCTAAGGAATGTGTATTGGACACGTATTGGATGAATGTTTTTGTGGTAAATATTTGATGAATGTATAGTGTAGAATTGTCAGAATGTTGAGTGAAAAGAAATTAGTCCTCCCTTCTCATCCTTGATTAAGGTTCTTGTGTAGTCTCCTATGTGCATATCGGGTGAGACCTTACTCTGTTCGCAAAGTATTGAAATATTTCGATGCCTATGGTATTTTTGTTGGTCATATAAGTTGAACCCCGAGTTTGACAGATTGCATCCAACAATGGTTCTATTGCTGGGACTTGATAGGGATTGTGTTAGGAGGACAAATTAATGAGGTGGAATCCTAGCAAAGACGAGATTGAACGATGGATGTAAAGAAAAGAGGATGGATTATGTAATACCCCAATTTTGACCCTTATGAAATATTGGCTTCTAATGTAAATATTGTATACATGCATTGTGTGTTTTCCTAGCGTGGAGCTCAAGGCCAAGGTCCTGCTAGTATATGTTCGTATTTTATTAAAAATGGACAAGCATTTGACCTTTTGTTACCCATGTGCTATTAAGCCATGGGATATTGTAAATTAATGTAAATATTTAATATTGCAATAAAATACCAAGAACTGGCTATGGGAGCAACGAATGAGAAGGGGCCATGTGTATCCACTAGGGAGTGGTGAGGGGGTTGTGGGATTGAGCCATAAGCTGCCAAATGTCATTGGGAGAACCCATTTGACTTTCCTTGATGACATTTACTTCTGTTGTAAGGAAGTAGTTGAAGATTTCAGTCCATGGCTTCAATGGAGCATGGGCAGCCCAGAAATTCGTATTTGCAGGTATGGGCTCTGTTTTCTTGTACCACAAGTCACTCTACCTCATGGGAGTTGCTTCTTCCTCATCCCCATTCCATTGTGGAACTTACCGGCATCAGTTTTCATCCAAAAACGAATTGCCATCAGTAAGAAAAACCAGAAATTGCAACTTTGAAAGAACCCACGTTTTGAAGAGCCAAAACCGGCCAGATTTGGTATTTAACAGTAAAATCCAATGGGGGATTGTTAACACCCAAAAAGTGCTCAGTAGCTCATTTCCCTACTCACATGACCCATTTGTCCACTTTTTCACCATTTGAGCCTCTAAAGCCATCAAAAGGTCACCAAAAGACCTTAATACACCCCTTTTCCCACCCAAAATGAATATTTTTCCTCAAAAAGCATAAAAACCCCTCAAAAAGGGTCCAAAATTCCCAAAAATATTAAAAAGGGAATAAAAATATTAAAAATATTCAAAAAAGGAAAAAGGAGGGAAAAGGTACCTAAACCATGTTGGTCAATACCATTGGTTTCCTCAAAACCATAATGGTATTCCCCACCACCAAAAACTATAAAAAGGTGGTAGGGGCTCCTCACTTTCCATCCATCCATCATCCTATCCTCATGCTGTCAAAATCTCTGATGAGCTTTTGACCATTGTAGCTATCTTGGAGAAGAGACCTTTGGAGCTTGGAGCTACTCACCTTGGAAGTTGCTCAACAATCTTCACCACTTGGAGGTATTACCATTGCAAGCATTTGCTTGCCCCTATTCTTAATACAAAATCATTTTTTATATATTGTCAATTGTTTTGCTTTTCATAATATTTCCATTGTTTGCTTAACTATTTCACATAGATCCATGATTAATATAGTTTAGATTAGTTTGTTATTTATTTCTATTGAAACTGCTCACTTGTTGATAGGTGCCCATTGCACTAAGCTTGGTTGCAAAACCAAGCCAACAGTTTTTTGGCGACTCCGCTGGCTTCGAATTCTTAGATCTCAATTTTTTTGCTTTAGATCTTAGTTTTCGTTAGTTTAAATCAGTTTAATTCATAGATCTGCCACTCTCGACAGCAGATCCATTGCTGTTCTAGATCTTGGCCCCTTCTATTGCCATTAACAGCCCGAAATTTCCATTTTTGGGTTCGTTTTTCGGCATCCGTTTTCGGCTTTCACCTCACGGTTTTTTGCCTGACAGTCGCCCGGCTCATCACGACTTTTCAGCTTTTTTCCGCACGGTTTGGCGCGGCTTCATGGCCAATTTACGTGCTGCACATCGTGGCTTCGCGGCCATTTGTCACGCTGCACATCGCGACTGTGTGACGAAAATCCGCACTGCACATCGCGACTTTGTGACTGAAAACGACACTGCCCATCGCGACTGTGTGACAGGAATCCGCGCTGCACATCGCTGCTTCATGGGTGAAACCCGCGAAGCCCATCGCGGTTGTTTTCCCGAAACCCGCAATGCAAGTTTTTTCAATTCGGCTAATTTTTTGAAAAAAACATTTGCTGTATTTTCTGCCCATTTAGCATATTTTATAGTATTAAATTTCCTACATTTTTACAGCCATAAGAAATATTTTACTACTTAGAATGCTTCATTAAAAGTCTTTTTACAAAATTTTCAGAAATTGAAAGAGAGATTTTTCTGCATTCTAGCTAGATCAAGGTTTTACTGTTTATTTGCTCGATACTTTGCCCAAGCAATTTTTAAGAGATCCATTTATTTCTTGAAATATTTATGTTATTTGCTTCCCTTTAAATTATTTCAAAGATCCATTATTTTTGAATAGTTTTTTCAAGCATTTACATTTCAAAAACGCCTTTATTTTTTGCAAAACTGGAAGCGTCTTTTCTTTCATTTGTAAAATCGCCCAAGCAAGGCAAATCAATTTTAGTTTAAATACCACACTTGCACCCACTCTGCCACTAATTTAAACTGAGCCTTAAAATTTACCTTAAACTCAACCAACTTTTAACCCCACTTGAGGAGCACTTAAAAGAATTTTGTAGTTAGGTAGAATTGAGAGGATAGGTGTTCCAATAACACCCCTCAGTTATTACATTTGAGACATAGCTGTTGTTCATTAGGGAACCAAAATCCCCCAGTATTTTTTGGCACGGTCACAACCAGTTTATCGGAAGGCCTCTCCCCTAAGAGGGTTGAAGTCGCCAGAGTTGTTCCAGAGGCCTGAGTGGAATACCGTAATCTATTCAGTAACCGAAGGCTACCTCTCGCAGTTCTCGGGGTATCCCTATATGGGGATACTGCGGTAAAAGGACCAAACGGCAGATTCACCTTTTCTGAACGTGTCATGAACAGGGTATCCTAGTTGCCACTCTTTAGGATTTTCTACCCGGTTTCCCTCCCGGTAGGGGGAGATCTAGCCGTTGATTCAACACTCTATATCGTCTGACTTGGATTTCATCACCTTGCAGAGGATATTGTTTATTGACTCACAATACTTCTAGTTAGGTGTTTGCATGATACATTACCCACCTTTGGTCTAGTAGTACCTCTTTTTTCTAAAAACTGTTTGATTGTTGGTATTCTGACCAATTTTGTTACATCCCTCCACTTACTATAGCACATCTACTATAATAAGTGCTTTTTAAGGTTGATTTTTGGCTTGAGAGCCTTTATTTTCACTCCCCTTTTTGCACTCATTGTTGCATTAGGGTTTCAAGTTTTTTACATCACCACCTTACACTGAAAATTTTTAAACAAAAAACATATTTCTCACCATTGAGAATTTTAGATGATCTCGTCGTCTTCAGGGTGAACCCCCAGAGTTCAGTCTACTTGGCTCTCCACGTCACCGACGTCAAGCCTTATCCCTTGACTCGACACGTCATCGACAAAACATACAGTCATCCGATTCTGACACGCCTCACTTCACATCTGATTCTGAGGCTGAATCTGAACACCCTACTGAATTATTACCAACCAACCTCATGGATGGAACACAATACGACCCACTTTTTACTAGTACTATTGGAGATACATCCACAAACCCTTCCACTACTGTGCCATCCATGGTAACAACAACCCCTCTAGGCATGCCTAATATTGGGGACACTCCACCTTTAGGTATGCCCAACACAGGACTACCTCCTATTATGGGTATCCCAAACATAGGAATCACACCACCTGTCACGACCACAACCCAGATCCCAGGAATTCCTGGCGCTATTCCTAACCCCAGTGTAACGCATGCTGCACTTGGAAACGTTGGCCCATACCAAACCACAACAGTTGGAGGACACATACCTTCAATACCTAGCATACCCTTAGGGGCTACTGGACCACTACATAATGCCACCATGAATAGTTATGTCCCAGTCACTATGCCACACCCATATGCTAATTTAACTTACATGGCTAGTCTGAACTTACCAGACTTAGCCAGGCTAACCAATGATCCTATCCGGCACAACCCTACTTGGCCACCCATGCCTACTAAGCTCCCCTCAGACATACCCAAGTTTGAAGGAAAACTTGGGGAGGACCCTCAAAACCACATAATGTCTTTTCACCTATGGTGTTCATCTAACTCCAGAGTGGATGACTCCATTCATCTAAGACTATTGCAACGAACCTTCACTGGCTCTGTAGCCAAGTGGTACATCGAACAACCACATGGGACCCACCAGACTTTTACGTCTCTCGCCTCCACTTTTCTTCAATTTTTTCAGCTACTTGTACGTTAGGATGCAGGAGTTGAAATACTGTTGTCTTGCAGACAAAACACAACTACCCACATCACGGACCACATCCATGAGTGGCGCAAGCGTCGTAGCCTCTGTAATATTAAACTTGATGACCATATATTTTTGGACTGGTTCCTTAAATCACTCCTACCCCTCATAGAAAAAGACATCACTTCCGAACGACCCTAGTCAGAGGAAGAAGCTATCCTAAAAGCTCAGCAATTCGACCTAATCTATGCCCAATCAGGCTATCTCTACACCATCATACCAGACACCCCACGAGGTGATTCTTCACGTAGTGACGCGCTAGGGGCATCACATGCCACTGATGGTATTATTGGCCAAGTCACACCACAAATTAAACCTTTTAGCATGGTGAGCACCATAAATGCCCTAGACCTCTCTAGGGCTACATCTAATTCTGGAGCGACAACTTCGTACACTCCAACGAATCAGACTCATCACACTCATGGACCCTCATGTCTAAAACATTGCTATGGGCAAGCGCCATCGACATATGTACCACCCACATACTATAACCAACCGGTTACCCAGAACCAAACTCAGTTCCCGCCACAACCAATGTATTACCCACAGCAAGCTACAACAGCTAACCCAACACCTCCAATAGCTCAGGGTTACCAACAACGCCATAAGTAACTGGACCACCTCCATCCCCACCAGCTTATTATCCACCGCAACCTGCTCCCACACCTGCGGCAAATCAAAATCCTCCCACTTCTCAAGGGCAAGTGTACACACAACACAATCAGCCCCAACATCAAAACAACCAGCGCAACCAGGGCAGACAAAAAAACCGTGGAAGAGGACGTAACCACGGCAACAACCAACAACATCATCAAGGTCCACCACCTACCAATCCTCCACATAATAACAATGCTGCTCCTCCCAACCAGAATCCGGATCGTCATCCCAAGCAGCCCAAAAATAAAACCATCCTTGTTCTATTTGTGGGGTCTATGGTCACTACACGCATGCTTGCCCACATTTGGAGCGAGCTCGGCAACTCTAGACTGATGATGCCCATCGTCAAGGGAAAGCGACTCCTCAGGCGCCACCGAACCCCCCACCCCCTCAGCAGCAACCTTTGGTGCTGCAAAACCCCCTACCAACCCAAGGCGTAGTGAACACTCAGCCATTGGCTCCCCCTCAATGCAACGCGCCACCACAACAACATATCACTTATGCCACTCCTAATCAACCCATGTTCGATTCAGGTACCCACCACTTGTTAATGATGTCATCCGCTGATGTCAACCTCCAAACTCGTCGGAACCAATATGGCTCCACCCCCGAAGACCCTCCCACCGACAAAAGCACTAACGCTCATCCCACTGATCAGACATTACGTATACCTTCGAGTCCACTTGATGGCACCTCTAAAGCACCTCTCTTCCCACTTTGTCGCATCAACAATAACCCTAATGCTCGCGCTGTATCGAATTACAGCATTGTAGATGACTTAGCCCAGTCTCCCCCAGCCATGTCTGCTTTAGAAGTATTAAAAAATTGTCCTTCACAACGCAAGAATTTGCTCTCTGCCATTGGTGCTATTGACCTCAATGATTCACAACTTATGGCATTTGATTCAGACCAGTCCAAACCACGTCTGCCTTCCACTTTAGCATTCCAAGTTTCTGTTTCCATTCAGAATCTTGTCATCCATCGGTGCATTATCGATGAAGGTGCCTCTACATGCGTTATGTCCACATTAGTTTGGCAGAAGTTGGGATCCCCTACTCTCCAGTAGTCCACCACTGCGTTGCGAGCCTACGACGGCCGTTCGGCTCAACCCCAAGGTCTGTTAGCTAATGTTCCCATCTAGCTGGCTAGTAAAACCATGCTCATTGACATAGAGGTCATCAATGCCCAACTTGATTATAACCTCCTACTTGGTTGTAGCTACATGTATGCCATGTGGGCGGTTGCCTCATCCATTTTTTGTACCATGATGTTCCCCCATGACGGACGCATGGTCAAGGTCGACCAACTCACCTATTACGATCCCAAGGCCCCCGCTGCACCCGAAAATGTTCTCCCCATGGTTGAACAACCTGTTTGTGGTGCAACTGCCTCGTTTGTTTCCTTTGTGGGACTCGGCCTTTACTTCGACACGCCAATGAATTCTACATTCCAATCCATTCCACCCCCGTCACCAGCGCCCAAAGTATCTGACCTATGTACCCTGTCCCATAATACACAAACACCCAACAATCAACCACCCTTCTTACCTAAACCACCATTGGTCCCTAGTCACATTGGTGTCACACCCATCCACACAATCCCCTTTATATTCCCTCCCTCGGGCATAGTAAGTGCTCCGGTTATGGCTACCCTTAGTCCCCCTGGTTTAACCTTGGGATTTCCCATGTGGTATATTTCACCTCCCGTTCTTCCGCCGACACCGAATGTTGTCCTACAACCGGTGGAATCCATTTTCACCACTAATCAACCACCTCCCGGTGTCACTACCCCTTCGTCATCTACGAATCCCCCTCCTCTTATCAAGCCCACTGGGGGCAGAGGCCCACAACCATACACTGTAGTACCCCCTCCCAAAGTAGTTAAACCCCCTCCCGTGTTTCGTGCTCCCCCCAAATGCTCGTTGTGTGATGAGTTAGGCCATCCGACTCACCAATGTCCACAATTACCTGCCTTACATGAACACATGCAAATGCTTGACGACAACCCCAACATCCCGGTTGTCGAACTATATCCAAACCCTAAGCCTCGTGATAAATCACTGCATACCAACCACCCTTGTTCCATATGCGGTATTTACGGCCGCTACTCACATCACTATCCTGATCTCCCAGACTACAGAGCAGCTCTTTACAAGATGAATAATTTTTACCTTGAGACGACACCCACCTCAATGGAGGAGATCTACCCTCCTGTATCACCGCCATCCGGAGAGATTAACACCATTTATATGATCTCTTCAACTACCACTCCCTCGTCAGACGATTTGACCACTCAAAGTTTCCACAATGATGAGGAGATTCTAGAGGCTCTTACTGCCCCTGATTATCCCTGGGAAGACATGCACCATCGTTCCTACTTCCTCCCAGAACAGTCCTCCTCCACCACAGCCACCCAATTTGTGGTCGAGTCCAAAGATTTCCTTCCTACTAAAGTCGACTGGTTTAAGGATCCTATTCCTACTCTTGATGCCTTTGAGGAAGGTAACATGGCCAATATTTCACCCGTCATCCACATCGATATCTCTGACCCACCTGGTGCCCTTGAAATCATTACCTTAGGATCCTCCTGCAGTGAGATGAGATTGGAGAATACAAAAAACTTTTCCAAGAATTCCGTGATGTCTTTGCCTGGTCCTATACAAAAATGCTTGGTCTTGACCCCGCCATTATAGAGCACCACATTGACACATGGCCTGATGTACCCCCCGTTCATCAGAAACAGCGACCCATTCATCCTTCCAAGCTCGCCGCTGTTAAGGCTGAGGTTGAGAAACTTCGCAAAGCAGGATTCATTTATCCTATTGCTTATATCACCTGGGTTTCAAACCCCGTTCCCGTTAACAAAAAGCAAGGCACCCTTAGAGTATGCACTGACTTCCGCGATTTAAACCGAGCTTGTCCCAAAGACAACTTCCCGACGCCATACATTGACCAACTCATTGATGCATGTGCGGGACATGAAGTCCTATCTTTCATGGATGGTTTTTTAAGATACAACCAGATTCAGATCTGGAAGGAGGATCAGTACAAGACTGCCTTTACCACCCCATGGGGCACCTTTGCTTATCGCGTCATGCCTTTCAGCCTCAAAAATGCTGGTGCCACCTTCCAGCGGGCCATGACCTATTGTTTTCATGACTTGGTCCATATCCTGCTAGTCTATGTTGATGACCTTACAGCTCATTCCCAGAAATGATTAGACCACCTTAACGACCTCTGGCAAGTTTTTCTGCGTTGTCGCAAATATAAAATCCGCTTGAACCCACACAAGTGTGTCTTTTGCGTTCCGGCAGGCTGGTTATTGGGTTTCATTATTTCCCAGAATGGAATTACTGTTGATCCCCTAAAAGTCAAAGCCATCTTAGACCTTCCCTCTCCTCGCACACTTCGGCAACTTCAGAGTCTGCAGGGGCGGTCCAATTTCCTTCGTCGCTTCGTTCCTGATTACGCCACCAAAGTTCATGGATTCTTACGCCTGCTTCGTACCCACATACCCTTTGCTTGGGATGAGCAAGTAGAAGCGGCATTCGAAGCCCTCAAGAAAGCTCTCACACAAGCCCCCTTGATCACCCCTCCGAATTTCTCTTAGGACTTCATCCTTTACGTCTCGGCATATGAACATGCCGTGTCTGGAGTCTTGGTTCAAGAAGATGCCTCTCACCAAGAGCATGTCATTTATTACGTCAGCTAGACCTTGTCTGGCCCACCCCTACGTTACCCATACGAGGAAAGATTAGGCCTAGATGTAGTCTTTTCCGTGCAAAAATTGTGACACTACATTCTGCTTAGTCATACCACAGTTGTCATCAACTCCAACCCTATGGTCTATCTCCTAAACCGGCGGCTCCTACAAGGTCGCGTTGCTAAATGGGTCATTATCCTCCAGGAATATGACCTCACTTTTCGAACCCCTAAGAGCACTAAATCCCTTGCACTTGCCCATCTCATCACCAATCTCCCCTCCCTTCTATCATCCCCACAAATCTCAGATGAGTTACCCGACGATCACTTATTCATCATCTCGTCTGATGACCCATGGTACGGTGATATTTTGCTATACCTTCGCACGCAGAAGTTCAAACCCCACATCAATTGTGACGGCCGCCGTCATATCTAACACCACGCCCCCCGATACCTCTTGTTAGGGGATGTACTTTATCGACACGGCATTGATACCATCTTACGACGCTGCCTATCCCATAGCGAGGCAGAACAAGTCCTCAATGATTGCCATAGCGGTGCCTGTGGAGGCCATTTCTTCGGCATGGCCACCGCCCAAAAGATCATTCAAGCAGGTTACTTTTGGCCGTCATTATTTACTGATTGCATCACTGCAGTCAAACACTGTCAAAAATGCCAACTTTTTTCCCCAAAAGCAAGAACCCCACCCGCCCCCCTTCATCCAGTCATCACTGTCGGACCATTTTGCAAATGGGCCATCGACTTCATCGATTGCAATCCCACGTTAGCCGGCGGTCACAAACACATTATTGTGGCCGTCGATTATTTCACCAAGTGGGTGGAGGCCATGCCAACCTACAATTGCAAAGCCGACATCGCAGCACGGTTTTTTCTCAACCATGTTATTGCTCATTTTGGAGTGCCAAAGCAACTCGTCTCAGACCATGGCTCTCACTTCGAAGACGCTGTCTGGAGAGAACTTTCAACCTTACTGAAATTTGAACACAATTTCTCCTCCGCCTACTACCCCCAAGGAAATGGCCAAGTCGAAGCAATCAACAAAATTTTGAAAACCATCCTCCAGCGCACTGTAGAAAAACACAAATCAAATTGGCACCACATGCTCTTCCCGACACTCTAGGCCTACCACACGTCAACCAAAACTGCCACCGGTTTTACCCCTTTCCACTTAGTTCACGGTGTCGAATCTGTACTCCCCATTGAGTGCCAGATTCCAACCCTACATATGGCCGTTGAACTCCTACCGGACACTGCCCCAAAACCCCCTACACAATCCACGCAATGGGTTGTACCTCAAGCAATTTTACCCATAGTAAATCTGATGGACACCACCGTCCATTATTGTACAGTATTATTTTGTCTTTCACAAAAATTTCAAAAAACCTAAAATATTTGTTTTCTCTGCATGAACACAGTTGGATCCTGTTCCACTCTGCTACGTCGGTTTCGTTGATGGTGCAAGCCGTTGGTCCCCCAATCTGGCCTCCGCAGCTTGGGTAATATATTCCCCTTCACATGAGTTGATCCACATCGACGGAGTGTGTTTAGGTGCTGCCACCAACAACCAAGCTGAATACGATGCCGTGACCGGTCTCCTGGCCGCAACTCTCCAAATGAGCATATGTCACCTTAATGTTTTCTTGGACTCACAACTCCTGGTTTCCCAGCTCAACAATGATTACCAGGTACACGACCCCTGTCATTTCAGAAAATTCTTGCACACTAAACAAATGATTCGACAGTTTGAATCCATTTCACGCCCATATTTTTTGGGCATCTTTTCCATGCCCCCTCGTTGCCTCGGTTTATGCACCACATCGGCTGTTCTCCGTTCTTGATGAGTCTTATATCGCTGGATTCAGTTTTCCGTGCTCGTGATGATGCTTGAGATAATTTCTCGCTCTCACCTCCAGATTTTTTGGCCATTTTTCCCATGTCCCCTCGTCGCCTCGTTTTGCATGCCACATCGGCTGTCGTCCATTTTTAACGAGTCTTATATCACCAAATTCAGTTTTCTGTGCTTGTGATGATGCTGGAGATAATTTCTCATTCTCACCCCATATTTTTTTGGGTATTGTTTCAGAATGCCACACATCACCTCGGTTTGCGTGCCACATTGGCCGTTGCCCCTTTTTGACAATATTTATGTCACTGGATTCAGTATTCCACACTCATGATGATGCTTGAGACCTTTTCTCGCTCTCATCAATCCCTTTTTGTTCGGTAAATTTTACCCCTTTTTCGGGCCGAGCAATCCCTTTTACGAAAAAGGCACTTAGGGAGCTTCTGTTAAGCTCTTTTATGACTCCTAAAACAATGAAAAGATCGTCGAGCAACCTTGCTTCCTTTCATGCTCACTAAACGTATCTGAAAGGGCGTCTACCTGGTATAAGTTTACCCCTTTTCCGGACCTTGTAGACTAATTACGAAAAAGGAATACTCTAGTCACATCGGCTAGAAGAGTTCTCCATTTGCATCATTTTATGCTTTTTCGGGCCTTGGAGACTAACTTACGAAAAATAACACCAATGGAGTCCACTTACTACTTTCAGACTCTCTAAACATGAAAGCGACCACGAGCAATCACCATCCTGGGCTCGTAAAAACCCACAGGATGGTACTCACAACCACTGCAGAGTCTTCTTATCATTTTTAGACTCCTTAAAAATGAAAGCACCCATGAGCACGAACAGTCCTGAGCTCACAAAATCCACAGGACAATACCATTTTAGAGCACACTTTTATCCCTTCTTGGAGCTCATTAAAACTACGAAGAAGGACCCAATGGTGCTTCTCGGTGCCACAACAGATCACGTCTACTCATATGGCAGCTTCCTCCATTTTGGTCGCCTTTGTTTAGAGTATTCCGTAATATGTCACCTTGAGAATCCCTCGACAACACCCATCAGCTTGACTCCCCAGAGTCAACACATACCCTTCATTCCCTAAAAGCTATTGTCCCCACACCTACAAGTCAGTTCCATACACTGCCAGGTCAATCATGTCATCATGCTCTGAACAAAGGAAGTTTGAGTCTACCCACTCTATGACCCCAGTTACTTCCCATCCCCACAAGATTGTTAGTCCTACCATCAGTACTACCACACTTCAGTTCTACACCTCGTGCTCCTGTCAAGGAAACATCATTGCCTTATAAGTTGCTGGTCTCCCTCTGTTGAAGACAACCAAATTTATTCCAGAGGATAGACCTAGAGGTCCCTGTGTCTTGGACTCATCACCATTTATGATGAGTGCCTACGAATCATTTCGAGAGGAGTCCTCAGTGCCTCTCCAAATGGTTGTTTCTCACATGCTCGACTTCAACACCTTGATCGCATCGTTCAGACTCGCGCAGGATATTGGTCCGTCTAGTTATGTGTCCAAGACCCCAGATACCCCCTGGCTCTTCCACATTTGAGAGTCTACCTATGGAAACAACCAGTTACATTTTTTCTATAGATATCTGGGTTGCACATGGCGACAGTATTCAGATATACCCCAGTTTTATACTCCCTCGAGTATACAGTTACATGTACTTCTCGGAGATGACTCACAGTCATTGAGTCCCTACAGATGTTGGACACCTTCAGTTTCAACAGTTCAACAGTTATTCCAGTGTATCAGTTATTGAGATCAGTCATGTTATGATCATGAGTACATCCCAAAATAATGTCCCCTCTGGACCATTATGACGTAGTAGCAGATTTTTTATGTATTTTTCAGGTTCCCCTTCTTGGGACTAATTGTTATGTATATGTCTTGATACGAGCATGGGTATGCCTGCCTCGTCCATTATCAGAGATTATTCCTCATTCATATTGAGGCCATGTAATATTATTTATTTTGTGCAGCTTCCAAGGGTCGTGGATCTAGTCTCCAATTGGTCTCTTTTCCTCCCCAAACCCCAGAAAAAAAACAAAAGAACTATGATGTCTATCGGCCATACGATGAGATCCTGCCCTCACACATTAGGGGGCAATCTGTTAACACCCAAAAAGTGCTCAGTAGCTCATTTCCCTACTCACATGACCCATTTGTCCACTTTTTCACCATTTGAGCCTCTAAAGCCATCAAAAGGTCACCAAAAGACCTTAATACACCCTTTTTCCCACCCAAAATGAATATTTTTCCTCAAAAAGCATAAAAACCCTAAAAAAGGGTCCAAAATTCCCAAAAATATTAAAAAGGGAATAAAAATATTCAAAATATTCAAAAAAAGAAAAAGGAGGGAAAAGGTACCTAAACCATGTTGGTCAATACCATTGGTTTCCTCAAAACCATAATGGTATTCGCCACCACCAAAAACTATAAAAGGTGGTAGGGGCTCCTCACTTTCCATCCATCCATCATCCTATCCTCATGCTGTCAAAATCTCTCATGAGCTTTTGACCATTGTAGCTATCTTGGAGAAGAGACCTTTGGAGCTTGGAGCTACTCACCTTGGAAGTTGCTCAACAATCTTCACCACTTGGAGGTATTACCATTGCAAGCACTTGCTTGCCCCTATTCTTAATACAAAATCATTTTTTATATATTGTCAATTGTTTTTCTTTTCATAATATTTCCATTGTTTGCTTATCTATTTCACATAGATCCATGATTAATATAGTTTAGATTAGTTTGTTATTTATTTCTATTGAAACTGCTATCACTTGTTGATAGGTTCCCATTGCACTAAGCTTGGTTGCAAAACCAAGCCAACAGGGATCCATAGATATGAACCTTGGGGCGAATTTGAGAGGATTAGATACTCGAAATCCATTGGAAAACCCAGTTTTTGTAGCCCAGAAAACCAATGACGGGATTGAGTTATTTGATGAACAAAATTGTGAGAAATCTAATTGTGAATGACTGAGCAAAGGTTGGGTTTGCTTGATAAACCCAGTGAAGGCTAGAATCTCAAGGATTAGCAGCTGGACCTTTCTATTCCCACCTTGAAGAGCACTGGAGGGAAGGGACGCCTGAGGGACTGTGTAGCAGAGAAGGGGACCTTCCTTGTGTTGGGTGTGGTAGGTAATGTGGGTGCCTTGACTGTTGAACCCATTTGAGATGCCTGTAGCTCTGTGGTTGAGCTCACTAGCTTAGCATTTCCCTCCTTTGTCTGTTGTATGCTTGATAAACCCAACTGTTTGTTGGCTTAGCATAGTTGTTGAGTGAAATCATGGCTATGAGTGAGCCTAGCTAGTTCCTCCTTAGTGGATACACAACCCAGCTCGGGGGTGATCTCTCAGCTGAAAGAATACAAGCTGGATAGATATCTATGGTTGGGTGGAACGTTGCTCTCACATAGCCAGTTGTTTGGACAGCTTCATCTTCAAGATAAGTGTTATATGTATTATAAAATTATATGCATTTTGTGTTCTGTAATGTGTTAATTCAGAATGGTAGTTATTCATGTTAATGGAATTGATATGAAATATGTGCTTAGCCTGGGAATGGAATTGAAATCCCTGGGTGATGAATCATCTTATGCCTATGTTAGATATGAGGATGCATTACTATTTGTGTGCTTGCTAGTATGTTATTTCCGCTGTGTTTATTTGAAGTATGAGTCTGCACACAATAAGTTTTTAATTGTTATAAATTGTTGAGTAATGTATGGGGCTGAGTTTACCAATTAAGCTCGGTAAGTTTGGTTAACGTTTCCTTCCTTGCATCAGATTGATGGAAGGGGACGTGACAGATTCATGCAAAAATAGACTAGAGAATTGCAGGTCTCACCTCAAGACTGTTAATAAAGGTACATTTACTCTCATAGACATGAAATTTTATTCTACGAGTTCCCTATTTTGTTGTATGAATGGGTATAGAGGTAGAATGAGATAAATATTACCTAGAGCACATCTTGGCCAGTAGTCTAGACTGAGGAAAAAGATTCAAAAAATAAAATATTTGGACAATACCTGGTCTAAAATTGTTTATTTTATGTTTTTGCACATGAAAGAAGGATATATCGTAGAGTTTGCTATAGGGTCAAGTGAATCATATAGCCATGCAGAACAAAAAATTCAAAGAAGGTCCAAGAAAGAAGTTCTTGAAGCTAATCCCATTGTGGATAAATATTTTGTTTGTGGAGAAGGGGCTAATGACAATGAACCCCGATAGTATGGAAATGTAAACCCTATGTTGTGGGGGTGGGGAATGAAGGAGTAGGAGAACCACAAGGTGTAGTAATGGATCTAGAAGATTAATGGCTCCAAAGGGAGAAAATACATGAAAGATGAGGTGAGATAAGACAAGTAGTCAAAAGAAATAAACAAGAAAAGCAGCTGAAGGGGGAATATGAGTCAGATTAGAGAGGAAAGAATAATTCTAGATATGTGATTGCACGAAGAGAATGTGTAGAAGGTTCCTCTGTGGTAGAAGGGTACAAAGTATGGGAAAGAGGAGTGCTCAGAGGATGAGAGAACTCCCAAGAGGAATGGAATGGAATAAAGTGAGAGCTCCAATGAGAACTGTTATATTATACCCCCGAGGATGGAATAAATAAAGACTGAAGAAGATGTGCAAGAAGAGGGAGTATAGATGAATGGAGGTACTTCCATGGTTAAGAGAGTGAATACACAACTAGATTTGAGCTCCCCTAGACCCAGTACTATTAGTAGATGTGCGCCAGAAGGTAACCCTCCCTTTGTCCTAAACCCCTAGAGTTCTTTACCAAATCAAGAAAAACAACTAATACTTGAGTTTGTGCGGGAAGAAAGACTCAAAGACGAACCAAAATATAGAGAAATTCAAGTTTGTCCTACATAGGGGATTAACCCAGATCAATAGATTTCAAGAAGAAATAGTATTGTTTCGATTCCACCAATAAAAAATAGTTTACTAGTCCTCCTATACCTACAAGGATGGTGATGACATCAAATTCTACCTTGCGATTGCCCAAATTTTTTGGGTTGTAAAGAATCTCACAAATGAGGTTGCTAAGATTATGCAGCTAGAGACCACATTCATAGGCAAAGCTATAACATGGTACATGAAGTATAAGACAACACTCGTCATATGTCAGGTTCACTTAATGGATACAATTAAAACTGCTCTTCTAAAGGAATTTCAAAAGCTGAAGTCTGAGTTGCAATGTATTACTGCAATTAAGGAGATTAAGCAAAGAATTGGTGAGTCTATTTGGGACTATGACCAGATATGTTGTGTCAGAGTTCCCCTGACAAAACATAATGTGAATACTCAATAATATTCCCTTGACATCGCTATCATGTTATAGGCCACTCCTAGAGGGGAGGCATCTCCAGGAATGGCATAGGTTCAAACACAAATTTTTGTGTTGATTAAGCAGCTAGAAAAACTGTCTACTAGTAAGGAAGTCAGAGAAAGCATATGGTGCAGCTTTTGTAGAACATAAGGAGATCATAAAAATGAATGCCCAAAACTGAATAATTATCTAGGCAATGGTGTTCCTAGTCCTTTTTCAACGACGTCTAAGTCTGATTGGTGTGCGATTTGTTTACCTTGGGGTCATGCGCTTCCTAATTTCCCATTAATAAAGAAGTACCAGAGCTCTGCATATGCACCATTTTGTGATTTCTACAAGTCGGTTGGACATGACATGAACAATTGTCATGCTCTACAATTGATGAAATATAATACAGTGGATTCCTACCAGGTTCAAGGTACAGAAGAAAGCATACCACCTGACTTGGGGGGATAGCAGGGAGCAACATGTAGTGGGTTTCGAGTTTGTAGAAGAGGCTATGGTGGTAGTGGAATACATGTAATTTGTTTCAACTGGGGAGAACCAGGTCACTTGAAAAGATATTGCACTAAGCTTCATGCTCTGTGTGCATATTTTCATAGCACAGAACATGTGATAGAGGAGTTCCTGAACTTGGTCAAGAATTGGGAAGAGAAAAAAGGTTGATGCAACCTTGTGATAGTTGAACCAAGGAAAGTGAATAATGGGAAGGGTCCAACGCAAGTAAATATAGTAACTTGAGGAGGTGCAAAAATATTTGAATATATTCTTGTAGATAGGAGTACTAGAGTACCACTAGAGTAGAAGGCAAAGAAATCCCTGCAACCTCCATCTAATTTTCAAGTAGACGACTAGTTACAGATCCTGTGCGAGGCGCAGAGAGTGGTCAAGAAAGTTGCACAATGAGAAGATGAACTATGTAGATTGATATAAGAAGAGGATCATAGAAGAAGATTGCGCGAAGAAGAGGATCGCATAAGAATAATGTGTGAGGAAGAATTATTGTGCAACATGAACAATGAAGAGGTAAGGCGTATTACGTAGCACGAAGAAATACAACGCAAAGAAGAAAAACATGGAGGAATGTACAAAATTCACCGAGAAGATCCAGTAACTACTTTGTTGCAAAGTTGTATACATATATTGAATGATCTTCATGCTGTCAATGAAATAACCAATATGATTGCAAAGTTACTAATGTATGATGAAGCTGAAGAACCTATTTTTGTGCCACTTCCTAAAATAAATGTGCCTAGAGTGGGTAAGAGATGAAGAACTATGAAGGAATTCAAGTTATCCCTTGAATTGGGGGGATTTCATATGAGAGATGTTATGATTGACTTGGGGGAAGATGTAAATATTCTTCCTAAGAAGACGTGGGAGTTGATGGGAAAGGGAAAGGTGTTATGGTATCCCATACAACTCAGATTAGCTAACAAGTACAAAGTGTTACCCATTGGAAGGTTGACATATGTGGAAGTAAACATTGATGGAGTAAAGACAATGGAAGTGTTTGAAGTGATTTAATTATTGGAGGATACTAATCCCTATCCATCGTTTTTGGGGATAGATTGGGCATTTGATAATAATGTGATTATGAACCTGAAGTAGATACACATGTCATTTGAATATGAGGAACTGTGTGTGGTAGCTCTGTTGGACACCATATACATAGTTGGTTCAGGATGAAATTGGCAGTGTGTGATGGCCTCCAATTTTGCTCATTTTTCCACTACAAAGGGACCATCTAGATATCCATTTTTTCCCCTTTACTCTATCTCTATACCACTTATTGCCTATACTATTTGGTAATTTTACCCTTCTTAGCCTAATCCTCTCATTCCAAGCATAAAGAGGTAATTTGTTTCTATTTGATATTATTTCTTATGTATTTGGTTAATTAAATGGATTTTGGAACTAATTTTGATTTTAGTTAGTGACCAATGGACTTTGGATACCAGTTTTGTATCAAGGTTTTGGTTTTTTGTTTCCAATATCCAAAGGTGACAAGTATTTTCTTATCTAAGTTCCAAATAAAGATATGGATTTTGAGGATATTGTCTCCAACATGGTTCATTTCCAGGTCATCATAAATGACCATAATTAATTGTCAAAATCCCCGTGAGTTCAAAGGCAGCTAAATTTGACCACATGTTTTGAGCAATCGATGAGCAATTAAGAGAAACGGTTGAAAACTCACTTCCCGAATATGCTCATTTATGTTATTAGAGGCGGATTTCAAATATTCTCAATCATTTGGGATATATTTGTGGTTTTGTAAAATGGTAAAAATCAGAAATTAAATGTGGCCATTTTCTAAAAAACGCCTAAGCTATGTGGAATTTTCCTTTGCTTTGCTGATGTAACGCCCCTTCTCAATGTAATGATTATAAATAGGAGGGATTGAAAAAAAGGGGGGGGGTAATCTTGGGAATGCATAGTTATGCTACCAAAATTTTGTTTGTATTTGTTTTCTTGAGACTGTGATGTTGATGCTATAACAGAACTTTGGTTATTTTGTTAATGGATGTTTAAATTTAGGAAATCGTGCTTCTTTTCATCATTTGAGATAGAGTATCTCAAGGCTCACTCACCAGGAGGCAAAGTACCAACCTGTTAGAGAGTGACGTATTCTTTCTTTTAATTTTGTTTAGTTAGCATTTCTAATATAGTTTATGTTCCTGTTATGTTTTATTGTATAAATTATTTCCAAGATCATACTAATTAGTTTGTTGTGTGTTGCAGATATGCTCTTGTTTTCTTTTGTTCAAATGTCCATGTGCTTATATTTGTTTTAACTTGCTAAGGATTCTCTGTAGATGCACAATCATCGATCCTTTGAACGATTGTTTCAAAATAGATTAAATTCCTCTTATTGTTGTTTATAGTTTAAATTCATTCTAATAATGTTCATATTTGCACTATAGGTTATAATTGTATATAATTTTCCATATGTTTCTATTGTCTTGTAGATTGGATTTATACATCTTGCATACTCATAGTCATTCGTTTACTCAATCACTTTTGCATAGATTTCATTTTTGTAGGTTGCTAATGTCCTCTAGAATTATATTTACATTTCTTATATACTTGTTTGTAGTTACAGTTACTCATTTGTGAATACAATTATTAAGTGTAAACTTTGTTTTATACCATATCATAATTTTGAAGTGTGCAAACTTAGATCTTTTGTCTTTTCAAACTCACTTTTAGAGTAGATTATATTGTTGCTTTTATACTTGTAGGATATCATTGTGATTATATTTAAATAGTTTAGATTCACTCTCTTAGATTTAAAATAGACTCCATACTACTAGTATTTTGAAATTATTTAGGAGTTGGAGTCTGAGATAATTTTGACTGCATAGAAGCAATTGTATACATTAATATGTATTTAGTTTTCTTGGATGTCTTTGAATTGTAGAACCCACAAGTGAAGCACTCATTAGACTTGTATAATCTTGTAATGATCTAGTTCATACTTTTGAATTTTTTTGATAAACACTTGTATAAAAATCAATAGTTATATGTATTTAGATCATAACTCTGTATTTGCTTAGAATCGTATTTCCATACATTTTGTGGTAGTATAACTTGTTCAAGAAAAAGTCATTGTAAAAATCATGTACATTGTCATTCAACTTCTGGAGTACATAGTGCATTATATTTTATGAAAAGGTGCATTGTCATGAATATCTCAACTTAATTTCATCATATTATAAGTGACTATGGTGTAGAAATTAATTGCATTAAGGAATTAAGGTTTAACTTCACTCAATCTTAATATACAAATAATTTGGGATGTATGTTTCTTAACTTTTGGTGCTTCTATAATCAATTTCTAGAAGTAGTCAATCACATTGATGTGCTAGATTCAAGTCAACTTCATTGTAAAAGTTTCGCTTTTCCATTGTATAATTTTCATTGTAAGGATCAAGCATAGATAGAATAATACTTCAATTCTGGACTTTGACTATTGGTATCTGCATTTTTTTTTCATCTAGGGTAGTAGATCATTTGTAGATCAAATTAGGATTTAGTAACATTGCAGGTCATTTATAAAATATTTTAGTATAGTATTTTCTATACTTAGGATGGAGAATGCAGTAGTTTGATTTGTTTGTTTTGTGACATTAGGGATTAATTGATTAGATTAGGCTAGATTGGAGGCTCTGGTCCTACACTTACAGTGTTTGCACCTCGAAGTCTACGGACTCTCGGATTGACAATTTAATGTCATATTATTAATAAGTATATATTAGGCCTGATAGTGTGGTAATTAAAAACATATACAATGTGATTGCCATAAAGGAATACTATATAAACCCCATGATGGATGGGGAGATCACTTGGTGCAGTGTTCTTTGATTTGATACAAAGTCACAAGATGTGATGGAGTGACAACATAACCAACTATATGAAGTATCCAAGAGATGTGCATGCATTTCCAAGCCTATGTGCTGGATTGGGACAAAACGATACGATCCATCGATGTTCAATGGAATAGATAAATTAGATGTTTTACTCAGACAAATGAAAGCACGAGTTTCAGAGGATCGATGAGTAGAAGCAATGGATTCCATCAACCAAGGAACTCCTTCACGATGGTGGAAAATGCACAAAGAGGAGGTGAACAATTGGGAGGCCATGCAAAAATTCCTTATGGAGAGGTTCCATCCTATTACAGACTTGGAGCTTCTGAATAGATTCAAGGGAACTGAGGATCCCATCGAACACCTTGAATTCTATTAGCAAAGATGGGATATGAAGAGTGTATAGTGCAGTCAATGGGTACATAGATTCTAACATACATTTGATGTTATATTGCGAAGTTGGTATGTTCAACAAGAGAGAAGAAGGCAAAGAAAGTATTGGGAGAATTTTTCTACCGAATTTACTATCACATTCCGGTTCAATAATAGAGATATGAACATGGCCAAATTTCTTCATAGGATCAAGCAGGTTATATTTGGATAAAGATCGCAACAGGATTTGACGTAGAGGATCATTTGTGCTTATCATCAAGACTTGGAAAGGATGAACAAACCTATATATTGTTTGGATGTTGAGATTAAAGAGCCCAGTGAAGAGGAGGATCCACAAAGTATACATATTAAATAAACTATGGGAGAACGCGTGGTGCAAGATGAGCCATCTTCCAGCACTGTGCCAGAATTCTAAGAGCCCCTCAAGACAAAGAAACATAACATTTGTTATGGAGAAAACTTCCTATGGCTTGGGGAAGACCACAACAGACAGATGACTACCAGAAAATGACTCAATTCCCAATGCAATGCTATATAAATGATAATGCTAAGATAATGTAGAATAAGACCAACCTTCAACCGGATGTTTGAAGTAGATCCCCGTTGAGATTTCAACTTGTGCACTTGAACCTACAAATTAGTCTCAACATTTAATACAACACAAGTGCATATAATATGTGAAAGACATTAGCATAATCAATAGCAATGATCCATGATATCATAAGAAAATATAGCCCAATGTAATTTAACAATATTCACAACCTCAATTGGACGAGAACATGAGTATTTCCATTAATGAATAACAAGAAGTACAATATACAACCTCTTGTCGGCAACCAATCTGAACCAAGAATTGGGTCCTTCCACTTATGCCTCCACCACTTCAATCCTCCATACTATGGCAAACTCAAACTATGAAAAGGAGTTTGGGAGGTGAACATAAGAAGTTCACAACAACAAGGATCAATGAGTGTAGATTCAAGTCACGGAAAAAATCCACTAGAGTTATCTTGCTTTCTCTTTCTCCTCCCTTCCATATGCCATAAGAGCTCAATATATAGCCTTCCAAAGGTAAGTGAAAGGACACATCGAGGCGTTTTGGGGTACATGGAGGGCCAAAGGTCACCCCGAGACTGCTTTTTGGGAGTAAAAAGTATTTTTCTAATGGATTTTACCATTTTACTTGGTACCCGCAGGCTATAGTGGAACAACCTGCGTGTACGTGGGCTAAAGTGGAACAACTCGCGTACTAGAAAAAAATAGGAAAAATGTGTTTCTCAAGGAAAGATCATGAATCCGAGTCAATGAAATAGACCCTGAAGGCCAATCAATACTGATGCTCACAAGGTGGAAAATGACGTTATAACAGATGCCCCCTAATGTGTGAGGTCATAGAATGGTACTACGATGGCCTAAATACATTATAAATCTTAGAAGTGGAGTAATGGATGTTGAATATTGTGATTTCTAAGAATATTATATTTGTATATTATTTATTCCGGAGATATTCCATACCTCCGATGTGATTATACTATGAATCCGGAGATGTTTATTCCTCCGAATTGGTTGTGGTAACTAGGGTTATTAGAACCACCATGTGGGGGTCGGCCTAGTCAGTTATAATAGGGTATTTAACCTAATGGTTAAATACGAGCCTACATGTACTTGTGTAAAATACATGTCAGTGTAGTGTATAAATAGAGGAGGTATGTTCCTCATTTGATACACTCACACACTTGAGAGAGGCGCACTTGTGGAGGAGAGGTATGCTATGGTGGAGGAGGAGATCATGTCTTTGGTTTGCATCTTTGTATATTGCTGGTCATCTATATTGAGGAAGCTTTACTGGGTTTTCTACCCCATAAGGGTTTCCCAGGATAAATTTGTGTCTCTTGTGTTTATGCTGTGCTTGTTGTTTCTTTAGTGATCCTGTATATGCTATTATTGTGAAATGGAATGTAATGCTGCTATTTTCTGTCTTAGCATATTAAATTTTAACATGGTATCAGAGCTAAACTGAAGGAAGGCAAGGTATGGCACTTACGACACTTGCTTTACTTACGACAATTTGAAGGATAGGGTTTTATATAGCAAAAACCAGCCATCGTGGAACTTTCGCTATAAATACATTTTTGCGAAGGTTCAAGATCTGAAAAATTTATAGGTAGTAGATAACATCTCCAGGTATCTTGTGTCCAAAGGGAACCCTCATATTCGTTGTACTTTGTAAGTTATGATCAGTACAAGTTAGGGTTTCTGCCTCTTCCAGATCTCAGTCAAAATTAGGTGACCTAGGAAAAAAGGTCATAACTTGGGCTAGGAAGCTCCAAATGAAATTTCGTAAAAAGTGACAGATAGTACACAGACGGTACTATCTCAGGAAACTTTTTTAGAGGCCGAAGATGAACAAGTGACACGTGGAATTCCGTACAATTTCGCTCTCCTGTTTTATCCCATAAACAGGTCATGTTGCGACACTTGGTGTAACTCTCTATCAGAGAGTCCAATTGAGGTCAGAACTGTCAGGATGGAAATATAATAGGGCAATATATCTCAAGAAACGTTTTCAGAGGTTGAAGTTCAAACAGTGACACGTGGCATGCCGTACAAGTTCGCTCTTCTGTATTATACCAAAATAGGTCACGTTGTGACATTTGGCATAACTCTCTCTCAGAAAGTCTAATTGAGGTCAGACCTGTCAGGATGGAAAGATGATAGGTCAGGCTACTGCAAAAAAAAATTTCAGACCCTGTGGAGTGAAAATTTCAGAGTTATAGCAGAAACAATCAGGTACATATTTATGTCAAAACATAATTATTTTTGGAGCACCTTTATTCATGGCTTCCGGAATTTAGGGTTTCGGAGAAAGTTAGAATTTTTGGAATCGGAATCCACGGCTGAATGATACTCAGGAAAATCGAAATTTAGAGACCAAGATCAAATTTTTTGGTTGGGTAGAAGACCAGGCTTGATCAAACCCTAGCTCGGGATTTTGATCGGAAAGATGGAAAATTAGGGCTTCAACAAAAGTTGGAATTTTTGAAGTCTGTAACCACGGCTGGAAGCTCCTCAGAAAAATAAGAGTTTAGAGCCTTGGATCAAACCTTTTGATTGAGCAGAAGAGTGGGCTTCATCAAACCCTAGTTCGGGATCCTGTCCAGAAGATCCAGAAGTTTCAAAGGCAATTTTGAGGGGTCAAATTTTGGAATTAAAGTATGCTAGTTTGATCAGCTCAGCAAGACACATCCTTCCATTCATTCGGAAGTGTGAAAGTCAAAGATTGAATTTTTAGGGTTTCTCTAGAAAACCCTAATCAAGCTCCAGATCAAGTTTCAGGGGGAGTTGAGGCTAAGGCCTTACATAAGAAGACTACAAGAAGTCTCGACAGGTATGACTTAAGGAGGTTCAGGTATGTCTTGAAATCTGATTCTTGATTAAGTTCATGATGTGTTTGTCTTCATATTATTTATTAATACAATCTTGATTAATGTTAGAATTGTTTTATCACCCTAGTAACAGTATGAATTCATGTGAATGATCGAAGACATTCATTGATTAGGGCTATATGATTGTACTAATGCATTATGGTGTTGTGTGAGGTTGATGTTGTCTGCTAACAAGATACAGGTACATCAAGTTCCATGACCATGACAACATGAAGACAAAGACTCACGAGGTATGTATGACTTTGTTATATTATGTTTAACCTATGAGACATGCAGGTTCTAGCTCAGGATCTCTAAATCATTGAAGAGATTGTTTAGGTATGTTGTACATAACTAAGTAGGTATACTAATCCAGGTATGTTTTCCTATGTCATGTTAGAATCTTACCTTGTGTTAGGATCCCTTATATAAGTATACCTGGTATGATTGGTGAGTAATCAAGGGTTTATGCATATTATGTCTCTTATCTTGGTTGATGATTTAACTAACTAGATCAAACAAGAATATGCATGAGTAAAAGAAGACTTCCTTGAAACCCTGAATACTAATGATCATGACTGTACATATTCAAGATTATTTAGAATTAGAATGTTTTGATAATATTGAGAATATACTAATGAATGTATGTTTGTGCATGAGATCATGAGGATGACACTAGTGTACACTTGAGCATGCACAGTGGTACATAATGAATAGAAGTTCAGGAGACATACAGAAGATCAAGCAAGAGGCAACCACACAAACATAAAAGATAAGTATTTGAGTTGTTATTAGAAATAGTAAATGATATTGCTTGTATGCATATTTGTATTCCTAGAATATATCATGCTGAGTGTAAACATTCATAAAGCATTGAACAGTATACTACTAATATGCATATGATTGGTAAGTTGGACAAACATTCCATTGTTGCTTGTCTAGAATGAAACCTCTTTACTGACATGCTGAGAGCTGTGCACACTCTCGATAGTATGTTCTAGTAAAGATGGAAGCCATCTAGATAGCTACTGTATGCATACAGGATATGGGGAAGTGTTGTGCCAAAGTATTGGTCAAAATAGTTGCATAACTATGTAAATGATATCTGTATGCATAATAGGTTATCATGTCAATAAGATTTGATGATTATGAAGTATTACTAATCATGTACTTAATTTTGATTTGTAGGAAGAGAATCATGATGAGATGTTTTGCTCCAAGGGACTAGATAAGACCATTCTCTTAATGATGTAATTAAAGAAGAAGTGTGAATCGGGTTCTGTATGGGTACCTAGGATCGGTAGTCAATTGATGAGCTTAATGATCATCATGGGTGATGTGGATCTCAACCTTTGCTACAAGGTTGAATATGGATTCTATACACATATGACATGGATGCAAGAAGGAACTCACCACAGAGTTTGAATGATTTTGAGGCTCATATTAGTAGACCCATCTGACGAGAGATGGCACAGATAGATATGCAGAAGATCATTCAATGCAGAGTGTGAATAATGGACAATTGACAGCTTCATGACAAAGCTTGGGCTTTACCAGAAGTAAAGTTGTTCCTAACCTTTAACTTAAGGTTTTGGATGATGAACCTATCATACCATTATTGTATGACGATGATCTCTTTCTGACAAGGAATGAGAAACAGGTCATGAAAATGGTTGCAGAAATGAAAATGAAAGATCTTGGATTAATGCACTACTTCTTAGGTCTAGAAGTATGGCAAGATCCAAAAGGAATCTTTTAAATCAAGGTAAGTATGCTGTGAACTTTCTAAAAAGATTTGATATGTTGGAGTATAAATCCATGGCCACTCCCATGGACTCCAACTTGAAGTTATTAGTTAATAACTCATCGTATTTAGTGGACCTAACCCTATATAGACAAATCATTGGGTCATTGATGTATTTAACAAATTCTAGGCCAGATATATGCTTTGCTATAAATACCCTAAGTCAGTATTTAGTAGAACCTAGAAAGGTTCACTTAACAGCTACAAAGCATGTAGTGAGGTACCTAAAAGGTACTTTAGATTTTTGGTCTATATTATCTTGGAGGTCATGAACTCCGTTTACATGGTTACTCAGATTCTGATTGGGCAAGAAGTGTCTCAGACAGAAAGAGTACATTCAGGTGGATGTTATAGTCTTGAATCTGCCATGATCTCATGGTTCAGCAAGAAATGATCTAGTGTGGCTCTCAGTACTGCTGAAGCAGAATATATGGCTGTCTGCTCTGCCAGCTGTGAAGCAGTGTGGCTTCAGAAGCTATTATATGGAGTGTTTGACTTAGAAATGGATCCCACTGTGATTATGTGTGACAATCAAGCTGCATTAAGATGACTGAAAATCCTGTGTTCCATGATAAGTCAAAACACATAGAGATCCGATACTTCTATATACGAGATATGGTGCAAAGAGGAGCTATCAAGCTCGTATATATAAGCACTGATGATCAGATTGCTGATATCTTGACTAAACCTCTGTCTCGAGTGAAGTTTGAATACTTTCGAGACAAGCTTGGTATAGTTCAAAAGAACTCTCCTCGAAAGGGGGAGTAGCATAGTATCTAATAACAAGTCTGTCTCATCAATGATGAGGTTACCTTTTACTGCACTTAGTTACTTAGAATTATTTTTTAGGACCCTTATATTTTTACTTTTGATGATAGATGTATTAGTGAGAATACATGCTTTTGATGATAGATGTATTAGTGAGAATACATGCTTTTGATGATAGATGTATTAGTGAGAATACATGCTTTTGATGATAGATGTATACATGCCTTTAATGATATATGTATTTGATGCTATTGATGAGGATACATGTTTTGATATACATGTTTTGTTGATGAGGATACATGTTTTGATGATGAGGATACATGATGTCTTGATGTACTTGTATGGATGAAGATACTTGTACCCATGATTGACACTTGAGGGGATTGGATCATCCCTGGAATTCAGTCCTAAAGAGAGCCATAGACGTATGTCTTCGAGAATGAAGTCCTTGGTGGACTTGAGGGGATTGGATCATCCCTGGACTTCAGTCCTAAAGAGAGCCGTAGATGTATGTATTCGAGAATGAAGTCCTTGGTGGACTTGAGGGGATTGGATCATCCCTGGACTTCAGTCCTAAAGAGACCCGTAGACGTATGTCTTCGAGAATGAAGTCCTTGGTGGACTTGAGGGGATTGGATCATCCCTGGACTTTAGTCCTAAAGAGAGCCGTAGACGTATGTCTTCGAGAATGAAGTCCTTGGAGGAATTGAGGGGATTGGATCATCCCTGGACTTTAGTCCTAAAGAGAGTCGTAGATGTATGTCTTCGAGAATGAAGTCCTTGGTGGACTTGAGGGGATCAGATCATCCCTGGACTTCAGTCCTAAAGAGAGTCATAGATGTATGTCTCCGAGAACAAAATCCTGAATGAACAGGTAAGGGGATTGGATCATCCTTGGACTTTAGTCCTTTGAATTGAGCCGTAGACATGATGTCTCCGAGAACTAAATCCTGAATGAACAGGGGTACATGAAGACCTAGTTAATGGAGTGCACGCGTGGGGAGGCAAACAAATTTGGATGCGGAAGTATACTATGTAGTTTCTTCTTTGAGAGGGTTCCAGGGCTCAGTCTGAGGCTTGAAGTCCCTCCTCATAGTCTCCGTGACCCAGCCAGTGGGTAGAGGTCTTGACACAACAGGGTGGTGGCCAACAAGCATCACCATACACAGATGAGTTCTTTCACTGGTGGGACCGATAGGTCATAGCCATTGATGACTACCCTTATGCAGGGATAGACTTCCGTGGTGATCGCGACATGCCGCTCCCTCCAAGAACTACATTTAGAGACATCGGTACGTTACTCTTTTTGTGTTTTTTGGGTGTAGTATCACATATTGACATTCTACTGTTTGCTTGCAGATGCTGGTCCACGAAGACCAGATGGTTTCTTGAGACATCATCGACGGGACAGGGGTGGAGAGGTAGTAGGTGCTACTGCAGAGCCCACATTAGAGACAGTGTGTGTCAATCTAACCCGGATGAACAACATGGTACCCATGATCAAGGTAGAGCAGCTTCCAGAGGATATGCAGTGCCATGTTGTGGGAGTACTGGGCACCTGGGTTCAGTTACTGCGGCGCATAGTGCAAGCAGTACATTATTATTATCAAACACATCCTACAGAGGCAGCTAGGCCTCCTAGGGGATAGACATCTCACAGTTCCACATTTTGTATCGATATGTATATTTTTGAGAGCTGTGGGTTCCATTTTTGTACTGTGACACCACTTTTTGGACATGTTATTTATAAAAACTATGGTTCTCCGGTTCTACTATATGCGTATGTACAAATGTATGAATTTATGTTTATTTGTGTGCTTCATTATGAATGTGACAAATGGCAATCTAGGACATAGTTAACATATGCATCAGATACATGTTAAAAATTCTCAGAACATGAATGTATGTAATGGAAACAAAACGATGTTCAAAGAGTCTTACCCTTAAGAATCTTTGTAGTAAAGTAGGATCTCTCACACAGTACTGACCATTCAATTGAGACACAACCAATTATGAATCCAGGTGGAATTCTAAAGATTGGATACCATGCGAAATGGAATCACAAAGTAGCTCAACTACGACACTATACTCGGCCACATTGTTGGATGTAGGACCGAGAAAAGCACCTCTTGAAGACACAATCTGATGGTCAGGTGAATAAATAACCCACGTAGTAGATGCAATCCTCTACGTTTGATGGCTAGCACCATCCACGAATCCCAAGAACATAGAATATTCCACTGACATCTGTCAATCAAACGGAAGCAAACCAATAGACCGAAAAACCAAAATAAATCTAAACTATGTACATAAGCAACTATACAATAGTTTACAAAAGTATTAGCTCGAACTAGAAGTTCAAGCGTAATACCGCTTGAGGTAGAGCCCATTTCTAGGTTCCTTCAAGGCATTCCCTTCATAATCTTCCAATTCATAGGCTCCTTTATCAAGGACATGCCTCACTATGTAAGGACCGTGCCACATGGGGTTAAACTTGCTTTCCCCCAGGTGTTAAACTTGCTTTCCCCCTGTGGATTTTGTGAGCCCAGGACTGTTCGTGCTCATTGGTGCTTTCATTTTTAAGGAGTCTGAAAAATGATAAGAAGACTCTGCAATGGTTATGGTTACTATCCTGTTGGTTTTACGAGCCCAGGATGGTGATTGCTCGTGGTCGCTTTCATGTTTAGAGAGTCTGAAAGCGGTAAGTGGACTCCATTGGTGTTCTTTTTCGTAAGTTAGTCTCCAAGGCCCGAAAAAGCATAAAATGATGCAAATGGAGAACTCTTCTAGCCGATGTGACTAGAGTATACCTTTTTCGTAATTAATCTACAAGGTCCGGAAAAGGGGTAAACTTATACCAGGTAGACGCCCTTTCAGATACATTTAATGAGCATGAAAGGAAGCAAGGTTGCTCGATGATGTTTTCATTGTTTTAGGAGTCATAAAAGAGCTTAACAGAAACTCCCTAAGTGCCTTTTTCATAAAAGGGATTGCTCGACCCGAAAAAGGGATAAAATTATACCGAACAAAAAGGGATTGATGAGAGCGAGAAAAGGTCTCAAGCATCATCATGGGTGCAGAAAACTGAATCCGGTGACATAAATATTGTCAAAAAGGGGCAACGGCCAATGTGGCATGCGAACCGAGGTGATGGGTGACATTAAAAAATGCCTGAAAAAATCTGGAGGTGAGGGCGAGAAATGATCTCAAGCGTCATCACGAGCGCGGAAAACTAAATCCGGCAATATAAGGTTCATCAAAAACGGGCGACGGTCGATGTGGCACAAAAACCGAGGCGACGAGGGGGGCATGGAAAAAATGCCCAAAAAATCTGGTCGTGAGAGCGAGAAATGATCTCAAGCATCATCACGAGCGCGGAAAATTGAATCCGGCGATATAAGACTCATAAAAAATGAACGACGATCGATGTGGCACGCGAACTGAGGCGGTGAGGGGGCATGGAAAAAATGCCCTAAAAATCTGGGCGTGAGAGCGAGAAATGATCTCAAGCATCATCACGAGCGTGGAAAACTGAATCCGACGATATAAGATTCGTAAAAAATGGACGATGACCGATGTGGCACGCAAATCGAGGCGACGAGGGGGCATGGAAAAAATTCCCTAAAAATATGGAGGTGAGAGCGAGAAATGATCTCAAGCGTCATCACGAGCGTGAAAAACTGAATCCAGCGATATAAGGTTTGCTAAAAATGGACGACGGCCGATGTGGCACGCAAACCGAGGCGACGAGGGGGCATGGAAAAAATGCCCTAAAAATCTGGAGGTGAGAGCGAGAAATGATCTCAAGCATCATCACGAGCGCGAAAAATTGAATCTGGTGATATAAGGTTTGCTAAAAATGGACGACGGCCGATGTGGCATGCAAATTGAGGCGACAAGGGGGCATGGAAAAAATGCCCTAAAAATCTGGGCGTGAGAGCGAGAAATGATCTCAAGCATCGTCACGAACGTGGAAAACTGAATCCGGCAATATAAGACTTGTCAAAAACGGACGATGGCCGATGTGGCACGTAAACCGAGGCAACGAGGGTGTGAAAAAATGGTAAAAAATGGACCTGGTGAAAACAGGAAAAGGAAAGAACTGTCATGCAGTTCTCGCTGTTCTGATTCCAATGGTACCGACGGTTTGAGAAATGGATGTCGTATGACACCAGAATGGTTGTTCGAAAAATGGTGGAATCTCTATAAATAGGGCGTGGGGCCCATATGACGTGTCATTGTTACGTGTGAGTTTCGCAGAGCAATCAGAGCTCTTTCTTGATTTTCGGGATATTTCACCATTGGTTTTCGATTCCGCGAGTTTCAGGTAACTCTATTTGCCTTAGCCTTTTCAATTATGTCGTTTTTGTTTAGTGGCGGGCCCCTGAAGGCTGCGAAATTCCATGTTGGACTTCCAATGTGGAATATCGCGGGTTTCGGGTCTCTTCCCGCGATGAACCTCGCGGTTTTTAGGCTGACAGTCGCGATGTTCATCGCGATTGTGAGGTTGGAACCCGCGATGTTCATAGTGAGTTCATGGGAGATAGTCGCGATGTTCATCGCGACTGTTTGGCCAATACCCGCGATGTTCATCGCGGGTTCTTGTGTGGAGGCCGCGATGATCATCGTGGCTTTTGATGAAAAAGCCGCGATGGTATTTTTTGCAAATTTTTTTTTGCTGGGGCTAAAAATTTCTTCTATTTTTTGGCATGATGTTGAGGAGACCATTGGATTCCTGGCGAGAGCGGGAGATAGATGATGATCTGATGTAGAGGATTCAGACTGATCCGAGGGTTCGTCAGACTCTGGCGGTGAGTGGACTTCTGAAGTTCGCTCAGATCCCACCAATGCGTTCAGTGAGACGGCTCCTGAACAAGTTGGTGAGTTGGTGGGTGCTAGCAGAGGGTGCTTTTATGATTGGGGGACAGAGGTTGGAGATTACCCTCACAGACGTATATTTTTTCACTGGATTGCCTCGTTTAGGGGAGGTGGGAGATCTTCTACCAAGGATCCCGCCAGGTGTTGATATGGAGGATTTGCTGCAGACCTTTTGTGTTGATGGGGCCATTTTGCAGAACAACGCATTGAGTCTGCGATCACTACGAGAGTGGGATATAAAGGCTGTTGGGGCATGTGTGCTGCGGGTGCTGGGTGCTGCGGCGCCACATCATTTGTTAGGGGGACAAATGATGATGGTGGACTCTGTGCTTCGAGGGACCTATTACGCATGGGGTCAGATGTTCTTAGCTTGTGTCCGGAGAGATCTAGACAAGGCCAGTCGAGAGGGAGGAGAGTTCTGTTATGCCTCCTTTCTATGTTGTTTTTTCTTCGAGCGGGTGCCGACCTTGCGACCAAGGGTTCCCATTCGTGATGGTCTGATGAGCGAGCCGCGCATGGTGCGGTGGGGGCATATGATGCCTCGTGGCGGTGGTGGTGTCCGCGGGTTTTTTACGGAGGAGGTATATGAGCAGTGGGAACAGATGCCCCTGGTGATTGAGGATTACCCATATGCTGGCATGGACTATCGAGGCGACCCAGAGATGCCTCGAGCCCGGGGACAGGCCTGGGGTTTAGACGGTATGATTTGTGGTTTGTTTTGTACTATATCATGTGATTTGTTTATGATTATAGTTAGATATGTATATGATGGTTTACTTGCATTGTGCAGATGTTGGTCCTGTACCACCGGCCGACTACGTGGCTCGTCAGGGGCGAGCGATGGTGGTTGATCAACCTCCTGTAGTGGTACCGCCTCCACGTGGTGGAGGATTTGTGGCTCGTGGGTGAGGGGTTGGCCCTCGAGATGATGCCATAGAGGGTGTCAGATAGACATTTGACATTATTCTAGCTGGACTCCCCGATGATGGCCGGAGAGACTTGGACTGGGACATCATGGAGCATTGCTTCGGTGCGTCGCGTGAGTGGCGGTCAATCTTGTTGAGGACAACGGTTTTTGTGTCCGAGCACAGGGATGGTGTTCGGGATGACCCGACAGGGCCGGATGAGAGGAGGATCCGTCTACGGGATGATCCAGCGGGGCCAGCAGAGTGGAGAGTTCGGGCTCGCCATTATCCAGCGGGGACAGCGGAGGAGGCGCCAGAGGAGCCCAGGGACCCTGATGACTAGATGATATGTATTTGCCCCCAAATGCTGATGAGCATATGGGGAAGCTCTTTTTGTACGACTGATGTATTTTTGTATATTGGGTGCTGAGGGCACCTATGACATGTTTTGACTATACGATGATGTATATATATATATATATATGATGTTGGTTTATAGTCGTGTATGCACATGGATGCACTTGTTGTCTTTATGTTCTCCCGTGGAGGCATGTTTGATTTTCTGTATGCCCGTGGAGGCACACGGTATGCACGTGGATGCACATTTTGTTTTTTGGTATATGCTCGTGGAGGCACATGTTATGCACGTGGATGCATATTTTGTTTTGGTATATGCCCGTGGAGGCACATGTTATGCACGTGGATGCATTATTTGTTTATGGTATGATGCGATTGGTGTGCTAGTCAAGTACATTGTTGTCCATATGGTCTGCTACACTATTGAGGTTTCTTGGGACATGTGTGAATGAAATGGATTCAAACTGTCGAATCATTTGTTTAGTGCACACAAATTTTCTGAACAGACAGGGATCGCGTACCTAGTAATCATTGTTGAGTTGGGAAACTACAAGTTGTGAGTCCAAGAAACCATTAAGGTGACGTATGCTCATTTGGAGAGCTGTGGCCAAGAGACCGGTCACGGCATCATATTCAGCATGGTTGTTGGTAGTGGAACCCAAACACACTCCATCGATGTGGATCAACTCATGTGAAGGGGAATATATTACCCAAGCTGTGGAGGCAAGAATGGGGACCAACGGCTTTCCCCATCAGCGAAACCGATGTAGCAGAGGGGAACATGTGTGCGAACGGGATCAATGGAAGGGGCCGACCGGACAAAAGGGTATCTAGTGGAGATTGTATAAATGGCGGGGTCAAGGCCAGGCATTTTGGTATCTAACCAAGTAAATACATCAGTGAATTCTTGGAAGAGTATTTGGTATTCTCCAATCTCATGTTCACTGTGGAAGGCTCCTAATGTAATGGTATGAAGGGCACCAGGTGGGTCAGAGGTGTCGATGTGGATGACGGGAGAAATATTGGCTATGTTATTTGTCTCAGAGGCATCAGGAGTAGGAATAGGATCCTTCAACCAGTCGACTTTAATAGGAAGGAAATATTTGGACTCAACCGCGAATTGGGTAGCGGTGGTGGATGAGGTCTCTTCCGGGAGGAAGTATGAACGATGGTGCATGTCTTCCCAGGGATAATCCGGGGTAGTAGGAGCCTCTAGAATCTCTTTATCACTGCGGGAGCTGTGAGTGGTCAAGTCAGTTGACGAGGTTTGGGTGGTCGAAGAGATCATATAAATGGTGTTAATCTCTCCAGATGAAGATGATGCGGGAGGGTAGATCTCCTCGATAGTAGGGGGCGCCGTCTCAAGATCCAGATTATTCATCTCATAGAGAGCTGCTCTATAATCTGGGATGTCAGGATAGTTGTGGGAGTAGTGGCTGTAAATACCGCATATCGCACATGGGTGGTTGGTACACAGTGATTTGTCCCGAGGCATGGGGTTTGGGTCAATTTTGACAACCGGGATGTTGGGGTCGTCGTCAAGCATTTGCATGTGTTCCTGTAATGCAGGTAACTGTGGACACTGATGGGTTGGATGGCCTAACTCATCACACAATGAGCATTTTGGAGGAGCACGGAATACGGGGGGAGGTTTAACTACCTTGGGTGGGGGTACCGCAGTGTATGGTTGTGGGCCTCTGCCCCCAGTGGGCCTGATGAGTGGAGGGGGATTCGTCGATGACGAAGGAGTAGTGATACCAGGAGGTGGTTGGGTAGAAGTGACAATGGGTTGCACCAGTTGCAGGATGACATTTGGTGTCGGCGGGGGAACGGGAGGCGAAATATACCACACGGGTAATCCTAATGTTAACCCAGGTAGACTAAGGGTAGCCATAACCGGAGCGCTTACTACACCTGAGGGAGGGAATAGAAAGGGGATTGTGTGGATGGGTGTAACATCGATGTGACTAGGGACTAATGGTGGTTTAGGGAACAAGGGTGGTTGATTACTGGGTGTTTGTGTATTCTGTGAAAGAGTATAGAGGTCAGCGACGTGGGTCTCCGGTGACGGTGGTGGAATAGATTGGAATGTAGAAGTCATCGGTGCCTCGGAGTAAAGTCCGGGTCCTACTGAGGAAATGAACAAGTTAGTTGCACCACAAACAGGTTGTTCAACCATGGGGAGAACATTTTTAGGTGTGGCGGGGGCCTTGGGGTCATAATAGGTAAGCTGGTTGACCTTGACCACGCGTCCCTCATGGGGGAACATCATAGTATGGAAAACAGATGAGGCAACCGCCCGCATGGCATACATGTAGCTGCAACCTAGTAAGAGGTTATAATCGAGTTGGGCATTGATGACCTCAATGTCAATGAGCACGGTTTTACCCACCAGCTGGACGGGGACATTAGCTAAGAGACCTTGGGGTTGAGCCGAATGGCCGTCGTAGGCTCGCAACGTAGTGGTGGACTGCTGCAGAGTAGGGGATCCCAACTTCTGCCAAATGAATGTGGACATAACGCATGTAGATGCCCCTTCATCGATGATGCACTGATGGATGACCAGATTCCGAACGGAAATGAAAACTTGGAATGCTAAAGTAGAAGGTAAGCGTGGTTCAGACTGGTCCGAATCGAATGTCATCAGTTGTGAATCATTGGGGTCAATGGCACCAATGGAAGAGAGCAAAGTATTGCGCTGTGAAGGACAGTTTTTCAAGACTTCTAAAGCAGACATGGCTGCTGGAGACTGGGCTAAGTCGTATACGATGTTGTAATTCGACGTAGCCCGAGCATTGGGATTATTGTTGATGCGATGAAGTGGGAAACAAGGCGCTTTAGAAGCTCCATCGAGTGGAGCCGGAGGTATACGTAACGTCTGATCTGTGGGATGAACGTTAGTGTTCTTGTCGGCGGGAGGGGATTTGGAGGTGGAGCCATATTGGTTCCGACAGGTTTGGAGGTTGGCATCGGCGGTTGACATCATCAACAAGTGGTGAGTACCTAAATCGAACATGGGTTTATTAGGGGCTGCATAAGTGATCTGTTGTGGTGGCACGTTGCCCTGAGGGGGAGCTAACGGCCGAGTGTTCACTACACCCTGGTTTGGAAAGGGGTTTTGCAGCACCAAAGGTTGATGTTGAGGTGGTGGAGGGTTGGGCGGTGGCTGAGGAGCCGCTTGCCCTTGACGATGGGCATCGTCGGTCCAGAGTTGCCGAGCTCACTCCAAATGTGGGAAAGAATGTGTGTAATGACCATAGACCCCGAAGATAGAACAAGGGTGATTTGTTCTGAGGTTATTATTTTTAGGCCGCTTGGGATTACGATCCGGATTGCGGTTGGGAGGAGCAACATTGTTATTTTGCGGAGGATTGGGAGGTGGAGGACCTTGCTGATGTTGTTGGTTATTACCGTGGTTACGTCTTCTTCCATGGTTCTGTTGCGCACCCTAGTTGCACTAGTTGTTCTGGTGCTGGGGCTGGTTGTGCTGTGTGTACACTTTCCCTTGAGCAGTGGGAGGATTTTGGTTCGCCGCAGGTGCGAGAGCAGGTTGTGGTGGATAATAAGCCGGTGGGGCTGGAGGTGGACCAGTTGCCTGCTGGGGTTGTTGGTAACCCTGAGCTATTGGAGGTGTTGGGCTAGCTGTCACAGCTTGCTGCGGGTAATACATTGGTTGAGGTGCAGCTGGGGGGGCGTATGCAGGTGGTGCATGACCAAAGCACTGAGGTGGACATGAAGATCCGTGGGTATGGTGGTGATGTGCCATGGGAGCATATGAACTGGTTGCTCCAGATTGAGATGTAGCCCACGAAAGGTCGGGACGATGGCTAGGATGTGCAATGGAAAAGGGTTGGGGATGCGAGGCCATACGACCAATGATGCCATCAGCGACATGGGATGCCCCCGGTGCATCGTGTTGGGATGACTCGCCCCGAGGGGTGTTTGGGATAATGGTATACAGATAACCCGATTGGGCGTAAATGAGATCAAACTGTTGGGCTTTGAGGATGGCCTCTTCTTCAGACTGGGGTCATTCGGATGCCACATTCTTCGCAATGAGAGGGAGGAGGGATTTTAGGAACCAATCTAAGAAGATGTGGTCATCTAACTTGATTTTGCAGAGGCTTTGGCATCGACGCCACTCATGGATGTGGTTAGTGATGTGGGTGGCCGTGTTCTGTCTGCAAGACAGTAGGATCTCGACTCCCGCATCATAGCGGACAAGTAACTGAAAGAACTGTAGGAAGGTCGAGGCAAGGGAGGTAAAGGTGGCATGCGTCCCATGGGGCTGCTCGATATACCACTTAGATGTAGAGCCAGTGAAGGTGTGCTGTAACAGACGGAGGTGGACTGAGTCGTCCACTATGGAGTTGGAGGAACACCATAGATGGAAGGACATGATATGGTTCTGTGGGTCCTCACCTGCCTTGCCCTCAAACTTAGGGATGTCGGAGGGGAGTTTGGTGGGAATTTGAGGCCATGCAAGATCGTGTCTGATAGGATCATTGGTGAGCCTGGCTAAGTCTGGTAAGTTTAGACTCGCCATGTACGGTAAGCTAGCAGATGTAGTGACTGGGACTGGGACATGCCTAGTCATGGTGGTATGATGTAGGGGTCCAGTAGCGCCTAAAGGTATGCTATGTATTGAAGGTATGTGTCCTCCAATAGGTGTGGTCTGGTATGAGCCAGCGCTTCCAAGTGCAACATGGGTTACACATGGGTTAGGGACAGTAGTGGTGATTCCTGGAATCTGGTTTGTGGAACTGAGAGGGGGTGTGACCCCTATATTCGGCATACCCATAATAGGTGGTGGCCCTGTGTTGGGGATTCCTATAACAGGAGGTGGCCCTGTGTTGGGCATTCCTAAATGTGGAGTGTCCTCCATATTAGGCATACCCAGGGGGGTGGTGGTTTCCATGGATGGCATTGCAGCAGAAGGGTCTGTGGATGTATCACCTATGGTGCTGGTAAAAAGTGGGTCGAATTATGTCCCAGCCATGAGGTTGGATGGTAATAACTCGGTAGGGTTTTTGAATTCTGCCTCTAAATCAAATGTGAAGTGAGGCGTGTCAGAATCGGATGAATTTCTGTTTGAACGATGATCTGTCGAGTCAAGGGATAAGGCTCGACGTTGGTGACGTGGCGAGCCAAGTAGACTAAACTCTGGGAGTTCGCCCTGAAGACGACGAGAGCGTCTAAAATTCTCAATGGTGAGAAATAAGTTTTTTTGTGAAAAAATCTTATGTGTAAAATGGTAATATATAAAAAACTCAAAACCCTAACGCAACCAAGGGTGCAAGAAGGGGAGTGAAAATGAAGGCTCTCAAGCCAAAAAATCAACCTAAAAAAGGCACTTATTACAGCAGCTGTGCTATAATAAGTGGAGGGATGCAAAAAATGGTCAGAGTACCAACATGCAAACAGCTTCTAGAAAAAATAGGTGCAACTAGACCAAAGGTGGATTGTATCATGCAAACACCTAACTAAAAGTATTGTGAATCAACAAACTATATTCTCTGCAAGGTGATGAAATCCAAGTCAGACAATATTGAGTGTTGAGTCAACAGCTAGATATCCCCCTACCGGGAGGTACACCGCGTAATCAATCCTAAAAAATAGCTACTAGGATACTCCGTTCATGACACGTCGAGAAAAGGTAAATCTGTCGTTTGGTCCTTTTACCGCAATACTCCCATACAAGGATATCCCAAGAACTACGAATGGTATCCCTTCGGTTACTGAATGGATTTCGGTATTCCACTCAGGCTTCCGGAACCATCCTCGCGACTTCAACCCTCCTCGGGGAGAGGCCTTCCCATAACCTGGTTGTGACCGTGCCAAAAAATACTAAGAGATTTTGGTTCCCTAATGGACAACTTCTATGTCTCAAATGTAATAACTGAGGGGTGTTATTAGAACACCTATCCCCTCAATACTACCTAGCTACAAAGTTCTTTTAAGTGTTCCCCAAGTGGGGTTAAAAGTGGGTTGAAGTTAGGGTAAAGTTTAAGGCTTAGTTTTAAATTATGTGTTTGAGTGGGTGCACGTGTGGTATTTTAAACTGAAATTGAAAAAAGTAAATGCTTTGCAGAAAATATTCAAAAAACAAAGGATCTTTTGAAATAAAAAAACAAATATTATGACTTTTTCAATGAATGGAAATTAAATGCTTTGCAAAGACTATTCAAAAAACAAAGGATCTTTTGAAATAGGAAAGCAAATAATATGACTTGTTTAAGAAATAAATGGATTTCTTTTTCAAAAATTGCTATGGGAAAAATATGAAGGAAGTACCAGTAAAATTTTTTAATCTAGGTAAAATGCAAATAAATCCTTCTTTCAATTTCTGAAAATTTTAAAAAAGACTTTTTCAAATGTGCATTCTAAATAGTAAAATTTTCCTATGGCTGTAAACAATGCTGGAATCTTAGTACTGTAAAATGTGCTATGTGGGCAGAAAAAACAGTAAAAAATTAATTTTTTAAACGGATCGGTCGAATGAAAAAATTGGCATCGCGGGTTTTGACAGAACAGCCGCGATGGACCGCGCGGGTTTTTGTCGCAAGGTCGCGATGGACAGCGCGGGTTTCGGCCGCAAAGCCGCGATGGAACGCGCGGGATTTCGTCACACAGTCGCGATGTGCAGCGCGGAAAATGTCCGCGAAGCCGCGATGTGCATTGCGCTAATTGGCCGCGAAGCCGCGGTGAACCGTGTAGAAAAAAGGCTGCGTAGTCACGATGAGCCGCGCGACTGTTGGGAAAAAAGCCGCGAGGTGAAAGCTGTACACGGACGCCGAAAAACGAACCCAAAAATTGAGAATTTCAGGCTGTTAATGGCTAAAAAATGGGCCAAGGTCTAGAACAGCGATGGATCTGCTATCTAGGGTGGCAGATCTATGAATTAAACTAACTAATACTATCAAAAACTAAGATCTAAAGAAAAAGTGAGATCTAAAGATTCGAAAAGCAGCGGAGTCGCCAAAAACTGTTGGCTTGGTTTTGCAACCAAGCTTAGTGCTATGGGCACCTGCTAACTAGTAGCAGCAGTTTCAATATTAAGCAAAAACAATAAACTAAATCTAAACTAAAACTAAACTAGCATGTGCATTTTTGAATTAAAGAATAAGAACAAGAAATATGAGAAATAATTTTGTATTGAAAAATGGGGGCAAGCAAGTGCTTGCAATAAGAATACCTTCGATTGATGAAGATAGTTGAGAAGCTCCAAGGGTGAGCAGCTCCAAACTCCAATGGGTCCCTTCTCCAAGGTTGCTACAATGGCCAAAAACTCAAGGGAGATTTTGGCAGCATGAGGATAGGAATATGGATGGATCTGAAATGAGGAGCCCCTACCACCTTTTTATAGTTTTTGGTGGTGGGGAATACCATTTGTGGTTTTGTCGAAACCAATGGTATTGACCAACATGGTTTAGGTACTTTTCCCTCCTTTTTCCTTTTTTGAATAAAATTAATATTTTTATTCCCTTTTTAATATTTTTGGGAATTTTGAACCCTTTTTGAGGGTTTTTTTATGCTTTTTTAGGAAAAATAATCTTTTTGAGTGGGAAAAAGGGGTGTACTAAGGTCTTTTGGTGACCTTTTGTTGGCTTTAGAGGCTCAGATGGTGGAAAAGTGGACAAATGGGTCATGTGAATAAGGAAATGAGCTAGTGAGCACTTCTTAGGTGTTAACACCAGGGGTTCCTTAGCCTGGTCATACAAGAGGACCAAGTCACCTTCAGCATACTTTTGAACGGACAGACCTATCGTACTAAACCTTAACATTATGTTTTTTGGCATCGATAGCCACAACAACATCTCGACGCTGCTCATCAAGATGCTTGAGGTGGATCAACCGTTTCTCAACAACCGAAGTGTTAGGCAGGAACTCTATGGCTAGTTTTAACGAAGGGATTTCACATTCAATTGGTAATATAGACTCCACACCATGAACTAGTTGAAATGGTGACAAACTGGTGGTAGTCTTAACTGCAGTTTGATATGCCCACAAAGCAGGGTATAACATAATATTCCAATTTCTCTTGCTTTGTTGGATGGTACGTTGGAGAATGGTCTTTAAGGACTTATTGACTGCCTCAACCTAACCATTCACTTGGGGGTAATATGAGGAAGAGTGCTCTTGATGAAACCCAAGCTTGAGTGACAAATCCTCCATCATCTTGTTCTTAAAGTGACTTCCATGGTCAATGACAATCTATCTCGGAATACCGAACCGAGCGATAATTTGATTGAACACGAAGTGGGATGCTGTGGCACCATCGACTTTTACGGTAGGCATGGCCTCATCTCATTTGGAGAAATAATCCATGACCACTATGATATGGTGATGCCCCCCAGCCGACGCTGGTTTGCAATCCATGAAATCCACCCCCCACTTGGTGAAGGGACCGACGGTGATGACCGGGTAAGGGGCACTAGATGCGAGTGTATATTTCGAGAAAACACCTGGCAAGGGTGACATCTCTTTATGTCTTTCATACAATCTTTAAAGATCGAAGGCCAAAAGTAACTAGCTCACATAATGCGTTGGGCTGTAGAAAGCCCGGATAAGTGACCACCACATGCCCCAGTATGGAAATCATTAAGAACATACTCCACTTCTTCGTGAGTCAAACAACGATGGATGATAGAATCCTTACCTCGACGATACAAAGTGTCACCGAAGATGGTATAATATTTGGCATGATGCTTCACACACCATCATTCGTCTCATGAATAGTGCGAAAAAAACTTCAAAGTTTGAAGATATACAATGATATCCCCATACCAAGGGTCCTCCGATGAGATACGGAATAAGTGTTCATTCAAAAAGGAATCTTCATGGACAACATTCTCATCAAGTCGCAGAAGGTCTGACATGAGCTCAGAAAAAACCAAGGATTTCACCGACTTCACCAAAGCAAAATCGAGATCAAAATCCTGAAGGATCACAATCCATTAATTGTACTTCCCCCTATAAGACGTCATGATAGCACGAACTGAAATGGATTGATATGCGCTATAACTTTGGTTTTCCTAAGCATGATGTAGTGCCGTAACCGTTGGACTGCATGAACAATCATAAACGTGAAATTTTCCACATGATTATATCTCAGTTCAATGTCTACTAGATTTTGACTAAGGTAATAGATCACATGCTCCACGAGCATATCATCAACCTGAACCAAGACCATGCCAATTGTCTCTTGAGACGCAGCCACATAAAGTATAAAATATCTTACAAAGTCAGGTGGTCTAAGTAAAGGGGCTGATACCAAAGCTTTCTTTAAAGCGTAGAAAGACTGATGGGCTCGCTCATCCCAGATAAACAGTGTGTCTTTCTTCAACAAGCACGCGAAACCTTTGGTAAGACTAGCATAATTCACTACAAAGCAACATATAAAAGTAGCTCTCCCTTGGAGGCTCTGAAGTTGAAACAATTTGCGCGGAGGAGGCAACCAAAGTATTGCCTCAACTTTAAGAGGATCGACTCTGATACCCTATTTCAAAACTATGAAACCTAGAAAAAGACCTGTCCTCACAACAAAGATGCACTTACTGGGATTCAATCGAATCTTGTAGTGTATACATCATTCGAGAATCAAACGGAGGTGCTTGGGGTGGTCCATTCTCTTGCAAGAATGGCCAACAAGATCATCCTAGAAAACCTCAATTATACATTTAAGGTCATAAAAGGCGTAGGTCATAGCGCGCTGAAATGTAGCTCCGACATTTTTAAGGCCAAAGGGAATTTTCCGGTACGCAAATGTACCCCAAGGACAAATAAAAGCAGTCTTATGTTGATCCTCGGGTTTTATCTAAATCTGGTTATATCCTGAAAAGCCATCAATGAACAAAAAAATTTCGCTTCCTGCACAAGCATCCAAGATCTGATCTATGAATGAAGTGGGGAAGTAGTCTTTTGGACATGGGCGGTTTAGGTCTCTAAAATTAGTGCATACAAGGATAGTTCCCTGCTCCTTATCCATAGGAACAGGGTTTGACACCCATTCGGTAAGGGGAACTAGGTAGATGAAACCAGTCTTAAGCAGTTTCTCCACCTCTGCCTTGATCGTGGCTGCCTTCCTAGGGTTAATAGCATGAAGACATTGGAAAACCGGTTTAGCATTGGGATAAGTTCTAATCTCATGTTCGACAATACTAGGGTCTATTCCTGGCATCTCCTTATATGAATAGGTGAAAGCTTCCTGACGTTCCTTAAACAACTCGATGTAAATGGAAATTTATTAAGGAGAGCAATCATCACCGATGTAAATTTTCTCAACCTTTCCGGTAGTAAGAGAGATGTTGATCGGTATAGTAGGGGAAATATTAGCCATGTGAACCCCAAGGAGCCACAAGGAGACCAAGCATCTCAGCAAGAGTCATCTTAAACTATTCTTGGTTGGCGATATCAAGGTTGGGAAGAAAATGAGAGCGATGATGCATGTCTTCCCAAGGTATCTCACTACCACACATGGCCTCGAAAATAGCTTCATCTGAAGGTAAAGTACCATCAAGACAATCGTGCGAACAAGATGAGTTGACTGCCCATTCCGACAACATAACATGATCTTCTACTTCTGTTTGGGAAGCGAGTGGATCCGTCTCTACAGCCATGCGTGGCATGCGTCCCATGGGGCTGCTCGATATACCACTTAGATGTAGAGCCAGTGAAGGTGTGCTGTAACAGACGGAGGTGGACTGAGTCGTCCACTATGGAGTTGGAGGAACACCATAGATGGAAGGACATGATATGGTTCTGTGGGTCCTCACCTGCCTTGCCCTCAAACTTAAGGATGTCGGAGGGGAGTTTGGTGGGAATTTGAGGCCATGCAAGATCGTGTCTGATAGGATCATTGGTGAGCCTGGCTAAGTCTGGTAAGTTTAGACTCGCCATGTACGGTAAGCTAGCAGATGTAGTGACTGGGACTGGGACATGCCTAGTCATGGTGGTATGATGTAGGGGTCCAGTAGCGCCTAAAGGTATGCTATGTATTGAAGGTATGTGTCCTCCAATAGGTGTGGTCTGGTATGAGCCAGCGCTTCCAAGTGCAACATGGGTTACACATGGGTTAGGGACAGTAGTGGTGATTCCTGGAATCTGGTTTGTGGAACTGAGAGGGGGTGTGACCCCTATATTCGGCATACCCATAATAGGTGGTGGCCCTGTGTTGGGGATTCCTATAACAGGAGGTGGCCCTGTGTTGGGCATTCCTAAATGTGGAGTGTCCTCCATATTAGGCATACCTAGGGGGGTGGTGGTTTCCATGGATGGCATTGCAGCAGAAGGGTCTGTGGATGTATCACCTATGGTGCTGGTAAAAAGTGGGTCGAATTATGTCCCAGCCATGAGGTTGGATGGTAATAACTCGGTAGGGTTTTTGGATTCTGCCTCTAAATCAAATGTGAAGTGAGGCGTGTCAGAATCGGATGAATTTCTGTTTGAACGATGATCTGTCGAGTCAAGGGATAAGGCTCGACGTTGGTGACGTGGCGAGCCAAGTAGACTAAACTCTGGGAGTTCGCCCTGAAGACGACGAGAGCGTCTAAAATTCTCAATGGTGAGAAATAAGTTTTTTTGTGAAAAAATCTTATGTGTAAAATGGTAATATATAAAAAACTCAAAACCCTAACGCAACCAAGGGTGCAAGAAGGGGAGTGAAAATGAAGGCTCTCAAGCCAAAAAATCAACCTCAAAAAGGCACTTATTACAGCAGCTGTGCTATAATAAGTGGAGGGATGCAAAAAATGGTCAGAGTACCAACATGCAAACAGCTTCTAGAAAAAATAGGTGCAACTAGACCAAAGGTGGATTGTATCATGCAAACACCTAACTAAAAGTATTGTGAATCAACAAACTATATTCTCTGCAAGGTGATTAAATCCAAGTCAGAAAATATTGAGTGTTGAGTCAACAGCTAGATATCCCCCTACCGGGAGGTACACCGCGTAATCAATCCTAAAGAATAGCTACTAGGATACTCCGTTCATGACACGTCGAGAAAAGGTAAATCTGTCGTTTGGTCCTTTTACCGCAATACTCCCATACAAGGATATCCCAAGAACTACGAATGGTAGCCCTTCGGTTACTGAATGGATTTCGGTATTCCACTCAGGCTTCCGGAACCATCCTCGCGACTTCAACCCTCCTCGGGGAGAGGCCTTCCCATAACCTGGTTGTGACCGTGCCAAAAAATACTAAGAGATTTTGGTTCCCTAATGGACAACTTCTATGTCTCAAATGTAATAACTGAGGGGTGTTATTAGAACACCTATCCCCTCAATACTACCTAGCTACAAAGTTCTTTTAAGTGTTCCCCAAGTGGGGTTAAAAGTGGGTTGAAGTTAGGGTAAAGTTTAAGGCTTAGTTTTAAATTATGTGTTTGAGTGGGTGCACGTGTGGTATTTTAAACTGAAATTGAAAAAAGTAAATGCTTTGCAGAAAATATTCAAAAAACAAAGGATCTTTTGAAATAAAAAAGCAAATATTATGACTTTTTCAATGAATGGAAATTAAATGCTTTGCAAAGACTATTCAAAAAACAAAGGATCTTTTGAAATAGGAAAGCAAATAATATGACTTGTTTAAGAAATAAATGGATTTCTTTTTCAAAAATTGCTATGGGAAAAATATGAAGGAAGTACCAGTAAAATTTTTTAATCTAGGTAAAATGCAAATAAATCATTCTTTCAATTTCTGAAAATTTTAAAAAAGACTTTTTCAAATGTGCATTCTAAATAGTAAAATTTTCCTATGGCTGTAAACAATGCTGGAATCTTAGTACTGTAAAATGTGCTATGTGGGCAGAAAAAACAGTAAAAAAATAATTTTTTAAACGGATCGGTCGAATGAAAAAATTGGCATCGCGGGTTTTGACAGAACAGCCGCGATGGACCGCGCGGGTTTTTGTCGCAAGGTCGCGATGGACAGCGCGGGTTTCGGCCGCAAAGCCGCGATGGAACGCGCGGGATTTCGTCACACAGTCGCGATGTGCAGCGCGGAAAATGTCCGCGAAGCCGCGATGTGCATTGCGCTAATTGGCCGCGAAGCCGCGGTGAACCGTGCAGAAAAAAGGCTGCGTAGTCACGATGAGCCGCGCGACTGTTGGGAAAAAAGCCGCGAGGTGAAAGCTGTACACGGACGCCGAAAAACGAACCCAAAAATTGAGAATTTCAGGCTGTTAATGGCTAAAAAATGGGCCAAGGTCTAGAACAGCGATGGATCTGCTATCTAGGGTGGCAGATCTATGAATTAAACTAACTAATACTATCAAAAACTAAGATCTAAAGAAAAAGTGAGATCTAAAGATTCGAAAAGCAGCGGAGTTGCCAAAAACTGTTGGCTTGGTTTTGCAACCAAGCTTAGTGCTATGGGCACCTGCTAACTAGTAGCAGCAGTTTCAATATTAAGCAAAAACAATAAACTAAATCTAAACTAAAACTAAACTAGCATGTGCATTTTTGAATTAAAGAATAAGAACAAGAAATATGAGAAATAATTTTGTATTGAAAAATGGGGGCAAGCAAGTGCTTGCAATAAGAATACCTTCGATTGATGAAGATAGTTGAGAAGCTCCAAGGGTGAGCAGCTCCAAACTCCAATGGGTCCCTTCTCCAAGGTTGCTACAATGGCCAAAAACTCAAGGGAGATTTTGGCAGCATGAGGATAGGAATATGGATGGATCTGAAATGAGGAGCCCCTACCACCTTTTTATAGTTTTTGGTGGTGGGGAATACCATTTGTGGTTTTGTCGAAACCAATGGTATTGACCAACATGGTTTAGGTACTTTTCCCTCCTTTTTCCTTTTTTGAATAAAATTAATATTTTTATTCCCTTTTTAATATTTTTGGGAATTTTGAACCCTTTTTGAGGGTTTTTTTTATGCTTTTTTAGGAAAAATAATCTTTTTGAGTGGGAAAAAGGGGTGTACTAAGGTCTTTTGGTGACCTTTTGTTGGCTTTAGAGGCTCAGATGGTGGAAAAGTGGACAAATGGGTCATGTGAATAAGGAAATGAGCTAGTGAGCACTTTTTAGGTGTTAACACCAGGGGTTCCTTAGCCTGGTCATACAAGAGGACCAAGTCACCTTCAGCATACTTTTGAATGGACAGACCTATCGTACTAAACCTTAACATTATGTTTTTTGGCATCGATAGCCACAACAACATCTCGACGCTGCTCATCAAGATGCTTGAGGTGGATCAACCGTTTCTCAACAACCGAAGTGTTAGGCAGGAACTCTATGGCTAGTTTTAACGAAGGGATTTCACATTCAATTGGTAATATAGACTCCACACCATGAACTAGTTGAAATGGTGACAAACTGGTGGTAGTCTTAACTGCAGTTTGATATGCCCACAAAGCAGGGTATAACATAATATGCCAATTTCTCTTGCTTTGTTGGATGGTACGTTGGAGAATGGTCTTTAAGGACTTATTGACTGCCTCAACCTAACCATTCACTTGGGGGTAATATGAGGAAGAGTGCTCTTGATGAAACCCAAGCTTGAGTGACAAATCCTCCATCATCTTGTTCTTAAAGTGACTTCCATGGTCAATGACAATCTATCTCGGAATACCGAACCGAGCGATAATTTGATTGAACACGAAGTGGGATGCTGTGGCACCATCGACTTTTACGGTAGGCATGGCCTCATCTCATTTGGAGAAATAATCCATGACCACTATGATATGGTGATGCCCCCCAGCCGACGCTGGTTTGCAATCCATGAAATCCACCCCCCACTTGGTGAAGGGACCGACGGTGATGACCGGGTAAGGGGCACTAGATGCGAGTGTATATTTCGAGAAAACACCTGGCAAGGGTGACATCTCTTTATGTCTTTCATACAATCTTTAAAGATCGAAGGCCAAAAGTAACTAGCTCACATAATGCGTTGGGCTGTAGAAAGCCCGGATAAGTGACCACCACATGCCCCAGTATGGAAATCATTAAGAACACACTCCACTTCTTCGTGAGTCAAACAACGATGGATGATAGAATCCTTACCTCGACGATACAAAGTGTCACCGAAGATGGTATAATATTTGGCATGATGCTTCACACACCATCATTCGTCTCATGAATAGTGCGAAAAAAACTTCAAAGTTTGAAGATATACAATGATATCCCCATACCAAGGGTCCTCCGATGAGATACGGAATAAGTGTTCATCCACAAAGGAATCTTCATGGACAACATTCTCATCAAGTCGCAGAAGGTCTGACATGAGCTCAGAAAAAACCAAGGATTTCACCGACTTCACCAAAGCAAAATCGAGATCAAAATCCTGAAGGATCACAATCCATTAATTGTACTTCCCCCTATAAGACGTCATGATAGCACGAACTGAAATGGATTGACATGCGCTATAACTTTGGTTTTCCTAAGCATGATGTAGTGCCGTAACCGTTGGACTGAATGAACAATCATAAACGCGAAAATTTCCACATGATTATATCTCAGTTCAATGTCTACTAGATTTTGACTAAGGTAATAGATCACATGCTCCACGAGCATATCATCAACCTGAACCAAGACCATGCCAATTGTCTCTTGAGACGCAGCCACATAAAGTATAAAATATCTTACAAAGTCAGGTGGTCTAAGTAAAGGGGCTGATACCAAAGCTTTCTTTAAAGCGTAGAAAGACTGATGGGCTCGCTCATCCCAGATAAACAGTGTGTCTTTCTTCAACAAGCACGCGAAACCTTTGGTAAGACTAGCATAATTCACTACAAAGCAACATATAAAAGTAGCTCTCCCTTGGAGGCTCTGAAGTTGAAACAATTTGCGCGGAGGAGGCAACCAAAGTATTGCCTCAACTTTAAGAGGATCGACTCTGATACCCTATTTCAAAACTATGAAACCTAGAAAAAGACCTGTCCTCACAACAAAGATGCACTTACTGGGATTCAATCGAATCTTGTAGTGTATACATCATTCGAGAATCAAACGGAGGTGCTTGGGGTGGTCCATTCTCTTGCAAGAATGGCCAACAAGATCATCCTAGAAAACCTCAATTATACATTTAAGGTCATAAAAGGCGTAGGTCATAGCGCGCTGAAATGTAGCTCCGACATTTTTAAGGCCAAAGGGAATTTTCCGGTACGCAAATGTACCCCAAGGACAAATAAAAGCAGTCTTATGTTGATCCTCGGGTTTTATCTAAATCTGGTTATATCCTGAAAAGCCATCAATGAACAAAAAAATTTCGCTTCCTGCACAAGCATCCAAGATCTGATCTATGAATGAAGTGGGGAAGTAGTCTTTTGGACATGGGCGGTTTAGGTCTCTAAAATTAGTGCATACAAGGATAGTTCCCTGCTCCTTATCCATAGGAACAGGGTTTGACACCCATTCGGTAAGGGGAACTAGGTAGATGAAACCAGTCTTAAGCAGTTTCTCCACCTCTGCCTTGATCGTGGCTGCCTTCCTAGGGTTAATAGCATGAAGACATTGGAAAACCGGTTTAGCATTGGGATAAGTTCTAATCTCATGTTCGACAATACTAGGGTCTATTCCTGGCATCTCCTTATATGAATAGGTGAAAGCTTCCTGACGTTCCTTAAACAACTCGATGTAAATGGAAATTTATTAAGGAGAGCAATCATCACCGATGTAAATTTTCTCAACCTTTCCGGTAGTAAGAGAGATGTTGATCGGTATAGTAGGGGAAATATTAGCCATGTGAACCCCAAGGAGCCACAAGGAGACCAAGCATCTCAGCAAGAGTCATCTTAAACTATTCTTGGTTGGCGATATCAAGGTTGGGAAGAAAATGAGAGCGATGATGCATGTCTTCCCAAGGTATCTCACTACCACACATGGCCTCGAAAATAGCTTCATCTGAAGGTAAAGTACCATCAAGACAATCGTGCGAACAAGATGAGTTGACTGCCCATTCCGACAACATAACATGATCTTCTACTTCTGTTTGGGAAGCGAGTGGATCCGTCTCTACAGTGGCTTGTTGAATATCTTGATAAGCAAGCTTAGCAGCAGATAGTGGCATAGCCATCCCAACATGCGCCATGTCTCCAGACGTGGAACTAGTGGATGGTAAAGTCCAAGGATCATCAAAATACATAGTACAGAATGGTACATTATTCAATGGAGGAGGCACATTATCGGAAATGGTTCCAATAAAAGCAATTGGTGCAGGGAGTTCAAAATATCCCATCAAAAAGGGGTACAATCCTACATCAATGTTCCCAGTTTCCGGATGAGAATCTTTCACTTGAGGGACAACAGGTCCCGTGGATGCTGAGGAATAAGGACTAACGAAATCTAGCTGGTCGACTATCACAATATTGCCTTCGTGTGGAAAGCAGATAATTTTGAAGACAGAGGACATGACCGCTCTCATAGCGTAAATCCAATTCCTACCTAGTAGAAGGTTGTAGTCGATGGGCGCATCAACCACCTCGACTTCAATTGGCATGGGATTCCCACCCAAGTGGACAACAAGGGAAGGAAGAATACCATGCAGCTTAAACGAATGACCATCAAATGCAGTGAGAATGGTCATAGACTTGAATACGCGAGGAGAGCCAAGATATTTCCAACAAGATAAAGACATCACCGATGTAGAAGCACCTTTTTCAACCACCGTTCTTTTGACAAAATTATGAAGGCACTCCACATGGATTTGAAAAGCCACGTGGTAAGGTAAGTGAGGTTGAATGTCAATAGTGTTGAACTTGATAACATTAGGAATCCCCCCATCTTGAACTCCTAAAGCACGCAAAAGGGAATTCCTTTGAGGAGGGCACACCTGCAAAACCTAGAGAGCCGACATGGCACACGGAGTTTGACCCAAATCTTCTACAATAGAGTAGTTATGGGCGGCTCAAGCATCGGGATTATGTGTAGAGCACTTGATAACATCTTTCGGTATCCGCGACATAGTAGTGGGCTTCTCGATATGCAAAGAAGTACTAGGAGGAGGAGGAGGCTCATTCCCCATATTCGGTTGTGGTGCATCATAATCATGTTGGCGAGTAGCAACACTAACCTCTGATTTGACCATATTCATGCATTGAAATCCATTGGTATGAGAAGCGGACGATGAAGTATCATTATTCCCATAACCAGTAGTGGGAGAATTCGAAGCCATATTCTAATGGTGTGGAAGGGGATCTTTCAACATAGCTAGGCTCTGTGCAAGATGCTTCGATGCTTCTTCAATACGAGGACACAAGTGAGTAAGATGATCTTCCCCACAAAGCTTACAAGGGAATTTCACATTATGCCTAGGTTTACGATCCTCACCAACATTTCCACTGTCTCGGGGAGGGTTGGAATTGTCTTTCCGAGGGGTATTAGGATTACTACCATTGTTCCCATCATTTCCACCCTTACAGTTATTTCTCCCCTTCTTCTTACTACCAGGCTGCTGGTTACTCGATGGGTTCGTTGATTGCATAGCATGTACATCGGACAATGGGGTGGAAGTGGACAAGGTGTGAACCTGCCCGTGAGTGGATTGGGTAAGTGAAATATTTTGCATTTGATTAGCAACCAAATCTACAGGTCGAGTACTTGCGGATCCAACAATGCCATCGGAACGTGGTCTAGGAACTCGCTTGGGCTCATGTCGTGATCACATTGCATCAGGAATAATATCATAAAGGATGCCAGACTGAGCATAGAGAAAATCTATATGATGGACTTTTAATATATTGTTCACGGTTGCCCTCGTGAGGGTGCGTTGAAATAGTCTCAAGCGAACTGAATTGTGATTTAATGAGTTTGATGAGCACCAAAGGTGAAAAGTTGTAACATGATCTCCCGGATCCTCACCATCCTTCCCCTAAAACTTGGGAATGTCCAAAGGGATCTTGGTAGGGACCGAAGGCCAAGAAGGATCGTGACACACCGAATCATTCGTGAGCTTCGACAGATCCAGAAGATTCAATCGAGCAAGGAACAAAAGCTGTGGCTATAAAGCTTGATTATAAGCTCCCATAAAATGTTGATTGTACAGACCTGAAGGATAGGATTGATCATAACCATGACCATGACCATGAACATAAGGATGATAACTTCCTCAAACCTGACCCATGTGGGGGTAAGCAGGTATATATGTATTATGTACACCATAATGAGGTGGGTTGTAGTGAGGGTCAAAACCGATTGTATGGTAATAAGGGTTACCACCATAATTATGGGGGATGTAGGTATTACTCGTAGCGGGAACCGTACTGTAATGACCATAGTTGTAAGGTATGTTCCCACCCCCTGCATAAGTACTATTGGTAGTGGGAGCAGTTGTAGTGTGATCATAATTATAAGTTATATTCCCACCCCAAGCATAAGAATTAGTAGCAGGAGCAGTCGTGTTGTGACCATAAGTGTAAGGGATATTCCCACCCCCTACATTAGTGTTATGAGTAGCAAGAGCAGTCATAAAAGTATACGGTACGTGTCCACTCCCAGTATTAGGAGGATTGTTAACATTAGCAAACATGGTCCTAGGTTGACGTGTAGAAGCATGTGTATTATGTCATGGAATGTGAGTCGTAGGATGAACAGTATTCCCACCATGAGGGATAGTCCTAGGAGGTTGTCTTCCTCCCAAATTTGGAATGTTTGGAGGAATGTAGCTTGTCCTATACTGATGTGTGTGAGTAGAAGGTGCAGTTCCCCCAGCGAGGGTAGTGCCCCCGGTGAATGCAGTGTTTCCAACACCATGACTAGTGCTAGCATGACTACCAGACGTAGTGGAAGTATTAGCTGTGTTCAGATCAGGAATACCATAAGAGAACGAGGTAGTATTGGTCATAGGACCTGTGTTAACATATGACTCTGGAATCCCATATAGGAAATTATGTGGATTTGAAGGATCAAACGAGTCATCCTCAGGTGGATCCATCCCAAACAAACTAGGGTGGGGCTCGAGTTGTGGATCATGCCCCCATGCCTATCTAGGAGTAGGGGTGTCAGAAGTGTGTTCGAATCTACCCGACGGAGTCGAAGGGATTTATCCCATGCCAAAACCAATGATAATATCAGTGCAAAGCGCGTCAAAATAATCAGAAGAATCGGAGGGGGCCTTTCGGCGTTCCCTATGAACACAACGTGTAATCTCGGCGGTCGGTAAACCAACCAACTGATGAGACCAGTGGAGAGTAGGACCTCGTGCCACGATACCTATGAAGGATCAATAAATCAAAGTGTCTCCTAAGGGCCAAACTAACGATCAAAAAACAAAGAGCACACACCTAAGAAAACTACATCCAAATGCACACAAACAGGACTGGCTCAAGGAGCTCCCGACACTACAGGCGGTATGTCTCAACTAGGAGAGGCTTGAGACTCCCAAACTATAACCAAAGGTAACAGAATCAATTATAAGGGATCCTAGACTTCATTGCGTGCAAAGGGTCAAATCCCTATACAAAGACAACTGTGTTGTACAACCCCTATCTGACTCAGGACACTCGCAGTATAACCACTACGAATACCCTATGTGATACCTAGGTAGGGAAAATAAGGTCACCACAATATAACCAATGCTTAGGGGAACAGTAGTAGGTTGGATCCGTCATATGGACAGGGTAGCTAAGCCTGAAAATCAAGAGGGTCAAATCCCCCAAGAGTCCCCAGATACGAACAAATCCTAGAAATATCTCCCACGTTCAGCCAGTATTGGAGGGCTATCTCTGCAACCAGCCTCCCATGACCTCGTGCTTAACCTTGGTTTGAGTAGAGATTCTTGAGATCACTGATGTATACTATGAAATTTACCACTCCCTGGTCAGACACATAATGTTTTTCCTAGTAGCCTTGGATTGTTAACTCACAATTATCTATTCCAATACTCTAAACCTATACTAGTTGGTGCACCCTATAAAAGAAAAATCGTTCTAATCAATTTTAAGATTTAGCGTTAATTTTAGGTGGCTGTGATTACTCAAAGAATATGGTGATGAAACCGATGATGTATAAGACTCAATATTATGCACAATCAGAAAACACTTGACTCATCTACTCAATGAAAACAATGCCACTAGAATGACAATCAATCCAACGATTCGAGATAAAATGCAAATTTTTATATTTTCAATGCACAAGCAGATCCTAGATGAAAGCACAAGCACTTAGATGCAAAATGAAGTACTGGAAATAAATATTTTTGAAAAAAATGGTGAAAAACCAATAAGACTCAAAACAAAAGAAAGAGGAGTCTCAGGTCACAAACAGGGCATGGAACAGTCAGGAAGGAGGCTAAATAAGACTCAGGAACACTCAAAACCAACACAACAACAGTCCAAGGTCATAAACCAACTAATCCCAGAGTTCTACGCTACTGTCTGAAGGAAAAACGTGGGTAGACACGAGCTATAGTGAAGACAGAGGCGGGTAGACGCGAGTAGAACTAAGCTAACTCGCGTACGGGGAAAAACAGATGAGCAAACATAGAGTCCAATTAGCCAGAAAAAGCTTCTTTTCTAAAGTACATCCCAACGGCCAAACGATGACATAGATATTTGACAAACATCAACTCTAAAAAAGGACAAATTCCTAAAAATCCCCCAAAATGGATGATTTCCCCAGCGGAGTCACCATTTCTGTTACGGAGAAAAATTCCTATGGCTTGGGGCAAACCACAATAGACATTTGACTACCAGAAAATGACTCCATTCCTAATGCAATGCTATATAAATGATATTGCTAAGATAATGTAGAATAAGACCAACCTTCAACCGGATGTTTGAAGTAGATCCCCGTTGAGCTTTCAACTTTTGCACTTGAACCTGAAAATTAGTCTCAACAACCAATAAAACACAAGTGCATATAATATGTGAAAGATATTAGCATAATCAATAGCAATGATCCATGATATCATAAGCAAATATAGCCCAATGTAATTTAACAATATACACAACCTCAATTGGACAAGAACATGAGTATTTGCATTAATGAATAACAAGAAGTATAATATACAACCTCTTGCCAACAACCAATCTGAACCAAGAACTGGGTCTCTCCACTTGTGCCTCCAGCACTTCAATCCTCCATAGTATAGAAAACTCAAACTATGAAAAGGAGTTTGAGAGGTGAACATAAGAAGTTCACAAGAACAAGGATCAATGAGTGTAGACTCAAGTCAAGGCAAAAATCCACTAGAGTTATCTTGCTTTCTCTTTATCCTCCCTTCCATATGCCATAAGAGCTCAATATATAGCCTTCCAAAGGTAAGTGAAAGGACACATCGAGGCGTTTCGGGGCACATGGAGGGCCAAAAGTCACGCTAAGACCGCTTTTTGGGAGTAAAAAGTAATTTTCTAATAGATTTTACCATTTTACTTGGTAACCGTGGGCTATAGTCGAACACCCTGCGTGTACGCAGGATAAAGTGGAACATATTGCGTACAGGAACAAAAATAGGAAAAATGTGTTTCTAAAGGGAAGATCATGAATCTAAGTCAATGAAATGGATCATGAAGGCCAATCAATGCTGATGCTCACAAGGTGGAAATTTACATTGTAACAACATTGGCACTGAAGAGGAGCCAAAGATGGACATAATAGGAGACTACTGGGACCAAGAAATAGTCACCCAGATTGTCGAGCTACTGAAAGAATGTGAGTTCCTGTTTCTGCGCAACTTCTTAGGGATGAAGGGGATTGCAGGAGCGCTTGAAGAAATGAATATTCATCTAAAGGAGGCGGCGAAACGTGTAAAGAAAATACCATGTAGATGGAACCCCTGGTACAAAGAGAAAGTGTGCAAAGAGATAAACATCATGTTGGATGCAGGTATTACATTCCCAGTAGAGGAATCCGAGTGGATAAATCTAATGGTGGTCCAGTATAAGAAGACGGGAGAAATCCACATCTGTTTGGATCTACACAACTTAAATGCCACATGTATACATGACCTTTCCCTATTGCTTTCACATATGAGGTTTTGTACAAGTTGAGAATGTAGGGGGTCGAGAAGCCTATTCATTCTTTGATAGATTCTATGGTCACCATCAAGTGCGCATAGAGGAGGATGATCACATTAAACTATGTATATGACTGAGTGGGGATATTTTTCCTACAGTGTAATGCCATTCGGATTCAAGAATGCACCAATTGTGTTCTCCAGGATAGTGGTTGCCGTTTTTAAAGAATCTTTGAATAATTTTTTGGAATTCTATCTTGATAACTGGAAAGTGTTCAGTTTATTAAAACATCACTTGCAGGTCTTGGAACTCATGCTAGATAGCTATAGGAATATGCGTATTTCATTAAACTTGAAGAAGTGCATTTGTTGTACCCCATTTGGTATACTGTTGGGGCATGTTGTGTGCAAAGAAGGTCTATGATTTCCGTGTTTAAAGAGTCAATGCATACTTTTTTGGAATTCAATCTTGATGACTGGAAAGTGTTCAGTTTATTAAAAGATCAACTACAGGTCTTGGACCTCATGCTCGATCGCTGCATGAATATGCATATTTCATTAAATTTGAATAAGTGCATTTACTGCACCCCATTTGGTATACTAATGGGGCATGTTGTGTGCAAATAAGGTCTATTAGTCGACTCGACTAAGATTGTATTCATAGTCAATATGTGGGTCCCAACACATGTGAAAGGATTACACACAACATTGGGACATACTGACTACTACAAAATTTTATTAGAAATTATGCCAGCATAACAACGCCTTTGGAGAAGCTTTTGAGAAAATAATTCAAGTATCAATGGACATCGGACTATCAACAGACACTTGATAATATGAAGGATAAATTGGTGACTGTGTCAATTCTCATTTTTCTATATTGGACATGTATATTCCATGTGCATGTAGATGCATATTCAATTGTGCTTGGATTAATCCTCGCCCAACCAAGGGAAGGAAATATTGATCATCCCATTGCCTTTGCAAATAGAAGGTTGTCTAGAATCGATAAAAACTATACCATGACTGAGTGGGAAGGCTTGGTGATGGTATATTCCTTGTAGAAGTACCGCTACTACTTGTTGGGAAGTGCCTTTAAGTTCTTCACATACCACTATGCTTTGAGGTACTTAGTCAACAAGCCAATGTTGGGGGGGTGCATCTTTCGATGGATGCTCCTATTTTAAGAGTTTGAATTTGAAGTTGTTGTCAAGATAGGAAATCATAATGTTGGTCCAAATAATCTATCCATACTTAAATTGAGTGAGGAAGGAGGTAGTATGAATTCCGATCTACCAAATGCATACTTGTTTCACGTTGAGGTTGTACTAGACTAGTTTAATGAGATCACAACATTTTTGGCTTTTGGTCATGTGTCGACAGAGTACACAGTTTCACAGTGTAGACAACTAGTGATGAACAATGCATATTTCTAGTTAATAGCAAGAAAACTCTACAAGTTGGGAGCTGATGGCATACTACGCAGATGTGTTCTAGAACATGATATGCCTCTTCTTCTTAGAGAAGCACATGGAGGCATAGCTAGAGGACATTATGTAGGTAAGGCTACTACATGTATGTATATGTTGGCATTCACTGTTCTAAGAATCTAATATGTATTACAAATAGGGTGATGTTTTCCAATGAGTGGGAATGCTGTTGCGTCGGGATAATATGCTTCTCTTCCATGTCACAGTGCTTGAGCCACTTGAGAAATGGGATATTTATTTCATGGGTCCAATCAACCCACCAACATGTAGAACCTACACTCGGTACATCATAATTATGATAGAGTACCTAACAATATAGTCAAGGTATACGCCAGTGAATTATTATACTACAAAAACAACTGCATAATTCATATTCGAGCATATTATCACTATATTTGGATGCCCAAAGGTACTGATGAGAGATCATGGAACACATTTCCTGAACTCAACCATCCATATGTTAATATGAGATTTCATGATACATCACCATAAAATTACACCATTTCATCCACATGCCAATGGTACAGTGGAAGCATTCAATAAGATTCTAGAACAAGTGCTTACATAGGTCTATAATGTCCAACGCGACAAATGGGACCAACATATTCCAGTAGTGCTATGGGCATATAGAAACAAGTCCAAGAGGTTCACGAAGTAGACCCCATTAAGATTGGTATATGGGAAGGAAGAAGTCATGTCATTAGAGTTTGTTGTACCTAGTATATGGATAGATATAGACACAAAGATGATGAATGATGAATCAATTACATGTAGATTGGAAGATCTATTGGCACTTGAAGAAGACCAGCTCATTGCAGTGTTCAATTAGGTCATTGAGAAGCAACAACATAAATCCTAGCATGATAGGAACATCAAGAGTAAGACCTTGGAACTTGGTGCGATGGTGCTGATGTATGACAATAAGTTTTTAAAGAACCCAGGGAAGTTGTGCATGAGATGGTTGGGACCATTTAGGATCCTATTTATCACTAGGAACAACAAAGTTTTCCACCTTGGCAGTAGAGCCAATGAAGGGTCTGATCAATGGGATTCAATTTAATCCATACCATGGTTCGTAGGGGTAAGAAAACCTATAAGTTAGGTGCAATATTGAAAAAAAATGAGAGAAGAATTATTTTTTCCATAATTTATGTCAGTCATGAGGTAATAGGGTGAGTCACAGTTTATTTAGTAGATGATGAAGTGAAAAAGGTCAAGTGTCAAACATGAAATGTAAAGGGATGGGTTAGTGTCCACATTGAATTTGATTCATTAAGTAAAGATCCATCAACAATCGAGTCATCAGTAAAGTTGTCAGCGTTTAATCAAACTGGAACCCGAGTCATCAATTCACTACTCCATTAGCTGTCACTTAATCATCCACTAATCATTAATGAAGGTTCACCATCACCCATTTGCCAGTCATCGAATCGTAATGCACCCACCCATTATTCATTATTCTGTTAGCTGTATGCTACTTGTCAGTTAGAGTTAGTGTCTGTCATAACCATCGTTGTTCGATTTGGAAAGATTGGCAAAGGAAAATGTCATAAAGAGAAGGCACTTTATTTAGACATTGCTAAAAAAGGTTTGCATCAAGGACATAGAAGATTCATTTTCAAGAAAAGTCAAATATATTGCACAAAAAGAGAGTTAGCTCGCATGAATGTAGGCGGTGGTGCACAGAGGTAGATAGAGCATGTGTCGAGTTGGATGTCCTATCTAGTATTCATGGCGATGGGTGCACTGAGATAAGGAGGATTTATATATTGCTCCCATCCCATCTAACAGTTAAGAAGAGAACCAAAGGTGAGGGAAATATGTTAAGGAAATAAGATAAATTGAATTGGCATAGTTCGCTATAAGAGAAGTTGAAAGTGAATACTGAGGCATCAATGTGCTAAGTATCGAGCGATGTGAGAACTCCATAGTAGAATTAAATCAAGAGAGATGAGTTGTGAGGAGTACTAGTGGCTTTACTATGTAAGATCATAGAGATGGAAACTATACTGGTTTTGAAGAAGGGACAATTGAAGTAAAATACCACTAAGGAATACTCAATGCCATAAGTGCCACTCCCAGCAGAGGTGACAATCAAAGGAGAGCTACTGGGTTGGGTTCCATTCCTAAGGTACTGGTATTTTAACATCCTGGATGAGACACAATTCCTTGAACTGGAAATGACCCAGTACATGGAGTTGAAAGTTAATGACGACATAATAAAGAGTGTGGACTCCCAATTCTGGTGGTGCCTGTTCCATTAGTTGGGGATACTGTCCCTGTTGGACATCCCACATTTCGACAAAGGGGACCAGATTAGAGTCTGAACTTGATTCCTTCTGATCCACCTACATGGAGGCTACTTATGGATAGCTAAGATGTATGATATCATTAACACAATAATTCAGCTGGTATTACAACATCTGTGTAGAGGAGCGAATCCAATAGAAATTATGGCCAGTACTTCGGTGGACGAGATATACAAGAAGTACAAGACTCGTCGAGGTGGGAGAATGTGTATTATATCAACAATATCAGAGCATCATGTCAAATTTTTAATGTTGATCCTGGCATGCAAATTATTGGTAAAATGTCGCAAGGACAAGTGCCCAATAGGATTTGTGGGAGCAGTGGTGTAGTGCACCATGGGGAAGAAATTGGCATGGGAACCATACCTATGTCTGGAATTCTTTCAAGATTTCCTAGATGCATAGGACCGTGGAAAATAATTCCACTATAGTTTGTTATTATTGCTGATTACAATGGTTGTTTGGGAACCCCCGCCACACCACACCTACGACCACCCAACTTCAGAGGAATTTTTCATAGCAAACTTCCCGATTTTCCATCGATAGTCGAACTCGGAGTTTGAAGTTGACATTGAGAACACATTCCAAAAATGGTACACTAGGATGCTAAATCTGATGGTTGAATCATTCAGGGTACCGAAACGCATTGTGAACATATTTAATGATAAGTTTAATTTTTAGGTAGATTCCCATAATTTCCTGATTCTTTAGTGCACCAAGCCGAAGGTCAAGTATGTGTTGCTTTTATGCATTAACATCAATTATGTTAAGGATATAGTCATGTAGTGCCCGATGCATTTGCATTTTCTTTCACATTCAGATATAGAGATATTGGATGAAGCCGACATATAGAAGGGTCATAACGGGGAATCCAACAATTCCAATCCATCTAAGAAGTCGCCATACTTAACAGAGAAGCAAAATCATGAAAATCAACATCCAAAATAGGATGAGGATGCAGAGAAGAGGCAGTGAACATATCCTTCCCCACCGCTTGAACATGAGCAAGAGGAGGACGAATAAGTTGAGGATATATTATCGTTAGGAAAATTACTTGGAATGTGACTAATGGGGTTTGTTTGTTTGAACATCTTTCAGGAATTTGGAGACCTTCTTGATATTCCACCCAAACAAGTGACTAAGCAGGAGCCAGAGAACGCACATGAGAAAATTGAGGAGAGATACCAGGTTGAAGGGAAAAAAATTGCTCTGTGCACCAATGACACAGGAACCAAGGTTGGAACAATCTCTGAGATCGTCCAACAACTACAGTCGAATATCGATGTGGAATACCTGCTCCGGTGGGACAAAAGAGACCAACTTGATGAGCTGTGAATGGTGTTGCATATCCTGCTAGGAATAACAGTGGCGCATACATCTGAATTTGCTAGCACCAACAATGCGTAGGAAATCCATGAGCAAGATTAAGGGGCTTTCCACTGGAAGCTGAGATTGAACCCCTTTTCAATCCAAAAGTAAATTTATAAATTTACACATGCGAGGCTCAAGCATGCACACAAAGAATTTTTTCATGCATGGGATCAACTTGAGTATGAAGTAGATAAATCATACATGATGCTTCCAAACCCTATCCAACTTCCTACCAGTCAGCTCTAACTTGTGGAGAAGATTATCCATATCATTGATATAGTGGTTGCGCTACAAGAGGAAACAATAGAACTTCGGGCACAGATCAATCCAAAACCATCCCCGAAGGATATGGATCTTGCACAAAAGATTGTAGATTTATAACATGCCCTAGATAAGACCAAGCAAAGAGTCACAACCTTGGGAGGGGTCATGGAATACAGTTTCAATATCTGGAACCGTTTGCAGGACATACCTAAATTGCAGCAAGTGGACTAGCACATCAAAAGCTGGGATGTGTTGGTGATATCAAATAAACAAATAATGGCACAACTGCAACTTTCTTCAAAGAAATAATTGATCTTAGAGATTAGTGCGTTGACTAAAAATATTACAACCATCCGGGTAGAGCAATAGACCATCACGACGACTGTTGTCGAGGAATATAAACAATAACAAAGACACTTTGACAGTCTATCCAAACTCTAGGAAAAGGTTACTAAATTTATTCCCATGATAGAGAAAGTAAGAGGTCAACGCATCCACTGCACATCTCAAATAAACTACCAGTGAGTTTGAGCCAGTTCAAAAAATATTCTAGGACTTCGTTAGTGACCTTTGTGTGCACTTTCCTTCCATCATAACATTGGATCTATGAGCTATGTGGCTTGGTACGAGCCACACATTAGCGTTGGGGTCCCATTGGTGCCCATGTTTTGATAAGTTATTGTGGGCTAACCCAATCAAAGTCGGAATCAGTTGCATCAAAATAGAAAACAGTTAGTAGTTGCACGCTAGTAACAACTTCTAGTTTTGGGAACCTTGTCCTATATAAGGCTCAATTTTGTAAAGGGATAGAGTTCATTCAATTAAATTTTGTAGTGGGGTTCTAGTGCTATTGTTTTATAATGCGACTACAACTTTTCTTGTTATAAGATGTATTGTTGTCTGGTTCTATTAATGATACAACCTTGTGTCGATGATGTGAATCTTGATGTAATTTTGCTATCACAAAGATCTAACATGTGGAGAAAGATAAGCTATTGAGATGAATTATGTGCTTATGCATGGTGATAATAGGTTTTTTCCAATTAATACAATGAAGTTCCCGTTTCCTTATGTGTTCTACACACTTCTTTTATGAATAAATGTCTATGGAATGTGTATTAGATGAATGTTTGTATGGTAAATATATGATGAATATGTAGTGTAGAACTATCAGATTGTTGAGTGAAAAGAACTTAGTCCTCCCCGTGCAACCCTGATTTAGGTTCTTGTGTAGTTTCCTATGTGCATATCAGGTGAGAATTTACTCTGTTCGTAGAGTATTGAAAGATATGGATTCTTATGGGGTTTTTTTTGGTCCTATAACTTGAACCCTATGTCTAATAAACTACAGCCAAGAACTGGTGTCACACGTATTCATTCACAAGTATGGATGAAATTTTTAATTTCCATGGCATCTCAATTTCTATTGTATTTGATCGAGACCCTACCTTTTAAGCATTTTTGGCAGTATTTGTTTAAAATTCAAGGCATCTAGTTGACTCTCAACACAACTTATCACTCCCAAATGGATGGTCAGATTAAAGTGGTCAATAAACTCTTGGAACCTACTTGTGATGCTTTGCATTAAATAAGCTGCACGACTGGGCCCAATGGATTCATATAGTTGAGTGGCGGTATAATACCACTTATCATAGCTCCACAAAGATGACACCATATGAAGCATTGTATGGAAAAAATCCCTCATCAATGATTTTCTATTTGTAAGGAATCTCCATGATTTAGGATGTGGACAACACACTTCACACTTGATACAATATTCTCTACACCCTTAAGGACTATCTAGTGATGGATCAAAATAGAATGAAAAACATGCATATCATCATTTCCCTGAGAGTTCCTTTAAAGTAGGGGATCAAGTATTTTTTTGACTCCAACGTTATAAAAAAACATCCCTCAATTCTCATCTCCACCAGAATCTCACTCCAAAGTTTAGTGAAACTGACACACCCATCCAACACATTGGATAGGTGGCCTACAATCCTGCTCTACCATCTCACTCTAAGATTCACCCAATATTTCACATCTCTTGCCTAAAAAAAATGGTGGGTTCTCCTTGTAAAGTGAAAGCCAAATTACGAAAAATGGTTGAGGAAGGATCCATTTGACTCTAGCCGACAACAATATTGGCTTCTAGGGAACAATAATTCCATAGGTTCACAATAATTTTTTTTTTTGATGTAGTGGAAATATATGATGCTAGAAGATGCCACTTGGGAATCAACAAATATTTTACAACAAAGTTCCACACCTTCAACGTTGAGGATGATACTACGTTTGAAGGGGGAGTTCATGTTAGGGTCCTACCCTAAGCTACCTTAGTTTATAATTTTTCATGTATTGTCTCTCTATTAATTAAGGGTCTCTTTATTAATTAATACCCACAAGGAAGTTGGTACTTGTTAATTATTTGACCAGTTCAAGTAGTTAGGGTTTTGGATCTAGGAATCCTATTTAAAGAGTTATAAGGTTATGCATAGTTTTTCTGAGAATTATTGTATCGGAACTATGATCTCGTGGAAGTTATCCCAACTTTAAGAGGCATGTGAACATTGCTACTAGAATTGATTCTCGTAATAAAAGGCTTATTTCCTGCAATAGTTATTTTTTAATTATCCCATGTTTCTTGTTTTGCATTGTAAGTTCTGGTTTATTTCATCTTAAAACTCTATATATCCTATGTTGTTTTAAGTTTTAGGGATCAAAATAACACATTTTGCATTAATATATTTACTCAAGTGATCACAATTGCTAGGGTAATAGACTATTTCCCTTTCTCAGGTTTTAACCATGTAATGCACTAGTGAACTAATATTTTACATATTTGTATGAGTAGTTTCCTCAAGTTGTTTGACTTTTGTGGATATACCATGTTTATCAAATAATAAAGCTAATACCTAGAACCATAAAAAATATATATTTAAGAGACAATTTATAACTTGGTTTAAAAAAAATTGTAATAATAATAATATATAATTTGTGAAGGATAGTTATAATAACTTTGTCTTAAGAAAAATGTGCTTGTTTATCTTCAAAATATAGGTTGTCTTTGTGGTATCATAATTGGTGCTATGGTTGCAAGTTGATATTTTATAGAATGAGTTCAACTTAAATGACCCAAAATGGTAGAAATTTATACTCTTCATAATGCTTGAACTGTGTTTGAAGGATGGCCATCTATTGGGGGATTGAGATATCCATTTATTTTAGGCAAGGGACACACTCTCAAAGTGATGCCATGTTGAGAGGTAGTGTTAATGGGAGTTAGCATGAGGCTGATTTGTTGGATCTTGTTATTTGATGCATAATCTATAGTCCTTTGAGATCATCAATAATTTATTTCATGGCATCTTACTATTGCACTAGTGTTAAAAAATTTTCTAATGATAGGTGACAAACTCTTTTTATATGATCTATTTTAATTCTTTTAGAAAATGATCAAATGCATTCACTCTTTTGAAATCTCTCAAATACCTTCACTCTCTTTCAAAATATCTTATGCTTAAACAAAACATCGATTACAATGAATTTATTCATTTATCAAACCCATCTCCCCCCCCTTCCATCATAATTAGAACGAATATATTCACCTTTCATAGATGAGTTATATGTGGTTTTATAACACACTACTACACAACAAAATTTATCAATTAAAAAGTTGATTTTAGAGTGTAAGTGTTTGAGTTGATGCGGTGTTATTATTCCTACAATTAATGTGATAACATCCTATATACTCTAATACTAACATCATTATTAAAAATATAAAAAATTATAGATATTGTTTAATCTGTGATCATTATATATGCACTAATTCATTTAAAATCTATCCCAAATTATTACCTACACATTCTGATATTTGAAACCCTACCCTATGTTTTCCTTGGAGACCGCTACGGCTTCTAGTGCTGGATGGGGCTCCATATCCCCTCCCACTTTACCCCTTCTTCAGAGCTATAATACTTCTCCTCTCTGGTTGCATCCCTTCCTCCTCATCACAAATATGAGTACTTATCCCATTTTGTGAAAACATTGGATGAGATCCCATCGGTTTCAGTACAAGCAAGTTTGAGATCCCTTGTGTTGAAGCTTGTAGTAAATGGAGTAATTAGTGGTCAATTTATGGAGATTTGGCCCTCACCCATATCTGTAGCAATTTGGGTCAAGAAAAATTGGAAGCCCCATTTGAAAGGTAAGATATCACATTCCTTCCATGGTAGGGGATTATTTTCCATCCTATTTGAAGAGGAAGAGGACAGGGACTTGATTTTTTGAAGTGGTCCATATTTCATGGGTGCCCATGGGATGTACCTTAATTTTTGGACTTTGAAATTCAATTCAAAAAAATATATTCCTTCAGTTGTCCCAGTATTGGTCCTCCTTCCCTACCTTATACTGTATTGTTGGAATGATGAGGCCCTTCGAGCAATTGGGAACTCTCTTGGGAAATACATAGACCAAATAGAACCATAGGATGGTCTATAGTAATGTGCATGCATTTGCATTGAGGTGGACCTTGAGAAAGGTATCATAGAGCCATAAATCTCAATCTGGATAACTAGAAATATCTTCAGCAAGTGGATTATGAGAAATTACCCTTCAAAGGTAAGATATGTCATGAATATGGGCACTTCATGAAGAGATTTCCAAAAGTGCTAGAAAATCCGCTGATGGGGGAAATCAAATGAGCAATGGAAAAAACCAAGAAGAAAAGGAAAGTCACTAGGAAAGAAGCTATGTGCTTCTTGCCTGAAAAATTCTATGCCTCAAGAGGGAGTTCCCTCCAATCCAAAGGTTTTGTAAGTCTCGACCTCATCCTTTATAGGTAGAAATAATGATAACATTCCAACAAAAAATCACTTTGAATCCCTCTCAGATAAGGATGAAGATCTACAGGTCGATCTTAGTACAAACCCAAAGATCCTATGGAAAAGGAAGGAAACCATCAAACACCTCTAGAAATACCTTATAAATCCCAATAAAAGGATCAAGAAGAAGGTGAACTTGAAGATATCTCAAAAGAAGAGTCAGATAAAAAATATTCACAAATCCCCCCTTGTAAAAATTGTTCACTAGCTCATCTCCCTAGTCACATTACCCATTTGTCCACTTTTCCTACCATTTTGGCATCCAAAACCCTAAAAAACCCTCAAATGGTTATCAAAAAGGCAAAAAATCATTATTTCCCTCCTCAAATTAATAAAATTCCTTCTAAAAGGTCAAAAACCCTAAAAAAAGGGTCCAAAATTCCAAAAAAATAAAATAAAATGTGAAAAGGTAAAAAATATTTTCAAAAAAGAGAAAAAAACCCTAAACCATTTACCAATACAATTGGTTGCCTAAAACCATGGGTCAATACTCCACCACCCAAAATATCTATAAAAAGGTGATGGAGGCCCCCCATTACACATCCACAAAAATTACTCTAACCTTATGCTACATAAATTCCTATTAAGCCCTAGCCTACCACATTGAGCTTGAGTTCACCATTCTAGTTGGGTTTTAGCCACCATTGAGCATTTGGAGAAGAGAAAAGGACCTTGGAGCACTGGTCCACTACTCCCGTACTGCTGCAAGGACTCCAACAACCTCTTCATTTGAGGTAAGACCATCACAAACCCTTTTTTCCCATTAATAAAAAAAATATCAATTTTATTTACTGTGTCTCTCATGGTTATTTAGTTTTTACTGTTGTAGTTTAGATTTGTTTTCATGCACATGTTACATTCGAATGCTTAGTTTTTTACTTGATTTATATATATATTTTTACCCATTATTGAACTGCTACTAAGGGTTCCTGAATCCTTAGTAGGTGCTCTTTAGCCCTAGCTACAGTTTTGGAGACTTCACTAGCTCGATTCCCTTAGAATATTTGGTTATTTTTAATTTGTTTTTGCCTTTTTACTTGTTTTTTGCAGCTCTGGTTCACCCTTGAACCCCAATATTTGCAGATTTGGCCCTTGCCCTCACCTTAAACTTCAAAATTTCTATTTTTTTGGTTCGGCCTGCACTTTTTCAACCGTTTTCTCCCGCCGCGGATCGCGACTATAGCCACGCCTTCTTAGCGCCCCTTTTTTACACAGAACCATGCCCTGCAGTACGGGTTCCAGACCCAGAACCGTGCCCTGCAGCATGAGTTCCCGGCCCACAGCCACGCCCTGCAGCGCGGGTTCTCGGCCCACAGCCGCGCCCTGCAGCGTGCATTCCCGATCCACGACCACGCCCTGACACGTAGGTTCCATCCCCTTAGCCGCGCTCTGTAGCATGGAAAACTGCCCTACAAATGTGCCTTGTAGTTCGCTGTCTAGCTCTAAAACTGGGTTCTGTCTTATGCTCTTGTTAGCCATTTCAAACACACATTTCTCTGCAGTTTCCAGCACCCTGCAACCGCTTTTTGCCAGTTTTTTCTTCCCTAATAGTCATCTGTTTGCTTGCATCCTTTTCTGCTAAGACATACTTTTCTTCTATTTTCTTGATGTTCCATTTTAAAATATTTTAGTTTAGCATTTACATTTAAGCAAGTTCATTCAGTTTACAGAGCAGTTAATACTTTCATTTCAAGTTTTAGTTATTTTATTGCCATGATTGGGCTATTTTGGGTATACACCACTTGTGCATACACTTTGTCACCATAATTCAAGTGAGCCTTAAAATTTACTTAACTCAACCAACTTTTAACCCCACTTGGGGAACACAAAAGAACTTTGTAGTTAGGTAGGACATTGGGGATAGGAATCCAAATAACACACCTTTGTCACTTACATTTGAGACATAGTTGTTGTCATCTAGGGATCCAAAAACCCTATTACTTGTTGGTACGGTTAACACTGATTTTTCGGAGGGCCTCTCCCGTAGGAGGGAAAGTAGAAAGATTGGTTTCGTAGGTCTGAGTTGAATGCTGCTCTTGACTCTGTACTTAAGGACACCTATTCGTTGTTCTTGTCATACATTCCATATTGGGTGTGTGATTACCAAAGAATAGAAGATACAGGACACCTTTACGGACATGCCATGAACGGGGTAGCTTATTTTCCATTCTTCTAGGAATATTTTACTCGGAGTCCCTCTCGGTAGAGGGATATCCTTAACCATTTGGTTCTCCATTTCATATTGCTTGACTCTGGATTTCATCACCCTCCATGGAATACGATTTTTGTGAGCTCTCATATCTCTTAGATAGGTGTTTGCTTGCTCCTATACCCACATTGGATTAGTGAGACTACCTTTTTTCATTTTTAGGAATGCTTCATGTTGGTATTATGACCATTTTTTGTCGCTCCTCTTGTTGTAGCACAACTATTGCAACAAATGGTTTGATCTTGTTGTTGGCCTGAGTGCCATATTTTTTGAGCTCTGCTTTTACACACATGGTTTCACTAGGATTTTTGAGCATTTTCACTCACCGCAACCCATTAGTATTTTTACACCTGTCACAATTGATTCACCGAGACATTCTCGTTGCCTACAGGGCTAGTCCCCATAACATGGTTCACTTGAAACCACCCGTCATAGGCGTAGAGCCTTGTCACCAGATCTTGAAGCCTCTTATTTTACATCTGATTCTGAATCAAAGATTCCTATATTCACAACTCCATCTAGCCCAATGGCTGGCGTGAATTCCAACCCCTTTTACAGTGGGGTCGTTGGTGGTGGATCCACAACTAGCCTAGCCACCACTTCAACATCCATTCTTGTTATACCATCTGTAGGACCTACACCTAGTATTCCTGTCACTACATCCGTCCCTATGGTTAGGGCATCTGTTACAACTACAGTCTCGTTGGTGACTAGTAGCACACTTGGGGGCACTAGCCCCTCCTACATGATCCCCCCACCTTTTACTGGCAGTCCATCAATCCCCATCATGACCCACACAATTTCTCCACCCATTATTGGAAGTGGCCCCACTATTGCCGCTACAACTAGCACACATGCCCTTGCGACCATGTCACATCCTTCTTCCATTTTTCCATTCATGGCTAGCCTCAACCTCCCTGATCTGGCCAGGTTAACCAATGAACCGATTCGACATGACCCCACTTGGCCTCACATTCCTACTAAACTCCCCTCATAAATTGCTAAGTTCGAAGGAAAGGCAGGTGACGACCCCCAACAACCTCATCATTTGAGGTAAAACCATTGCAAACCCTTGTTTTCCCATTAATACAAAAAATATCAATTTTATTTACTATCTTTCTCATGGTTATTTGGTTTTTACTGTTGTAGTTTAGATTTGTTTTCATGCACATGTTACATTTGAATGCTTAGTTTTTGAATTTATTTTTATATTGTTTTTTACCCATTTTTGAATTGCTACTAAGGGTTCCTGAATCCTTAGTAGGTGCTCTTTAGCACGAGATAGAGTGAAAACCCTAGCTACAGTTTTGGAGACTCCACTAGCTCGATTCTCTTAGAATATTTGGTTATTTTTAGTTTGTTCTTGTCATTTTACTTGTTTTTTGCAGCTCCGGTTCACCCTTGAACCCTAATATTTGTAGATCTGGCCCTTGCCCCCAGCTTAAGCCTCAAAATTTCTGTTTTTTCGGTTCAGCATGCACTTTTCGCAGTCATTTTTCGCATCGCGGATCGCAACTGTAGCCTCACCTTCGTAGTGCCCTTTTTTACCCAGAACCGTGCCCTAGAGTGCGGGCTCCAGACCCAGAATCGTGCCCTGCAGCATGGGTTTCCATCCCACAGCTGCGCCCTGCAGCGTGGGTTCCCATCCCACAGCCACGCCCTGTAGCGCAGGTTCCTGAACCACAGTCGCGCCCTGAGGCGTGGGTTCCATCCCCTTAGCCGCGCTCGGTAGCGTGGAAAACCGCTCGACAGCTGCGACCTGCAGCGCACTGTCCAACTGTAAAACTGGGTTCTGTCTTCTACTCCTGTCAGCCATTTCCAACACGCTTTTTTCTGCAGTTTCCAGCACCCTACAATCAATTTTTACCAGTCTTTTCTTCCCTAACAGTCATCTGTTTGCTTGCATCCTTTTTTGCTAAGTTGTACTCTTCTTCTATTTGCTTGCTGTTTCATTTTAAAATATTTTAGCTTAGAATAGAATAGAAGCTACGGGACACCTTTCCAGACATGCCATGAACGGGGTAGCTTAGTTTCCATTCTTCTAGGAATATTTTCCTTCAATTCCCTCTAGATAGAGGGATATCCTTAGCCATTTGGTTCTCCATTTCGTATTGCTTGACTGTGAATTTCATGACCTTGTATGGAATATGATTTGTGTGAGCTCTCATATCTCTTTGATAGGTGTTTGCTTGCTCCTATACCCCCATTAGACTAGTGAGACTACCTTTTTTTATTCTTAGGAGTGCTTCATGTTGGCATTCTGACCATTTTGTGTCGCTCCTCTTGTTGTAGCACAACTGTTGCAGCAAGTGTTTTGAGCTTGTTGTTGGCCTGAGTGCCATATTTTTTGAGCTTTTATTTTACACACACGGTTGCACTAGGATTTTTGAGCATTTTCACTCACCACAATGCATTAGTATTTTTACACTTGTCACCATTGATTCACCTAAAAATTCTCATTGCCTACAGGGCTAGTCCCCGTAACACGGTTCACTTGAGACTACTCGTCATAGGCGTAGAGCCTCATCACCATATCCTGAAGCCCCTTATTTTACATCTAATTCTGAATCAGAGATTTCGATATTCATAACTCCATCTAGCCCAATGGCTGGTGTGAATTACAACCCCTTTTACAACAGGGTCATTGCTGGTGGATCCACCACTAGCCCAGCCACCACTTCAACATCCATCCTCGTTATACCATCTGTAGGCCCTACACCTAGTATTCTTGTCACTACATCCATCCCTATGGTTAGTGCATCTGTTACAACTACAGTCCCATTGGTGACTAGTAGCACACTTAGGGGCACTGGCCCCTCCTACATGATCCCCCCACCTTTTACTGGCGGTCCCTCAATCCCCAACATGACTCACACAATTTCTCCACCCATTATTGGAAGTGGCCCCACTATTGTTGCTACAACTAGCACACACGCCCCTACGACCATGTCACATCCTTCTTCCAGTTTTCCATTCATGGCTAGCCTCAACCTCTCTGATCTGGCTAGATTGACCAATGAACCGATTTGACATGACCCCACTTGGTCTCACATTCCTACTAAACTCCCTTCATACTGTGAAAATCCTCACAACAGATCTAAGAGATGAGGTATAACTCACAAGAGTAATTATGATTAAGTAGGAAAATAGAAGAAGAGTGAACAATATAGTAGAATGAGAAATAGAATAATATGGTACAGTAGAACTCAGATAGAAGCAATAATACTTCACACACACTAGTTAATTAATCACAATATGGACAAATAAATAGTACAATGCATGAGGAATTCGAATGCCTAAGGTGGAAATTCGAATTAGCCTTCATGGAGTGATCAAAGGATCACTGGAGTGTCATTAGAGCATAATTAGTATCATCGGAGCACAACTGGAAGTCTTCATCACCATCAGTGGAGTCATCAATGCTCATGCAACTGTCAACCATCAGTCAAACTGAGTCTGGTAGGTGTAACTGAGTAATAACTAAAGACAACTGGACTGGTAGGTGAAGAAGGGCAAGTTGATTCCTAAAATCAAGGAAGAAGGGCGCATTAAGCAAGTGGAGGGCTAGAACTGATAAGTGAAAAGCTCTCGAGGGCTGGCTAACTGAGGGTTAGGTGCTGGACTGATGACTAGGATGCATGCAAACCCTAGAATGCATGCAAACCCTAAAAGTGCATGCATGACTGAAAATGTAAAGGATCAAAATACTGGTGGGACTAGGATGGAGTATAGGAATATCCTAACACCCCCCCATAATCCATCCTGGGCCCTAGTAGCTAAGATCAAAGGTCACCCAATACAATGAATAATAAAAATCAATAAACCAAGGAAGTGGGAAAATTTCATGGGAAACATACCCCCTCCTCAAAAAACAGACTGCAAGGCACACACACAAATAAATGCTCCAAACTCAAGCAGGTGTGATGCTTGGTCATATGTCTAGAGGTATCTTCTTCTTGGGAAGAAGTGGATCATGCTCAAAAACCATGTGCTTGTTCTTTCTCTTCAGATCGAATGTGATGAGAACAAATCCAAAAGTATGAGGATGATCCTTGAACCTGTGATTCGAATCAGCTGAGGTACGATCAAAATCATGAATATGCAGATAGTCTTTTGTCTTCTCCTTCGAACCATCATGGGTGAGATTATGCCAAAAAGAACCATCAAATAATAATTGCTTGAAATCCAAATCAGATTTAAGACTTGAAGAATAGTTTCTTGAGATCTCGTTTGAACCAACAGGGGTGAGATCAAAACTATCATATGCATGATAAATTATCCGAAGCGAATGGCAATAGTTTCTTGAGATCTCCTTTGAACCATAAGAGGTGAGATCAAAACCAATGGATGCATGAGAAATTATCTCAAGCGGGTGGCAATGGCCATATTCTTCAATAACCTTCTAAAAGCATGTGCTAATGATCATATAGTAGTAAATAAGAGATGATTTCTGGAGAGGAGCGAATGCATTACCTCTAATAGCTGATTTTACCTCCGAAATAATCATGTGATCATGATGCAAACCAACAGACTCTGGTGTAAGAGAGGATTTAGGACCTTCTACAATATCTAGAGTGTGAGCTGGCACAGAAAGAGAAGAAAGTTGGAGCATGAGTGGAGAATCTGCAAGTTCTTTGTCAACAACTTCAATTTGAGATGATACTGGTTCATGATCTGAGAGATCATCAAGGGGAGCGAATACATCATTTTGCTTGCTTTTGAATGGGTTTGGACCAATCCCTTCATTCTTTCTACCAAAATTTTCATTCAGATGAGCCCATAGTTCTTTTGGAGTCCATAACTCCATTGGAGTTTCAACACCATCACGGTATTTGAGATAGAATCTTAGGTATGCAGGCAAAGAAAGCATCATTGCTCCAAAGGCTCCATCACCTTTATTTAACCAATCAATCTTCTCTTTAGGGGATTCGAACTCTCTTTCAAAATGACAATAAAAAAGATCATGGATCTTCAAGTGTGCTATCATTCTTGGTTTCCATTCATCATAGTTGAATGGATAAAGAGGAGTAATTCCTGATGAATACATAGAGTTTGTAGAGGACCTGCAAAAACAATATAGAATAACTGCAACTGCTACTGCTGCAAAAATGCAGAAACTGCTGCAACTACTGCACTCGAAATCTTGATAATAACCTGCAAAAAACTCTCAAGAATGGAGATAAACAATATTCTCAACATGCTCTGATACCATGTGAAAATCCTCACAGTAGATCTAAGAGATGATGTATAACTCACAAGAGTAATTATGATTAAGCAGGAAAATAGAAGAAGAGTGAACAATACAGTATAATGAGCAACATAATAATATGGTATAGTAGAACTCAGATAGAAGCAATAATACTTCACACACACTAGTTAATTAATCACAATATGGAAAAATAAATAGTACAATGCATGAGGAATTCGAATGCCTAAGGTGGCAATTCGAATTATCCTTCATGGAGTGATCAAAGGATCACTGGAGTGTCATCAGAGCACAACTAGTATCATCGGAGCACAACTGGAAGTCTTCATCATCATCAGTGGAGTCATCAATGCTCAAGTAACTGTCAACAATCAGTCAAACTGAGTCTGGTAGGTGTAACTGAGTGTAACTAAGTGTAACTGAGTATAAAAAGAAGACAACTGGACTGGTAGGTAAAGAAGGGCAAGTTGCTTCCTAAAATCAAGGAAGAAGGGTGCATTAAGCAACTGGAGGGCTAGAACTGATAAGTGAAAATCTCTCGGGGGCTGGCTAACTGAGGGCTAGGTGTTGGATTAATGACTGGGATGCATACAAACCCTAGAATGCATGCAAACCCTAAAAGTACATGCATGACTGAAAATGTAAAGGATCAAAATACTGTTAGGACTAGGATGGAGTATAGGAATATCCTAACACATACATCCCTAAGTTCGAAGGAAAGGAGAGTGAGGAACCCCAACAACCTCATCATTTGAGGTAAAACCATTGCAAACCCTTGTTTTCCCATTAATACAAAAAATATCAATTTTATTTACTGTCTCTCATGGTTATTTAACTTTTACTGTTGTAGTTTAGATTTGTTTTGATGCACATGTTACATTCGAACGCTTAGTTTTTAACTTGATTTATATACTATTTTTTACCCATTATTGAACTGCTACTAAGGGTTCCTAAATCCTTAGTAGGTTCTCTTTAGCTCGAGATAGGGTGAAAACCCTAGCTACAGATTTTGTGACTCCAGTAGCTCGATTCTCTTACAATATTTGGTTATTTTTAGTTTGTTTTTATCGTTTTACTTGTTTTTTGCAGCTCTAGTTCACCCTTGAACCCCAATATTTGCAGATATGACCCTTACCCTCAGCTTATGACTCAAAATTTTTGTTTTTTTTGGTTCGGCCTACACTTTTCACATCCATTTTTTGCATCGCGGATCACAACTGTAGCCGCACCTTCGTAGCGCCCCTTTTTTACCTAGAACTGTGCCTTGTAGTGCGGGTTCTAGACCCAGAACCGTGCCCTGCAGCACAAGTTCCTGGTCCATAGCCGCACCCTGAAGCATGGGTTCCCGGCCCACAGTCGTGCCCTGAAGCGCTGGTTCCCGACCCACAGTCGCACCCTGAGGCGCGGTTTCCATCCCCTTAGCCGCGCTCTGCAACGGGGAAAACTGCCTGACAGCTGCGCCCTGCAGGGCCCTATCTAGGTGTAAAAATGGGTTATGTCTTATGCTCCTATCAGTCATTTCCAACACGCTTTTTTCTACAATATCCAGCACCCTACAACCATTTTTTACCAGTTTTTTCTGCGCTAACAGTTATTTATTTGCTTGCATCATTTTTTGCTAAGTTGTACTTTTCTTCTATTTGCTTGTTGTTTCATTTTAAAATATTTTAGTGTAGCATTTACATGTTCATTCAATTTACATAGCAGTTAATACTTTCATTTCAAGTCTTAGTTATTTTATTGCCACGACCGGTCAATTTTAGGTATACACCACTTGTGCATACACTCTGTCATCATAATTCAAGTGAGCCTTAAAATTTACTTAACTCAACCAACTTTTAACCCCACTTGGGGAACACAAAAGAACTTTGTATTTACGTAGGACATTGGGGATAGGCATCCAAATAACACCCCTTTGTCACTTACACTTGAGACATAGTTGTTGTCATCTAGGGATCCAAAATCCCCTATTACTTGCTGGTACGGTTAACAACGATTTTTCGAAGGGCCTCTCCCTTAGGAGGGAAAGTAGAAAGATTGGTTCTATAGGTTTGAGTGGAATGTCGCTCTGCACTCTGTATTGAAGGACACCTACTCGTTTTTCTCATCGAACATTCCATATTGGGTGTGTGATGACCAAAGAACAGAAGCTGCAGGACACCTTTCTGGACGTGCCATGAACGGGGTAGCTTAGTTTCCATTCTTCTAGGAATATTTTACTTGGAGTCCCTCTCGGTAGAGGGATATCCTTAGCCATTTGGTTCTCCATTTCGTATTGCTTGACTATGGATTTCATCACCCTGCATGGAATACGATTTGTGTGAGATTTCATATCTCTTAGATAGGTGTTTTCTTGCTCCTATACCCCCATTGGATTAGAGAGTCTACCTTTTTTCATTTTTAGGAGTGCTTCCTATTGGTATTCTGACCATTTTTTGTCGCTCCTCTTGTTGTATCATAACTGTTGCAACAATTGTTTTGAGCTTGTTGTTTGCCTAAGTGCCATATTTTTTGAGCTTTGCTTTTACACACACGATTGCACTAGGATTTTTGAGCATTTTCACTCGCCACAATGCATTAGTATTTTTACACATGTCGCCATTGATTCACCAAGACATTATCATTGCATACGGGGCTAGTCCCCGCAACACGGTTCACTTGACACCACCCGTCACAAGCGTAGAGCCTCCTCACCAAATCCCGACTCCCCTTATTTTACAACTGATTCCGAATAAGAGATTCCTATATTCACAACTCTGTCTATCCCAATGGATGGCGTGAATTCCAACCCCTTTTACGCCGCAGTCGTTGATGGTGGATCAACCACTAGCCCAACCACCACTTCAACATCCATCCTCGTTATACCATCTATAGGCCCTACACCTATTATTCCTGTCACTACATCCATCCCTATGGTTAGTGCATCTGTTACAACTACAGTCCCGTTGGTGACTAGTAGCACACTTGGGGGCACTGGCCCCTCCTACACGATCCCCCCACCTTTTACTGGTAGTCCCTCAATCCCCATCATGACCCACATAGTTTCTCAACCCATTATGGGAAGTGGCCCCACTATTGCCACTACAACTAGCACACACACCCCTGCGACCATGTCACATCCTTCTTCCAATTTTCCATTCATGGCCAGCCTCAACCTACTTGATCTGGACAGATTGACCAACGAACCGATTCGATATGACCCCTCTTGGCCTAACATTCCTACTAAACTCCCTTTATAAATCCGTAAGTTTGAAGGAAAGGCAGGTGAGGAAAATGCAGGTGAGGACCCCCAAAACCACATCATGTTCTTCCATTTATGGTGTTCCTCCAACTCGATTGTGGATGACTCCAGATATCTTTTCCTTTTACAACAGACCCTCACTAGCTCTGCAGCTAAGTGGTACATCGAACAACCTCATGGGATAGATTCCACGTTCACATCCCTTGCTTCAAATTTCTTGCAGTTATTTTAGTTAATAGTCCGTTATGACGCTGGTGTAGAGATCCTATTGTCTTGTATACAGAGCACGACTACCCACATCACTGACCACATTCATGAGTGGCATAAACGTTGAAGTTTATGTAAGATCAAGTTAGAGGACTGTATGTTCCTAGATTGGTTCTTAAAATCTCTCATCCCAGTTATTGCTAAGGATGTGGCATCTAAACGACCTCAAACCGAAGAAGAAGGCATTCTAAAAGCCCAACAATTTGACCTCATATATGCTCAGACTGAATATTTATATATTCCATTTTACCTGATGCTCCTCGCAGCAAATCCTCTGGGAAAGACATGCCAGGGCATCCCACGCTACCAACGACATTATTGGACACGTTGCGTCTCATATTCAACATTATACTGTTATGCCCCCTTCTAGTGGCCCCGATCTTTCGCATGCCACATCCCATTCCGGAGCAACACGCTCATATGTTCCCATGGCCCAGTCCCCTCATGTCCATGTACCTTCGTGTCCAATGCATCTCAATAGTCACACACAGCCAGAATACACCCCCCAGTTGAACCTCCTGCCTATTATGACCAATAAGCTGCACCCGCACCGACACAACCACAAGCCCCTCCTGCTTACTATCCCCCTTCGGCAGCACCCGCACAACCAATAGCCCGTCTGACTTACTATCCACCACAGGAAGCACTAGCATGGGCTCAAGCACAAAATCCTCCTACCCCCCAAGGGAAAGTTTATGCCCAACAAAACTAGCATCAAAACCATCCTACCCAAAGAAACTAGCAAGGCCAACAAAATCGGGGACGAGGACGTAACCAGGGTAACAACCAACTAGGATCTTGGTGGAACCACCCAATCCCCCAACCAATAATGATGCCTCCCTAGATAATCAAAACCATGATCGACCACCTTATCAAGGAAAGAACCCTAATTTGCGAATGAACCAGCCATGTTCTATATGCAGGGTATACAACCATTATACGTACAATTGTCCCCACTTCGAGAAATCTCTCCAACTTTGGAATGACCATACCTAATGCCAAGGACATGCTACTATGCCGGCATGCCCCAACCCCCCGCAACCTCATGCACAACCAGTGGTGTTGTAGAACCCCTTACCCACACAAGGAGTAGTTAACACCCAACCGTTGGTTCCCCCTCAAGGGAATATGCCACCAAAACAAAAAAGCACTTATGCTGCACCCGCTAGTCAACCTATGGACTCAAGTACCCAAAACCTTCTAATGATGTCATTGGTTGACATCAACTTTCAAACACGCCAAAATCAGTATGGTTCCACCACCGAAACCATCCCTGCTGACAAGGCTGTTATCGCTCTTCCCACCGATCAGTCATTACATATACCCACGATACTGTGCGATGGGCCCCCTAAAGCTCCCTATTCCCCATTACAACGTATTAATATCAACCCCAACGCGTGCGCTGCCCCCAATTACAATATCGTGGATGACTTATCCCAATCCCCTGCAGCTATGCCAACCCTCGAGGTTTTGAAAAATTGTCCTCCACAAAAAAAAACATTGTTATCCTCCATTGGTGCGATAGACTCTTCTGACTCACGGATAATGGCATTCGATTTGGTCCAATCCAAACCACGCATGCCTTCCACATTAGCATTCCAAGTTTCCGTGTTAATACAGAATCTTGTTATCCATCGATGCATCATTGATGAGGGTGCCTCCTCATGCGTTATGTCTACATTCCAGTGGTAGAAGCTCAGATCCCCTACACTACAACCATCCACGACTGCTTTGCGAGCTTACGATGGCCGCTTGGCTTAACCCCAAGGTCTCCTGGACAACTTTCCAGTCCTTTTAGTTGGTAAAAATATCCTTATTGACATTGAGGTCATCAACGCACATATTGATTATAACCTCCTACTCGGACGCAGTTACATGTACGCCATGAAGGCTATTGCTTCCTCAATCTTTTGCATTATTATGTTCCCCCACGAGGGATCGGTTGTTAAGATTGTTGGTGTCCATTTTGTCACCATTTTTTATCTTGATATATACTCTGAGTGGCGTCATTTTCATCATTTTTCCTATGATACGTTATTCTTTCCGACATTCAGACCATCAAACAGACTAGGTATGCATATATTCATTTATCATATGAATTTTGGTCAAATCTCTCTATATTACGATTTACTAATGTTTAAAGTGACATTTTTAGACATGCGTGGCATTTAGTTTTTGCTCTACAGGCTGCAGTCTTCAAACGACCCTCCATGCATACGCTGTTTACATTGCCAATGTTTAACCACATCCAGCCCATCATTCAACCTTGTGTTTGATCCGCAGAATCATCTGTTGGCATATTCCTGGCCATGAAAGACAAAAATGAACACATGGGTTTGGTTAGCTACGTGGTGGTTATGGTTGATGAGCCTTGGTTCTAGAAGATTTGCTTCCCTGCCTGCCGAGCTTGACAACACACATTTTCTCCATGTCAAAGCTCTAGAAGATTCGTTGTTCCATCCGTTTAACTCATCAGCACATGCTCTGCCCATGCCGACGCTCTAGCAGCCCTCTCCTCCGTCCGTTCAGCTCGCCAGCATACATTCTACCCACGACTAAAGGACACAAACACGCAGCTGTTCGCGTCGGGTAGGATTGACACCGTGAAAGAAGGAAGGCAGCCTTTGCGTTGTCGTGAGTCACCAAGAAGCCATTTTAAAGTCTTAAAGACCTCTATTTTTAGAGCGATCGACTATGTCGACCTTCTCTCCCATTGTAACATTATAAATAACTGCCTTGTATAGAGAAACGAGGAGGATCAGATAGCCTAGAGAATATATAGAAGATAGCAGTAGCTTTTGCATAAACGTTGTGTAATTTTTATCAGTTATTGGAAGTTCCAATCTCGTAGCTGTTGATAGTTGTTGTTAGTGATTAAGTTGATTTAGTTTCCATATCTGATTGCTAGGAAGGGCTCCTCATCAACCAGAGGTTTTATTTATGTTTTTCTGTGTTTTCTTTTTCTACAAATAGCTAGTTCATTTTCTAGTAAATGTAATTAATTCTATTTTCCTGTATATGTCATTTCTTTCTCTATAATCTGTATTATGCTGCTAACCTAATTTGCTTTTTCAGAATTGATAATGGTTGACCAAGCATAGTGTTTGTAGTTTGTTTTCGGTCTTCTACAAATTAGATAGAGTTTAGTTGGTTGTTGTTTAGTTAGTTTTTGTTTCAAGCTTAGTTCTAATTAGAATTAGTCTATTAGCTTCTCTTCCTGTAGCTGTAGGTTAAGTTTTATTCATAGCTTAGTTTTGTTTGACTATATTATAGAAGTAGTTCATCTCTTAAATAATGATTAGAATAGGTTGCTTCCTATTATCTTAGCTTCTCAACAGTCTTCTGACTGATTTCTTTGCATTGTAGGTTCATTTGCATTCGCCAGCTGACGTTAAGATCATCAAAACTGCCTCTTTCTTTAGTTTAATTTTTTTTCTTCCATCCAGACTGTCATTCAGAGAGTCATCCGGATCGTCATTCGGACTTTCATTCTTTCTGCACTTCTTTTATGCTTATTTTGAATTTAGTTTTTGAATTGTAATCTTTCTCTCTTCTAATTACCATTCTTAACTATAATTAGGACCTTGCTTTATATTTCATAAAGTTTTAATTCAGTTTTGTCATTATTCTTAGTTTCCATCTTATTTTCCTTAACTTTGTTTTAACTTTTTTTACAAGTTATGTCTTTCATATTTGATTTACTAATATGTTGCTGTTTTAAAATTTATCAGTTTGATTCTTAGTGTAGTTTATTACATATTCTTAAGATTTAGTTCAGATTAAAGTTAATAATTTCATTCTCCAAGTATCTTAGTTTTGGTAATTTCTTCATCAAACATAGGATCAGTTTCTCATTCACACAAATAATAAAGATGTTCATGAAATAGAATTTGGTTCAAAAATAAATATCTTGATCATGTTTTCTACTTGCTTCTACATAAATATCTTTATCAAGTTTTCTACTTGCTTCCAAATCAAGTTCAAAAGTAAATATCTTTATTAAGTTTTCTACTTGCTTCTAGATTTTCATCAGTTTCATATTATTTTTCTTATCTATAGAATATAGGTCATAATGTTTAAAGTTAACTGTAATTGGTCTCTTTGTAGTTTACATCTCTTTGCAGAGATTAGATTAGATTTACTCCAATTTTGTTTTGCTATTACATTTGAAAGTCATTACGATACATTCACTCCAATTCCTATTACTTTTGACATACAACATCAAGGAGAATGGAATTAGAATTAGATGCTTTAGTGTAGTCTTGAATAGTTGTTGAATTAATTAAATAGTTTATAGTTTTGCTTTGAATTAACATGGTTTTTTGTTTATGTAATTTATTGCCAAATTGAATCATTTCATAGTTGCTTCTAATTCCTAGAATAGACTCTGAAGAATTGATTAAGTAGTTTTCATCTTTATAAAAAGTAGTTTTCTTTTTAATCAACATTTATTTTCATCTTTTCCATTATTTAGTCATAGAGTAGAGTCGTATGACTTGATACTATTCTAATCTGTTGGTTTAGCTAAGCTTAGTAAGTTCTTTTGTTGTCTTTTTGAAGTTTGACTCGTTTTTTCATTTTGAAATATCTTTCGATCTTTTCTTTATTTAATATTTATAAGGTCTGACAAGCCGAAATCTTAGGTACCATTCTACCTTAGCATATATTTTGCCACAACTCTAAGAATACCAACCCTGGTCGATAATTAAATATTAGGTGTTTTCTTTGAGATAGCTCACACACCCAACATTTTGGCGCTGTTGCCGTGGAGTTGTAGATAGGTAGATAGATAGAATTCAGTTGTAGATAGGTAGAACCTTTTCCTAAAGACTTAGTGATAGACTTGAATTTTCTTTTGAAATTTATAAATAGGCTGGTGGCGGGTGAGTGGTAAGACGAGAGGTAAGAACCTGCGCATCTGTTATAACAGAAATCCCCAAAACCTAGCAATTGTAGTGATGTAGTTAGCATATATTCGAGTTATAGTTTTGTTTTCATGAATAGATCTAGAGACTCACAAGGTAGATTTATTAAAACTAAAATTCATACTAACCTATATGGAGGGTGTGCCACCCCAACTACCAACTCAGCAGAAAGGTATCAAAAGACACCTAAAGGAGATAGTCCTACTTGGAAGGCTAAGGAAGTACTTTCTGGAAACCAATTAGGGGAAACCATAGGGACATCAGAACAATTTGTTCAGAAAGAAATTCCACAGAGGAATCTCAAGCTCATATTGAGATTGAATTAAGAAAAGAGGAAACTCAAAAGGATAAAACTTCAAAACCTCGCAACCCTCCATTAGTCCAAAAACCCAAAGACACTACGTTTTCAATAGTAGGTGGTCCAAAATTAGTAGATTTTGTTAATCCTGCACAAATAGACACTCTTTTTGAGAATTCTGTGAACATAGTTATCTCACAGATTGAGACAACAACAGTAGAAATTTCAAAACTGGATTCCCACATAGCTGGTAATTCTCCTCAAAAGAAGAATACTCTTCCTGAAACATAACGTTGGGACAGCCCATATTCACCAAGAAAGGAACTACCTAGATATTCTCTCTTTGGAAATCAAATCTTCATGGAGGAAGGAAATGAAGATCATGTCTGACAAGATGAAGAATAAGGATAAGTTAGAACTGAAGGTACCTTCGGGTTCCCTATCTTAGACACTGCATAAGATGTGGCTATGAAAAACATCTTTCCCTCCTCACTACCAACCTTTTATGGGAAGATTAGTGAGGATCCAGACACATTTTTATTCGAGTTTGACATTTTGTGTAGGAGTTATAACTACCTACAAGATGGCCAAAAAATAAAGCTCTTTCTTGCCACATTAAAAGATTCTTCTCTTCGATGGTTTACGGGATTAGGAGAATCTAGTATTAGAACTTGGGAAGACATGAAGAATGCATTTATATGAAAATACCAGGATTACTATAGACCTAAGGACTCTCACAATGATATTTTTAAGATTCAACAACTTGAAGATGAGAGCCTAGAAGACTATCTCGAGAGATTCAACTATATGTTACATAAATCCAAATATAGTGATCTTAGGGAAGATGCAGTAAGAACACTCTTCCTCAAGGGAATCTCAGAAGAATTCTTAGAAAACCTTAATCTCATGGCAACAGGAGACATTTCTCATAAGTATTTTGCACAGATTTGTGAACTATGTAGGAATTACTCTAGGAGTAGAGGGAAAAGTGGAAGACACTTTCGAGAATCTTATGCTAGGAACCCAAAAGGAAACGCATCCGGTTGTGGTGGAGTTACAAGGGTAGAGTTGGGAAACCTATTAGAAAATTTTAAAATAGATATCTTAGGAGCTATGGGTTCTCAACTAGATGCACTACAAGCTAAAAAGAGGCAAGATAAGGAGCGGGCAACAATGAGTGTTTTCTGCCCCAGGTGTAGAACTAAACAGCCTCAACGAGAATGTCTGTTAAATAATGTTTCAGTTTGTCACCTTTGTACAGAAGAACATCCAACTGATAATTGTCCATCGTTTCCTAGGTTGCAAGCTCTATACAAGAGTGGAAACTTTGGTGAGACATCTAGGAGGCCTTGGAAACCTAGATATCAACCATGGTATCAAGATTCATCACAAATTCCACCCTATTACTATCCTTATCAAACTACTCAACAATGGAACACTTCACGTTGCCAGAATTGACTACCGCAGTACCCTCCTCAGAATGCCCAATAGGAGTAATGGCCACATGGATGGAGAAGAGAAGCTTATGCTCAAACACCTCATCCTATGCCTAACTATCCTTACCCACCTAATATTCAACAACTATTTCCTGGATTTGTACCTCCTTCATTACCCCCTATCCCGAATCAACCTCACCATTTCCAGAATATGAATCCTCCAAGACCCACAATATTACCTGCACAACCGATACCAAATACTAACAACAAGCCAACCCAAGCTCTAAATAGCATTGGGTTGTTACCTCTTCCATCATATGCCATTTTGACCGCACCTATACATGAGATTCAACTGCGGTCTGAAAGAGTTCTGTAAGATCAGCTCAATCATCAGTTATTATCCAAGAAGAGAATGAAGAAGATGTGGTTATTCCTAAATCTTCAACACACAACCATCCACATAAAGAAGTAATTACATTAGAAAAGTCACCCCCATTTCCAGAGCGTCTGGTAAAAGAAAAACCTGTAACTTATCCGGAGTACAATATTATTAACGAATTGAAAAATATTTGTATTAAGATCCCCTTATTGCAAGTCATTAAGGATATTCCAATCTATAGTAAAGTGATAAAGGAACTCTGTATTAAGAGACTAGGTAGGAAATAGAAGGACCCTCCGACAATTCATGTAATAGGTGAAATGTCATATTACATAGCCGACCCATCTAGAATCCCAAAGTATTCAAATCCAGGAAATCCTGTGGTGACTATTATCATCAACAACAACACCATAGGAAACACACTTATTGATCTAGGAGCCTCTATTAACTTGATGACTACCACAGTTCTCGAAACTCTCAATTGAAGACAATTCCTCTGCTCTACCCCAACAATGCTAGAACTAGTAGATCACACGATGGTGCAGCCTACTAGGATTTTAGATGATATCATTGTATGAGTAGCTTCATGGGAATATCCAGTGGAATTCATGGTCATTGAATCAAAGGACCCTTCCAAAGGTCACCCCATTATTTTGGAAAGACCTTGATTGGCTACTACCAATGCATTTATAGGATGTAGGGATGGAGAGATGATTATCTTTGACGGGTTATCTACAAGAAAACTAGCATTATACCCACCAGCTCAGCCAATAACTGAAAACCTATTTTGGTTAGATTGTCCTTTTAGGGATGAGAACTTGGAAGAAATCTCCCTTGTTAGTGATTTCTCGTAGGCACTTCAAGAACAGAATACCGAGAATGTGTTGAATTAATTTATCTCTTCCACAACATGTATAGAATTTCCTTAGTCTTTTTCCCAACTTGACCAAATCTTCGGAGATGAATTCCAAGAAAACATGAGCCTCTCAACATTTAAAAGTACACCCCGTGTCTTCGCAATCAAAGAACATCTAGGATCCTATACCATACTGTTAAAATCCTCACAGCAGATTTAAGAGATGATGTATACCTCACAAAAGTAATTATGATTAAGCAGGAAAATAGAAGAAGAGTGAACAATACAGTATAATGAGCAACAAAATAATATGGTACAGTAGAATTCGGATAGAAGCAATAATACTTCACACACACTAATTAATTAATCACAGTATGGACAAATAAATAGTACAAGCATGAGGATCCGAATGCCTAAGGTGGAAATTCGAATTAGCCTTCATGGAGTGATCAAAGGATCACTAGAGTGTCATCGGAGCACAACTAGGTGTCCTCATGATCATCAGTGGAGTCATCAATGCACAAGTAAATGTCAACTATCAGTCAAACTGAGTCTAACTGAGTGTAGTAGGTGTAACTGAATGTAACTAGCACATGGAGACACTAAAGGGATGAAGGAGGCTCAATGGAGGATGTAGTAGGAGCTTACTAGAGTCAGAATAGGCAGTTAAGTCTCACTGGAGGTCCATCGAAGTGATAAGGTCAGTAAAGAGTCAGTTAATCCTTAAATCAATGAAGTAACTGAAGATAACTGAAGATAACTGAATATAACTGGACTGGTAGTGAAGAAGGCACCTTTTTCATGCAGTGGAGCAAAGGAGGGTGCATTAGTCACTGGGAGGGATGAAACTATAAGGAAAGAATCTCTCAGGGCTAGCTCACTGAGGGCTAGGTGCTGGTGTTGATGACTAGAATGCATGCAAAATGCATACAAACCCTAATTGAAAGCAAACCCTAATATTTGCATGCATGACTGAAAATGAAAACAATGGAAATGCTGCTAGGACTAGGATGGAGTATAGGAATATCCTAACACCCCCCCTTAATCCATCATGGGCCCTGGCAACTAAGACCAAAGGTCACCCAATACAATGAATAATAACAATCAATAAACCAAGGAAGTGGGAAAATTTCATGGGAAACATACCCCCTCCTAAAAAATAGACTATAAAGCACACACAAAAATAAATGCTCCAAACTCAAGCAGGTATGATGCTTGGTCATGTGAGTCTGGAGGTATCTTCTTCTTGGGAAGAAGTGGATCATGCTCAAAAAGCATGTGTTTGTACTTGCTCTTCAGATCGAATGTGATGAGAACAAATACAACAGTATGAGAATGATCCTTGAACTTGTGATTCGAATCAACTGAGGTAGGATCAAATCTGTGAAAGTGTATATAGTCTTTTTTCTTCTCCTTCGAACCACCATGGGAGAGATTATGCCAAAAATAACTATTATATGTTTGCTTGAAATCGAAATCAGATTTAAGACTTAAAAGACAGTTTCTTGAGATCTCCTGTGAACCAGTAGGGGTGAGATCAAAACTATCATATGCATGAGAAATTATCCCAAGCAGTAACTGCTTAGAATCCAAATTAGATCCAAGACTTGAATCATGGTTTCTTGGGATCTCCTTTGAACCATGAGAGGTGAGATCAAAACCAGTAATTGCATGAGAATTTATCCCAAGTGAATGGCAATGGCCATAATCTTCAATAACCTTCTGAAAGCATGAATTAATGATCATATAGTAGTATAAAAGAGATGATTGCTTGAGAGGAGCGAATGCATTACCTCCAATAGCTGATTTTACCTCCGAAATAATCATGTGATCATGATGCAAACCAATAGACTCTGGTGCAAGAGAGGATTTAGGACCTTCTGCAATATCTAAAGTGTGAGTTGGCACAGAAAGAGAAGAAAGTTGGAGCATGAGTGGAGAATCTGCAAGTGCTTTTTCAACAACTTCAATATGAGATGATACTGGTTCATGATCAATGAGATCATCAAGGAGGGCAAATGCATCACTTTGCTTTCTCTCGAAAGGGTTTGGACCAATCCCTTTATCCTGCTTGCCAAAAATTTTATCCAGGTGGGCCCATAGCTCTTTTGGAGATTTAACATATTCATCATCAAGGGAGTAGAATGCCAAGCTTCGAGACATAGCAAACATCATGGCTGAAATAGCTCTTCCACCTTCATCTAACTAGTCATTCTCTTCTTCAGAGGATTCAAACTCTCTTTCAAAACAATAATCAAAGAGATCATGTCTCTTCAAATATGCTATCATTTTTGGTTTCCATTAAGCATAGTTAAATAGATAAAAAGGAGGATCTTCTGAAAACATTGAAGCTATAGAAGACCTGCAAAAACAATAGAGAATATCTGCAACTACTACTGCTGCATAAATGCAGAAACTGTTGCAACTACTACACTCAAAATCTTGATAATAACCTGCAAAAAACTCTTAGGAATGGAGATAAACAATACTCTCAACATGCTCTGATACCATGTGAAAATCCTCACAGCAGATCTAAGAGATGATGTATACCTCACAAAAGTAATTATGATTAAGCAGGAAAATAGAAGAAGAGTGAACAATACAGTATAATGAGCAACAAAATAATATGGTACAGTAGAACTCGGATAGACGCAATAATACTTCACACACACTAATTAATTAATCGCAGTATGGACAAATAAATAGTACAATCATGAGGATTCAAATGTCTAAGGTGGCAATTCGAATTAGCCTTCATGGAGTGATCAAAGGATCACTAGAGTGTCATCGGAGCACAACTAGGTGTCCTCATGATCATCAGTGGAGTCATCAATGCACAAGTAAATGTCAACTATCAGTCAAACTGAGTCTAACTGAGTGTAGTAGGTGTAACTGAATGTAACTAGCACATGGAGACACTAAAGGGATGAAGGAGGCTCAATGGAGGATGTAGTAGGAGCTTACTAGAGTCAGAATAGGCAGTTAAGTCTCACTGGAGGTCCATCGAAGTGATAAGGTCAGTAAAGAGTCAGTTAATCCTTAAATCAATGAAGTAACTGAAGATAACTGAAGATAACTGAATATAACTGGACTGGTAGTGAAGAAGGCACCTTTTTCATGCAGTGGAGCAAAGGAGGGTGCATTAGTCACTGGGAGGGATGAAACTATAAGGAAAGAATCTCTCAGGGCTAGCTCACTGAGGGCTAGGTGCTGGTGCTGATGACTGGAATGCATGCAAAATGAATGCAAACCCTAATTGCATGAAAACCCTAATATTTGCATGCATGACTGAAAATGCAAACAATGGAAATGCTGCTAGGACTAGGATGGCGTATAGGAATATCCTAACACATACCATGTGAGGTTAGTCCCGAAAAGTTTCTACATATAAATGGAGGTTTAGATGAGAGTCAGCAAAAACAATTACTAAAATTTCTCAAGAGTCACACTGGAGCATTTTCATGGGACTATACCAATATGAAAGCTATACACCCAGATACCTGTATTCACCACATTTACACAGACTCAAACATATCTCCTATTAGGAAACCCCAAAGAAGAATGAATCCAACCCTAAAGGATATAGTAAAAGATGAATTACAAAAACTCCTTAATGCTATATTCATCTACCCAATTTCTAACAGTAAATGGGTATCTCCTATGGCGGTAGTTCCAAAGAAAGTCAGAGGGAAATGGCGTATCTATGTTGACTTTCGAGAATTAAACAAGGCCACTCTTAAGGACTACTTTCCCTTGCCTTTGATTGACTAGGTGTTAGATACTTTATCATGGAAGCAATACTTTTCTTTCCTTGATGGGTATAGTGGATACAATCAAATATTAATAGCACCTGAAGATAAAGATAAGACAACCTTTACCTATTCTTGGGGAACATATTCCTATCGAGTGTTACCTTTTGGCCTTTGCAATGCACCTGCTACTTTCCAGCATGCAGTATTAGGAATCTTTACTTACCTTATACATGATTGTGTAGAAATTTATATGGATAATTTTGCAGTTTATGGCAATAGCTTCCAAGAAGCCCTTGATAACCTCGAAATAGTTCTTATTCGGTGCCAAGAAATGAACCTAGCTCTTAGTCATGAAAAATGTAAGATGTTACTAATCGAGGGCATAGTTTTGGGACATCATGTCTGTCTTCAAGGTATCAAGGTGGATTCCACCAAGATAAAAATAATTGTTTATATTCCCCCTCAAAAAACTCCGAAGGAAGTAAGAAGTTTCCTTGGCCATACGGGCTATTATAAACGTTTCATTGAAAATTTCACCAAGATAGATGCACCTATGTTCAAACTACTCATGAAAGACACAGAATTCCAATGGACTGAACCTTGTCAACAGGCCTTCGAAACTTTGAAGGAAAATCTATCAGTGGCACCAGTACTTAGGGGCCCCAATTGGTCCCTTTTTTTTCATATATCCACTGATGCTTCTGATATAGCTATAAGAGCAGTTTTAGGTCAAAAAGAGGGACAAATATCACATGCCATCTATTTTGATAGTAAAAATTTGACTACTGCATAATCGAAATACACTGTTTACTAAAAAAGAGTTTCTAGTAGTAGTCTATTGCATCAACAAATTTCATCATTTTATCACAGGATATGAAATTTTCATACATACCGATCACTCCGCTATTAGATTTTTGATAAATAAACCAATCACCAATGGCAAGGTGACTCGGTGGCTTCTTTTCTTACAAGAGTTTAATATTACTATTGTTGATTGACCCAGTCAAGAGAATGTAGTAGCTAAATTTCTCTCTCAAATTCAAATTGATGATAATTCCAGCCCTGTCGATGATAGCTTCCTAGATGAACATTTGTTCGTTGTGTCTATTCGAACCCCTTGGTTTGTAGACATAGCCAAATATTTAGCAACTGGAAAGCTACCTAACCATCTCTCCCCACCTGAGAAACGTAGGATCGTAGTTCAAAGCTCTAATTATTCTTGGGTAGATAATGATCTATTTCGTACTGGTCCTGATCTTATTATTAGAGGATGTGTACGAGAGTATGAGATGGCAGAGATCCTTCATGCATGTCATGGTGGACCTTGCGGTGGGCATTTTTTTGATAAGAGAACAACATACAAAGTGTTGCACATTGGGTATTATTAGCTAAGCATCTTCAAAGATGCTTCCAAATATGTCAAGGGATGTGACAGTTTCCAAAGAATGGGTAGACCTACGCCATCCGACGAGATGCCTTTGCAACCCCAAGTTATGATTGAACCTTTTGAAAAATGGGCTCTAGATTTCATTGGGCCAATTTCCCTATGTCTCGCAAGAAGAAGTACATCCTAGTATGTATAGATTATGTCACAAAGTGGGTAGAAGCTAAAACTTTATTCCGAGCCACAGAGAAATGTGTGGTAGAATTTATATATGAAGAAATATTTACCCGATTTGGTGTACCTAGGGAAATTGTAACCGATCAAGGATCTCAGTTTACCTCCAAATTAATGAAAGAGATTACTGAAAAATATGGTATTAGACATTGTAAATATTCACCATATCACCCGCAAGCCAATGGTCAGGTAGAATCCACCAACAAATTATTAGAAGCCATCTTGACTAATACTATAGAGTTACACCACAAAGACTGGGAAGATAGGCTTCCGGAAGCCTTGTGGGATTATAGAATAACATGGAGAAACACCACTGGCCACACACCTTATGAACTTGTTTATGGTAAACAAGTTCTTCTACCTGTTGAATTTCAAGTCAAAACCTTTTGTATGGCTGCATAATTAGGGGTGAATATAGAAGAAGCACAGAGACAACAAATCCTGCAAATAAACGAATTAGACGAGATTAGGCAAGATGCTATTCAACACAAAATATTAATACAAACCAAATGCAGAAAATGGCATGATAGATACATTAAACAAAAACAATTCAAAACTGGAGACTGGGCATTAGTTTTTGATTCAAGATATAAAACATTTAAAGGTAAATTAACTGCTCATTGGATGGGTCCATATGATATTGTTACAGCCTTCGATAATGGATCCGTTAAATTTAAGACAATAGATGACTCTCAAATTTCCTTTGTTGTAAATGGTCATAGACTTAGACTTTATCATCAACCGATATCTAAACAAGATTTTGTGCAGAATGCCTTACAACGGGAGGAAATGGAGCTAGTAGAAGAGGAAGTCATTCCTCCTTCTCCTGGTTCTTGAATTATTTTGGGTTATCTTCCTTTGTGGATATGTAAATATGTTTTTGTTTTTCAATAATAAGAGTCATTTCTAACGACTGATTTCATTTTTTTCAAGAATTGTATTATGATCAGCTTATGAAATTTTGTCAACTAAAACAGGAAGACTCTTTTCCCTTCTGAACTTTATATCACTTATTGGTACATATGTTTTTGTTTTGAATAAATGTGAATCATATAACAAGTGGTTTTGTAGCTTAATTACAAGAACCCTATCTTTATGATCAGTTCATGCAATATTATCTGAATAGGGAAGTGCTAAAAAAGAAATACTTATACTTCTCCTTCTCTTTCGATTATTGTTGGAAATTGAAAATTTATAGTAAAATGATAAAGCATTGTTTACATCATTTTTAAACGCTTTCTTCTATGATTATGTATATGGTATTTGATTCAGACATGCACATTTCTGATTATCATTAGAACAGTTGCTTAAAGACCTACTTTAATCATTATGATCTCCAGAAATCTCTATCTTACATCTATGGATCGCTGGCTCATCCTAGACTCATTATCAAACTTGTCTCTTAAAGCATCTTTAAAAGGTAGCTCAAAAGTGAATGATATTTCTATTTTGTGGGGAACATTGCTGATCTTTTATGAAGAAGATGTACTGAGAGGTCAAAGAACAACTTTAGGTTATTATATTTTGACATGATCTATAATTTAGGCCATTATAAATAAAGTTACTCATAAGGTTCGTTCTAAATTTTGAATTATGTGTTTAGCAGGCTTAACACACTTTAGTGCCAACCAGATTCCTTACAAAAAAAAAATCATTATATGAGGCAAACTCGTCAGGGTACTGAACAGGCTCGTTGAAAGCGAGTCCATGCTAAGTAAAATCTTAAACAAGGAAGCTCGGTAAATGCAAGTAAACCCGTCGGGGTACTGAATAGGCTCACTAGCAGCAAGGCTATGCTTGCATGGTATCAAGATAAAACCGTCGGGGTACTAAACAGGCCTGCTGGCAGAAGGGTCAATATCGGGTAAAAGAGGTTTGGTTAATGCATCACTATCCACATGGCTCATAAAACTCTGAGTATGCAAACATATGTTTAGGCCGATTATTTATACTATCATTAGAGAATAGCTGTAAGTTGGACTTGGACACTGTCATCTAATTCAACCAATACCTAGGATATGATTATCCTAGAAATGGGACCCATAACTATAGAAATCTCATAAACTCTAGGGTGAACCTTATCTATATTCTTTGGATGACAAGAAATTTTACAATGAGTCATGGATGACTAGTTCTCCTTTGGCATTTTTCACATCAATTATATTATCATTCTTTATATGGTCTTCTTAAGCACTATTGTATTCTTTTGATGAATGTACTTATCTGAATCATCTACATTTATTAGTTAATATTTCATTTTCTTATGAAATTTATCACAACATTTTAGGAGCTATCGGCAAAAACTTTCAATTGCAAATATTAATCAATTTCTCTTTGATGGCTTGAGGACATGCCATATTGTTGGTTTGGGGGAGGATTAGAATTGTTTTTACTTTCTGAACATTTATGAAAAAGTTTATTTATTTCTGATAAAATGATAGGTGTTTTCAGGTTAATGCAAAAAGCAGAAGAAAGATTGATCTAATCAATAACAAAAAGAAGGATGTGACTTAAAGTTCCAGAAAAAGCAAAGTTTACAGCATCTTTTGTGCACTAACAGCCTCAAACATTCCCTGCAAAATTAGCTTCAGTCAACATCAGTAAACAGATCTTGTACAGACAAAAGTCTGTATGAAGGGTTGAATGACGGGTCAAATGCCGATCTGAATGAGGTGACGAACAAGTAAAATTTATAACGATCTGAATGAAGGGCCAAATGAAACCATAACTTGTATAAATATTAATAAGTGTGCCAAGATATTTGAAATTTTGATTAATTAATTATGACAGGGATCAGTCAAATATAAAATTTGCACGTGGTCTCATTCCCTTACCCATCTCGCCTCGACTAAACAAATGGATTATGTATCATTGCGAATCATTGCATGACCGCCATTTGGTCTTACTTATCCTATCATACTTCCATCATGTTAATCGAATCTTCATGATCTCTTATGTGTGATCCATGCCTATAATTTCATTTCGAGAATTACATTTCAACTTGTCCAAAGTTTGACTTTGGACACGGTTGAATATACTATGACCACACGTATTCTCTAACTCACGCATTTCTATGTGGCACCCGATTTAAGATCTTTGATAAGCATGATCTCTCAAGCATGCCTATGATCAATCAACCACTCAAATGGAATTCAGTTTAAACTAATGGCTGAGTGAATTTTGCTCCATTCCGTTCGCTGTCCATATTTTCTGTTGAGCCGCATCCTCTATAATTTCTTGCACCCCTTGTATCTATTTGCACCCCCCATCCTCTGTCAACAATGCCAATCCATCATGAACCTGGAAGTTACCAGGATTTACTTCGCATCCCCGAGTTCAAAGAATGTCGTGAGGTATTCCTTCGAGCCGGATGGGGGCTGTTTCTCCGCCTTTTCCAAGGCTATACCATGAAATCTCACTGATGTTCGCTAAAGGATTCAATGGCAAGACGACCAAAGTTGGCCATCTCACTTTTTGTGTGATAGAAGAGTCTATCGCATTAGCCACGAATATTCCTAGGGAAGGAGCCCGTTGGCATAAACATCTCCTCCTTCCACGGAAGGATCATGAGTTTGCTTTGAAGGTCGAATATCAACATGTTCCTGGAAGAAAAGGATTCCAACAGGAATGGATCAAGCCAGAATACCTAGATCCCTTGACTATCATCATCCATCTGATCACTTGTGAGGGTAAGTTTACTGTTTTTAAAGTCTACCATTTTAGATTGCTAGAACATTAGTTTAACAATCAGACCCTCAATTTCCCATTCTACTTCCTGAAAAGTTTGGAGAAGATGTCAAGCCAAGTTAGGAAAAATATTGTTAATCCTTCTGGTAGCTTGTACCATCATTGTCTCATTAAAATATTGATCATACACCAGTTGGAAGAGAGAGGGAAAACTTGGGATCATTTTGTCTTTGAAATACTAAACCCTCTTTTGATTAAAATATTGATGATTTTGTTTAATCCTTCTGTTTTGCTCATTGGGACCTGGCATATCTCCAGTTTGGGGGAATGTTGGTCTCCATTTTGTCACCATTTTTTATCATCAAATCTACTCTGAGTGGCGTCATTTTCATCATTTTTTCTATGATAAAATATTCTTTCTACCATTCAGATCATCAAATAGACCAGGTATACATATATTCATTTATCATATGAATTTTGGTCAAATCTCACTATATTATGATTTATTAATGTTTAAAGTGACATTTCTAGACATGCGTGGGATTGATTTTTTGCTCTATAGGCTGCGGTCTTCAAACGACCCTCCATGCAGATGCGTGTTTCCGTTACCAATGTTCAGCCACATCCTGCCTTCCATTCAGCCCCGTGTTCGATCTATGGAATCATCGGTTGGCATATTCCTTGCCATTAAAGACAGAAATAGACACATGGGTTCGGTTAGCTATGTGGTGGTTATGGTTGATGAGCCTTGGTTCTAGAAGATTTGCTTCCTTGCCCCCCGAGCTTGACATCACACCTTTCCTCCATGTCAAAGCTCTGGAAGATTCGTTGCTCTGTCTGTTTAGCTTGCCAACACATGCTCTTCCCACGTCGACGCTCCAATAGCCCTTTCCTATGTCCGTTTAGCACTCCAGCATACATTCTGCCCACGACTAAAGGACACAAATGCACAGTTGTTCACGTCGGGTAGGATTGACGCCGTGAAAGTAGGCAAGCGGCCCCTGCGTTGTCGTGAGTCACTAGGAAGCTGTTTTACAATCTTAAAGACCTCTATTTTTAGAGAGGTCGACTATGTCGACCTTCTTTCCCATTGTGACATTATAAATAGATGCCGAGTATAGAGAAATGAGGATGATCAGATAGCCTAGAGAATATACAGAAGATAGCAGAAGCTTTTGCAAAAACGTTGTGTAATTTTTATCAGCTAATGGAAGTTCCAGTCTCGTAACTGTTGATAGTTGATGTTGGTCATTAAGTTGATTTAGTTTCCATTTCTAATTGTTGGGAAGGGCCCCTCATCAACCAGAGGTTTTATTTATGTTTTTCTGTATATTCTTTTTTTGCAAATAGCTAGTTCATTTTCCACTAAATGTAATTAATATTCTTTTCCTATATATGTCATTTCTTTCTCTGTAATCTATATTATGCTGCTAACTTATTTTGCTTTTTCAGAATTGATAATGGTCGACCAAGCATAGTGTTGGTAGTTTGTTTTCGGTCTTCTACAAATTAGATAGAGTTTAGGTGGTTGTTGTTTAGTTAGTTTCTGTTTCAAGCTTAGTTATAATTAGAATTATTCTATTAGCTTCTCTTCCTGTAGCTGTAGGTTAAGTTTTATTCATAGCTTAGTTATGTTTAACTATATTATAGAAGTAGTTCATCTCTTAAATAATTATTAGAGTAGGTTGCTTCCTATTATCTTAGCTTCTCAATAGTCTTCTCACTGACTTCTTTGCACTGTATGTTCATCTGCATTCGCCAGCTGACGTTAAGATAATCAAAACTGCCTCTTTCTTTAGTTTAATTCGTTTTCTTCCATCCGGATTGTCATTCAGAAAGTCATCTAGATCGTCATTCAGACTTTCATTCTTTCTACACTGTTTTTATGATTATTTTGAATTCAGTTTTTGAATTGTAATCTTTCTCTCTTCTAATTAGCATTCTTAACTATAATTAGGACCTTTCTTTATATTTCATAATAGTTTTAATTCAATTTTGTCATTATTCCTAGTTTCCATCTTATTTTCCTTAACTTTGTTTTAACTGTTTTTTGAAGTTATGTCTTTCAGATTTGATTTACTAATATGTTGCTATTTCAGAATTTATCAGTTTTATTCTTAGTGTAGTTTATTACATATTCTTAAGATTTAGTTCAGATTAGAGTTAATAATTTCATTCTCCAAGTATCTTAGTTTTGGTAATTTATTCATCAAACATAGGATCAGTTTCTCATTCACACAAATAATAAAGATGTTCGTGAAATAGAATTTGGTTTAGAAATAAATATCTTTATCAAGTTTTCTACTTGCTTCTACATAAATATATTTATCAAGTTTTCTACTTGCTTCTACATAAATATCGTTATCAAGTTTTCTACTTGCTTCCAAATCAAGTTCAGAAGTAAATATCATTATTAAGTTTTCTACTTGATTCTAGATTTTCATTAGTTTCATATTATTTTGCTTATGGATAGAAGATAGGTCATAATGTTTAAATTTAACTGTAATTGGTCTCTTTGTAGTTTACATCTCTTTGCAGAGATTAGATTAGATTTACTCCCATTTTGTTTTGCTATTACATTTGAAATTCATTACGATACATTCACTCTAGTTCCTATTACTTTTGATGTACAACATCGAGGATAATGGAATTAGAATTAGATTCTTTAGTGTAGCCTTGAATAGTTGTTGAACTCATTAAATAGTTTATAGTTTTGCTTTGAATTAACATGGTTTTCTGTTTATATAATTTATTTCCAAATTGAATCATTTCATAGTTGCTTCTAATTCTTAGATTAGACTATGAAGAATTGATTAAGTAGTTTTCATCTTTATAAAAGTAGTTTGCTTTTTAATCAACATTTGTTTTCATCTTTTCCATTATTTAGTCATAGAGTAGAGTAGTATGACTTGATACTATTCTGATCTGTTGGTTTAGCTAAGCCTAGTTAGTTCATTTGTTGTGTTTCTGAAGTTTGACTCGGTTTTTCATTTTGAAAGATCTTTTGATCTTTTCTTTATTTAATATTTCTAAGGTCTGACAAGACGAAATCTTATGTACCATTCTAACTTAGCATATATTTTGCCACAACTCTAATAATACCAACCCTGGTTGATAATTAAATATTAGGTGTTTTCTTTGAGATAGCTCACACACCAAACAAAGATCGACCAACTTACATATTATGACTTGAATGCCCCTGCTGCACCAGAAAACGTTCTCCCCATGGTTGAATAACCTGTTCTTGGTGCACCCAGCTCTTAGGTACCATTCTACCTTAGCATATATTTTGCCACAATTCTAAGAATACCAACCCTGGTCGATAATTAGATATTAGGTGTTTTATTTGAGATAGCTCACACACCCAACAAAGATTGACCAACTTATATATTACGACTCGAATGCCCCCACTGCACCAGAAAAAATTCTCCCCATGGTTGAATAACCTGTTCTTGGTGCACCTAGCTCTTTGGTTTCCCCCGTTGGACCTAGAATTTACTCGAAGACTCCCATGACCTCTACTTTTCGGTCCATTCCACCCCATCCACCGACAGTGGAGATATCTGATCTGTGCACCATTTCATCCAAACAAACAATGCCTAACCCACAACCACCTTTGCTTAAGAAACCAATATCGGTACCTAGTCATGTTGGAGCAACAACGATCCACACTATCATGTTCTTGTTCCCACCTTTAGGAGTAGTAAGTGCCCTAGTTATGGCTACACTGAATCTCCCTGGGTTAACACTAGGACTACCTGTGTGGTACTGACCTGCTCCTACTCCTACCCTGCCACCACATGTCATTCTCCAACCAATCCAACCGATTAAGACCACTAATTTCCCACCTCTTGGTGTGGCGACCACATATACCTCCAACCCTTCCCCTCCACCGCCCCAAAATGCTGGGGGAATAGGGCCACAGACTTACACTACCCCACAAACTACGAAATCCGTGAAACCTCAATCTCCAGTTCGTGCACCTCCTAAGTGCTCTTTATGTGACGACTTGGGGCACGCTACGCATAGATGTCCACAACTTCCAAACCTTGAAGAGCATATGAAAATGTTGGATGATCATCCCACTATACCAGTTGTCGAAATGGATCCCACCCCGAAACAACGCAACAAATCACTGTGCACCAATCATTCCTGCACCCTATGTGGAGTCTACGGTCATTACTCACATCACTTCCCATATCTACCCGAGTACATATTGGTTCTCCAAGAGTTGAATCAGTCTTCTTTAGAGTCATCCATCACCACTATCGAGGATATTCATCCTCCTGAATCCTCCTCCTCGGGAGAAATTAACACTATTTAAATAATTTCCATGGAGAGTGAACCCATTTCGCTTCTAGCATCTAGCCTCCCCTCTACCGATTTGAAAACAAAGTGCTTTCGTAAAGACAAAGAAATCCTCGAAGTGCTAACTGCGCTCGACTACCCTTGGGATGATATGCACCATCGATCCTATTTCATTCCTGAGGAGTCTACTACTATTACAGGAAACCAGCTTTCGGTTGAGACAAAGGACTTCCTCCCCGATAAGGTAGACTGGTTTAAGAACCCCATACCAACTCCCGATGCCTTCGAGGAAGTTAACATCGCCAAATATTCTCCCACCTATCACATCGATATTTCCCACCGCCCAGACCACCGGAGATCATTAGATTAGGCGCTTCTTGTACCGAAGATGAGATTCATGCCTATAAGAAGCTCTTCAAAGAGTTTCATGATGTATTTGCTTGGTCCTATACCGAGATGCCTCGTCTTCACCCCACCATTGTTGAACACCATATTGATACTTGGACGGATGTCCCACCCGTTCTCGAAAAGCAATAAGTTGAGATTGATAAACTACGTAAAGATAGGTTCATTTATCCCATCGCTTACACCACCTGGGTTTCCAATCCGATGTCCGTTAGCAAATAAAAGGGAACCATTCGCGTCCCACACCTTTCATTGACCAACTTATTGATGCATGTGCGGGACATGAGATTCTATCCTTCATCGATGGTTTCTCTGGGTATAATCAAATTAAAATTCGTAAGGAAGATCAATACAAGACAACTTTCACTAGCCTATGGGGCACCTTTTCCTATTGTGTCATTCCTTTCGGTCTTAAAAATGATGGTGCCACATTCCAACGGGACATGACATATTTCTTTCATGATTTGGCTCATATAATTATGGTCTACCTCGATGAACTCACGATTCGATCCAAGAAATGGTTCGACCATCTAAACGACCTCAAGTAATTTTTTCTGCATTGTCGCATGTATAGATTCCGCTTGAACCCCCTCAAGTGTGTATTATGCGTTCCTGCAGGCCGGTTGTTGGGTTTCATTGTTTACCAGAAAGGAATTTCCATAGACCCTTTGAAGGTCAAGCCATCCTGGACCTCCCATATCCATGTACATTACTCCAATTACAGAGTCTTCAAGGGAAATCCAACTTTCTCTGTGGATTCGTTTCGAACTATGCTACGTCAGTTCATGGTTTCCTTCGCTTGCTTCGCACCCATGTTCGTTTTGTTTGGGATGAAAAAGCGCAAGAGGATTTTGAATCCCTAAAAAAAGCCTTAACTAACGCCTCATTTATTTCACCTCCTGATTTCTCAAAGGATTTCATCTTTTACTTTTCGGCATCCAACTATGTATTTTCGGGGTGCTCGTTCAAGAAGATAGTGCACAACAAGAACACGCCATCTATTATGTGAGCCAGACCTTATCCGGCCCAAAACTACGTTACCCCATGAGGACAAGTTGGCCCTTGCCGTCATCTTCTCAATCCAAAAGGTTCGTCACTATATCTTATTAAGCCGAACTACAGTTGTGGTAGACTCAAACCCCATAGTCTATCTCTTGATTCGTCGCCTTATTCAAGGCTACATGGCTAAATGGGTCATTATACTTCAAGAGTATGACCTCATGTTCACTACACCCAAGAGTACCAAAGCCCTTGGATTGGCACAACTCATGACAGATTTACCATCTTCATCTATGTCACCACCAATCAATACCAGCTTACCTGACGACCAATTGTTTATCATTTCATCAGATGAACCCTAGTACGGAGAAATCCTTCTGTACCTATGCACACATAAGTTTCGATCTAATATCGGATGCGATGATCACCGTCGCATACGCCATCATTCCTTGCATTATCTCCTCCTTGTTGATGACCTGTACCGACGCGATGTTGACACCATTTTACATCAATGCCTAACTCGATATGAGGCTGAACAAGTTCTTAACAATTGTCATAGTCGAGCCTGCGATGGTCATTTCTCTGGGATGGCCACTTCTCAAAATGTTATCCGTGCTAGATATTTTTGGCCCACCCTATTTACTGATTGCATTACAATAGTCAAACATTGCTGAAATTTCCATCTCTTTGCCCCCAAGGCGAGGACCCCTCCCACCCCTCTCCATCCAGTTATCACCATTGGCCCTTTCTGTAAGTGGGCCATTGATTTTATAGAGTGTAACCCCCCGTCGACGAATGACCATAAATACATCATTGTGGCTGTCGACTATTTCACCAAATGGGCCCAGGCCATGCCTACTTTTAATTGCAAAGCTGAGACAACATACCGTTTCTTTTTCAACCATGTCATCACTCTATTCAGGGTTCTAAAGAAACTCGTCTCCGACCATGGTAAACATTTTGAGGACTCCGTTTGGAATGATTTGTCGACTTTTCTAAAATTTGAACACTAATACGCCTCGACCTATTACCCTCAAGGGAAAAACCAAGTAGAGGCCATTAATAAAATTCTGAAGACCATCCTTCAACGCACTGTGGACCACCAAAAGTCCAACTGGCACGATATGTTATTTCCTGCACTTTGGGCTTACCATAAGTCCACTAAGATCGCCACCGGTTTTACCCTTTTTCACTTGGTTCTTGGTGTCGAGTCTGTAATCCCCATCGAATTCCAAATTCCCGCATTACATATTGCTATTTAAATTCTATCGAAAAGGGATCATGCAAGGAGACATCGTTCAACTTCTGCAAATCAACATAAATGCACACCTCACAAGTCTTCTTGTCCTACACCACCATATGACTAATCCATTCTGACTCTTCAATCGTTTCAATAATACCAGCATCCAACATGTGATCAAGTTCTACCTTTACCCTCTCCTTATGGCTTGGATTCAGCTGGTAGGGTCACTTCCTGATCGGTTTAGCGTCTAGTTTCAACGAGATCTTCATCTCCCCTAAATCGCCAAAAATACCTTTCATCTTAGAAAACTTCGTAGTAAATAGGTCTTGGAATTCATGCAGCAAGTCAGTGACCTTTCCCATCATTTCATCATCCCAATAATCTCCAACATTCGCAAACTTGGGAGTGGTGTCCGTCCTAATATTGATCTTACGGAGCTTCAAGGGCTGGTTGATCAGATTACTTGGCGCATGAGGTGCTACCACATCGTGACTCCCTTTAGATTCCGGAATATTGACATTCCATGGATCATCACCGTCTTTGGGCCCACCAGTGATATTATAACATTCCATTATGGATTGTATCTGGAAGTGCGTGTGCGAATCCGCAAGATATGCCACTGGAACAAGCTTTAGAACCACATCGAGGATGAGTTGTAGAGCATTAAGGACATTCGGGTTTGGATTTGCGAAACTGAATGTATGAGTAAAACAAACTATCAACTCCAACCAAGTAGTGATTTATCCCCGCAATTCAGTTGCAGTATACCATGATCGCGTCAATTCGTCCAAAGTATGGATAAATGCATGGACCCACTCATCTCTTGGTCTCGATTCCCATAATGTTTGACACTCCATCAAATGATTTCCAGGGTTATCCCGACCATCATATTTCCCTGTGTGGTAAGCCTCGGTATCGCCGAAACAAACCATCATCAATCTCCTGCATTACGACCATCCGTCGATTGATTTCTTATGCGTCGCCCACCAGTGTGCTGGAGCAGCCTTCAGCGCTTCCTCTAATGCCAAAAGTCGCTGTGGTTCTGAAACTCATTCCTCGAACTCTGCCAGAAAGTCAGACAAGCTGGGAAGCCCCTCGTATACTGGTAGTGTAACCATTTCAGTCACAACGCGGCATAACAACTGCGTGATTATGTAATACCCCATTTTGACCCTTAGGACATATAGCTTTTAATGTAAATAGTGTATATATGTGATGTATGTTTCCCTAGCGTGGATCTCAAGGCCAAGGCCCCGCTAGTGGATGCTCGAATTTTATTTAAAAGGCAAGTATTAGATATTATGTTACCCATGTGCTATTTAGCAGTGGAACATTGTAAAAATGATGTAAATAAACATCATGCAATAAAATACCAAAACTGGCTATGGAAGCAACTAATGAGAAGGGGCCATGTGTATCCACTAGGGAGTAGTGAGGGGGTTGTGGGGATGGACCTTATGTTTCCAAATGTCATCTTGTGAACCCATTTGACCTTCCGTACTGGCATTTAATTCTGTTGTAAGGAAGTTGTTGAAGAATTCAGTCCATGGATTCAATGGAGCATGGGCAGCCCATAAATTCGTATGGAAGAGTATGGGATCTGTTTTCTTGTACCACAAGTTACTCTACCTCATGGGAATGGGTTCTTCCTCATTCCCATTCTATGGTTGAAGATCCCAGCTTCAGTTTTCATCCATTACGAATTCCCATTAGTGAGAAAAACCAAAAAATCGCAACTTTGCAAGAACCCACGTTTTGAAGAGCCAAAAATGCCCATATTTGGTATTTGACAGTGAAATCCAATGGGGGATCCATAGAAATGAACCTTGGTGCGTATTTGAGAGTATTAGATACCTCGAAATCCATTGGAAAAACTAGTTTTTACAGCCCAGAAATCAAGTGACGGGATTGAGTTATTGGGTGACAGAATTGTGAGAAATCCAAGTGTGAATGATTGGATAGAGGTTGGGTTTGCTTGATAAAACCAGTGAAGGCTAGAATCTCAAGGAATTAGTAGCTGGACCTTTCTATTCCCATCATGAAGAGCAATGGAGGGAAGGGACGCCTGAGGGACTGTGCAGCAGAGAAGGGGACCTTCCTTGTGTTGGAAGGGTAGGTAATGTGGGTGCCTTGACTGTTGAATTAACTTGAGATGCCTGTAGCTCTGTGGATGAGCTCACTGGATTAGAATCCTCTTCATATGTCCGTTGCATGCTTGATAAACCCAACCATGTGTTGGCTTAGAATAGCTGTAGAGTGAAACCATGGTTGTGAGTGAGCCTGTCTAGTTCCTCCTTAGTGGATACACAACCCAACTCAGAGGTGATCTCTCAGCTGAAAGAATATAGGTTGGGTATAGATCTATGGTTGGGTGGAACGTTGCTCTCACATAGCCAGTTGTTTGGACAGCTTCATCTTAAAGATAAGTGTTCTTTGTGTTTTAAATTATATGCATTTTGTGTTTTGCAGTGTGTTAATTCTGAATGTTAACTGCCCATGTTAATGAAACGAAATGATTGTCTTAATGAAATCAAGATGAAGTTTGTGCATAGCATGAGAATGAGATTGAATTCTCTGCATGATGAACCATCATATGCCTATGGTATATATGATGATGCATTACTGTTTGTGTGCTTGCAAATATGTCTATTTCCGCTGTGTTTATATTGAATATGAGTCTGCACACAGAAGTTTTTAATTGTTATGAATTTATGAGTAATATATGGGGATGAGATTGTCAAATAATCCTGGTAAGTTGGTCACATTTCCTTCCTTGCACTAGGGAGTGATGGAAGGGGATGTTACAGATTAATCCACACTTGCGGAGCGACACCTCATGCAAGCAGTTCTACCAATGTTCCAAGGCATCGTCAGAGTCGGAAGATGCAGAGCTGTCACTGCGCCATCCAAGCTCACCGTTGGAATTCGGATGAATATAATCCTCAGAATTATTGAATGCATGGTCCCATCAACTGGGATCTTCATCCTTCACTAGTTCAATGTATCTGCGTCCTTCAGCCAGATCCAACGGGGCTATAACTCTGAGATCCCGGTTTTCAAAAGTCATCACCAGCCTCTTAAAGTTGATGACTAGTCCACTGTCATTGGCCCATCCAATCCCCAGCAATGCAGGATAAGAGCTTCCCCCTTCAACTACTTTGCTGACATCAAAGTCAACATAAGTCTTCATTCCCTCAATGTCCACCACCAAACGTGGAACTCTCCCAATCAGTCTCACCTTGGCGTGATTAGCTAGCCAGAGTTTTACAAGAGACTAGCTCAACGGGGGACTCCCCATTTTCTGCCATGACTTCTTGGTTAAGATGTTGACATCCGAACCAAGATCGAGAATAATAGAATTGACATCATAGTATCCAATTTGAATGTTCATAAGTATCTCCTCACCTGTCTTCCGCTGCTGCAAAGAATTTACTGCAGATTCTTGCTAGTCACTGCAACAGCTCCTCAATCTCAGCAAGAGCAGCGATATCTCTTGCCAATAATAAACAACTCTCAAAAAATTTCTGCAAGGTTCAAGACTGTGTGGATGGACCTGCCTCCAAAGTGGCATCAAAGACAGGGGGCATGTCACAAATGATGGTTTTACCTTGAGCCTTTTCCATCGCCCATTGTGCCTGGAAGAATGCATCGTGCTCAAAATCAATGTCAAATGACACCTTCTTTTGTCCTGCTAACCGAATAATTGGATGCGGGCTATCCTCTGCCATTGTTGCACCTCCCTAAGTAATAACTACGATAGCCGCATCTTGTGGCCTTAGCTCCATAGAAATTGTTGCAACACTCGCACCCTGATTCTGGTTCATCGGTGGATTCCCTAGTTGGTTCACATTTTGATTAGCATTTTGGTTCGGGTGTTGGTTCTGGTTCTGCATCGGTTGTTGCACTTGATTCTGCACTAGCTGCTGTGCCTGAGTCTGATTCTGCAATTGTGGAACGTTCCTTGCTTTCCACCGCGCAATCAATTGTGGGAAGTTTTCCACTATGTGATTTGTAACAAAGAAAAACATACACTATGTTTGAAATTGTGGGAAATATCGCTGGTAGTGTCCCCACACCACACAGTGATAGCACTAAACCAGCCGACGACCTCCTCATCCTCCTCCGTGACCAAATCCTCTGCCGCGTCTGCCCCTGAATCCTCCACGGAATCCGCCCTATTGATTGAACTGCTGCTGCATAGGATTTGGTTGCATGCCTTGCCCTTGCTACACATACTGCGGTTGCTAAATGTACTGTGGCTGCTGTGGATCCATTTGCATTGAAGCATATTGCGGCATAAAATGCGGTGGTTGCTGCTGCGGTACAAATTGTACCTGTGGTTGAGCTAGCGGCTGGACTACCTGTGGCTGCGGTTGCGGTTGATGTACGACACGCTGGTCTTCCTTCACATAGAATGCATCATACGTTCTCTCATGAAGAAACCCATATGCGCGACAATATTTGTCTTCATGTCCCATAGATTTACAGAATGTACAATATAGATTCATCGGTTTTGTGACCATTTTCTGCATGTATTAACATTCATCATGGTGGTGCCCATATACCTGACAGACGCGACACCATGGCATGCCACCACCACTTAACGGTTTCGGTGCTCTGGAAACCAAATAATTGTAGAAGTATGGGCAATTATCCTTAGTATGTCCTTCGCCTCAACATCGCGTGCACTAGACTTCTTCTCGTTGTTCCTTGCCCTTCTTAAGATCTTGCAGCTGTATGGTTAAGTTAGCCAGTTGTGTCTGAATCTGTGACATCCCAGTTGCATTTTCACGAATTGGTGATGCGTACAACCACATTGCAATCTCCAGAGATTCAGTGGGCGTTGAAATGTTCTGTTGCATCAGCGGTAGTTGAATGTGTGGGAGTAGTGCCGCGATGAACCATTCTTTTTGTTGGACAGTTCTCATATCAAAACTAACCCTCGCCATCAGCGTTTTAAATCACTGGTCAAAGTCCCACACCGTTTCATTAGGATACTGTTGGAGGTGCCTAGGTCATCCTGTCGACTAGGCCCTCCGCCCGACCACTCTGCAACACATGTCGACAGGTCGCGTCAACTAGTATAGGTTGGGTCGGTTGGATAAACCAACAAATGGTTATGTAACTATATTTGCATATATATATATATCTAGGTTGGTGAGCCGATGTATTAGAGATATTGGTTCTAAGACTGTATTCTGCTCTTGCTAGTTAATATAAAGGCTTGTCTCTCTCTCTCTATCTCGTCTCTTGTATCTGTATCATTGTATATGCTTGCTTATATTATGTAGTGTATCCATGATAACCACATGAACCTTGAGACTACAACATCTGGTTCCGTTTCTGGTTGATACATGAAAAATTACTAGCAGCATGACCTATGATTTCAGAATAGGAGATTAGAGAATGGTGGGAGAAGAAAATAACGAATTACCTACAGAAGTATGCGCGACATAACAAGCTGATGATTAGCCAAGCGAGAGATCGATTCTTCTCTGAGACCCACGAGCGATTTGTAGAGTCCGTACTGACCGCATTGAAGAAAATTCTGGATGAACAGACCAGCTGATGAAGCAGAGCGGAAGCTATTGTCGAAGCTGATCAATGGAGGACGTACAAATCTGTTGGAGTGGTGCGAAAATATTGCAGAAGATTTCTGTGAAGAACAGGCGATCGAAAATCGAGTCTTCGTAGATGAAATCAGAAGAAAGTTCTTCACCGAATTAGCTGATCAATTCTTGTGTTCTCTGCCAACATTATTGTTTAAATTTTTGATTGACAAAGGTGTCGCACATATTGTCAAAACAAGACTGTTGCTACTCCCGCCCCTTCCAAACTCTAACTGGGAGGAGAAAGAACGTAAGTGGGAAAAAATTGTAAAGGAATGCGAATGGGAAATTTTCTTGAACAAATGATGGTCTGCACTTCACCAATAAGCTAGAAACCTTCGGGCCGGCATTGGGGGGGGGGATGAAGCATGATCTGATGTACCTAATTTGATGAAACTCGACATATGACAAACGACATGACCAGCAGTGGAAACAAATCCGACAAAGATAGACTCTTGAGTCACAAAAGCATCCCAGATATTCAAAAAATCGAAAGAGAAAAAAGGAGGCAGTGACGTGAAGAGCTGCAGGAGCAGGCAATTGCGCTCCGGAGGATGCGAGGGTCAAATGTCACGACAGATGCAGTAGAAAATCTTCTAGAATCAAGCCGAGCCCGCGAAGATCGGGGTGTCGAAGAGGAACTATTTCTGATGGATGAAGACTTGTGGATAGAGCGTGGTAGAGCTCTCCAAGTTCAAATACCTGAAACGGTAGCACCTCCATCTCCTTTTTGTTTAACACAAAGCGTTCGGGTGGAATAAATTGTCGAATAAAATCTTGGTCTACATGCTGGTCAGTCGGGGATTTGGACTCGTCGATGCATAGAAGACGATGATATTAATAGACTATTGATTCATTGACCGGAGGAAGGAAATTGGGTATCTTTTCAACCTGAATTTTCAAAGAGAAGTTTTCATCTAGTGTACTCAGAGCATGAAGAAGCGTCCCCCCTGCCAATACCAAGTTTGAGCAACTCGACAAGCACGTCGGAGAGCCCAAGATTTAGTGAAATCCCATTTGAGCAAAACTTTAACTGGATTTCAACAGAAGTGGTCGAAGAAGGAAGATCTAGCGATATTGAAGAAGATATACTTACTGATTTTGAAGACGGAGAACCAAGTCCAGAAAGATAGCTAATCCAAATTAACAAAGCACCAAGTGTTGATTGTGGAAATAACCCACCCACACCTCCATCAAATTCTTAGAATAATACACCAGAAGACATGGCACACACAACATCACACCTTTTTTTCTATGAAGGAGACGAAGACCCAAGAAGTCATTGGTTTGTGTGCGAAGCAATATGGACATCCAATCAAATTACCAATGAAAAAAGACAGATTGCTCAATTTGTTGGTTCATTAAGAAAAAGAGCACTGACATGGTACATGGGGTACATAGAAAAATCGCCAAATGCAACAAAATCACAAATCAAACAAAGCTTTCTGGCCTTCTTTATGATTGAAGATGCGACATGCCTGGCGGCAGAATGATTGAAGATGACAGTCCAAAAGGAGACATAAACTGTCAAGGAATACAACAAGAGGTTTAAAGACCTCCTGAGCAAATTAGACTATGAAATCGAAGAAAAACTATTAATCAAATGGTTTATTGTTGGTTTAATCAATAAAATCAGAATACATGTCCATTGACAAAATGTTAATACATATGCAGATGCACTAAGAGTAGCACTAGAAATCAAAATTGTAGCTAGGGTTTTCACCCCAGCTTGTGCAAATGAGCACCTACTAAGGAGAAGGGACTCCTTAGTAGCAGTTCAGTAAATGGAAATTAAAGTGTTAAAACAGAAATGTAAATTACTCTAAACATATGCATGAACCAGAAAAGACAAGATATAAAGAATGGTTTTTGTATTAATTTTACCTCCAATGTGAAGGTTGGTGAAGCTCTTGCAATGGCCCAAGAGGGTTTCTCCAAGCTCCAACTTGCTCCTTCTCTTTCTCCAATGGTGGGAATGGGCCAAAAGGGGCTCTCAAGGTGAAAGTAGCTCAAGGGTGAGCTAGGGTTTCAAGAGAGATTTTGGCAGAGTAAGGGTATACTTGATTGTGGATATGAAATAAGGGGTCTCCATCACCTATTTATAGTTTTTTGGTGGTGGAGTGCTGGCCCATGGTTTTGGGAACCATATGGTTTAGGGCAGCTGTATAGGGTTTTTTCCTCCATTTTCCTCATTATTTTATATTTTTTATTCCCTCTTTAGAGGGTTTTTGCTTTTTTAGAGGAATTTTGGATTTTTTGGAGGAAAAAAGGGGTTTTTTAGCCTTTTTGAGGCTTTTTTGATGGTTTTGTGGCCTTTCGGAGGCTTTTTAGTGGGATTTTTAGGGTTTTTAAGGGAAATATGGTAGGAAAATGGACAAATGAGTCATGTAATGGGGTAGATGAGGTAGTGAGCACTTTTTGGGTGTTAACAGATTGCCCCCTGACGTGTGAGGGCAGGAGCTCATCGTATGGCCAATGGACATCATAAGTCATATATGGTTTTCCTGGAATGTGGAGAAGAGAAGAAACAAACTGAAACCCGAAACAACGATCCCGAACAAACTGCAAGAACTAAAAGTACACAACCTTAATAATGGATGAGGAATCATCTGATCATATGGATGAGGCGGGCATTCCCATGCTCATATCAGGATATAAAGGAATAACAATGTGCTCCAAAAGAGGGGGACCTAACATATACATGACCTCAAATACTGAATGATGAAGAATCTCAATATATGGATGAGGCGGGCATACCCATGCTCGTATCAAGATACATAAAAATAACTGTAGGGCCCGAAAAAGGGGGACCTGTAGGATACACAGAGAATAACTGTGTACATCATAAGAGTCCAGAGGGGACACCAAATCTGGGACATACTACTGGGATGACCATGTCGGAGCTGAAGAACTGATACATTGGAACAATCAACAGTGCTACTGAGTGTGGTACCAAAGGAACAGATGAGTTGCTGGATCATAGTGACAAGGGTCACACTCACAATGGTACACTGAACTGGAACTGATCTGTGACTGATCTGGGTACTCAAGGAAGCATATAACTGGATGGCTTCCGAAGACAATCGCCAATGCAGCCCGGACATCCATGGGAACATACAACTGGGTGTTCCGAAGTGACTCACCAATGTGCTAGAGCCGGGGGAAATCCGGGGTCTTCGACAAATAATGGTAGGGATGTAAATCCTACACGATTCTCAATGATGCGATCAAGGTGCTGAAGTTGAGCATGTGAGAAACAACCATTCGGAGAGGCAATGATGACTCCTCTCAAAACGGTCCGTAGGCACTCACCACAGATGGTGATGGGTCCAAGGCGCAGGGACCTCTGGGCCTATCCTCTGGAATAGAGGGGCTGTCGTCGACAGAGGGAGACCTGAAACAATCAAGGCAATGATGTTTCCTTGACAGGAGCATGAGGTGGAGAACCGAAATGTGATAGAACTGATGGTAGGACTGACAAACGGTGGGGGGACAATTGGGTGAGTAGAGTGGGTGGACTCAAACTTCTCTTGTTCAGAGTATAATAACGGGGATGATCGGGTAGCATATGAAACTGACGGGTAGGAAAGGTATCATAGCTGTAATGGATCAAGGATAGTGACTAGGATGAGGTATACTCAGGCTGGTGTAAAATGGCAGGAGACTGCAGACTACTCTGAACAAAGGCAACCTGATTGGGGGTGCTGCCGAGATGATCGATCATAGTGCCAAGAGGCATGGGGGAACTTCTTCATGGGTTAAGGAACTAGAAGAAGTGAGTGTAAAATGGTACTGTCGTGTGAATTTATACGAGCCCAAGACAGTTCATGCTCGTGATTGCTTTCAACTTTAAGGAGTCTGAAAGCAATAAGAAGACTCTGAAATGATGGAATGGTACTGTCGTGTGGATTTTACAAGCCCAGGACAGTGCATGCTTGTGGTTGCTTTCAATTTTATAGAGTCTGAAAGCGATAAGAAGACTCTAGGGGGTTTCTTTTTCGTGTGTTAGTCTCCAAGGCCCAAAGAAGCATAAAAGGATGCAATGAAGAACTCTTCTAGCCGGTGTGACTAGAGTATTCCTTTTTCGTAATTAGTCTACCAAGTTCACAAAAGGGTTAAACTTATACCAGATAGATGCCCTTTCAGGTACTTTAACGAGCATGAAAGGAAGCAAGATTGCTCAGCGATCTTTTCATTGTTTTAGGAGTTAGAAAAGAGCTTAACAGAAACTCCCTAAGTGCCTTTTTCGTAAAGGACTTGTCCGACCCGAAAAAGGGATAAAATTATACCGAACAAAAGGAATGGCCAGGCAAGGAGGAAGTGTTCAATCAAGGGACATTTATGATGACCAAGGATGAGGGTGGGGAGGAACACTGGTGAGCCTCCTTGCGGGGTAAGGAATGGTGGCAAAATAACGAAATATTTGCAGTATGACAAGAGTGAAGGGCTCATGTAAAGAGGTGGAACAATCCAATAGCGATCGATGTGGCACACAAACCGAGGCAGCAAGGTGTCGAGACATAATGATGAAACTGTACCAAGTGAGAGCGAGAAATGATCTCAAGCATCATCACGAGCGCGGGAAAAAGAATCCGGCGATATAAAGAGTGTTGAAAATGGATAACGGCCAATGTGGCACGCAAACTGAGGCAACGGGGGGCGTTTTGGAAAAAATACCCAAAAAATCTGGGGGTGAGAGCGAGAAATGATCTCAAGCATCATCACCGGCTCGGAAAAATGAATCCGATGATATAAAATATGTGAAAAACAGAGAGCAGCCGAAGTGGCATGCAAACTGAGGCGACTAGTGGCGTCTAAAAAATGTGCAAAAAATGACGGGGAAAAAATGACGCAACGAGTTGACCGTCATGATGGAATCGTCGTGATGATTCCAGTGGTGGAAACGGTTCGAAAAATGGACTCCGTATGGGTTCAGAAGGGCCAAAACAAGAAAAAGTCAATGGACTATAAATAGTGAGTGGGTCCAATATGACAAGTGTCATTTGTACTATTTGACTTTGACTAGTGATCAGAGTTGACTAGAGCTTAGTTGGTGTTGCTGGATGATCCGACCGGCCGATTTCAGATCCGCGAGATACAGGTATTCCGTCAAACTCATACCTGTACGTTTTTTGGGTTCAGGGGGTGGGTAGTGTTTCCCAGAGGTTATTTGTACAGTCCATGTGGGGTGGACCGCGGGTTTTCAGGAGGGAGCCGCGGTCGGAGACCGCAGGTTCCACGGTGGATGACGCGCGTGGAGACCGCAGGGTTCGAATCGCAACACAGGGTCTGGGACCGTGTGTTCCAAGGCTGAACACGCGGTTTGGTGCCACGTGTTCGGGACTGACAGTTGCGGTTTTGGACTGCGACTGTGGGCCAAACAGCCGCGGTCAGAAACTGCGGCCAGGGGGCCTAAAGCCGCGTTTTGGAGCGAGCTTCTAGGACTTCCCTGGGGGGGGGGGGGGAGTTTTAGTTCTTTGACATGAGTCTGATGAGTTTGCCGTGTGTGTTTGACAGGATGCCGCTGGTACTATGGAGAGAGCGGGAGATACCAGATGAGATAGTGGCTTACATCCGGGATGATGGTCATGTGCGGGCAGTGTTGGGATTGTGCGGACTGCTAAAGTTCGCGTAGCTACCGATGATGCGTTCGGCAGGGTTGCTGCTGAACCGGCTAGTGAGTTTCTGGGAGCCAGACATACAGGCTTTCAGGGTGCAAGGTGAGAGGGTGGACCTCACCCTGACAGATGTATATTTCCTAACGGGGTTGCCCTATCTGGGTAGGGTGGCGGATACGTAGCCGCGAGTATCCGCCGATGTGGATATGGAGGACATGCTAGAGCAGTACTGTGCTCTAGAGGCTAGTGTGCATAGGAATGCACTCCATGTGATAGACCTACAGGAGCTGACGATACAGGCGATTGCAGCATCTGTGGTTTGTGTGTTGGGGTCCCAGTCACCAAAGAAGGTGTCTAGGGGGCAGATGCAGCTGGTGGAGTGCGTACTGGATGGGGTCTATTATGCATGGGGCCAGATGTTCCTCACCTGTGTTCAGCGGCAGCTGACAGCGGCGAAGGAATCTGGCAAGGGGTTTTGCTATGGTTCCTTCCTATGTGTGTTCTTCATGGAGAGGGTACCCACCCCGTGGCTACAGGTACTGATTAGGGCAGGAGGGTTGAGGGAGCTGCGGATGGTGCGGTGGGGGGAGATGATGCATCACCGGGGGTGGCGGTGAGGTGGGTAGGTATTTTACCCAGGAGTTATACCTGCAGTGGCTACAGATGCCACTGCCACTGGATGACTATCCGTATAGGGATATGGACTAAACAGGAGACCCAGAGGCACCGCGGGCACCAGGACAGGCATGGGGACCAGACGGTACGTATTGATTTACTTGCATGTTATAGATGTCAAAATTTATGTGTGTTATGATATATACTGTTACTGACTGACGTGTGATCTACAGATGTGGGTCTGAGACCACCGCCAGGGCATGTGGTGCGTATGGGACATGTGGCGGTACCAGCCCTGCTCGGCCGAGGCGAGGTGCGTCGGCGAGACGCAGAGGGGACTTTGGAGTCCGTACGAGTGTTGCTAGATCGGTTACTAGTTGGAGTGACCGACGAGAGATCGCAGGATGTGGATCCCGATGTAGTTCAGGATTGTATGAAGGCACCCCGGGAGTTCTGGTCGATTGCAATTCGGGTGGCTATCTTGGCAGACAGGGCTCGAGAACAGGAGCCCGCAAGGGATGAGGATCTGCTGGAGGAGGAGCGAGGGGAGGATTCAGCGGTCACTGATGCAGGAAATGATGCAGGGTACGACTCTCATTAGGGAGTGCAGGGGACTCCCCCCCTCGAGTTTTGTAGCTCCGGCATGTATCTTATGAGATGTATAGAGATTTTTTGTGTATAGATGAGTACGGGGGTACTCAAGACATGTACAGCCGATGAACATGTATTTTTTGATATCTATATATATATGCACGGTAAAAAAGGTGAAAAACAAAAAAGAGAGCAAACTGTACAATGCGGACCAATGGGGCCACGGGTTATTTAGGGATAAAAGCGTTTAAGATACAACCCATTACGAGGGTTGCGCAAAGGGTGACCTTCGGAGTCGGTTAAAATCTATGCCCCCTTGCCGAGACAAGTCTACACGATGTAAGGGCCTTGCCACATGGATTCGAACTTCCCTTTGCCGGTTTTATCATGGGCTTGGTCATAGGTGAGGACAAGGTCCCCTTCGTGGAAAGTTCGAGGGTGTACGTGTTTGTCATAGCCAGCTTTGGAGCGGTTCTTGGAAGCTTCAATGGTCTGGAGAGTGGCACGACGGTCTTCATCGGCTTGTTCGAGGGATAGCAGACATTGCTCAAGTGGGGAGGTATTGGGGAGAAGCTCAACGGCGATATGTAAGGTAGGTATCTGACATTTGATGTGGAGGACAGACTCTACGCCGTGAACTAAGTGAAACGGGGTAAAACCAGTGGAGGTTTTAGTGGATGTACGGTAAGCCCATAAGGCGGGGAAGAGCATGTGGTACCAATTGGACTTATGTCGGTCAACAGTGCGTTGAAGGATGGTTTTGAGAATTTTGTTAATGGCATCGACTTGGCCGTTCCCTTGGGGGTAGTAAGCAGAGGAGAACTGATGTTCGAATTTTAGGAGGGTGGATAACTCACGCCAAACGGAATCTTCGAAGTGTGAACCATGGTCTGAGACCAACTGTTTAGGAACCCCGAATCTAGTGATAATGTGGTTAAAAAAGAAACGGGCAGTGGTGTCAGTGGTACAGTTGAAGGTAGGCATGGCTTCGACCCATTTGGTGAAGTAATTGATGGCGACAATGATGTATTTATGGCCTTTAGCAGACGGGGGTCTACACTCCATGAAGTCGATGGCCCACTTACAAAAGGGACCAACGGTGACGACTGGGTGTAATGGAGCAGGAGGTGTCCGAGCCTTGGGGGCGAAAAGTTGGCAGTTATGGAAATGCTTGACCCTTGTGATGCAGTCGGTAAAGAGTGTGGGCCAGAAATATCCGGCGCGGATGACCTTTTGGGCGGTGGCCATCCTAGAGAAATGGCCACCGCAGGGGTCGCTATGACAGTCATTAAGGACATGTTCAGTTTCCTCGTGTGTAAGGCAACGACGAAGAATTGTGTCAACCCCCCACCGGTAAAGGACATTGCCTAAGAGGAGATATCGAGAGGCCTGGTGACGGATACGACGATGTCCATTACGGGTGACTTTGGGTCTGAAATTCTGCATGCGCAGATACGACAAAATATCACCTTACCATGGGTCATCGGACGAGATGGTGAACAAATGATTGTCGGGTAACTCATCAGAGATTTGGGGGGACGGTAGAAGGGAAGGGAGATCCGTGATGAGCTAGGAAAGTGCGAGGGCTTTGGTGCTCTTAGGGGTTTTGAAAGTAAGGTCATATTCCTGGAGGATAATGACCCATTTAGCAACACGACATTGCAGTAGCCGCCGGTTTAGGAGATATACCATGGGGTTGGAGTCGGCGACGACTGTGGTATGACTAAGTAAAATGTAGTGTCATAATTTTTGGACGGAGAAGACGACAGCTAGGGCGAGTCTCTCCTCATATGGGTAACGTAGAGGTGGTCCAGACAAGGTCTGGCTAACGTAATAAATGACATGCACCTGGTGAGAAGCGTCTTCTTGAACCAAAACTCCGGACACGGCATGATCGGATGCCGAGACGTAAAGGATGAAGTCCTGAGAGAAATCCAGAGGGGAAATCAAGGGGGCTTGTGTGAGAGCTTTCTTGAGGGCTTCGAACGCAGCTTCTGCTTGCTCATCCCAAACAAAGGGTATGTGAGTACGAAGCAGGCATAAAAATCCGTGAACTTTAGTGGCGTAATCAGGAACGAAGAGTCGAAGGAAATTGGACCGCCCCTGCAGACTCTGGAGCTGTCGAAGCGTGCGAGGGGAGGGAAGGTCTAAAGTGGCTTGAACCTTCAGGGGGTCAACAGCAATTCCTTTTTGGGAAACAATGAAACCTAACAACCGGCCTGCCGGAACACAAAAGACACACTTGTGTGGGTTCAAGCGGATTTTATATTTGCGACAACACAAGAAAACTTGCCGGAGGTCTTTAAGGTGGTATGATCGTTTCCGGGAACGAGCTGTAAGGTCATCAATATAGACTAGCAGGATATGGACCAAGTAGTGAAAGTAATGGGTCATGGCCCGCTGGAAGGTGGCACCAGCATTTTTGAGGCCGAAAGGCATGACGCGATAGGCAAAGGTGCCCCATGGGGTAGTAAAGGCAGTTTTGTACTGATCCTCTTTTCGGATCTGAATCTGATTGTATCTGGAAAAACCGTCCACGAAAGACAGGACTTCATGCCCCACACACGCATCGATGAGTTGGTCAATAAATGGCGTGGGGAAGTTGTCCTTGGGACAAGCTCGTTTTAAATCACGGAAGTCAATGCATACTCTAATGGTGCCTTGTTTTTTGTTAACTGGAACGGGGTTTGAAACCCAGGTAGTATAAGCAATAGGATAAATGAATCCTGCTTTGCGAAATTTCTAGACCTCGGCTTTAACAGCGGGTAGCTTGGAAGGATGAATGGGATGCTGTTTCTGACGAACGGGGGGTACATCAGGCCATGTGTCAATGTGGTGCTCAATAATGGCGGGGTCAAGACTGGGCATTTCGGTATAGGACCAGGCAAAGACATCACGAAATTCTTGGAAGAGTTTTTTGTACTCAATCTCTTGTTCACTGCAGGAGGCTCCTAAGGTAATGCATTCAAGGACTTCAGGTGGGTCAAAGATATCTATGTGGATGATGGGTGAGATGTTGCCCATGTTAGCTTCCTCAAAAGCCTCAGGAGCAGGAATAGGATCCTTGAACCAATCGACTTTGGTGGGAAGGAAATCTTTGGATTCAACGACAAATTGGGTAGCGGTGCTAGAGGAAGATGCTTCTGGGAGGAAATACGAACGATGGTGCATGTCATCCCAGGGATACTCTGGGGCAGTGAGTGCCTCAAGAATCTCCTCATCAGTACAGAAAGTGTGGTCCATCAAATCGGTTGACGAGGGAATGGTGGTTGAAGAGATCATGTAAATGGTGTTGATCTCCTTGGATGGGGTTGAGATCGGGGGGTGAATCTCTTCAATGGTGGGTGGTGCCGTCTCAAGATCCAGATTGTTCATCTCATAGAGAGCTGCTCTGTAATCGGGGAGATCGGGACAGTGATGTGAGTAATTCCCGTAAACACCGCATATGGCACAGGGGTGGTTAGTGAGCAGGGATTTATCGCGAGGCTTAGGGGTTGGATCTAGTTTGACAATGGGGATATTGGGGTCATCGTCAAGCATCTGCATGTGTTCCTGTAATGCAGGTAACTATGGACATTGATGAGTCGCATGGCCTAACTCATTGCACAATGAGCATTTGGGAGGAGCATGACACACGGGGGGGTTTTTGACTGTCTTGGGACGTGGTACAGCAGTGTAAGGTTGGGGGCCTCTTCCCCCAATAGGTTTGGGAGGAGTAGGGGGATTTGTGGAGAACGAAGGGGTAGCGACACCGGGGGGTGGCTGAGTGGTAGTAGCCATGGGTTGCACCGGTTGTAGGACGACGCTTAGTGTGGATGGGGGAACGGGAGACAAAAGATACCATACGGGTAATCCCAAGGTTAACCCAGGGAGGCTAAGGGTATCCATAACCGGGGCGCTTACTACTCCCGAGGGAAGGACTAGGAAGGGGATTGTTTGGATAGGTGTAACACCAATGTGGCTAGGTACCAACAGTGGTTTAGGAAACAAGGGTGGTTGATTGTTAGGTGCTTGGTTATCATGGGAAAGGGTACATAAGTCAAACACTTAGGGCATAGATGCCGGGGGAGGAATGGATTGGAAGGTGGATGTCATCGGCGGATCGGAGTAAACTCCAGGTCCAAAGGAGGAAACAAACAAGGTAGCGGCACCACTAACAGGTTGTTCAACCATGGGAAGAACATTTTTGGGTGCAGCGGGGGCATTTGGATCATAGTAAGTGAGTTGGTCGATCTTGACCATGCGTTCGTCATGGGGGAACATCATGGTACGAAAGACAGAGGAAGCTACCGCCTGCATAGCATACATGTAGCTGGGACCGAGTAAGAGGTTGTAATCAAGCTGGGTGTTGATGACCTCTATGTCAATGAGGACGGTTTTACCACCTAACTGGATGGGGACATTGGCTAGGAGACCTTGGGGCTAAGCCGAACGACCATCGTAGGTGCGTAATGTAGTGGTGGACTGCTGAAGGGTAGGGGATCCCAACTTCTGCCATACGAATGTGGACATAACGCATGTGGAGGCCCCTTCATCGATGATACACCGATGGATGACAAGATTTCGAACTAAAATAGAAACTTGGAATGCGAAAGTGGAAGGCAGGCGGGGTTCGGACTGGTCCAAATCAAATGCCATCAAATTCGAATCATTTGGGTCAATAGCCCCAATGGTTGAAAGTAAATTCTTGCACTAGAAAGGGCAGTTTTTCAATACTTCTAACGCAGACATGGCTGTGGGGGATTGGGCTAAGTCGTCTACAATGTTGTAGTTTGACGTAGCGCGCGCATTGGGGTTATTGTTGATACGGCGAAGTGGGAAACGAGGTGCTTTGGAAGCACCATCTATTGGAGGTGGAGGTATACGTAACTCCTGATCAGTGGGGTGAGAGTTAGTGGTTTTATTAGTGGGAGGGGCTTCAGAGGTGGAGCCATATTCGTTCTGATGAGTCTGGAGGTTGACATCAGCAGATGACATCATCAACAAGTGGCGGGTACCTGAGTCAAACATGGGTTGGTCAGGAGCGGCGTACGTGATCTGTTGTTGCGGTGGCATGTTAGCTTGAGGGGGAGCCAACGGCTGAGTGTTTACTATGCCTTGGTTTGGTAAGGGGTTTTGTAGCACCAAAGGTGGCTTCTAAGGTTGTGATGGTTTGGGCGGTGCTTGAGGATCCGCATGCCCTTGGCGATGGGCATCATCAGCCCAAAGTTGTTGAGCTCGCTCCAAGTGTGGGAAAGCATGTGTGTAGTGGCCATAGACCCCGCAAATAGAACAAGGATGGTTTGTTCACAAGTTAGGGTTTTTGTCCTGCTTGGGTGGCCGATCAGGGTTTTTTTTAGCGGGGACCGCATTATTGTTTCCTGGAAGATTAGGCGGTTGACCACCTTAGTCAGGAGGTGGGTTGTTTCCATGTTTACGGCCCCTACCGTGGTTTTGTTGGCCCTGGTTGCGTTGGTTGTTTTGGTTTTGCTGTGGGTTGTGTTGGGCGTAAACTTGCCCTTCAGCAGCAGGTGGGTTTTGGGGTTGTGCAGGTGTGGGAGAAGGCTGCGGTGGATGATATGGAGGTATAGGCTACCCAGGTGCGGCACCTTGAGGGGGTTGCTGATATGTCTATGGAGCAAGTTGTGGGTTTGCCGCAGGGGATACCTGTGGCGGGTAATAAGCGGGTTGGGCCTGGGAAGGAGCAGGAGCTGGTGCAACCTGCTCGTGGTAATAGGGCTGAGGTACGACCGGGGGGTGTAAGCGGGGGGCGCATGACCGAAGCACTGAGGTGTATAGGTGGGTCCATGGGAATGGTGGTGATATGTCATAGGAGCATATGAGTTGGTTGCTCCAGACTGTGAGGTAGCCCGCGAAAGGTCGGGGCCAGGGTTAGGACGTGCTATGGAAAAGGGTTGGGGATGTGAAGAAACACGGCCGATGATGTCGTCTGCAGCATGGGATGCCCCCGATGCATCGTGTTAGGAGGAATCACTGCAAGGGGCGTCCGGTATAATGGTATAGTGATAACCAGACTGGGTGTAAATGAGGTCGAATTGCTGGGCTTTAAGGATGGCCTCTTCTTCAGACTGGGGTCTTTCGGATGCCACATCTTTAGCAATGACAGGAAGAAGGGATTTGAGGAACCAATCTAGGAAGATATGGTCGTCTAGTTTGATTTTGTAGAGGCTACGGCGTCGACGCCACTCATGAATGTGGTCCATGATGTGGGTAGCCGTGTTTTGTCTGCAAGACAGGAGAATCTCAACTCCCGCATCATAGCGGATAGGTAACTGGAATAACTGCAGGAATGTCGAAGTAAGGGAAGTAAAGGTGGCATGGGTCCCATGGGGTTGCTCGATATACCACTTAGCTGCAGAGCCAGTGAAGGTGTGCTGTAACAGACGGAGGCGAATAGAGTCATCCACTATGGAGTTGGAGGAACACCATAGATGGAAGGACATAATATGGTTTTGAGGGTCCTCACCTGCCTTGCCCTCGAACTGAGGGATGTCAGAGGGGAGCTTGGTGGGCATGTGAGGCCATGCAGGGTCATGTCTGATAGGATCATTGGTCAATCTGGCTAGGTCAGGCAGGTTGAGGCTAGCCATGAATGGCAAATTGGAAGAAGGATGTGACACATTAGTGGGTTGGAGCAAGTGGGGGCCAATGCCCCCAAGTGGAGGGGCAGGGTTTGGGATGTTTCCCCAAAGTGGGGGAACGAAGGTGGTATAGGATGGCCCAGCACTACCAAGGGTAGTGTGAGTCACTAATGGAGCGTTAATAGGTATGCCAGCTACGGGAATGGGTACGGTGACCGAAATGGTGGATGTGGCCCCCATCGAGGGCATACCCAAAACAGGTGTAGTGGTGGATGTGCCACCAATGGTCCCTACAACGAAAGGAGTGGAATTCGCGTTAGCCATGGGGCTATTAGGGGTAGTGTAAATGGGGTTCTTAGACTCTTCCTCAGAATCGGAGGTAAAGTAAGGGGCGTCAAGATCGGGTGATGGAGTCCTATGCCGCTGACAAGTGGAGTCAAGTGACAAGGCTCGAGATCTATGATAAGTGGTATCAAGTGATGAAGATCTGTGTCTATGACGGGTGGTGGCAAGTGAACCGTGCTATGGGGGCTCGCCCCTGAGGCACCGAGAATGTCTCGGGGACTCAATGGTGACAGATGGTGTCAAATCTCTGGGGGTTGAGGTGAGTAAAAAACATCTCAAAAACCCTAATGCAACCAAGTGTGCAGAAGGAGAGATCAAAAAATAGGGCACTCAGGCCAACAACCAACTCAAAACACCCACTGTAACAGCTGTGCTACACTAGGTGGAGTATCAACAGAAATGGTCAGAATACCAACAAGTAGCAGGTTTCCTAGAAAATAAAAAATGGTGTACTCACTAGACCAAAAGGAGGTAAGGGAGCATGCAAACATCTAGCTAAATAGTATTCTGACTCAACCAGACATATCCTCTGCAAGGTGATGAAATCCAAGTCAGATAATATGGATAGGAGAGCCAAGTGACTAAGATATCCCCCTACCGGGAGGGACACCAGGTAGTCAATCCTATAAGAATGGCAACTAATATACCCCATTCATGACACGTCCAGAAAGGTGAATCTACCATTTGGTCCTTTTACCGCAATACCCCCATACAGGGATATCCCGAGAACTGCGAAAGGTAGCCCTTCGGTTATTGAATGGATTGCGGTATTCCACTCAGGCCTCCGGAACCAGTCTGGCAACTTCAACGCTCCTACGGGAGAGTCCCTCTGATAAATTGGTTGTGACCGTGCCAAAAAATACTAGGGGATTTTGGTTCCCTAATTGGACAACAGTTATGTCTCAAGTGTAAGCAACCGAGGGGTGTTATTGGAAGCCTATCCCCCCGATCCTACCTAACTACAAAAATTATTTTGTGTTCCCCAAGTGGGGTTAGATTGTTGGTTGTGTTAAGTCCTTTTTAAGGCTCACTTGAATTAGGTGATAGAGTGTGTGCGTGTGAGATGATGATGAACCCAAGTAGAAAGTGCCACTAGGGAAGGCAACTTTCTAACTAGCAATAACAAGACATAAATTAACTTTTGAAATGCACAATTTTCTTTTTCCAATTTAAAATGTTGAAAATGTAAAAACGGTTCTGTAAATGAAACAGAAAAAAAAAAAAAAAAAAAAAAAACTGCAGAAAAAGGCTGTAAGGAAGGGTGGCTGCAGGTAGGACAGATGGTTGTGCTGGTGCAGAAAATAGTGCAGCAAAGTGCTGGTTTCAAAACAGAGAAAAATGCAGAAAATAGACCGTGGAAAACAGTTGAACAGTCGCAGGAGGGTTGTGGGTTTTGGGCTGAAAAACGCAGTCAGGACGCAGGAAAAACATCGAAAGTCGCAGGCGGGTCGCGGGAAAATGACTGAAAGCCGCAAGCGGGACGCAGGAAAAAAGCCCAAAGGCACCGGCAGGGTGCGGAAAACTGGCCGAAAGCCGCAGGCGGGACGCAGGAAAAATGCCGAAAGGCACCGGCGAGTTGCGGGAAACTAGCCGAAAGCCGCAGGTGGGACGCAGAAAATAGGGTAATAGCCGTAGTCAGACCATCCCAAACATGTTAATTGCCGCGGTTGGATCACAGGTAACAGACTGAAAACAGCCGGCAGGTCACCGGAAACAGTCTGAGAGCCGCGGTCAGATCGCAGGTAAGTCCCTGAAAGACGCGGTCGAAACGCGACTGCAGGGGGAAAAAATGCGGTATACAGCGGCCGAAAGGGACAACCGAACAGAAAAAATATTTAAAAATTATAACCAGAAATTCAAACCAAGGGAAGTCGCGAAAACTGTAGCTAGGGTTTTCACCCTAGCTTGTGCAAATGAGTGCCTACTAAGGAGAAGGGACTCCTTAGTAGCAGTTCAGTAAATGGAAATTAAAGTGCTAAAACAGAAATGTAAATTACTCTAAACATATGCATGAACCAGAAAAGACAAGATATAAAGAATGGTTTTTGTATTAATTTTACCTCTAATGTGAAGGTTGGTGAAGCTCTTGCAATGACCCAAGAGGGTTGCTCCAAGCTCCAACTTGCTCCTTCTCTTTCTCCAATGGTGGGAATGGGCCAAAAGGGGCTCTCAAGGTGAAAGTAGCTCAAGGGTGAGCTAGGGTTTCAAGAGAGATTTTGGCAGAGTAAGGGTATACTTGATTGTGGATATGAAATATGGGGTCTCCATCACCTATTTATAGTTTTTCGGTGGTGGAGTGCAGGCACATGGTTTTGGGAACCATATGATTTAGGGCAGCTGTATAGGGTTTTTTCCTCCATTTTCCTCATTATTTTATATTTTTTATTCCCTCTTTAGAGGGTTTTTGCTTTTTTAGAGGAATTTTGGATTTTTTGGAGGAAAAAAGGGGTTTTTTAGCCTTTTTGAGGCTTTTTTGATGGTTTTGTGGCCTTTTGGAGGCTTTTTAGTGGGATTTTTAGGGTTTTTAAGGGAAATATGGTAAGAGAATGGACAAATGAGTCATGTAATGGGGTAGATGAGGTAGTGAGCACTTTCTGGGTGTTAACAGAAATGGATGACAAATACCCTTTAGTATCCATGGATAGACACGTCGACGAACGCGTTGAAAGTATGGAACAAGCTATCAGAAATATGACATTAAAAGGACTAGAAATCATGCAGTGTACCAGACAAATTTTGTCGAACAAAACCAAGACAGAAATCCAGCAAACGATAGATTCGAGAGAAATGATGGAAGAAATAATCAGTACAATCAAAAAAGGAATGACAGATACCCAAGGTATAATGATCGATGGTACGATCGCGCTATGACAGCTACAATAGACGCGGTGGATACCAAAGTCGTGGTCGTGGCAGTAGAGGTCGAGGCATTCGATCTGGTCGACCTGGTGCATGTTTTACATGTTTCAACGAGAATCACCAGCATGCAGAATGCCTTTATAAGTAAAGAACTAATCTTAAATTTTGTACAAAGTGTGGGGTAGGCGATCACTATTTAGAGGATTGCCCTACCATGATCGAGAAAATAAATAATAAAAAGAATGTTCATGTTTTATCTTGTATTCAAAAAAATGATGTGCTTCGTACAAAAAACTTGCAAATTGTAACAAGGCAAGGCACTCACATTGGCCAAGATAAACCTTAGATAACTAGAATTGTCGATAAGGAGGATTATCCAAATCCTATAAAACAAAAATCTATGTACAAAAATGCATCCGACATATTTGATGACTTAGCAACACATGAAGATGTTCTCAATGAATTTCTCAAATTAATTTCAAATGAAGAAGCTGTAGGAAAAATGATTGACCTGTTACATAAATTAAAACATGTCGAGCAAAGACAAACTAAAAACATTTTCCGACTAAAAGAAAAAGAGAAAAATTATGCCGACCCATTAGTCGATCTCGACATAAATGGATATCATGTATGACAAGTCATACTAGATTTTGGATCCCAAGTGAATATCATGACTCGTGATACCTGGGACCAACTCGGTCGAACTCAACTACAGGAATCATGCATATACTTAAAGCTCGTAGACCAAGGATTAATTGAGCCGATTGGAGTATGGAAAGGAGTCAAAACTTCCATTAAAGGTATCATGATGACAATAGACTTCGAAATCATCATCCCAAAAGATGATGCAAGCTCATTCCCTGCATTGGTCGGTCGACCATGGGGACGAAAGATGAAGGCTTCAATTTCCTTAGATAAAAGCCGTATCAAGTGTAAAGGAAACGGTCAGAAGGTTATCGTACCAATCTTCCCATCTCAGGGAGAACCTTGGTCAGAACCTGCAGAAGTCGACAATGATGTCTGACAGCTTTACCGAATAGACAATAATGAAGATCGCATTGAGCCAAACACCCAAGGAGAACTTTATCTCAGAGATCCTTCTCACTCGGATACAATTCTGATGCAAAACTCTATGATTGGAAAATAGAGAATTATGATTTACATGCAAAAGAATGCTGGACTGTAGAAGCCATCTGAAAGAAGCAAATAAAGAAGTGTCTCTCAGTATCTTACACACCGAATATTTTCAAATGAAAAATGCGAACATATCCAACAATTGTTCTAGATAAAAATGTACAATATGGTAGCTCGACATTAAGATATAAAGAACATGATTCACCTGATGTTCATGTCGAACAGGTATCAAAACATGTCGGAGAGCAAGGCCGACTACAAATTTTGGTAGAGACATTCACTAGTCAAGCTGGGAGATGGTGGGACGCTCATAAGTCGAAACTCCAAAATTGGAAAACCACATAAACATCTTTCATAGAAAGGTTTGGAGGAATAAAATTGACAACTCAAGCTGACATTCCCTTGTTTACACAAGGACAAAACCCTGAAGCTCACATTGACTGTTGCGAAAAAGAATGGAGAAAATTATGCTATAAAGATGAAAGAAAATGGCCTCACCTCTTCCCCAGAACACTCGATGATCTACCTAAGAAATGGTACAAGATGGAAGAAGCAAGAGGAGAAACTTTCTTTCGGAAATACCTAAAATAAAACGTTATTAAGGATTTCCAGTTTTCTCCACAGGATGAAAGAATGGTCGAAGCAAGCAAAAGCATTAAATAATTTCTGCATCCAATAGAAACATTAACACTTGGAGAGATACAGAAGAGTCTGCACCCACCTAACACCTACTACAATATAAAGACGACAGAAAAAAAACACTCGACAAGACTGAGTCTAGAAACAGAGATGTTAGTAGGAAAAAGTTTTCAATGGAGAAAGGGTCATCCCAGTATGTCAAAGCCTGTAAGAACAATCCTAAGCACAGAGATTGTAGAAAAAGATGAACCCGAAAGGTTATCAGAAAAAGAATTTCCACCAACTTTCACACAAATCAAAGAAGGTGAAAGACAGATAAGTAACAGTCGTGCACCAGAATGGATGGACGCGAAGATTAAAACAAAGAAAGTAAATATTTCAAACGGCGATCGACCGAAAATGGAAAATATTGGCGATTACTAGAATGAGGAACAAACAACAAAAATCTCCAGTATTCTCAAAGAATTTCAAGAGAATTTTGCTTGAGATTACAAAGAATTGAAAGGACTTGTAAAGGAAATGGGAGAAATGAAAATTGATATTAAACTTGACGCCAGACTCATAAAGAAAAGACCCTACAAACTTGCTCACAAATATAAGGATATTGTAAAAAAGGAGATCGATAGCATGCTTTCTGCAGGAATCATATATCCTATCGACCAGTTGGAGTGGGAAAGTCCTATGGTCGTTCAACCAAAGAACAAGATCCGACATGACCGAGAATCTGTGTCGACTTTCAGGAACTTAACAAGGTAACACTAACAGATCCATTCCCTACCCCTTTTGGAGATGAAATTATTAATGAAGTTGCAAGGCATGAGTGCTACTCTTTTACGGATGGATTCTCAGGGTACAACCAAGTACCTATAGAAAAAGAAGATCAGAAAAAGACAACATCCATGTGCGAATTTGGGTCATTCGTGTATAAAGTAATGCCTTTCAATTTGAAGAATGCACCCGCGGTCTTCCCAAGAATTGTCGTCAAAGCATTTCAAGAATATATTTACAAAACCATGGCTGTATACTTTGATGATTGGACAATTTATACAATGCTGAAAGATCACTGCAAGTGGCTCAGACTAATGTTGGAAAGATGTCGACAGATACAACTATCCCTGAACATTAAAAAGTGCATCTTCGTGACACCTATCGGCATATTACTTGGCCATGTAGTTTGCAAAGAAGGATTCAAGGTCGACTACGCGAAGATCAAAATTATCCTCAACCTAAAACCTCCAGTTAATTCGAAACAAGTACAAATCCTGTTGGGCCATACTGGATATTACAGGAAGTTTATCAGACACTATTCCGATATGACTTATCCTCTCGATGAATTGCTAAAAGATGATCGAGATTACAGATGGATGGAATAATGCCACATTTCATTCAACACATTGAAAAGAAAAATGGTCGAAGCAGCGATTCTTCGATTTCCGGATTGGTCAAAGAAATTTCATGTACATATTGATGCATCTGGAATAGCAGTGGGAGCAATTCTAACACAACCCGGAGATGATTACATGGATTATCCTAATGCATTCAGCTGTCGGAAATTGAATAAAGTTGAAAGAAATTATTCTATGAACGAAAGAGAAGCATTAGGTATGGTATTTGCCCTTCAGAAATATCGACATTATTTATTGGCTAATCCCTTTGTATTTTATACAAATCACCAAGCTTTAAAATACTTAGTCAATAAACCATTGCATCATGGGAGACTATGTCGCTGGTTATTACTGTTTCAAGAATTTGAATTCGAAGTAATCATTCGACCTGGAAAAGCTAATGTCAGACCAGACCATATGTCGAGAGTAGACACAGAAGAAGAACCGACAGGAAATGAAGACGACTTACTGAACATACACTTGTTTCGCATTGAATCAGTACCTTCAGAACTTACGAAAATTGCACAATTTCTTGAAAATGGGCAAGCTTCGGAGGGAATGAATGAGAAAAAGAGGAAGATATTAGCAATGAAACAAGCCCACTACACTTTGATCAATGGATTCCTCTATAAACTTGGCCTGGATGATATACTACGATGATGTGCACTTGAGCATGAACGACAGGATATAATTACAGAAGCCCATGCTAGACAAGCGGGAGGACATTATCATGCAGACATAACAGCTAGAAAAATCCTGCAGGCAGGACTTTGGTGGTCGACAGTTCATAAAGACTGTCGAGAGTTTGTATCTAAGTGTGATAAATGTCAGCGCATGGGCTGACCACTACCAAGAACATAAATGCCATTGATCCCAATTAACCCTAGCCGAACATTTGAAATTTGGGCTATCGATTTTATCGGACCATTTCCAATAGTGGGAAGATGAACAGGTGCTCCGTATATTATCACCGCTGTCAAATACGTTACCAAGTGGGCAAAAGCAAAACCAGTCAAAACATGTTCAAGCGAAGTTGCTGCTAAATTTATTTATGAAAACATCATAACGCATTTTGGATGCCCCATAACATTGATAAGTGACCAAGGTACGCACTTTATATGTAAAACCATTAAAGCATTGACTAAGGAATTTGCAGTTGATCATCGAATGAGCACAACATATTATCCCTAGTCAAACGACGCAGTATAATCATTCAATAAAACACTTACAAAAGGACTGACGAAAATTTGCAACATAGAGAAAGATGACTGGGATGATAAAGTGCCTGCTTTCCTTTGGGCATATATAAAAATATATAAGAGAACGAGAGGGCAGACACCATTATCACTTGTCTATAAGAAAGAAGCTATCATTCCATTACATTTTCGGTGACAAGCACCAACCAATGAAACAGCTCTACATATCGACGTCAAAGACACTCGACGTGAACGGATATTACAGCTGTTAACGCTGGATGAAAGTCGACAGTTGGCAATAGAACATCAGAGAGTGCAAAAACAACAACAAAAAGCATGGCATGATAGAAATATTAAACAAAAGAATCTGTTAGTTGGAGATTTAGCACTCCTCTATAATAGCTGAGTAAAAGGGAGGCCAAAGAAGTTGCATACAGAATGGATGGGACCCTATCTAATCGAAACGTTAAATCCTAATGGCTCAGTACGACTGAAAACGTTACAAGGAAATATTTTCAAGAAAGCAATAAATGGCGCTTGACTTAAAAGGTATAAATCATGAATATTTGAAGAAAAAAAAATCGTTAGAAATAACCGAATGAGAGTACTATAAGCCATCAAGCAAATATAGCAAAACATGGCAAAAGCAGAAATGATGAGAGGATGGAAGAAGAAGGAGGGAAAAAGCAGAGAAAGAAGTCCGGCACACAACCGTCGATATTACAGGCACCGACAAGAACATCGATGGTTTGCAGAATAAAATTTGGCACGGTAGAAGCATTGGAGCTCAGACTAACCAAACATAATTAGAGAAGCTCGTCGACATAACACAATGAACGAGTTGTCATAGCACCATGATGACAAAGAAATAAAGGATAAAGATAACCGCGCCACCAAAAGTAATGCATTTGATGAAGTGTCGATATCCGTCTAGTCTAATTTAATAGCCTTATCAAATCAACCATTAATACAGGCCTCTATGTCTCATTCACCCATGTCGAGTAGCTCCACCATATATCCAGAGCTCGAGGATTCTTGGTTACTCTTCTGCCGAGAACTTGAACTTCAAGAAACATAATTCCCTGACTCCGCTTAAGCTAATTTCACAACCTCGCACCCTAATTCTTCCATGGTTCTCTGAAAAACTTTAATAGCTAGCAGAGGCACCACAATGTCAGTTAGAGAACTGGAGGAAGAACAAATACCCCTGGAAACTAGACTCCAGTTGATTCGGAATGCAAAGGCATGAGAACCCACCTGGAAGAAAGCATGGAGGACCGTTGAAGATTCGGGGAAGGAGTCAAACGGTCACTGGAGAGAGGAAGCACGACGGTTGCATATAGCCACAATTCTACATTACCTGAAGGCACCTTTAGTGGATAATTTTGGAGGATTGAAAGAAGTCATTGCACAATTCATCGTCAGTAGATATCACAACGGCAAGCTGTACTTTGATGTTCCGATCGAAATCAATGGTGAAATCATCCACAAAATAACTGGCCTTTCACATAAAGGAGATGATATACCAACAAGTTCAGGTGCAGACTTGATTGATGAGTTTGTTGATTCTCCTGCTGGAAAGAATTCATGAGGTATAGTCGTGGGCCAAACTGTTTTTGGCAATTACAAAACTGTCGCCAAGGTTGTATCACATGCACTTTCACGAACAGGCAGAGGGTCAGACTTGAAAACCGAAATGCTAGAAGATGTCAAGAATATGGCTATGAACAGTAAGGTATACAACTGGGCAGATTACCTAGCCAAAATTCTCAAATATACATGCCATAAGTACCAAGAGGAGGGAGCTAGCATCTTCTACCCATCTGTACTCATTTGGATTGCTATGACCCACTTTCGACCAAAAGGAAACAAGGATTTGCCGAAAACCGACTCGTCCTTATGGAAACTTTCCGCTGCTTTACACCTGGAGCAAGTCGATATGGACCTACAATAGTCAAACTTTGGCTTGAAGCATGGTTTATTGACCTTAAAGAAATAGCAACAAGATGGAGGGTACCACAGAACATCCATCGAAGCTTGCCCCCGACATCGCACATCCAACTATCTTTGGATGACACAACAGTATGGTACATGGAAGGAGCATCAGGTCCAGCAGATGGCTTGACTATTACCCTTCAGTAAGCGAATTCTTCATAGAGTTAAGCCACCAATATAACAAAGTATTACCCATCCCGACACAAGCAAGGAAAACCAACTTCAAATATGTTGATCCTCTATCCAACATGGAACAAGAAGAAACATATGAAATTTGGTTTACATGAAAAGTTTCAGCTATCAGCCCAAGCTGACACCTAGCCCTAAGGTTTTAGCACTTACCCAACTCCGCACACTGAATCAGCAGAGGCCGAAGAATATTTGAATAGCGACACAGAGTCCAACAACCCAGAACATCTTCTGACAGACGATAATATCCAGAAGGTAGCATCAGAAATTATCAAAGCCCGACAGAACCGAGTAATATCGACCAAGGGAAAAGGGAAAAGACAAGTAACATTTCAAGAACTGACTGTAGCAGATTAGATCGATCTATATGACACCGCTACCCAAATCCTTGAAGATGCAGCCAAGAACAAACTTCCAGTCGAATATCAGTTCAGAAAATTCTTAGAAACAGATAAGTATCCATCTTCCGAAATTATTGTTAAGAAACCCAAAATTTCAGTCGTACCTGATATTGACCTAAGCATCCAGTCCCCTCCCCATTCCTCAACTATAGTAGAAGAAGAAAGAAGTCTATTAGCGTTACCTGCTCCTCTTGTCACAGAAGACACCGCTTTGAATACATTCATTGCAAACATTCCGGTATTTTGTCCCAACTGGCACAAGATGGTCATCCAACAACTAGTTTTTGCCTCTTCGTCTACTAACCCAGTTAATTTAGCTTCCTCCGACACCATTCAAACTGGAAGTTTACCTTTACAATAATCCATTCCAGAAATTGTGGGTCACTTGACAACCCATCATATCATAAATCCTAACCCATCAAGCTTAGTATATGCACAACAAACAGGTGTCTATACTCCTCTTCCAGTCATTTCACCTCCACAACAAATGAATCCATCTCAAGTGAATATCATTCGAAAGGAAAATCCCCAAGTTGTCAGTTTCCAGGTCGAGTCTAGTCTAGTTAGTTCGGATCCACTCAACAGTACCATTTCATCGAGTCCAATTCTGACATCCGTTGACCTACCATCACTTCCGGTAAACCAGTCGAGTTTCCTTGTTGACAGATCCAAGTCTAGTCCACTTACACAGTAGCTCAACAAAGCAGCAACCATGACAAAAGCAGATAAAGCCACTTCTACTATAACTAAGGAAGCAGTTGCAAATCAAGAAACTACAGCCGATATGACAAGACCATCAGAGCACACCAATGCTCCAGATATCAATATAAGCAATATATAAATCTCTAGCACACCAGCAGCAAATCCACCAAGGGCCGAAGTAGCAAAACATGAAACTCCAGTCATCACAATAGTAGTACCCAGTACACAAAGTCAGGTAGAACAGGTTGTTGTCAGCACACAAGTAGTCATCAACATGCACCCAGCAACAGAAGGAAAAGATAAGGACCCAGAACAACAAATTGTAAACATTGAAAAAGAAAAGAGTAGCCGCAGGAAGCACAAAGAAAAGAAACGCAAAGAAAGAGAATTGCAACAGCAATTGGAAATGCGGAAAATACAGGAAAATACTCCATCTGTGTATTTAGACCAATTGGGAGCTACTACAAGTTACTAGCCACACTTGGCGCCCCAAGATGAGCTTGATTTACTTGAAGACACAGTCTTCAAAGTCCAAAGATGTCGCTGATAGGAATCACAGGAACAAATACTACAGCTCCAGGAAGAAAAGATTACATTTCTCACCAAATGTGAACGCTTAGCCCAACAAGTTGTTCTGCTTCTAGCTAGTTCCGACATGACACCACCTCTAGACAGAGCATACCAGTTACTAGAATCTGTCGTGTTGATGCTACAGTCTAAGCTTCTCAAGAAATAACAAGATCAAGCTATTGAGGTAGCTTCCCTCATGACAAATTAGTTTACATCCTCTTCAGAAGCCTTCAAAGTACTCAAGAAGTACGCTAATCAAGTAGAAAAACTTACCACAGTTCTAAACAATTGGTATGTTTATTATGGCGACGTCTACAAAGATCTTTAGAAAACAAGAGCATTACTAAGCAAGCTTCAGCACCAGTGCTTGACTGCAGATGAGGCCCTCTCAAACAACTTGATAACCAGATCATCATGGAAAACAAGAAATTGGATAAGTTAGAAAAACAAGAAGTTCAGTGGATGTCACAAGCCCAAGGAGGCATCAACAAACTTGAATAAATTCAACCTTGATTTAATCAATTACTTGCTGCTGCCGATAATAAAATCAACACATTTGGTCCCGACATGATCCAATTGCAGGCTACATCCACTCATGACAAGATGGAAAATATGTCAAAACTCACAACTCTGATCGTAGACATCCAGAATCTGCTCCACACTTGGGAAGAATTCCAACACCACCTCTCTATCTCTGCTGAAGTTATCATCAAAGCCTGTCTCCAGATACCTGACACTATTGATTCCAGCATTCCTCTGTCATAACCGTCTGTATAACTCTTTTTTAAATTTTGATCTCTCCATTTCTTTGGGACGAAGAAAGATTTTGAGGTGGGGGAGATGTTGGAGGGGCCTAGGTCGACCTGTCGACTAGGCCCTCCGCCCGACCACTCTGCAGCACATGTCGACAGGTCACGTTGACTAGTATAGGTCGGGTCGGTTGGATAAACCAACAGACGGTTATGTAACTGTATTTTCATATATATATATCTCGGCTGGTGAGCCAATGTATTAGAGAGATTGGTTCTAAGACTGTATTCTGCTCTTGTTGGTTAATATAAAGGCTTGTCTCTCTCTCTCTCTATTTTGTCTCTTGTATCTCTATCATTGTATATGCTTGCTTATATTATGTAGTGTATCTATGATAACCACATGAACCTTGGGACTACAACAGATACTACTTAATCTTTTTTAGTTTTGTAATATACTGTGCTTCAAACTTGGGTTTTTTTAATTCGACAATCAATCCGTTCCTGATATCATCTAGCATCTTCTCTGGAGCTCCTGTAGGGACTATAACAAACTTCATAAACCAGTCTAATGCACGACCTTTCAAAGTTGTCGCTAACTCCCCTTTCTTAGCATTATCATCAGTAATCTACTTTACGACCCATACTGCCTCACATAAGAACTATTATTGTTCAGGATTGTCTGTTTCGTTTCCATGAAATAGCAACAACTTCGTATCCTCACCCGTCATCCTGGAATTTCTTCCCGCAGTCATTGAACTATTAGCAATCAAGTTTTGTTGACACGGTGGTGTCGAGGTTGTGTTTCTCACTGGTTGAAAGATAGTGAGCGGAGGTGTGGGCAATTTGCTTCTGGGATTTGGTCCTGCCTCTATCCTGGGCGTAGCCTGGTTGTCCTTGTTCGGACTGTCAGGTCGCTTCATCCCATGTGGTCTTCCTTCATGGCCTTGCAGTTCGATCAAAGCAGGACCTTCTCCTGTCCTCTGCCTCTTCTCTAATCGAAACCTTGCTCCTCCCCTTGTAAGACCACTCTCTTCCTCGGCTTCACTCACAGTCTCGTCATGACCTGCACCCATATACCCCTTATCATTCCATGTACCACCCCCCTGCTATCACGATACCCACGGTCTCTGCCCACCAGGTTTTTTATTGATCGAGATGCATCTTCAATATACAATTCTCTCAAATAAACATCTTAATGGACAGTTGGAGCGATAGCAGAGACCTTCCTTGTGGCCCACGGAAGAAATACCTTCCAACTTCACTATAGGATTTGTTCATATCAACCGCAAATTCAATGATATAGCCTTCCAATATGCTGTCAAGCCAAACTTTGAAAGCTCGTGACGCCTTGTTTTCAACTTCCTGTAGCTCTTGGATCAGCACTTGGGTCTAGGTCGTCGACTCACCACCTTATAAGTTACTCTTATGAAAGGTCAACTTCGCCAACCACTCATACAACATGACTGGGAACTCGCAGAAAAAATATTCATGCAGACTGTCATGAATATATATTTCCACCCACATATCTACCGTTAGCTGAGAGTTTTGACTTTCTTTTTCAACAAATTCTTGCAACTTCTGATCGAACCAGTTCTATATCTCCAGTTGCGTCGAATGCCACAACATATCCTCCTTTCACTTCACGCAAGGTCCCATCAACAGAACTATTTGTTGACTCAAACCCAGTCGACAGGGGTTCCACTCACTGTCGACACCCAAACCACCACGATCTCCCTGAGCGCTGACCCAAACAGATTTTACCCCATCCAGCAACACCTGTAGAGCAGATGAGATCTCACCCGATATGTTCAAGGAAGAGTTGACGTAACCATGTTTCTGCTGAATGAAGGAGGATGTTTGCGGCTCAACTACTTAACTTATTACAACATTTAGAAATAGATCTATGGATTTGATTTAGATATCATTTATATTCATAGCATCATTCAACATAATTATTCATCAATGTAGAAGAAACAACAATAAAGCATTAATTGCAGCAAGGAAACATCGTATCAGTCATAGAGTCATATCGCAACATGCATTACCCTAAATGAACAGAAGAAACACATGGATTCTGCACAATAGTTCTGTCATATCATATTAACTCCACAAAAAGCGAGATACAACATCTCCTCAAAATACAGATCTCGCAAGTATCTCTCGATCTCAGATACATAATCAAAAGATGCATAATCCGATATGATCCAACACATACAACTCTATGTCTATATATAGGCTTCTGCCTTTACATTGCTTGTTCACTTACTAACAACTTCCTAACCGACACTTTGAGTAAATGACCGCAAATCTAACTATCCTGGTCCAAATGACCCAAAAAACTGCATACCACGGTACAATTGACCCAAAAATACAAAAAGTAACATCATTTATGCTCGACTTTCTGCCTTTCGCGGTATCGCAACACTCGCAGTGCTGCGATAATGACCCATCCTAACCGCTTGCCAACAGAGGCACCTATACGAACTTCAATAGTCCACAATGAGCCAAGCTCTCCTTCACATCCTCATCATCCTATATCGCCTCCAACACATTTCTGAGCTCGCATTCTCTATAAGAAACCCTCGACATCCTGCCAATCCCACAACAAAAAACCCATTAGCATCATACCAACCCTACCTCGATCTCCTCCGGATTGACACACCCGCACTTAGGAAAAACAACGCCCTTCAAAGCGCACCTTTTTTACTCATAGGTTCTCTCTAGAGCATGATTTTCTCCTCGAAAATCATGCCCCTGGAGGGCACCTGTGGGGCCCACAGTCACACCTTGAAGTGCACGTTTCTCCAGAAAAGCCACACTTCAGAGCGTGACTGTAATGCCCACAAATGCATTTTGCAAGCATGAATATCAAGCCCAGATCCATGCTCTGAAGCACGAGATTTCCATCGAAACCCGTGCTTTGGCACAGTGGTTCCCAAGCTGAGCTTGGCAATCCTCCCCAAAGGCCCAACTGCCCCCAAGAATGCATAAAAAATGTCACAAATCACTACAAGAATTACCTACAAGTCGCAACACTCGATTCCACTAGTCGATTTGAGATAAATCTGAATTTTCTCTTCTGGGCCCCTCCACACTCCTCCCAATTTGTACAATGACAATGACAGTGGAGGTGGGCTCCCATTGCTATTTATAGCCATTTCCCCTAATTTTTGCTTTAACCATTTTGGTATGATATGACGTCCATTTTTCACACCGTTTGCACTGCCAGATTCATATTTTCATGCCCATGATGATGCTTGATATGATTTCTCACTCTCACTGAATATTTTTTTAGGAATTTTTTCATTGCCCTTCGCCACCTTGATTTGCGTGCCACATTGACCGCAGTCATTTTTTGCCATTTTTTGCATCGTAGCCTATCCATGAGCCCTCTGATCCATCCATATTGAATTCATTGCATTCTTTTTCCACCATTTACAAACCCGCAAGGAGGCCCCATTAGTGTCCCCCCCGCCTTCATTCTTGGTTCTCATAATTGTCCCTTGATTGAACAATTCCTCCTTGCCTAGCCCTTATATTTGTTTGATATAATTTTATCCCTTTTTTGGGCCGAGCAATTCCCTTACAAAAAAGGCACTTAGGGATTTTCTGTTAAGCTCTTTTTTGACTCCTTAAACAATGAAAAGATCGTCAAAAAATATTGCTTCCTTTCATGCTCGCTAAATGTATCTGAAAGGGCATCTATCTGGTATAAGTTTAACCCTTTTCTGGACCTGGTAGACTAATTACGAAAAAGGAATACTCTAGTCACATAGGCTAGAAGATTTCTTCATTGCATCCTTTTATGCTTTTTCGTGCCTTGGAGACTAACACACGAAAAAGAACCCCCTTGGAGTCTTCTTATTTGTTTTTCGACTCTCTAAAATTGAAAGCAACCACGAGCATTCACCATCTTGGGCTCGTACAAATCCACACGATGGTACCTCTCCACCACTTCAGAGTCTTCTTATCGCTTTCAGACTCCTTAAAATTGAAAGCACCCATAAGCAGGCACTGTCCCGGGCTCGTACAAATCCACACGATAGTATCATTTTGAGCACACTTCTATCCCTTCTTTGAGCTCCTTAAACCATAAAGAAGGCCCCAATGGTGCCTCTTGGCACCATGACAGATCATATCTTGTCCCACTATTATGGTAGCTTACCCAGTTTGCTCTCCTTTGTTCAGAGTATTATGCGTTGTGTCACCCTTCGAGTTTCCTGATGTCACACATCTGTTTGCCCCTTGAGTCTCCCCCATTGCAATCACAACCCCTTGTCTCCTTCCCCAAAGTCAGTTTCATATGCTTCTTGGTCAAACCTTTCCGTCATACTCTGAACAAAGGAATTTTGAGTTCCCCCCATTTTGCGACCCTTGTATCCTTCCCACAGTATGTCAGTATCACATCCAGTACTATCACCTATTGGTTGTACACCTCACGCTCCTATCAAGGAAAGATCATTTCCTTGGTAGTTGCAAGTATCCCTCTGTTGACACCAACCCATCTATTCTAGAGGATAGACCCAAAGGTCCCTATGCTTTGGACTCATCACCATCAGTGGTGAGTGCCTATAGACCATTTTGAGAGGAGTCCTTACTACCTCTCCAAATGGTTGTTTCTCACGTGCTCGAATTTAACACCATGATCGCACTGTTGAGATTCATGTAGGGTATTGATCCCTTCAGTTATTGGTCGAAGAACCCGGATGTCCCCTGACTCTATCACATTGGTGATTCTATTTGGAACCCCCTAGTTGTATGTTCTCACAGATATCTGGGCTGCGCTTGGAGACAGTATTCGGAAGCACACCCGTTATATGCTTCCTTGAGTACCCAGTTCAGATCCATTTCATTGTACCTTTGAGATTCTGACTCTCAGTCATTGAGTCCATCCAGTTGTTGGACACCTTCAGATCCAGCAACGCATCAGTTGTTATGGTACCACCTTCAGTATGACTGCCATTGTTCCCATGTATCAGTTCTTTCGATCAGTCATGGTCAGACCATGAGTATGTTCTAGCTTGGTGTCCCCTCTGGACCATTATGATGTACACAACAGTTCTCCATGTATTGTTCAGGTCCTCTTTTGGGACTCATTATTATTTGTATATCTTGATACGAGCATGGGTATGACCACCTCGTCCATCTACTGATATTATTCCTCATTCATTATTGAGGTCATGTATGTTCAATTTTAGTCTTTACAGTTTGTATGGAGCTCATGTTCTAGTCTCCAACCAGTTTCTGCTCTCCTCCATCACAATGCTCATACCCCTGGAAAATGACAAGAACTGTTAACACCCAAAAAGTGCTCACTAGCTCATCCCCTTATTCACATGACCCATTTGTCCACTTTTCCACCATTTGAGCCCGTAAAACCATCAAAAGGTCACCAAAAAGACCACAATACACCTTTTTTCCCCTCAAAATATGTATTTTTCCTCAAAAAACACAAAAAACCCTAAAAATGGGTCCAAAATTCCCCAAAAATATGTAAAAGGAATAAAAACATAAAAAATATTCAAAAAAGGAAAAAGAGGGAAAAATAGACCTAAACCATGTTGGTCCATACCATTGGTTTCCTTAAAACCATAATGGTATTTCCCATCACCAAAAACTATAAAAAGGTGATAGGGGCTCCTCACTTTTCATCCACATTTCATCCTATCCTTATGCTGCCAAATTCCTTTTGAGAGCCATTGACTCCCATTTCGAGTTTGAAGAACCCCATTGAAGCATTGGAGAAGAAGAGACCATTGGACATTGGAGCTTCTCAACCTTGGAGCTGCTCAACACTCACCATCCTCACCACTTGAGGTAATACAAAAGATTAAATTTCTTAATTTCTTGCTTTTGTTATAGATCTTATTGCTTATGTTTGAAATCTAGTTTTTTATTTATTTACACATGCTTATGTTAGATCAGATTATATTAGTTTATTCATAGTTGTTTTTGTTTTATATTGAAACTGCTATTACAAGTTAATAGGTGCATCCTTGCACATGCTTGGTTGAAAAACCAAGCAACAAGAACCTATGATGTCTATCGTCCATACAATGAACTCCTTCCCTCACACATCAGGGGGCAATCTGTTAACACCCACAAATTGTTCACTAGCTCATCTCCCTAGTCACATGACCCATTTTTCCACTTTTCCTACAATTTTGGACTCCAAAACCCTAGAAAACTTTCAAATGGTTATCAAAAAGGAAAAAAATCATTGTTTCCCTCCTCAAATTAATAAAATTGCTTCAAAAAGGTCAAAAACCCTAAAAACGGGTCCAAAATTCCCCCAAAATAAAATAAAATGGGAAAAGGTCAAAAATATTTACAAAAAAGAGGGAAAAACCCTAAACCATTTACCAATACAATTGGTTGACTAAAACCATGGGTCAATACTCCACCACCCAAAATATCTATAAAAAGGTGATGGAGGCCCCCCATTTCACATCCACAAAAAATACTCTAACCTTATGCTGCCGAAATTCCTATTGAACCCTAGCCTACCACATTGAGATTGAGTTCACCATTCTAGTTGAGTTTTAGCCACCATTGATCATTTGGAGAAGAGAAAAGGACTTTGGAGCACTGGTGCACTACTCTCGTACTGCTGCAAGGACTCCAACAACCTCATCATTTGAGGTAAAACCATTGCAAACCCTTGTTGTCCTATTAATACAAAAAATATCAATTTTATTCCTGTGTCTTTCATGGTTATTTAGTTTTTACTGTTGTAGTTTAGGTTTGTTTTCATGCACATGTTACATTTGAATGCTTAGTTTTTTACTTGAATTATATATTGTTTTTTACCCATTATTGAATTGCTACTAAGGGTTCCTGAATCCTTAGTAGGTGCTCTTTAGCACGAGCTAGGATGAAAACCCTAGCTATAGGGGCATCAGAATATGAAATGCACCCCCTATAAGAGAAGCTCCAAGTTATAAAAATGCAGTATGAAGAAGCAAAGCAGTGGGTGATAGACAAAAATATACACATGAAAAGAGATTTGGAAGGTTACAAAGCTGAGTTGAAGGATGAAATAAGGGAGAAATCCAAAGTAGAGGAGCAATGCAAGAAAAATTTTAACATCATGACGGATATCATACATTGTAGGCCACCCTCAAGGGTATACTTAGTCTTCTTAATAGAAATATGGTTATGGTACTAACTTAAAAGGATATAGGTAGGACAATTAGAGCATTTAGATACTCCCAAATCCTTCATAGAGACCTGCCAAGGAGTTGGGGATCTAGGTAAGGAACAACTCAACGAGCTTTATCTTCATAATGTCATCTTACCTTACCCCTACAGGTGGTCACCCAAGCCTTATGTGGGGGATGTACAAATCAGATCTATATGCTTTTGGATCTCTAATGAAGATAGAAGAGCCACAAAGATGCTCCATTATTTTGAAACTGAAAAGGATACTTAGTTATGGATCAGATTCGAAGCACCTATTGTGGACACCGTTCTCACTTCTCACAAGCTAATGATCCACAATAATGATATGGTACCAATTCTAAAGGAGAATAAAAATTCTTCCATTGCTCATTTTAAAGGCTTAATAGCATAAGGAAATAAAAATAGGATCATGCATGTTACTTCAAAAAGATGGAAGGACATTTCTCCTGATATACAAAAGATTGAAATACATTCACCTTCTAACTTGGAAAAAGCTCTCTTCTAGTCCACCTTGTATCTCACCATAGTGGAAAAGTTGGGGTTACAATGGATTGGTCTAAGATTCACCTTGCCACTACTTGTATCCAATGATAATCAGGAGTGGAATCAAGAAGAGGAAGCATCCATATGGGAGAAAATTAGGAAAAACAGAGGATTTCATCGGTTAGGGGATATGACTAGTTGTTATGCCTACAAAATCATACCTATAGAAAATCTTGAGCCCACAAAAGACCTAGAGTCAGCAATTAGTTGCATAGAGATGTGCAAGTGAGGTATTTGAGGGGAGATGATGGATCCCAAAATTAGGTAAGAAAATACATTTAAATCCTTTTCTAATTAGACATTTTGGTCCAAAAAGGAAATACTATGACATCGAGCTGGTGAATGATGAGTGCATCCTAGTTAGGATTGTAGAATATTTCAGTTTATATATTCTAGATGTTGTAGTCTTCCTTTCTCTAGCTTAAAATACATATGTAACTGCACTGATGAGGATGGTTGTTAGCAATATATTTTTGACACAAGTCTTGAACTAAGGCATCAAGTCAATTTTACTCTCAATAATAGATGGTAGGAGAAAGTTACTTGTAGTTCGTTGGTGAAACTCGAGATAAAGAGAATGAATTCCAAGATTGCAGTGTTTTGTATGAACCAATGCGCATGAAAAACATAATCTAAGAGAATAACTACAGTTACTAAGCACCAGTATCAGTGTTCAATGATCTCTGAAGATATATCTGACTGAGGTGTAGTCCTCAAAGACTGGATTGATCTTAGTAAACAACCTCTACACACGTTGTCTTCCATAGTGTGCTTCATGCAGTCATAGCATAGACACTAGTAGTTCATTTTGTTTCATAATTTTAGAAAGTAGATATTTAAATAGTATGGCTTGGATTATAGCCCCCGCCCATTTATTGTATGAAATCAGTTATTTTCACAGTTTTGAGAAGTAGACATTAAGACTTATGGTGTTGAAACAATGATTTTAAAGTAAATGAAAATTTCCATTGCCCATCTTATTGAGTAAACTTTTGTTCCTGTATCGCCTTGGATAAGCACCCATACATAGGTGATTACAGGGGCATGTGTGTTAAGTTAGATTCATTGCTTTTATGTGAATGAGATAGATCCGTATACAACATAGTACATTTACTGTAAATTGTAGAATATTTACAGTATGTTGATAGATTATATTTGATAAATTATTTCTACACCTTTAATTCAATTTAAATGTTTCTTTACTATTTCTGCAATTCCGAATTGAGTATTTATTTTATAACATAGGATCTTATCATATGATCTTGGTCAAGCATTGTAGTTATAAGTTCGTTTGATCACTTACTCAGAATTTAGTGTAATCAAACTACCTAGGCTTGGTGTGTGTATGGTAGGGTAGATTAGGGGTGTTCCATGAACCACTGATAAAGGGATATATGCCGAGTCAGATGATGGGATCCATGTCCCTTGCAACCCTTAGATCATAGATTAAAATTTCTTTTTCTTTCTATCAACAGTCCTTCTTTACTTGTTTTTAAATACTACTAGGCATCATTAAAGTTTATATGTAGGTTTGACATGTTGTGCAGGACCCTCATAAGTTTGTACGAACCCCTAGGTTCTGTTGAATATTGTAACTTCTAAGAATATTATATTTGTATATTATTTATTCTGGAGAAGTTCCATACCTTCGATGTGATTATACTATGAATCCGGAGATTTTTATTCCTCCGAATTGGTTGTGGTAACTAGGGTTATTAGACCCACAATGTGGTGGTCAGCCCAGTCAGTTATAGTAGGGTATTTAACCTAATGGTTAAATACGAGCCTACATGTACTTGTGTAAAATACATGTCAGTGTAGTGTATAAATAGAGGAGGTATGTTCCTCATTTGATACACTCACTCACTTGAGAGAGGTGCACTTGTGGAGGAGAGGTCTGCTATGGTGTAGGAGGAGATCATGTCTTTGGTTTGCATCTTTGTATATTGCTGGTCATCTATATTGAGGAAGCTTTACTGGGTTTTCTACCCCATGAGGGTTTCCCAGGATAAATTTGTGTCTCTTGTGTTTATGTTGTGCTTGTTGTTTCTTCAGTGATCCTGTATATGCTATTATTGTGAAATGGAATGTAATGCTGCTATTTTCTGTCTTATCATATTAAATTTTAACATGGTATCAGAGCTAAACTGAAGGAAGGCAAGGTATGGCACTTACGACACTTGCTTTACTTACGACAATTTGAAGGATAGGGTTTTATATAGCAAAAACCAGTCATCATGGAACTTTCGCTATAAATACATTTTGGCGAAGGTTCAGGATCTGAAACCTTTACAGGTCATAGATAAAATCTCCAGGTATCTTGTGTCCAAAGGGAACCCTTAGATTCGTTGTACTTTGTAAGTTATGATCAGTACAAGTTAGGGTTTATCCCTCTTCCAGATCTCAGTCAAAATCAGGTGACCTAGGAAAAAAGGTCATAACTTGGGCTAGGAAGCTCCAAATGAAATTTCGTAAAAATTGAAAGGTAGTACACAGACTGTACTATCCCAAGAAAGTTTTTCAGAGGTTGAAGCTGAACCAGTGACACGTGGCACTCCGTACAAGTTCGCTCTCCTGTTTTATCCCATAAACAGGTCATGTTGCGAAATTTCGCATGACTCTCCCTCAGAAAGTCCAATTGAGGTCAGACCTGTCAGGATGGAAAGATAATAGGGCGAGCTATCACAGGAAACGTTTTTAGAGGCCGAAGTTCAAACAGTGAGACGTGGAACGCCGTACAAGTTCGCTCTCCTGTATTATCCCAAAACAGGTCACGTTGCGACATTTGGCATAACTCTCTCTCAGAAAATCCAATTGAGATCAGACCTGTCAGGATGGAAAGATGATAGGTCCGGCTACTGCAGAAAAAGTTTTCAGACCCTGTAGAGCAAAAATTTCAGAGTTATAGCAGAAACAATCAAGTACATATTTCTGTGAAAACAGAATTAATTTTGGAGCACCTTTATTCATGGCTACTGGAATTTAGGGTTTCAGAGAAAGTTAGAATTTTTGGAATGGAAATCCATGGCTGAATGCTACTCAGGAAAATTGAAATTTAGATACCAAGATCGAATTTTTTGGTTGGGTAGAAGACCGGGCTTGATTAAACCCTAGATCGGTATTTTGATCGGAAAGATGGAAAATTAGGGCTTCAACAAAAGTTGGAATTTTTGAAGTCTGTAACCACGGCTGGAAGCTCCTCAGAAAAATAAGAGTTTAGAGCCTTGGATCAAAATTTTTGATTGAGTAGAAGGGTGGGCTTCATCAAACCCTAGTTCAAGATCCTGTCCAGAAGATCCAGAAGTTTCAAAGGCAATTTTGAGGGGTCAAATTTTGGAATTGAAGTATGCTAGTTTGATCAGCTCAGCAAGACACATCCTTCCATTCATTAGGAAGTGTGAAAGTCAAAGATTGAATTTTTAGGGTTTCTCTAGTAAACCCTAATCAAGCTCCAGATCAAGTTTCAGGGGGAGTTGAGGCTAAGGCCTTACATAAGAAGACTACAAGAAGTCTCGACAGGTATGACTTAAGGAGGTTCAGGTATGTGTTGAAATCTTATTCTTGATTAAGTATTAGTACAATCTTGATTAATGTTAGAATTGTCTTATCACCCTAGTAACAGTATGAATGCATGAAGACATTCATTGATTAGGGCTATATGATTGTACTAATGCATTATGGTGTTGTGTGAGGTTGATGTTGTCTGCTAACAAGATACAGGTACATCAAGTTCCATGACCATGACAACATGAAGACAAAGACTCACAAGGTACGTATGACTTTGTTTAACCTATGAGACATGCAGGTTCTATCTCAGGATCTCTAAATCATTGAAGAAATTGTTTAGGTATGTTGTACATAACTAAGCATGTATACTAATCCAGGTATGTTTTCCTATGTCATGTTAGAATCTTACCTTGTGTTAGGATCCCTTATATAAGTATACTTGGTATGATTGGTGAGTAATCAAGGGTTTATGCATATTATGTCTCTTATCTTGGTTGATGATTTAACTAACTAGATCAAACAAGAATATGCATGAGTAAAAGAAGACTTCCTTGAAACCATGAATACTAATGATCATGACTGTACATATTCAAGATTATTTAGAATTAGAATGTTTTTATAATATTGAGAATATACTAATGAATGTATGTTTGTGCATGAGATCATGAGGATGACACTAGTGTACACTTGAGCATGCACAGTGGTACAGAATGAATAGAAGTTCAGGAGACATACAGAAGATCAAGTGGGAGGCAACCACACAAACATAAAAGATAAGTATTTGAGTTGTTATTAGAAATAGTAAATGATATTGCTTGTATGCATATTTGTATTCCTAGAATATATCATGTTGAGTGTAAACATTCATAAAGCATTGAACAGTATACTACTAATATGCATATGATTGGTAAGTTGGACAAACATTCCATTGTTGCTTGTCTAGAATGAAACCTCTTTGCTGACATGCTGAGAGCTGTGCACACTCTCGATAGTATGTTCTGGTAAAGATGGAAGGCATCTAGATAGCTACTGTATGCATACAGGATATGGGAAAGTGTTGTGCCAAAGTATTGGTCAAAATAGTTGCATAACTATGTAAATGATATCTATATGCATAATAGGTTATCATGTCAATAAGATTTGATGATTATGAAGTATTACTAATCATGTACTTAATTTTGATTTGTAGGAAGAGAATCATGATGAGATGTTTTGCTCCAAGGGACTAGATAAGACCATTCTCTTAATGATGTAATTAAAGAAGAAGTGTGAATCAGGTTCTGTATGGGTACCCAGGATCGGTAGTCCATTGATGAGCTTAATGATCATCATGGGTGATGTGGATCTCAACCTTTGCTACAAGGTTGAATATGGCTTCTATACACATATGACATGGATGCAAGAAGGAACTCACCACAGAGTTCGAATGATTTTGAGGCTCATATTAGTAGACCCATCTGACAAGAGATGGCACAGATAGATATGCAGAAGATCATTCAATGCAGAGCGTGAATAATGGACAATTGACAGCTTCATGACAAAGCTTGGGCTTTACCAGAAGTAAAGTTGTTCCTAACCTTTACCTTAAGGTTGTGGATAATGAACCTATCATACCATTATTGTATGACGATGATCTCTTTCTGACAAGGAATGAGAAACAGGTCATGAAAATGGCTGCAGAAATGAAAATGAAAGATCTTGGATTAATGCACTACTTCTTAGGTCTAGAAGTATGGCAAGATCCAAAAGGAATCTTTTAAATCAAGGTAAGTATGCTGTGAAGTTTCTAAAAAGATTTGATATGTTGGAGTATAAAGCCATGGACACTCCCATGGACTCCAACTTGAAGTTATTAGTTAATGACTCATCGTATTTAGTGGACCTGACCCTATATAGACAAATCATTGGGTCATTGATGTATTTAACAAATTCTAGGCCAGATATATGATTTGCTGTAAATACCCTAAGTCAATATTTAGTAGAACCTAGAAAGGTTCACTTAATAGCTACAAAGCATGTAGTGAGGTACCTAAAAGGTACATTAGATTTTTGGTCTTTATTATCTTGGAGGTCATGAACTCCGTTTACATGGTTATTCAGATTCTGATTGGGCAGGAAGTGTCTCAAATAGAAAGAGTACATTCAGGTGGATGTTATAGTCTTGAATCTGCCATGATCTCATGGTTCAGCAAGAAACGATCTAGTATTGCTGAAGCAGAATATATGGCTGTCTGCTCTGCCAGCTGTGAAGCAGTGTGGCTTCAGAAGCTATTATATGGAATGTTTGACTTAGAAATGGATCCAACTGTGATTATGTGTGACAATCAAGCTGCATTAAGATGACTGAAAATCCTGTGAGATCTGATACTTCTATATACGAGATATGGTGCAAAGAGGAGCTATCAAGCTCGTATATATAAGCACTAAGGATCAGATTGCTGATATCTTGACTAAACCTCTGTCTCGAGTGAAGTTTGAATACTTTCGAGACAAGCTTGGTATAGTTCAAAAGAACTCTCCTCGAAAGGGGGAGTAGCATAGTATCTAATAACAAGTCTGTCTCATCAATGATGAGGTTACCTTTTACTGCACTTAGTTACTTAGAATTATTTTTTAGGACCCTTATATTTTTACTTTTGATGATAGATGTATTAGTGAGAATACATGCTTTTGATGATAGATGTATACATGCTTTTGATGATAGATGTATACATGCCTTTAATGATATATGTATTTGATGCTATTGATGAGGATACATGTTTTGATATACATGTTTTGATGATGAGGATACATGATGCCTTGATGTACTTGTATGGATGAAGATACTTGTAGCCATGATTGACATATGAGGGGATTGGATCATCCCTGGACTTCAGTCCTAAAGAGAGCCGTAGACGTATGTCTTCGAGAATGAAGTCCTTGGTGGACTTGAGGGGATTGGATCATCCTTGGACTTCAGTTCTAAAGAGAGCCATAGATGTATGTCTTCGAGAATGAAGTCCTTGGTGGACTTGAGGGGATTGGATCATCCCTGGACTTCAGTCCTAAAGAGAGCCGTAGACGTATGTCTTCGAGAATGAAGTCCTTGGTGGACTTGAGGGGATTGGATCATCCCTGGACTTCAGTCCTAAAGAGAGCCGTAGACGTATGTCTTCAAGAATGAAGTCCTTGGTGGACTTGAGGGGATTGGATCATCCCTGGACTTTAGTCCTAAAGAGAGTCGTAGATGTATGTCTTCGAGAATGAAGTCCTTGGTGGACTTGAGGGGATTGGATCATCCCTGGACTTCAGTCCTAAAGAGATCCATAGACGTATGTCTTCGAGAATGAAGTCCTTGGTGGAATTGAGGGGATTGGATCATCCCTGGACTTCAGTCCTAAAGAGAGCCGTAGACATGATGTCTCCGAGAAAAAAATCCTGAATGAACAGGTAAGGGGATTGGATTATCCTCGGACTTTAGTACTTTGAATTGAGCCGTAGACATGATGTATTCGAGAACTAAAACCTGAATGAATAGGTAAGGGGATTGGATCGTCCTCGGACTATGGTCCTTTGAATTGAGCCGTAGACATGAGGTCTTCGAGAATTGAATGATAGGACTGGATCATCCCTGGACTTCGGTTCAAAAGGTACATGATAGGACTGGATCGTCCCTGGACTTCGGTTCAAAAGGTACATGATAGGACTGGATTGTCCCTGGACTTCGGTTCAAAAGGTACATGATAGGACTGGATTGTCCCTGGACCTCGGTTCAAAATGTACGTGACAAATCCTAGAATTGTTCTAGGTTACATCCAGCATGAAACAGGGCTGGCTTTGTAGATGTGATACATCCAGCATGAAATAGGGCTGGCTCTGTAGATGTGATACATCCAGCATGAAACAGGGTTGGCTCTGTAGATGTGATACATCCAGCATGAAACAAGGCTGGCTCTGTAGATGTGATACATCCAGCATGAAACAGGGTTGGCTCTGTAGATGTGATACATCCAGCATGAAATAGGGCTGGCTCTGTAGATGTGATACATCCAGCATGAAACAGGGTTGGCTCTGTAGATGTGATACATCCAGCATGAAACAAGGCTGGCTCTGTAGATGTGATACATCCAGCATGAAACAGGGCTGGCTCTGTAGATGTGATACATCCAGCATGAAACAGGGCTGGCTCTGTAGATGTGATACATCCAGCATGAAACAGGGCTGGCTCTGTAGATGTGATACATCCAGCATGAAACAGGGCTGGCTCTGTAGATGTGATACATCCAGCATGAAATAGGCTGCCTCTGTAGATGTGATACATCCAGCATGAAACAGGGTTGGCTTTGTAGATGTGATACATCCAGCGTGAAACAGGGTTGGCTCTGTAGATGTGATACATCCAGCATGAAACAGGGCTGGCTCTGTAGATGTGATACATCCAGCATGAAACAGGGCTGGCTCTGTAGATGTGATACATCCAGCATGAAACAGGGCTGGTTCTGTAGATGTGATACATCCAGCATGAAACAGGGCTGGCTCTGTAGACGTGACACATCCAGTATGAAAGAGGACTGGCTCTGTGGTGGTAAATCCTAGATCTGATCTAGGTCACATCCAGTATGAAAAAGGACTGGCACTGTGGTTGGGATTAGATCATCCCTAGACATGAGACTTGTCTTAAAGAGATAAGGATTGATCATCCTGGAACTTGATCTGGATTGTATCATCCATGGACCTATGTCCTAAAGAGAGCAGGATTGATCATCCTGTAATATGATTGTGTGATGACGATGCTGATGATCGATGTTGATGATCGTGTGATGACAATGTTGATCGTGTGATGACGATGCTGATGATCGTGTGATGACGATGTTGATCGTGTGATGTCGATGTTGATGATCTTGTGATGACGATGTTGATCATGTGATGGCGATGTTGATGATCGTGTTATGACGATGTTGATAATCGTGTGATGATGATGCTGATGATCATGTGATGACGATGCTGATGACGACGTTGTTGATCGTATGATGATGATGCTGATATTCATATGATGACGATGCTGATGATCGTGTGATGACGATGCTGATGATCGTGTGATGACGATGCTGACGATCGTGAGGATTCAGATATTGATGTTGCTGTAGCTGTTTGAGTACTGCAGAAGATAAAGACTCAGTACTGAAGATGTTGATGTTCCAGTATTGAAGATGTTCTAGTAACTGGTTGAGTTACTGATGATGTTGAGAAAGCTTCCAATGATTTATAGATGTATCATGTATGATGTATGACTCATTGCTCCTGCGGATGTTGTTATAATATCCTTCTCGTTAAGGGGGAGTGTTGAATATTGTAACTTCTAAGAATATTATATTTGTATATTATTTATTCCGGAGAATTTCCATACCTCCAATGTGAGTATACTATGAATCCGGAGATGTTTATTCCTCCGAATTGGTTATGGTAACTAGGGTTATTAGACCCACCATGTGGGGGTCGACCCAGTCAGTTATAATAGGGTATTTAACCTAATGGTTAAATACGAGCCTACATGTACTTGTGTAAAATACATGTCAGTGTAGTGTATAAATAGAGGAGGTATGTTCCTCATTTGATACACTCACTCACTTGAGAGAGGCGCACTTGTGGAGGAGAGGTCTGCTATGGTGGAGGAGGAGATCATGTCTTTGGTTTGCATCTTTGTATATTGTTGGTCATCTATATTGAGGAAGCTTTACTGAGTTTTCTACCCCATGAGGGTTTCCCAGGATAAATTTGTGTCTCTTGTGTTTATGTTGTGCTTGTTGTTTCTTCAGTGATCCTGTATATGCTATTATTGTGAAATGGAATGTAATGCTGCTATTTTCTTTCTTAGCATATTAAATTTTAACAGGTTCATTATTAAAGGAAAGGTTTAGATATAGCACCCTTGTTGGAAGCTTGTCCCAGCATGATACAATATTGTTGATGATTGGTTAAGCCCGTCACCTGTCTTAGAATATATCATAGATTTTCATAGATGCCTTCCTCATTTAGTGGTATTTGAAATCACTTGGAATCCCTCTTTCACTAATGCACTCCTCTAGCTATTTGTATCCAGATGCCTCTTCATGAAACTTCTTAGGAGTTACTCTTCCTTAGAATTCGAATTTGTGAATGCTCTCCTTTATTTGTGGGTGTTACAACTTCCTTGTGCACCCTATTTACCCTCCTATGCACCCTCCTTGGATGACTTGGACCATTGCCACCTCATTTATGAATATTTGGACATTTTATTAAAAAAATTGTGATCCACATCACTCGTTCTAGTCTTTGAATTTAAATTTGCAAACTGACTACATGCCATGATATTCCAAATTTAATTATTTTTCTCAAATGGTTAATAATACAAATTTGGGGACATTAGAGTCCTCCCCACCCAATATTGCTTGTCCTCAAACAATTTTAAATTTGAGTGTGGTAATTACTTATTTTCTTTCCCCAACTTAATGCACAAATAATTTCTTTGCCTCCTTCTTTAGAGGTGACTGTTTATTTGGTTGTAGCTTCAAGTGGACCAAATCACCAACTCTATTCTCCACAAACTGAACCACACTAAGGTTGAAAATTATGTCATGTCTCTTACCCAGTCGAAAGGAGGTGAAGTATACCCTGCTCACTGTATGGTCCCACAAAGCACTAACATAAGATGCCTTCTGACCAATGCCCATAAGAAGAGTAAGTCTATATTGCAACCACTCAATCAAATCCCCACTAAAATGATCTCCTAAGAGTATCATCTTGTAAAATCCTATAATGACTCTCACCTCCGCACCTAATACTGAAAATATACCCAACACTATAAATCCAAGATCCCCATCTAATCTAAAAAAGGAACCACCATGTTGCTGTTGTGCCAATCTGATCATAACCATCCCACTATCATACTCTATTTGCATCCTCCTCTCTTGGATCTCCAAACTGAAAAATATGTAAAAAATGAATCTACCACCATGGATAGTGGCATGCATAGGCATGCAAGTGAGGTCTACAATCCTATTGCCATACTGAACCCCAAATATAGGAAAAGGGAATCTGTCCTAATGACTGGTTATGATTCCTGGCTACTCATGAATCCAATCATCCCTCAAGAGATAGCTCCATCTCACCAACTATCCTATCCCCATCCCAACAAAAAAAATTGATTTTGAGAATGATCCCAGGGTCCCAAATGGGCCCAAGAAATGAAGAGTGTCGATTGCATCCACCTATGCACTACATAGTCTCCACACAAATATCCTCTCATAGTCTCCCAAGCCTCCTAGTAGGAAAACAATATATCCCTCCATCATAAGGTCTCCCACTTAGGAGAATAATCCATTGCTCCACATGGAAAAGATTCTGAAAGTGATGGTTGGATCTACCTCATGTGATAGCTTCTAAAATGTTGGACCAAGTAATACCAGGATCCCACTATCTATGTTGCACCCCTCTAATCACCACTGTCATCCAAAAAAATCCATCACTATGAAGAATGCTAGGATCCCACCACCTAATTGGCAATTCATCACTCCTAATGTGGATTTGAACCTCTATGAGCCTCTCCAATAGAACATAAATTCCCTCTTGTGAAACCTACACACTGGAGCTATGGCTCACATAAATCTAACCTTTACCATCCAACTGAATCAGGGGAAACTTCCATGTCCTACCATGAATAATGAAGGTATCAAAAAACAACCATAGATGCCTCTGCTGCTGCTGATAAGAATTAAAAGAGACTGGTGTGTCAAAAACCCCTCTACTGATGCAAGATGAACTCGACCTCCCTTGTTTCTCCATATTTTTTTTGGACCTATCTACCCAATCCATGTATGCACCTACTCCTCTGCTGGTGGGTCCATAAAAGGTTTACACATCTGCCTCCACCATGACTAAGTCTCTCTCCCATAGAGGAAGATCATGATCCTTCTGAAGAAAAACAAGTACTAGGTCAACATTCTCCATGTCAACTCTCTCATCAAGTACCTACATATATGAATTCTATTGAAGTTCAACCCTCACATAAGGCTCATCCATCAACTCAAGAATTTCTGCAACCGTACACAATTGACCATCTGCCATGTAGAATGGAGGGTGTGACACACTCAACTTCTCACAAAGTTGATCAATCTACATCTCTGATTCTTGAAAGGTCTCTTGTGTGCTCTTCAAAGAACCATGGGTGATCTCAAGTTCATGAGTGATACTATATACTAGTACTTCTTCTTCTCCTAGTGCACCATGTACATTTCATCAAGCAGGAGAAGATGACCTCTATCAAAAGTAAAGTGTAGATAGTTTTCCTTCATGATTGCCACTTCCTTTTGAATTGCTTCAAAATATACAAGGAAAGATTCTACTTTCAAACTACCATCTATCCCTGAAGCTCTCCAAAAAAAATATATCACCAAGGAATTTGTGCCATTAAATTTATTTATGGATGTCCTAATTTCTTCTTTGCTTACCTTCAAATTCCTTGTAAAAAAGTGTGGCTCATGGGGAAATTCCTCCACTATTTTTTTTGGTTTGTTTCCTTCTAGCCACTATATGCCCAAAACTTGTGTCATGTTCACATATTTTAATGGCTAAGATAAAAAATAATATTGCTGATGGCATGAATCCACAACACATAATTCATCCTAAACTTCCAAATCTAGAATGACAACATTAGAATACTCTACAAGACCACTATTCTTACATGAAATGGTTGCTATATCATATTGCTGCTAGGAAATAGGACTGCTAGAAAACACATAATTGTTTTCATACCTTTGGGTTAGAACTTCATCAAGACTTTTAATAGTGATCTCTATTTAACCCACGCAGAGACTTGAGTACCCTTTAGTGGGTTCTCTTCCATAAAAAATCACAATATCCACAGCTTCATGAATTGTTGCTAGGCCTTCTCCTATGCACCTTTCCTGTGTATCACTGGTTGTAGGATTGGTTCCTTGTTATTCATGTTCATCTCCTATGCATCCTCCTTCCATTTTGCAGCCATCATGAGGTGACATGCGCTCCTCATGGACTGATTCTCCTTGTAGCTCATCACTTGTAAGACCAGGTGTCTCATTGTTTGGACAAGTGGATCAACATATTTATTCCTTAAATGGACTATATATCCTCTCATGTTAAGTTGAAGGTTGAAAAATGAACATGGTTCAATTCTTTCTGAACCAATTTTATCAGAAGAACCCTTGGATTCTCTCTTTCTTGAAGGTACTAAACATCCTCACCATAATTATTGATGCAGAGCGTTCTGGTAGTAAGTCTTCACAGTGCTGCAGGTTATGCTCTAGATCCTATTGTAACTTGTCTGGTTTCTTTAGTAACTTGTCATGGTTCTTCCTTAACCTTCCCCATTCAAGTTTCACCTCCTCTATGGATGAGGCGAGACAGAAATGGGGTAACATTCTTCCCTCTACAAGACTATCCATTAACGAAACTTCCTCCTCAAAATTGTATATGGCACGTTCCCTCCAATCGAACTGACCAACAAAGGGAACATGAGCGACATACGCGGTGTTATAATTAACCCTTAATGCCATATGATCAAATTCATTAACATATCAATGTGTGTGCAGATACATAATAACTTACACAGCGGAATCAAACTCTACCATGCACACACAAGATGCATACATTGACAAGATCATCACATGCATAGAAGTTAAATAATGCACATAAATATACACATTTTATGCTATTTACAAGCACTCAATTTTAATACTTCAAATTGGATCATTTCATTCAATCTGGCATAAACAAATAGTCACTCATAATACATAAACTTGACATAATTAGAAACAATAATGAACACTTATATTTTAATTAAAATTGCTTGAGCAACTGGCTATGGAAGAGCAACATTCCACCCAAACATAGATATATTTCCAACCTATATTAATTCAGCTGAGAGGCCAACCCCGACCTGGGCTATGTATCCACTAAGGAGGAACTACTCAAGCTCACACACAACCATATGCAAAATCAGTCATGCTAAACCAACATATAGATGGGTTTGTCAAACATGCAGGGAGATAGGGAAGGAGAATGCTAAGCCAACAAGCTCAACCATAGAGCTACATGCATCTCAATTGATCTTAGTCAACCTTCGCACACACAATACTTTCCACACCCAACACAAGGAAGGTCCCCTTCTCTGCTACACAACCCCTTAGGCGTCCCTTCCCTCCGGTGCTCTTTAGGGTGGGCATAGAAAGGTCCAAGCTACAACAATTTAATATATTTTTTCCTTCACTGAGTTTATCAAGCAATGTTGACCTCTAATCACTCTCCCAAATCAATCCACTCTTTGATTTTTTCGAATTCCGATCATGTGACTTTCAATCACGAAATTCAACTTCCGGGCTTCCAAATCTAAGTCTTCATATGGATGTCTAGGCATTTGACACTCTCGAATTTATCCCATAGTTTGTGTCTATGGATTCCCCACTGGATTTCGCTGCTCACATCACATTTTGGCCATTTTTGACACTCTAAATCGTGGTTTCTTTCCTGCTTGTGATTTTTTCATTTTTTCACTCTTGGGAATGCATAATGGATGGGAATTGATTTCTGGTTGTTCAATAATGGAATGGGGATGATGAAAAATGAATTCCAATGAGGAAATTAAATTCCGGGTCAAGTAAACTGAGCCCATACCCAGCCACACAAATTTCTAATATTTCCCATGCTCCATTAAATTCATGGACTGGTTTTTCAGCCGCATCTTACAACATAATTAAATGTCAACACATCTAGTCAAGATGGGTTCTCAAGAGGAAATTTGGAAACATAGGATTCAATCCCCCGACTCATCACCTCTCCCTAGTGGATACATACAACCCCCTCATTTTTAGTTACTTCAATGGTCATCTCTTGGAATTTTATTTGCATTATAAATATTTACATGCTTGTACAATCTCCCATGGTTTACTAACGCATGGCTCATAAAATATAATAATACTTTCCTTTTAAATCCGAGCATTCACTAGCGGGGACTTGGCCTTGAGCTTCACTCTATGAATTTCTACATCGTGTATGCACAATATTCACATATGAATACAATAAATTCTAAGGGTAAAAAATGGGGGTATTACATTCCCCTCCCCTTTAGAAAAGCACCATCTTCGATGTTCTCAAATTTAAACAAAAATGGGTATGCCTCTTTCATGGAATCCTCCAATCGCCATGTAGCTTCATTGGGACTGAGGTGCTTCCATTGCACCTTTACCTGTCTGATGGCTCAACTCCAGAGCAATGTTACCTTCTTGTCGAGGATGTGCATGGGTTCCACTTGTATCACATTCCAATCAATTATGTGATTAGGATCATGTACATACTTCTTAAGCAAAGAAAAATGAAAAACATTATGATCTCCCATGTTAGCGGGAAATATTGTCCTATATGCAATTGGCCCTATCCTATCAAGGAATTCAAAGGTTCCACAATATCTTGGTGCCATATTGGAAAAACTACTCAACTTTAGTAAACTTTTCCTTGGTTTTACTCTTAAAAAAACATGATCCCCAATTTTAAATTATTTCTGCACTCTTTTCAAATATGCATAACTCTTCTGCTTTTCCTAGGATGCCTTCAAATTCTACCTCATCTTAACAATTTCTTGCTCCATTTTCTTGAGCATTTATGGCGCAAGAACTATCTTGTTCACTGGACAATCCAAATTCACTGGACTTCTGGATCCCTTTCCATACAATCCCTCAAATGGGCTCATTCCTAATGATGCTTGATGTCGATTATTGTATGCAAATTCGACCAAGTGTAGGTCATCTCCCATTTGGATGGTTTATCCATCACATACATTCTCAACATATCCTCAATAAATTTGATTCACCCTCTCAGTCTTACCATCTGTTTGAGGATGATATGTTGTACTAAAATTCAGTTGAGTTCCCAATTCCTGAAATAATCCTTTCCAAAAATTGGATGTGAACTTTGCATCTAGATCGGGAACTATTTTTTTGGGTAATTCATGCAATCTGAATAATTCCTTCATGAAGATGTTCGCTATTTCACTTGTTTTATGAGTGGACTTGATTGTAATAAAATGAGCTTCCTTAGAAAGTTTGTACACCACAACCATATTTGAATCATGCTTCCTCACTATCATAGGAAAACCTATTATAAAGTCCATAGAAATTACTTCCCACTTCCATTCTGGAATGGGTAAAGGTTGCAACAATCCTGTTGGATGTTGATTATCTCCCTTGACTTGTTGGCACTTTTGACAGTGAGCAATGTTTTCTGCTATATCCTTCTTCGTTCCATGCCAAAAGTATTGCTTCCTTGCTACTGTTATTGTCTTTTGATATCCTGGAAGTCCATAGTACAACATTTGATGAATTTCATCCATTACCACCTTCTTCAAGTCTGCAGAATTTGGAATGTACAATTTTGCTTTATAAAGAGGAATACCATCTTCTCCGAGATGACTCCCTTTACACTTTTCTCTAATTTTCCCTAATGCAATTTATCTTTTACTTGAAGGTAAGTTTCCTCACTATTTTGGGCTTCAGAAACTCTTGTTCTTAAATCTGATTTGCAAACACTTAAGGCTGCTACCTGAAATGTTTTGCGAAGGGCGCCTGTGACTTTATTTTCTTTCCCCTTTGCATGTTTGATTTCACAATCAAAATCACATAGGAATTCCATCCATCTAGCTTGACTGGCATTTAATCTTGGTTGATCAAACACATATTTTAAGCTCATGTGATTGGTTCTAAGCTCAAATATTTTTCCCAACAAATAGTGTATCCACATTTTGAGAGCATGTACTATGGATGCTAATTCTAAATCATGAGTTGCAGAATTATTTTCATGCTCTTTAATTTTATTGACTCATAGAAAATCACAAAAACTTCTTGCATAAGAACTTCATGTAATCCTTCAATGCAAGCATCGACGCACACAACAAATTCTTTCTTTAGATCTACAATCTTCAAAAGATGAGCGCTAGTGAGTAACTTCTTCAGCTGCTGAAAGATTTATTCACATTTTTCAGACCATACAAACTTTACATTCTTACTTTGCACTGATGTGATTGGATGAGCAATATTGGAGAATCCCTCAATGAACCTTCTATAGTATCCTACAATACCCGTAAAATATATAACCTATATAACATTGTTTGGAGTAGACCAATCCATTACAACTTCGATATTTTCTGGATTTTCTGAAATAAGATGACCCAATATTGTACCCTTCTTTGATAAGATTCAAACTTGCTTAGCTTTGCATAAAGGTGGTGATCTCTAAGAACTTGAAACACCATTCTTAAATGTTCCCCATGCTCTTCTTCATTCCTTGAATAAACAAGAATGTCATCCAAGAACACTAACACAAACTTGTCCAAATATTTGCTAAGAACACTATTCATGAGGCACATGAATGTGGGAGGTGCAATGGTAAGTCCAAACGACACCATCGTGAACTCATAATGACCATATCTTGTCCGAAAAGTTGCCTTGTGAATGTTTTCTTCTTTTATTCTCACTTGATGATAATCGGATGTGAAGTCAATTTTAGAAAACACCTTGGTTTCCTTCATTTGATCTAACAAATCATCAATTCTGGGCAATGACTACTTATTTTTTACTGTCACTTTATTTAACTTCCTATAATCAATGCACAGCCTTAAAGTCCCATATTTCTTCTTGACAAATAACACCAATGCTCCCTAAGGAGACACATTTGGTCTTATATACTTATTGTCCATTAATTCCTATAACTGCATCTTTAATTCTACCAATTCTAGTGTGCTCATTCTATAAGGATATTTGGAAATTGGTGTTGCTCCTGGGAAAAGAACGATTGTAAAATCAATGTACCTTTTTGGTGGAAGCCCCGACATTTTATATGGAAACACATATTTGAACTCTTGTAACAACTGATAATCTTCTATTCTTGGGCCTTTTTTCTCTAAGGAATCTGATATATGGGTTTCATATAATTGACAAACTTTCTTGTAAAACTTTCTTAGCTATAAGGCTGCAATCTACCTTACTGAAACTTTCTTGGGATTTCCTTTTACCAATCTCGGCCTTCCCACTTCATCAATGCATTCAAGAACTTTTTCAAACAATCTACCTTGGCTCTATGTCTTTCCAACCAATCCATACCAATAAGGGCATCATAGGATCCTAATGATACTACATTTAAATTTACCTTGGTAGAAAGTCCATTCAACTCTAGGGGGAATTCCATCACTACTTCACTCACTTTTCTTTTTGTTCTTGTCACTAATTGAACTAACCACAACTTATTATGATTCATTTTTCCAAGGGAAAAAAATTAAACCACTTTTGGAGAAACATAACTATGAATAGATCCTAGATCAATCAAAACAGAAATTGATTGCTTAGCAATATTCCCTTCAACTTCCGCTACTGTTGATTGATGGTCTTCCTGATGATTAAACAACGCTGCATAAATTTGGGGATTTTCTCTTTCCATATCCTCCACTGTAACTGTTTCTTCTGAGTTATGTACGCCTCGAGGGTTCTCTCTCCTATGTGGATAGTATTTAAGCATGTGGTTCTCTCCACATCCCCAACACTGAAGTGATCCTTTTGTCCCTTTTTTATGTTGCTACTACTGGCTTAATTCCCCTCCGTGCTTGTTGACCTTGTTTGAAATTCCTTGGCTGATTTTTAAATGGAGTTTTATATCCACTTCTCCTTTGGTCAAATATTCCTTTTGGTTTTCCCTTCCATGCTGGATGAACCTATGATTTTCCTTTTCTATGCTCATAGCAATGCATTTCCATCCTAATGGCTTCATCAAGAGTTAATGGGTTAACAAACTCAATCCCATCTCTAAAATTTCGGGGCAGACTTCCAAGGAAGCATTAGATATTTACTCTTTCATTTTTTATGTAATACACATACCTCAACAATTCCAAAAACATATGGACATGTTCTTCCATATATTTATGTCCCAACTTTTTTTCATTGAACTCCTTCCTCTTATTATCATATTACCTAGTAGAAAGGTATTTCTTCTTGAAATATTTCTTAAATCGCTTCGAGCTTATCGTTCTTTCCTTGATTCCTTTCACTTGCATTAGGTGCTCCCACCAAATTGCAGCTCGGCCATGTAGATTTTAAATATAAATTCTATCCTTTTCATTTTCCGTGTAATCATGAATTCTAAAATACTTCTTCATCCCAAAAAGCCATGCTTCCGCTTCTTGACCGATATTACTTTCTTCGTCAAATGTGGGAGGCCTTGCCTTTCTAAATTCCCCTTGTGGAATCCTTTTAAAATCCCTTCTTCTTTCAAACATGCTAGAAGTATGCCTTAGAGTACTTTGGGAACTTTGAGAATCACATGAACTGCTAGAAGAAGGTCTCGGTGAATATATCTTACTTTCCCTTCTCAAGGAACAATGGCTTGGGCTTGGAGTCCTCTTTCTATTGCGACTTCTAGAGCGACTCTCCACACTTCTTTTTTCTTGACCAACATTGCTTGGATTAGATCCATGATGAGCTATGTGTTGCATGTCAGCAAGGTTTTGAAGGATAGTAATATTAATATGGTTCTTCTCCTCTTGATCTTTGATCAATCTCTCATTGAAACTACTCATTGATTGAATGAAATTTTGAGGAGTGATATGCTCCCTTCTCCCATTTGAATTTGTCATTGTCCTCTTGAATATTTTCTGCTAATACATCCTCATCATGTTAATAGGGGTCTTAGGCATCATTCATGGTCACCATTTTTCTTTGGGGTCTCTTTCCTTCTTCCTATTTCCCTTTTTCTACAACTGTTCAATGTTTATCAACTGCAAACATTGTGCATCATAGAGATATTTATTAGACATTTTAGTAATATATGAAATGAAACAAAAAAATGCTAATTTCAATAGACTTACTCCAATGGAATTATTCACAATTTTCTTAGGTCATCTTCTCCTTTGTTCCATTAATGCATTTTTGGAAATTGCCTGTATCGACAACAATTTTTTTGTCAAAACAAGGTTATAGACACTTTTATGTTCTGATCTTTGAGACATTGGAGTTCTTCATTAAAATTACGATTGTGAAACATTATTCCCTCATGGATAAGATTTGCAACGCTTATCTTCCTTCCCTATTTTGATTTTGTATTTGAAATTTATACTCTTCCAAAAATATCACTTTTTCCCAATTCTGCACTTTTTGCACAGGTGCAATTAGCCTCAACGACCAACTTCAACCACTTGTTTAAGTAAATCTAGAGAGAATTAGAAAAACATTTATATTGGGAAAAGTTAGTTCATATAACAAAGATCACTCAACAACTTTCATATCGCTGATATGATGCACCAGTCAACCTCTATAAAATTATGGGTTTGACTACTTTTGACTTTTGCAACTTTTTCAAAATCTTGGAATATTTGGCAAAAATGACTATCTCCCAAACTAAGTATTTCCAGAATTTTTTTTCTAATGGAAGTTTCCTGTTTTAATGATTAGGTATAATGTTGAGTTCAAGACTTTTCTTGGTTTCGACATCTAGGGTCACTTTTTCATCCCACAAACTTTTCAAAATCGCCCAAAAGTGCTTCAAAATAATGCATTTTGGCTTTCCTTCACACCTCGGCTTCAGACCTTTTGGAATTTGGAGCCAATATTTTAGAGTTACTTGTGTGCCTGTTCCATGAACGCACCTTATCAATTTTGGCCCAAATCAAGCTCCCATATGGTCTCAGGACACTGATCTTTGAAAGTCCTTAATTCAAAATTACTACGAAATCGAAGCAAAATGGGATCGGGCCTCTCATGGTTGTTTTTGTGACCTTCTCTAATGGCATCCAAATGCCACAAGTCTCATTTGATTCTGAGTTAAACTGCTCCTACTACGCTCTAATTTCTTTTTCAGACGTTCAGACTCTGATTGCCGATCCTGACTTTTCCAAGCCTTTCCAACATTTTTTATCGAAACTCAAAAAATAAAAATGCACAAATGATTTATAGCGGGCCATTTCGACTTTCCAACTTTTAATTCTATCATCCATACATTGAGAGTCAAAAGTTGGCACTATGGATCCAATCTCGATGAACCACCCTTAACTTCCTGACTTCGATTACTACCTTTCGTATGTCTAGAGTTGGAAGTCAGCACTACAAATCCAATCTTAATGAACCATCCCCGACCTCCTGACTTTGACTACTACCTTCCATATGTCGAGATTCAAAAGTCAGAACTACCAACCAGTCTCAACGAATCGAAAGTCGGCACTACCAACTAGTCTCAGCGAACCACCCCCGAATTCCTGACTCCTACTATTACCTTCCATATGTAGGAGTCAGAAGTCAGAGTCACAACACCAAATATTGAAAAACTCCCCCGACCTCGCGACTCTGACTACTATATTCCGTACACCTGGAGTCGGAAGTTGGCACCACTAAACTTCAGCCTTCCATGACCACGTCGATGCTAATATCTTTCACATCGCCAAAAATCTCTCAGCGAGCTCTACAAAATGGTGTGATCCTCTGCAACATTTGAAGAGTTTGATTTTTGGTCATTAATTGAACCCACAATTTTACCAAATGCTCACCAACACTTCCTATGCATTTTCAATTTTCTTCCTGTAGGTTAGGTTCTGGACCAAACGTCCCAAGTGCTGCAACCATTATCTCTCATACCACTATGTCACATCACCTCCCATCAAACCAACCAGTGGAGGTAACTTAAGCGACATATAGGGTGCTATAATTTACTCTTAAGGCTGACATATTATCAAATTTATTAACATCTCAATGTGTGTGCATATGCATAATAACTCACACATGGATTCAAGCTCTACCATGCACACACAGCATGCATAAACCACCAAGATCATCACATGCATAGTGGTTAAATCATGCACATAAATAAACACATTTTCTACTATTTATAGGAACTTAATTTTAATAGTTCAAATTAGATCATTTCATTCAATCTAGCATAAACAAATAGTCACTCATAATACATAAAATTGGCATAATTAGAAACAATAGTGAACACTTATATTTTAATTGAAATTGCTCAAGCAACTAGCTATGGAAGAGCAATGTTCCACCCAACCATAGATCTCTGTCCAGCCTATATTAATTCGGCAGAGAGACCACCCTCGAGCTAGGCTATATATATACTAAGAAGGAACTACTCAAGCTCACTCATAGATGTAGGCACAATCACTCATGCTAAAACAACATACAACTGGGTTTGTAAGACATGCAGGGAGATATGGAAGGAGAATGTTAAGCTATCGAGCTCAGACATAGAGCTACATGCATCTCAATTGATCTCAGTCATCCTTGAAACCCACAATACCTACCACACCCAACACAAGGAAGGTCCCCTTCTCTGCTACACAGTACCTTAGGCGCCCCTTCCCTCTAGTGCTCTTAAGGGTGGGCATAGAAAGGTGCAAGCTACAACGACTTAATAGATTCTTGCATTCATTGGGTTTATCAAGCAATTACGACCTATGATCTCTCTCCCAATTCAATCCCCTCTTTTATTTTTCCGAATTTCGGTAATGTGACTCTCAATCACGAAATTCAACTTATGGGATTCCAAATCTGAGTCGTCCAATGTATTTATGGGAATTTGACACTCTCAAATTCACCATAGGGTTTATGTATATGGCTTCCCCACTGTATTTTGCTGCTCACAACAAATTTTGGCCATTTTTGACACTCTAAATCGTGGCTTCTTTCCTGCTTGCGATTTCTACAAATTTTCACTACTAAGAATGCATAAAGGTTGGGAATAAATTTTTGGTTGTTCAATAATGGAATGGGATGATGAAAAATGAATTCCCATGAGGAAATTAGCTTCCGGGTCAAGTAAAATGAGCCCATAACCAACCATATGAATTTGTGAGTTTGCCCATGCTCCATCAAATTCATGGACTGATTTTTCAGCTACCTCTTACAACAGAATTAAATGTCAGTATATCTAGTCAATATGGGTTCTCAAGAGGACATTTGGAAACAAAGGATTCAATCCCCCAACCCATCACCTCTCCCTAGTGGATACATACAAACCCCTCATTTTTAGTTGCTTCCATAGCCAACTTTTGGAATTTTATTTGCATTATAAATATTTACATGCTTTTACAATATCCCATGGCTTACTAGCATGTGGCTCACAAAATATAAGAATACTTTCCTTTTAAAGCCGAGCATTCACTAGCGAGGCTTTGGCCTGGAGCTCCACGTTAAGAATTTATGCATCGCATATGCACAATATTCACATATGAAGCCAATACATTCTAAGGGTAAAAAATGAGGGTATTACAGTATATGCTATCACAAAAGGAATCATCCAACTCATTTAGATAATGCAAACCTCCATCCATTGTTTCAACTCTTTCATTTCCATCCACCAAATAATTGAAACCATATTCAGAAAATGACTCTTCCCATGATAATATCTCCTCAAGATCCCATGCATCCAGTTCCAACTAGTCATCACCCGGTACATCCATTTCTACAATCCTTGTTCAAATTTTTTATTTCATTACCACAACTGTCGAGGAACATGAGCTGATACCACTATAATATCCCCAATTAAAATTATGAATATTAACTCTAACGTTTCAATAGAAGTTCAATTGACTCTCAATTTTCTTCAACAACAATGGCTTATGAAGTATTCTAGTTTGAACAAAGAGGAATGTATTTATAATTTAGGATTCAAATAAATATGTGCATCCCATTAGAACATGCTTTGAGACCACTCTAATATTCCCAAATCAGATCAGATATAAAACTTGGTAGCTGGTTATTAAGTCTGGTTCGAAGCTTTCTTTAAACACTTTGTATGCAACCTTTTTATAAGTAATGTTGAAGCATGGAAAGTACAAATCACATCAAAAAATGTAAGGGAATAGTTATTTCCCTCCTATAACAGTAGGAAGTGACTTGTATTTCAGATTTAAACAAGCATGAACAACCATACAAATACCAACTTGAACCAATAATGATTAGCTCTACTTTCACCAGATAAATTGTCTTAATTTCCAATTCTTTCCAATACCTCCTAAACCCGTCGAATTCACCCAAAAAACCCCAAATTCATTCAATAACCCGCAAATAGAACCAAATAAATCACTAACAGGATTCAGGTATCTCCTATGGAAGTTTTATGCACAAAAACATAAGCTTGAACAACCACTATTGCAGATTTAAACATAGATGTTCCAGCACATGAACATGAGATACAATATGAGGATAATGATGTGGATAGTTATTATTAATGTTTGGTATCAGTAACTATACTGATGGGAACAACAATAAAACAATATATATCTCTTATATAATCTTGAACCTCATGGAACACATAGATAGAAAGGTAGAGATGCACCCCTCCACCAGAAGAGATACTGAATAGAGTAGATTCAGTAAAATGATGATATATCGAGAATATGGAAACATTTTTGGGTTCAAAAAAAGGTGTTCCTTACTGAAAATGGTGCTCCAGATGCATGGAACGTGTACCATAACCCATAAATGATAAAAACTACTAGAACCGAAAGTTCATTATCGTCCCATCTACACTGGTCCAAGCTCTAAATCGATAGCAAACAACTTCAAATGATAGATATGCCTCCCAAATTGTGCCCTTAGTCATATGTACATGATATCCATCCCAATATAGATACCTACAATAAAAATGGGATCCATTAGTGCACCATCCAAGATTCGAAAACAATGGTGACTACCACTATGTGAGAGCAAGTGCGCCATCCAAGATCCGAAAACAATGGTGACTAACACTATGTGAGAGAAAGTGCGCCATCTACACCGGAAACACTGGAAAACCAACTCAATGGAAATACTGGAATACTAATGAATCTTCTTATATGCAATAAAAATCAAAACATACATTGAAAAATGAAGCTCAGTAGAAATATTTGAATTATCTTTCTCAACATTTGCAATGAATCCCAAACGAAGAGATCTAGATGATCTCTCCTCTCACACTAGCTAGGGTGGAATCCTTTACCACGGAAACTAGTCACAAATGCAAGAGGCGCATATCCCATCCTTGAAAGACATAGAATCTATTCAATTAAAAATTACAAATGTCAAAATTTTTCCAACATGTGCCCTCACTCTTCTTTTATAACTCTTCATTCTCTTCTAGAGATTTCTCTCTCAAAAATATCAATAAAATATTAATAAATACTATTTTTATGAGAGAATGATCCTTTGGGACACCATAAATATTTCTCTAATGTTATTTTGTCCTCATGCAGACATTGATGCTCTTTGAAATTCAAATTTGGAGATGCCTCCTTGATTTAGTGGGAGTTACAACTCCCCTTGGGCCCACTCTACCCTCGTGCATCTTCCCTGGGGTATATTTATCAACTGCTTTGACATAATTTGTCATAGATTCAATCATAAGTTGTCATAGATGCCTGTCAAACATGTTATACAATTTGACGATAACTTTATAGTTAAAATGAGAACTCTAGCCATAAAAACTCATATTTTTGCATAAAAAACAACTGTGAATCAAAAAGTGGTGCTACCGGTAGCACCACCATTTTTTTGTGGTTAAAAATATAAACACAGACCAAAACAATACTTATTGTTGTTTGCAAAAATCTTAAAATCAAACCCTGAATTAAAAAATAATGCTACTGGTAGCACACTTTTTCAAAAAATGGCATTATTATATAATTTTGTCATAATTTAAAATTGTATTTATTAAATCTCTTAGTAACGCTATATAAAAATTGCACTCTATTTAACACAAATTATTCAAGAAATTATTTCATGACTCTTTCTACATAAAATTAAAAAATTTCTTATAATATTCATAAAAAACAAAATTAAAAAACTCTTCCAAAAATGTATTTTTTTTTAACCTTATAAAACATAAATGATAATAACTATAAGAATAAATCATTTTTTAAAAAATTTAAAATTTAAAAAAATATATATAAAAAATTTAAAAAACAAAACCATTTAAAAAAAAAAATTATAAAAACTCACAATTTTTTTTTAAAACACTTTAAAATTAAAAAAAAAACCTACCTCTCCCCCCAACCCCTCTCCCTCCTCCCCTACCCCCCTTTCCCTCCCTCCCCCCTCCCCCTCCTCCTCCCTCTACGCAACCCCTCCCCTCCGCCCCCATCCCCCTTCTCCATACTCCTCCCTGTCCCCTCTCCCCTCCCTCCTATCCCGCCTTCCCCTGTCCCTCCACCTCCTCCTCCCCATGTCCCTCACCCTCCTCCTCCCTCTTCGCTACCCCTCCCCTCTGCCCCCATCCCCCTTCCCCATCTTTCTCCCTCTTCTCTCTCCCCTTCCCCCTTCCCCTCCCCCTCCTCCTCCTCCTCCCCATACCCCTCCCCCTCTACGATCTTCCCCTACCGATCCCCCTTGGCAGCCCTTTGGGCGCATCAAGGAGCGGTGCCACTCCCCCTAGTGCACCTAAATGGTTTCCCAAAGGGACATCAAGGTGGATGGGTAGGGGTAGAGTGCGGAGGGGGAGGGGGAGGGGAAGTGGGGATGGGAGGGTGGGGAGTGGAAGGGGAGTGGGGAGAATGAAGATGATGGGGAAGGGGGATGGGGGTGGAGGGGAGGGATAACAGAGAGGGAGGAGGGGGAGGAGGAGGAGGAGGGGGGAGGGGAGGAGGGAGAGGGGGTGGGGTAGATATGTTAGTTTTTTTTTTTTTAATTTTAATTTTTTTTTAAAGTTTTTTATAATCGGTTTTCTTTATAATTTTTATTTTTTTTTATAAATTTTTTTTTTTAAGTTTTTAGATTTTTTTAAAAAAATTTTAAATGTTTTTAAAAATTTGTTAGGTATTTTTTATTCGGATTTTATTTATATATATACTTTTATTTTTATAATTTTTTGTTAAAAAATCTTGTTTTGAAATTGTTGTTCATAAAATTTATAATTGTTTTTTTTTTTTTTACTTTTTTGAAAAAAAATTAATCTGTTTTCTCATTTTGGTTTTTTCATATTTCTTTTTTTAGATTTTATTTTTTTACTTTTTTGTGTCAGACCTTGTTGAGTTGCAGGTAAAATCTCCACTCCTTTACCTAAGGCCTCTATGGGCGCCCAATGCGGCGCTCCAATGGGCGGCGCAATTATGAGGAAAATGTCAAACTTGACAAATTTTTGAGAATATATTTTTCTAATGTTTTGACTTTAAGATTTCATTTTGAGAGTAAATATTATGTTTTTAATATGTTATTTACAAATATATGGTATACTTTTTGTTTAGTTTATGTGAATCAACACTTTTAGAATATAATGTTAAATATAATCATTTTTAAACATAAAATATGTTAAAAATGGTTTGTAATGTCTTTATTTTCTCCATTTTTTTACAAATTTTCCCCAAAAATGACTTATATAAGAGAAAAGTTTAAAGAAAAAACTTCTAGAATGTAAATATTTTTCATTTTAACTAACTTCTAAATGTTAACAAAATTAAAAAATGTATATGTTTTTTCATTATATGTAGCTACTAAATGTATAGTTTTTAGTGAACTTTGAAAAACCGCCCTTGTAAATAAACGTTATAGTTTTCTTATGAACAAGAAGTTTCAAAATCTCAAATAAATGGGTCAAAATGAAAAATGGTGCTACCAATATACACACTTTTTGAAATAGATACCAAAACAACTACTAAAATTGACCCCCCCAAAAACGAGAACAATGTTGGGTTCTCGTCAAGTTGTATAACTTGTTTTCATAGAATCTATCATAGATTGTCATAGATTCATTTCTCATTTAGTGGGATTTGAAATCACTTGGGCTCCCTCCTTCACTAATGTGCTCCTCTAGCTATTTTTAGCCCGATGCCTCTTCATGAAACTTCTTGGGAGTTACTCTTCCTTAGAATTTGAATTTGTGGATGTTCTCCTTTATTTGGGGGTGTTATAACTTCCTTGTGGGCCCACTTTACCCTCCTATGCGCCCTCCTTGGATGACTTGGACCATTTCCAACTCATTTAAGAATATTTGGACATTTTATTACAAAAATTGTGATCCACATCACCCCTTCCAGCCTTTAAATTTAAATTTGCAAAATGACAATAGGCCATGATATTCCAAATTTAATTATTTTTCTCAAATGATTAATAATCAAAATTTGGGGACATTACACAATAGGGGATAGCCCCCCTCATAATCCTCGAGGATTTGAAAATTTCCATTAATAATGTAAGATTGAATACTCTTCCCATAGACATGAAAATGAGAGTTATTTTCTACTAAGTAAACATGAGTTACTTGCTTATCGCAACACTTCTCCTATTCACATCCTCCATATTAATAACTCAATTTCCAATGTACAAGCTAATTTGGCTATCAAAGACAACACATAAATAATCAGAATTAATGGGAAGGCCTATTAGGACCACATCCCATGATCATAGAAATGGTTCTAGGCATAGTTCATTGTGGGGATCCCATAGGGGTATTTAGAATAGTTCCTCCCGAAGATGATAATTCGAAAGTTCGACTCAAGGATAACATTCATCCAAAGACAAAGTGTAGTGGTGGTGGCCACCAAAGATGATAATTCGAAAGTTCGACTCAAGGATAACATTCATCCAAAGACAAAGTGTAGTGGTGGTGGCCACAAGACACTTGGAAAAATCCTCAACTATTATGTGGGTCTCCTTTTCCCGACCCCCACCTTCTTTCATCTCGTTATTGTGTCACCTCTAATCACATCGACCTCTTGCATTCAAGGTAATGGCCGTACCTCTCCCCCATGTCAGTAGTTGGATCTGTGCGAGAATTCATCTCCATTAATGGGAATGATTGGAGCAGCTCTCCCACTGATACGGTTTCCATCCCGCATGATTTTTAAATGGATAACAGAAAAAAGGCTTGTGGGAATGGCTCGTAAGCATAAGGAGGCAGAGAGGAACTCATCAAAATAAAAGCACAAGATTAAATTTTCTCTGGAATTCAACTTCACAACAGTCTTAGATAAACCAAGAATCATGGCTGAGAAGCAACAGAGCCATGTGATGGAGAAGAGAGCCATCGGAGGATGAGCAATTAGAATTGGAAAATTTAGTTCAAGCACTTCAAATCCAAGCTAATGGCTTGTCATCTAAGGTCCTTAACACTCTTGCGATATTAGCAGAGTGGAAGTAGGGTCAACAATGCCTCTGGGATGAAGGGTTGAAGAACTGCGCACCAGGCAAGCTGACTCATAACTATCAGCATAAGAGTCATCCCCCGACTCTAATCGATGCATCTCAGACCTGAATTAGCCTCCACCCATTGTAGAAGAAGAGCCTCCTGCCAGTGTTGAAGAAGTGCCCAATAGGAACGACCCTCCTAAATAAGCAGAGGAAGCACAAGACACAAAAAAAAAAAACACAACAAAAAAAAAACACAACAATGCAGTAAATTATAAATGTTGTGTTTTTACATTTTGATTTTAGAAGTTTTTTTATAGATATATTCAAAAAATAGTTAAGAAAGACTATAAACCCAATCTAGAACTTGGTTTTCAATATAGTCTAGGTAATATACAAAATAATTTTGATACTTTATCACAGTTTTAATTTTGGACATGACTCTATATTTTTTTTGCTAAAGTCCTCTTGCAACTCTTTTTAATTAAAACTTTTCCAATTGTCTTTGAAAAAAAAAAATATACAAAAACTCTAATTAAAAATCTTACACATATATATTGTGAACGAAATTATTCTCTACTTGAATACCTTACTTTTACACCTTTCACTTTTCCAACTCAAAAGAGATGAAAACAAATCTTACATATCCATATGGACCCAACGTATCTATCAAAAAAATCTATAAAGAATAAATCTTAAAAGTTTACAAGATACACTGTTAACATAAGAATACCAAAATATGTAACTCATAAAATTTTGTTTTTTTGTTCACGTCAATAATTCTCATGTATATCCACACATATATGAAAACAATTTTATATCTTTTTTTTAACTATGGGAATAATAATCTCTCAACGGTATATCCAACAGCTTGCAAGCCAAATATACTAAAAATATGTGATTGAATAGAAACATGTGACTCAATAGGGGTCGAGACGTCCCGAGACCCTTTATTCCTGGGGAGAGCCTCTATCTTTGGGGTCACCTACCCTTCGAGCCTTGTCAAAACAGGCCAATGAGCAACCCTACCCCCTGTCGGTTTTAAACCTGTGACCTCTTCGGAGATAACACATGTTCTTAATCATTAAGCCCACTCAAGTACTCTAAAACAATTTGATATCTTTACAAAGTGATGCAGTGCATATTATATGGCACAAGCATGTTCAAAATGTCTTCGAAACAGCCTTAAAAAATTTCAAGAGACATAATGACAATGCAAGAATGTCACTTTGTCACATTGAAATGGTACATATCTATTTTAACATATAGATAAAGATTTGAACATTATATGTTATACCAATTTGGTACAATCTTATTTTGACATAAAAGATGGGAAGAATATAATTTTACGAGTAACAATATATATTTCAAAATGAATTTGAAATAAAATAAAATAAAAATTATATTGTTTAAAATAAAATTAATTTTGTTTAATTGATTAAGAATTTATTTTTTGATATATAAATAAGTAGCATTAATTTTTTGGTTAATTATAATAAACTAAATTATAACAAATTTGATATACTTTTAAAGAATTAAAATAAAAATATATTTAATATGATTAATTTTTTTATATTATTCTAAATTTATTTTATTACCTTTTATAGATTTGGTGATACATATCTTTACTAAAAACCAATATATATTTGTTTTTTTTAATCGATATTTTCAATTATGTTTTGTTATTTTTTTAAATGATTATTAATTAATTTTAAAAATTTTAAAATTTATAATTATATTGAGATTAATGAGGTGTGTACACTGTAATATAGAGATGTTGTCAATGTAACACAACATTCTAAAAAAATAAAAATTAATTAAAAATTAAGGTGAGTTCATAATTTATAAAAAATAAGAAGTAATTAAAAAAATTCATGTTTATTTATTTAGGAAAAAAAAAAATTAGCATTAATTTATGTTTAAACCAATCTATTAAGTATAGAAAGAGATTAAAAAAGATTGATATTGAAATCTATATAAAAAAATTCAAAACAATCAATATATATGATGACTTTATTACTCAAATATTCAATATATTGTAATCAAAAGAATAAAAAAGAGTATACTAAACCTAGTACTAACACTAAAGTTAAACCACTATGGTCACCAAATAATAAGAAAAAAGACAAACATTCTAAATTAGTCATGAGAGACATTCTAATTTAGAGACCATTCAAGTTCTAATGGTTTTCCATTAGAACTTGAATCATTTTTCAAAGAAAAAATCCCTAAATAGTGCATATAATTTATGAGAGCTTATGATAATTTTCAATTTCCTTATACCTTATCTAAGGTCTTTCCCTACTCTCACTTTGTTTCCCTTTTCTACTTCCCTAGCTACCCATTTTCCTAGTAAGGGAAATTCTCTAATTAGTGCTTTCGAAACCATTGTATCAACTTGAAAGCATTTCTTGTCTATTCTGAACCATTATGCCATTGATTTATCCCTTAATTATTTTGTATCCATAAAAATTCCCAATAATACTTCATTATAAATAAGCATCCAGAGTCGTTTTGAAACAAGACCCTTACTAAAGACATATATATTCCAAACTCCTTTAGATTTGCCACTCTAGACAATTTAACCAATCGAATGCCTTATTTTTCCTTTTTTCTTGCCCATAAAATTATAATACATTTTACCTTAGTTTTACTTAGATTTTTTTTTGGATTTGAGAAATAGACATCCAATACACATGAATACTCTCCAGGACAACCTTAATTCGAACTAACTTGCCTCCTTTAGATAGCCATTTCTTACACTAGATAGAAATTCTAAAGTCTATTATATATACATTCACAACCAATTAAGATATTGAAATATTTTGGTTTTAAATTGAATCCCATGCATTTTACAGCTTCCTCCATATTAACTAGAATCACCAATTTTTTTTATAATTTTTTGTATTACCTTTTCATCTTCGTTATTGAACATTATAAATGAATTAGAGACGTTTATATGCATTCGTATAACTTTACAATAAATGTCCAGGACTTGATACTTTTAATTACCTAGTGCAACCTTGACTAAATATCATAATATCATTAATAAACAAAAGATGTGAAATCACTACTAACTTTGGAATTTCGATCCCCTTTTTTCATCCTCTGCACTTTTCATATTTTAACAACATGCTTAAAATTAAACAACTAATAACAATAAAAAGAGGGCTACAGGACATCCTTGTTTGAGGCATCTTGATGCATTGAAAAAACCCAATGGAGAGCCATTTATGAGATCAACATTAGAGACATATGTTAGGTAGCCCATAATCGAATTTCTAGTCTTCAAATTCATCTTGATCTAAAGGGATGCAACCTATGGTATAACTGATTGAATTTGTCAAAAGCTTTATCCAAGTCAATTTTCATCATCATTGTTGAAATTTTCTAAACCTTTACTAAATGCATTCCTTATTGAGCTATACCAACTGCATCATGAATTTCCTTGTTGAAAAGAGATCCAAACTATTCCTATGAAATCACATCATATACCTTAAGAATGTAATTAGCTTGGAAAATGTTTTATAGATAAGATCTCATAACGAAATAAGTCTACAATCTACAAAAGGATCACGATATTGTTTCTTAGGTATTAATCCTATGAAAGTGGAATTTATAGTTCTTAGAATTTTCCTAGATTCTCTTGATTCTTCTATCATTGTCATCAGATTACCTTCCAAAAAATCATAAAATCCAAGGATAATTTCCATTACCCATTCATTAAGACCCAAACTTTTAGATTTCAAGAAAAAAAGGCTAGGAATATTTTTCATTCTTATTTTATTACTTATGTGTTGAAATCCTTATTCATGCCTTCATTGATTAACCTAGGAAAAATCCTAATGAATTTTATTATTTATTATATATTTGCATCTTTTAGGTCTTTGAAAATATTTTCATAATGAAGTTTTCCCTCTTTTGCAATTTCCTTAAAAGGTTTAAGCATAAAGCCATTAAATTGAGATATTTCCCATATTGTATTCATATTATCTTGTAATATGCAAACTTATGAAATAACTTTCGAGTCATATGGCTCTACTCTTGCATCCCCATTCTATCTCCTTATCTAATAAATTCTTATTTTTTCCTTCAACCTCCTTTAAGAACTAGAGTTCTTCTTTGAATAAAAAACCTACCTAATTTTGATAAAAGAAGTATTTTACACTTTCTTCTACTTCCCTTAGATCCTTTTGATATTTGTATACATGACTGGTTGTCCATTATCCAACCACCCTTTTCAAAAAATTTAAACTATTTGCAATCTATTTCACTACCTAATTATTCGAGTTTCTATCATAGACCATCTAAGACGTAGTTACTAGTGCTCTAAAATCATCCTTTAGCAACCATTAATAGTAAATTTAAAAGGTGGAAGGGATTTCCTATCTTAATATTCATCCTGTAAACTAATAAGTAGATGGTTTGGTAAACTCCCACTACTAACCCGTGATTTTATTTTGGTCCTATCATCGATTATTTGATTAAATAAAAAAAACATATCCAACCTCTTTGAGATTCCATCTCTATCTCTTGTGGAATTCCTCCAACTAGGAACTAATTTGATAGGATATACATCTATAAGATTTTGTGACTTCAAACATTGGGAAAAATAATAAGCTAAGTGATCACTACTAGAATTGTCACTCCAATCTCTAGATGAGGGTAATATTGATATTTTCACTTATTGTGATATCAATACTTTCTAATAACCTTTAATATCTTAATCCATCTTAAAAATATTTTTGTCCCCATAAGGTCCATAACGATTTATAATTCTAAATATCCTCCCAAATTCCTTGGGTTTCACTTTGATCACAACACCTATGTGAAAAACATTAGCAGATAAAAAACCATTTTTTATTCTAACCGGTGACCAATCTATTCAACAAACCTTCAACATCCACCAAGTAAAAGTCCAATTCTTTCATGAAATAAGACATACAATATGCATATTTTGATCCTAAGAAAATTTATTCTTGAAATCAAAAGAAAATTTGGTTTATACATAGCTACTAGTATTTTTATGGATTTTTACTTGGGAGCACCCCTTACCCCTCTAGAATTTAAGGATAAGATGATCACTTTGGACATGTTTTATATTATTTTCCTCTCAAAGGGCCACATTAATAGTAATTTGTTTTCCTCCCTTTACTTACCTCTTTGCTTGAGATTTTGATAGAGAAATATAAGATTTCATTCTTACAGAACCATATGTTAGTTGGTCTAATTCTAATTCTCCTTCTAGAACCCAATACTCTCCCTAATATTTTTTCTTCGACCTTAACTAATAAGTATATTTTATAGTCATTTTTAGAATTATATTATGTCTTTTTTCCCTAAACTTTCAAATGAGAGATATATTTCGTTGGGATTTCTTCCTTAGTATTATGAGAATCTATGTTTCTCTTACCCAAGTCAAATTTTAGAAACATGGTTGATCCTATAATTCCTATACCAAGCATAGGGATATCATTGACCCCTAGGAAAAAGGTTATTAGGATTTCTATGATTTTGGGATTCCTACCAGGTGACATATAGGATTTAGGGAACCTAAGCATATTACCTTCATAACTTAAAGGAGCATTACCCTCCATATCATTAGAAAAAAGAGGAAATTGTAATATTCCTTTAAAACACTGAGAAGGAATTGAGGTAGTGTTACCTTCTTCCTTTTCTACAAGGACTTGATCATGAGGCATAGAACTAGTTTCTTGAAGATGCTCCTCATAATACATTCACTTTAATGGATTTTACCTCCCCTTCTCCTTTTTTTCCTCCCTTTGATATCTCTGGAGATATATCTTCTTCACTAGATTAATTTTTTTACCCATATATTTTTATTCCTTTTATAACCTCTCCTAGGGAATATACAATGCTCCTACAAATTTCCTATATGATGACATCCACTGCACCTAAAGGGGATCCTCTAATACTCTATTTGTAAGTAAATTATAACTAATCCCATTCCTTGGAAGTATCTCTTGGGAGACCTTCTCTTATATCCATTTCCACTAATAATTTAGAATCCCTGCAATCTTGTTTTATCTAGCAATTATCCTCCAAAGTGATGAAATGACCCAAAGTATTCTTGATACCTTCCAATATTTTTTATTCCACAATTCCCTAGGAAATAGAGAGAACATCACCCAAATTTGTTGTATAAGATGGATTTCACCTAGTATCAAACCCCAACTTTCATCTATGAAGGATTAACCCAGAACGACCACACTACCATTATTTCCCATGAAGAGTGTCTACATCTCTTCCATTTTTTAAGATGAAGCATATCCACCCTAAAACTAACTATTGGGAAAGGCCCAAGTTGACACAGGTTTGGTAAAGCGGAGTTCCACGTAAGCGCAATTCGTGAAGCAAATTCCAAGCTTGGCGCAGTTTTGTCGAAGCATAGTAGTTTTGAGGCAGAAGTACGAACTCGACGAGGCCTAGTACTGGCCTATTTTTGGGGAGAAGCGACCCTGCAATTACTGGGAGCAGGGTATGGAGCAATGCAAAGATGGTGGAAAGGGCCTGCTTCCTTAGTAAAGGAAGAAGGACAAAGGATGACAAGGGTAGTTGGAGCAGTTAAGGAAGAAGCAACAGACTGACAACTATAGGAACAACATTGATGAGACGAGAAGTGAAAAGGATGCACCATGTCAACTTCAGTGCCATGCAGTCAGAGGAAGCGACTGTTAGAGCAAGGAAGCCGCACAAAGGATGACCAAGGACAAGCGAAGTAGTTGAGAATTTATGGAAAAGCATGGTTAGCAGGGTAACTGCACCGTTTTGTGGGGTTAAAGGTACTATCGGGTTTCAACCCATAGTTATTGTAAAGATGTGACCTTCGTGCATAGTCTATAAAAGCGACAATTTTTCAAACGGAAGGGTTAGCTATTGTTAGGCAAGAATAGACATTGAAGAACTCATTATTGTAAGATCTGTGCTAAGAGATCTATGAGAGAGAAAGGCTCTGCAACTGAGTGCATAGAGACCTATTGTAGAGAAGAGTTTGCACCTGCGTGTGCATACTGGAACTGTTAACCCTTCCCATTAATTGAAACAATAGTTCCCATGGACGTAGCTCCCATCCGAGGGGTGAACCACGTAAATCCCTGAGTTGTGTGATTGCATTTGTGTGATTATTTCATGTTATGTATGTTCATGATTTTATATGTATTTTCACTTGTATGGATGATGAGAATAATATGTTAAGTGTTGGACCCTCATAACTGAATATGTTAAGTGTAATAACGTACATGAGCATTCTAAAGTTGTGTTGAATATGCTAAATGAGAAGTTGCCTGGTTAGAATAATAGTTGTGCAGTTGAAGAACTAACAGTAATTCATTGGAGTCTGCGTTGTTAGAATAGCGAAGTACACAGTTAGTCGCATTGTTATAAAGAGGTATGCTACTTAGCCTTAGTGAATGAGAAGTAACACCACTCAGCACAACCTGTAGTGAGTACGACTATCTGGAAGCACAGTCCGTATTGCGTTGTTGCAATACAAAGTGGATAACTACCGCTAGTGCATAGTCCTAAGTGTGCTGTGGTATTAGAAGTGGATGCAAAGGAAGTATAACTTTGCCTAGTTGTCCTTTTCTCTAGCTGCGCATCACCGGGTTACAGAAACTTGCTTCTGTATCCACCCCATAGCTTTTCCTTGGGTGAGACCTCAGTTTGTGCACAGAATGTTGCCAAAAGGGCCGGTAAAAAGGGGATATTGTTGGGTCTCTGAGCTAAGCATAACTCGGGTCAGTACTAGAACAACTGTAATATCCCAACACTAACAAATGAAAAATTGGAGAGTACCCCAAAACTATCTTCCATATTTCTTCCATCCACCCTTTCAACGATTCATCCTTCACACTTTCCCCATAAATATACCAATAAGTCCCCTTTTTTTGTGAGTTCCTCCCTCAACTTAGAACTTCCTTCTACAAAGAGTTTCTTTCTAATTTACTTCATATTATTCTACATAAATCCCCTCCATGTTAAGCTTCTACAAGGTATTTCCAAAACTTCTGACTCCTAAATTCAATCTCCCTCCCTTTGTAAAAGGATTCAAGAATGCACCTTGAAAAGAGGAATGGCTCACCAATTGTGTAAGAGTAGTGATAATCGAAAAATCCTTAAAAAATTTTAGATGACTCAAGCTTAAAATATTATATGGATAAATTACCTCCTTGGAAATAACACACCTTTAGCTATCCCATTTAGCGTGATACCTTTTCATTTGTATACTCACCAACTATCCCCATGCTTAAGATAATTAGTTCTGATGTCCCCAAGATTAATATAATTGCATCCGAGTAAGTGTAACATACATCGTATTTAAATGTCTTAGTCTATTTCAATATGTCAATAACCTCCTAATGTGATATGGAAACTAATATCTGGCTTAGAGAGTCATTTTCTCCATAGTGTAATAATTCAAGGTTTTCCTCCATGTTTTTCCAGGCTAAATAATAACTTGCCTCCTAGATCATTAGTATAGTTCGTGGAAACCCTAGATCTTACCATATTTAGATAATCATTTTTATGCATTTCATGAAAGGATTATTTACATTGAAAATAAAATTAAAATGGATGTTAATGCCTTGACTAATTTATTTTATAGAATATTACCAATCTACCCTAAATCTTAATAAATTCCTTTAGAAAGAAATGATGAAATATTTAATATTAAAATTTAATGTTAGTTAAATTTATAGGATCTACCAGTGTGCACCACATTCACATCTTTTGTCAGTTTGAGTATTGGTATGAGAAAAAAATTTCCTCAAAGAGTTGGGAGATGTGACCCTTCTTTCTGTGAGAGGATGATGGTATTCAACCATTTTAATTGAGTTTATTTGTAGTAAATTTAGCTTAAACAAGGATGAGTCGAATTTCAGAAAGCTTCATGAAGACTATGGTTCAAATCTCAGAGATTCTAAGTGATTTTCAATGATAGATTGGTGTGTAGGAGAGGATAAGAGATTTTGTATTGATTTGAGGAGTATCTTGACTCATTTACAATGTATTCATAGTCAAAATAAATATATGATATCATTCATGTCATTTAATATTACATAAATCATAAATATTCATAGTTTTCTCCACCCCTTCTAGATTTTCCTAGATTTTGACTAGTTTTCATAATACTTGTGAAATATGAATGAGAATAGCTCCAAATGAGTTTATTATCTTTTATGATGTTAATTAACATCTAAAATGACCCAATCCATTTCTTATTTGTGAAATTCGTGAGCCTTCATTGATTGTTTTGGATCTCCTGAAAATTACTAGCTATGCAATCCTAGAGTGTTAATTTACTAGTATTTTTGTGATACTTTCTCGGGAATTCATATAAATTTCTGGAATGTCACTTGATTTTGTAATGAATATAATTTTATTTTATTTATCCTCTCTGAGTCAGAAACACCCATTCCTATCCTCCAGTCAAAGTTTACACCCATACTAGTCTGCATATGTTGAGGGGCTCAGGAGCGTTGGAGTAGATTTCAGCTTTGATTATCTTGAAACATCAATGGTATCAGTAATTTTTTCAGAGGTATCAAAAAATATCAGATCCTTCCTTCCATCGAAATCTTTTGATCTTGTCCACCCTCAGTCAATCTAGCTTCCACAAACATTATTTTAATTCATTCTGTGAAGTAGAGAGTTTTTGTATCACGAATCCTATTTGGTACACTAAAGTGGTCTCGGATCATGGTCCTCTTAAATTGATATTAACATATTTCTATGATTCCAAGAAGATACATAGATTCCAATAATAAGGATCCCCTATCAAAGGAATAAGAGGGAGAAGAGATAAATTCTACCGAAGGAAAGTTGCAAGGATGATCATACATGTCTTACAATTAAGACAAAGAGGAATTCAAAATATTTGTTCAAGGAATGATGAAGGGGATGCAAGACATCTACCTCACTATTGTTTAGTCTGGAAAAGAGACTAGAGAGTTCTTAGCTCAACCGCTAGGAAGCAAGAATGGAGACGGGAGCAGCAATGGTACTCCACATGGCGAAAAGAGTGTGAATGGTGGCCATATTTTATCAAAGACTTGGCCTCAAAATCGCCCTGATGAATTCAATATGGGATCTCAAGCTCGCTCTAGGCCTACTATGCCTAATTTTACTGAAGATACAAGAGAGGAACCCAAGGTTCGAAATGGAGGTCTTGCTTCATGGGAGGACAAATAGGTTGAGTACCTTACATTGAATGAAGAATGTAGAGTTGCTTTACCATTCAAGTACTTTTGTGATCTGCAGTACAAGTCCAACCCAAGAAGAGGCTATAGGATGCAAAATCATAACTATGAAATCAGAAATTCCATTGGTAATATTTCTTTACCTTATTTTGATGGTTCACATAAATGTACTGCTAACTCTTGGATTCAGAAACTTGACACATATTTTTAGTTGAATCCTATGGCTAAGAGAGATGCTATCAAGATGGATACTCTACACTTAGATGGGGAAGAAAATGACTGGTGGTTTCATGGCCTAAAGACTCTTGGGCATGACCAAGTGACCACCTATGAAGAGTTCATAAGAAGCTTTGCTTAAATATTCGAAAGAAGAGATCCCGAAATCACCATCAGGTAACTAGCACATGTGAATAAAAATGGAACTCTTGAAGCTTACATCTCTGAGTTCCAAAAATTATCTGTGATGGTCTCTGATATTTTAGAAGCTAGACTGATCTTGTTGTTCATTGAAGGGTTATCAAAACCTTTGAAAGGCTTGGTAAAAGAGTACAGACTCACTACCTTGCAAGACACACTAATTTGAACCAAAGACTTGCAAGACTCTCTTCCAAGGACCTGATTTCCTCCTAGGAATGTTAGTCCTACTTAGTTCAAGAACCAAATGCCACCTATCAAGTGTCCTTCTGGAAATTTCAGAAAGGATAACTATGCTAATTACCGAGATGAATTGAGAAGAAGGAAGTTGTGCTTCACTTGTCAGGAGCCATGGGTTCCAGGACATAGAAGTCCTAAAGGAAACACATACTACATTGAGGTTTATTCAGAGAGAGAAGCCGAGGAAGAGGAAGAAGAGGACCCAACAGATGCATAAGTTGCCTATGAGACCGTAGAAGAAGAACCTACCCACGAGCATTTCAATATTTCAGCACTTTGATGGGTACCTCACTTCCATACACTCAAATTCAAAGGATTGGTTTAAGGACAATTAGTCATTTGTTAGTAGATGGAGGAGCCAACAAAAAAATTCATTGACTCAAATTTGGTTGAGAGGAGGAAGTTACATACTAAAAAATATAGAGGCTTCACTGTTACCATTCTAGGTAATAAATCTATGAACTTTTATAGATGGATTCCTAAATTGTAGATTTGTGTAGGAGAACATACCATTACATATAGCTTCTATGTTGTGGATGTGTGCTATTAACATGGTTTTGGGAGTACAATGGTTGTATTCCATTGGTAAGTATTCAATAGACTACCAAGTACCCGAGATGATCTTCAATGGAGAATATGGGAAGGAGGTAGTGATTAGAGGGATCAACAACTATCCAAAACAAGTGGTAAGTGCACCAAGTATGAGACCCCTACTAAGGCATGGAGATATTGAATGGGATGTAGAATTCCTAATCACTACAAAGGCTATCTCATTTGAAGTAGTTCATTGTCCTAAAGACATTCAAAAGTTACTCCAAAAGCATGAGAAAGTATTTGGGGATCTCCCTCATGGTAGGCCACTTGATAGAGGAGTAGAGCATAGGATTGAGTTGGAGATAGTAATTGCACCTATGAGATCCATGAGGCCAAGTACTTTTCAAATATTGATCTTCGATCTGGTTACCATCAAATCAACATGAAAGAAGATGACATACAGAGGACAACTTTCCAGTGTCACCATGGGCACTTTGAGTTTCTGGTTATACCTTTGGGCCTAACAAATGAACTTGCAACTTTTCAATCTTTCATGAATAGAGTACTCAACGGAAAGCTCCATAAGTTTGTATTTCTTTTATTTGATGATATTTTGATCTATAGTAAGACTTGGGAAGAGCATTTGCATCATTTGGATATTGTAATAACAATCTTGGCAGATCGATATTTTTATGCAAAGCTAACCAATTGTGAGTTTGGGATGGCTGATATTTTGTATCTTGGTCATGTGATTGGTCAAGATGGAATTAAGGTTCACAAGGAAAATATCCAAGCCATTCTACATTTTCCTAGTCCTAAAAATCTCACTGAACTAAGAGGGTTCATTGGGCTATGTACCTACTATTGGAAGTTTGTCAAAGGATTTTCCAAATTGACATCTCCATTGAAAGACCACACTAAGAAAGGCGCTTTCCATTGTTCAGAAGAATATGAACAAGTTTTCAACAGAATGAAGGAGGTAATGAGCAGTTGTCCTATTCTTGCACTTCCATATTTTTCTCAAACTTTTGTTCTCAGTGTGATGCTCCAGGGAATGGAATTGGAGTAGTATTGATGCAAAATAAACACCCCTTGGCCTTTGAGAGCCAAAAATTTCAGCCACATGAAAGGTTGTATTCAGTCTATGGAAAAGAGATGCTAGCCATCATGCATGCGCTAGTAAATTTCAAGCAGTATTTGGTGGGAGGTAAGTTCATTATCAAGACCGATCACAACAATTTGAGACACATATTAACCCAAAAGGAGCTGAATGATAGGAAACATAAGTGGGTAAGCAAGGTCCAAGCATTTTAATTTGACATTGAATATAATAAGGGTAATATGAAGATTGTAGCTGATGCACTTTCTATAGAACGCACACTTGCATTGCTCAAATTTCATGATGATTGGAAAGTACAGCTTGGGGTAGAATACACAAAGAACCAGTTTGCTTGTGATTTATTTGATGGATTAATTCATGATTATTCTTATAATATTCTCAATGAAATTATTTATTATAAGGATAGAATATTTGTAGTTCTTGAATCCATACTAAAGAAGAAGATCCTTGAAGCTTCCCATGATGTGCCTTTAGCAGGTCATCCGAGGTTTGTGAAGACTTATAGGAAAGTAATGGAAATGTTCACATGGAAGGGGCTAAAGAAGGAGGTTATGGAGTATGTAAGGTCATGTGTGGCATACCAGAAAAATAAATTAGATAATACTCATCCAACATGGCTCTTACAACCACTCCCCACTCATGACAGAAATGGGAAATTGTATCGATGGATTTCATTGTCGGGCTTCCAAAAAGCCAAGATAAAGACAGTATTTTTGTTGTGGTTGATATATTGACTAAATATGAACATTTATTTTTTGTCACAACTAATATTGTAGCAATACAAGTGGCTAAAATTTTCATCAAAGAAGTCTTCAAACTTCATGGCATACCCAAGTCCATCATCAGTGACAGGGATAACAAGTTTATTAGCAATTTTTGGCAAGAATTGTTCAAGTTAGTGGGGACACGTTTGGACATGAGCACAAGCTACCATCAATAGAATGATGGTCAAAATGAGAGAGTGAACCAATTTCTGGAAGGGTACTTAAGAAACTATGTGACTAGCCAACAAAAGTCATGGACCACTTGGTTCCATTTGGGAGAGTTTTGTTACAACACTACTTTTCATCTCTCGATTGGTATGTCTCCCTTCAAAGATCTTTATGGTTATGATGCAATTATTTTTGATGATCTGATATTTGGTGATTGTAAGACATAGAAAGCAAAGGATTGGATCCAAGAGAGTCAAGACTTACTTAGGACTCTCAAGGACAACTTGCAGGTGGCACAAAACCGACAAAAAGTGCATGCAAAAAAGCATAGAGTTGAGCAAGATTTCCAAGTTGGAGATCTGGTATATTTGAGTTTGCATCCCTATAGACAGTCATCATTGAATTGTAAGGGAGTTGAGAATTTGCATCCAATATTCTATGGCCCCTACCAAGTATTGAGAAACATTGCGGAAGTGGCTTATGAGCTAGAGTTGCCTCCAGGAAGCCGGATTCACAATGTTTTCCATGTGTCATGTTTGAAGGAATAAATAGGGAAGAAATTCAAAGTTTCACAAGAATTTCCACCCTTGGATGATGAAGGGAAATTGGTGATGATCCCTAAGAGGATCTTGAAGGTCCGAGAGAGGACGCTAATGAGGAATAACCTAGGAATAGAGGCTATAATAAAATAGTCAAAAATCATCCCAAATCCTAATAGCTCTTGACCTTTTAGATCCATCATATATTTGATGCAAATATTCAAATGTTTGTGTATACTTTCCAAATATGCACTCATATCCACCTCCATTTGTCACCTTTAGATTAAAATCATAATTTGGAAAATGAAAAACATGTAGAATAATGAATTTATGCAAATGGGTTTTACAATAATTCATCATTTACAAATAAACCCATAGTTTCTCTTTGACATATTTTCCAAGGTGACTTCACAGTTGGTGGTCGAATTCCGCATATGGAAATTATGGATCTAAAACAGTCCCCACATTAAGTCATTATTTATAGGAAAGCACAAAATATGCCAATTCTTCCCAATGTTAATCAAAACTCATTGAAACATTAAGAAATGTAATGGAAACCACCTTAAACCAAAATATTGCAAATAGGCATAAAAATTATCAAATATAGGTTCAATGGTGTGCGGAAAGGGTCTAAAAGTGAGGGAAAATGGTAGAAAAATATGTCAATTTTATTGCCCAACATCTCCCCTAAGCTAAACATTTTGCATGTCCCTATGAAACCATGTACCAACCAAATTGAATGAATGATGTTTCCATTTTCCAGTGCACATTTAAACAACGCCACTTAGAAAATTGATCAATTTCATGCCAAATAGAAATTTATTCAAATGATGGATAATCCATTTCTTCAAAATTTGTAATACTCTTCAATGACCCCTCTTTATGAATGCAAAAGTTGATTCTTGATCAAAAATTAGTTGATCAATTAAGCAATTTTCTTCAAAAACATTGTCACAAATACTAAGAGAATTTTTAGAGGTATTTATGTTCCATTACCCTAGACAACATACCTTCCTCAAATGATCTTTAGCGGTTTTGGTTGATCTGCAGCAAACAGGTGATCTGCAACATGTGAACTGGCGATTTGTAGCTAGATTGGTGATCTGCAACAACTTTTTGTAGCACCTTGGATCAACAAAATTGAAATATGGCCATGTTATGGAGGTCCTTATGAGTTCAAAATTTGCTTTAAGACCAAAATGTCAATGCCTTCATGTGAAAATATTTAAGTAATTTAGTGAAATATGGAGTGTACAATAGTCCATTCTCCCCCAAACTGAGTAAATTGCATGTCCCTAAGTAGCAGTTTACTCATTGTCAAGATTTGGAGACTTAAGGTATAATTTGAGATTGCAATAGTGTGGCACTATTTCAAAATCTACATGCTTATTGTATCATTAGTATCCACTCCCTCTAGAACTAATTGTTCTTTTTCTATTATTTTCTCCACAAAATCTAGGCATTTTTCAAATCGCCCAAATGCATAAAAATGTATGCCTTAGACTCATTTAAAGGCCAAATTGATTGCTTCAAAAGGAATACGATTTATTTTTACGTTCTCTACCATAAAGTACCTTCAAAGTTTTATTGTGATGAAGGAAAGACTCAACAGTGCAAAAAATATTAAATTCTAGTTTTAGTCATGCACAGTAATAAAAATAATAAATCTACCTTGAAAACTTGCATGTACTACCTTCCTTGTGCACTTTGTTTTGAAAAATATGTCCATGTACTCAAATTTCAATATGGGGCACAAAACCCATGTCTCATATTTTTTTTATTCAACCTTATTTGCTTAAAACAACATGATAAAATTGCCCTTCAAGTAGATTTGATTGTTTTTAAAAATTTTGAGTTGAGTTTTGATTTGACTCTCTCTCTATGAGCAACCATTTTGAGTTTGATGGGATTTGATAGGATTTGAACCATGTCATTAGCAATATGAACAACCTCCAAGTAGTGGATTCCAATTTTGAGTGGCATAAGGATGCAAATCAATAGTTGTGGATGATCCACAACAGCTTGTAAATGATCTACATCAGCTTGTAGATGATCCACAATAGCTTGTAGGTGATGCACAACAACCTGTCGATGATCCGCAGTAGCTTGTAAGTGATCTACAACAACCCGTAGATGATATGCAATAGCCTGTAGGTGATATGTAGCAACCTGTGGGTGATGTCAAGTGTTTAAATAATTGAATACTTGTGGAGAGAGTTGTTGTCAATTATGATTTCAAGATTGCTATGGCTTCCAAAAGAATTTATGAGATTGCTTCCCTTACTAACAAATTGTAACGCCATTTTCCTACTTGTAACAAATTAATAATTAGTCTACCATCCAAACAATATTACATCCTATCATCACTAAGGTGAAACTCAAAGGCAATTTAATCACATCCTACACCATTCATATACTAATATTTAGGAAAGTGTAACCAACAATTGTAATAGAGCCTTCATCATTGCTTCCTCGAATCAACCAATACTACAGGACCATTTACTGCTGAAAATAATCATAATTTCAACTATTGTGTATGGGTAGCATTGCTTCAAAATGATTTTAACCAAAAATACTACATTCCAATTGGTTTGAAAAGTATCCAAAAATATTGAAACACTTAGATTGGCATGGATTTTATAGTTGATTTATGTCACATGAGTAAACCATCCCTTTTGACACATGAATATCCATTTCCATAAAGAAACAATCATATATCATCATTGAAGTGCTTTGTAATTCACAATGGTTTGAATAATTGAACCAATATGTACATGAATTAAAAGACTCATACCTTGTCTTTCCATCTTGTGTGTCATAGCATGTGCTTATGGATGAATGGATTCTAAAAAACTTCTTCCACTATAGTTTCTTATGGAACACATTCCTTCCTTTTAGTGGTTTCCTTCGCTTGTCCATGTGCATCAGTTGTTCTTTTCTCCTTACCGTTGGTTCTTGCATGGAAACAATAAGACTTTATATTGTTGGTTCTTGTGTGACAACAATAGGGTATATTTTGATCCTTTTCATGCTTAGCCAATTGTGGGTTGTAGAAATAGACTTGAATATGGAAGAAGACAAAGAAAATGGAAACTTGGTTCAAACAAAGTGAAGGTTTGGGTTGAGGAATGATGGTAAGGAATGGTAAAGAATGATGATGAGTAATGTAAGAATAATTATGGGTAATGGTGTATCCATTTTGAAATATGATGGTGTTCCCCTTCTCTGAAACTGGAATCTTTTACTACCCTTGAAAATATGACAAATGAGGAGGAAAGTAAAAGAAGGATCAAGTGATATTCCAAATACAAATTCAGATCATTCAATGAACTTGACTAACAATAAGGAAAAAGAAGCATACCTACACCTACCCAAGAATGGCATGACATCTACATCAACATCCTTTGAAGCAAAATATCTGATATGGTCCATGACGAGGAAAACTTTGCAAGAAGGAGCAATGTGGAACTTGGAAGATAATAAACTATAAGATGAGATATGGAGAAAGATTCTAGTGTTGCAATGAATCTTGGAAACCTTATTAAGAGAATGACATGGAAATATTTATTCAAAAGAGAAACTTGGATGGAATTATTTATTTCTCATGTTATTTGCAAGCATTGTCCTCCAACAAGTTGGTTTTCAAACAAGATCTATTCAATTACACCCAAAGGGTTTTCACGGTCAAAATGATTTTATTCCTGAGGAATGCCCGCCAACAAGATGGTTTTCAAGCATTCCAAGGTTTGATGGCTCTGAGACAGGATTTCACCATCAAATTTTATTTGGAAATGGGGTAGGGAGGTGAGGGAATTTGGCATTGTAAGTGAACCAAGCTCACTTTATGATGTGGGTTAGGGTTGGGTGGAGAAGAAAGTCATGGAAGTGATCAAGTGATGGGGGTTGAATTTGATATGATGAAAGTGGTAACATAAATTATGTTCATGAGAAAATTTTATTGGATTTCAAGTTCAACCGCAAGAGAAAATATCATATTTTATTAACTTCATCATGCATGTATATCGAAATGGGAAGAAGGAAATGCATAGGAATACCATGGTGTTGGTGAATGTGCATGATGAACCTCAGGTCTCTTGGAAGGATTCTTTTGTAACAATGGAATTATAGATGTATCAATGAGGAATGTGTCAAATAGAAATGTGGCAATAGCACTTGAATTCTGGAACATTGGTCATCAAATTATTCAAAATCACTTCTTCACGTGTCTCATTCTCGATCCATCTACAACTTTGATGAAAAATTCTTCTTCTTCTTGTTTTCAAATAAGACATTGTTGGATTAGGCTTGTTATAGGTCAAATTTTCACTTCTCCATCCGTGATCACATTAAGCTGTCGATCACACAAAAAGACAACTTGGATTGAAGAGCTAGATTAACCTAGGTGATGTATGGACTAGACTTAATCCTCTACACCTGACAAAAACCTGTTTTTACCTTCATTTTGACATGTGCGCTACTCCACAAGCATCAAACCAATGCACATCAGGAAGTGTGCCCTACTCTACAGGCATAAGAGGGGTGCATGCCAGCTAGTATTCCCTACTTTACCTCTTGCATAGTAGCACACACCTCAAAAATTCTTGTAAACGCTGGTTGTAAAGCACTGAAGTTGCATATTGTGCATTACTCTACTGTAAAAAACTAGCGCACATGTTAACACCCAAAAAGTGCTCACTAGCTCATTCCCTTATTCACATGACCCATTTGTCCACTTTTTCCACCATTTGAGCCTCTAAAACCTTCAAAAGGTCACCAAAAATACCACAATACACCTTTTTTCCCCTTAAAATATGTATTTTCCTCAAAAAACCCTCAAAAAGGGTCCAAAATTCCCAAAAAATATTAAAAGGGAATAAAAATATAAAAAATATTCAAAAAAGGAAAAAGAGGGAAAAAGAGACCTAAACCATGTTGGTCAATACCATTGGTTTCCTCAAAACCATAATGGTATTCCCCATCACCAAAAACTATAAAAAGGTGATAGGGGGCTCCTCACTTTTCATCCACATTTCATCCTATCCTTATGCTGCCGAATTCCCTTTGAGAGCCATTGCCTCCCATTTCGAGTTTGAAGATCCCCATTGAAGCATTGGAGAAGAAGAGACCATTGGACATTGGAGCTTCTCAACCTTGGAGCTGCTCAACACTCACCATCCTCGCCACTTGAGGTAATACAAAAGATTAAATTTCTTAATTTCTTGCTTTTGTTATAGATCTTATTGCTTATGTTTGAAATCTAGTTTTTTTATTTATTTACACATGCTTATGTTAGATTAGATTATATTAATTTATTCATAATTGTTTTTGTTTTATATTGAAACTGCTATTACAAGTTAATAGGTGCATCCTTGTACATGCTTGGTTGAAAAACCAAGCAACAGTTTTTGGCAACTCCCGTGGGTTTTGAACTTTAAATATTTATTTTAGATATTTATTTTAGTAGTTTTTCCCATTTAAAATTGTAGATCTGCCATACTAGTCAACTTCTTGATAGCTACCCTAGCCATTGGCCCTTTATGCAGCCTAAAATAACCCAAAATTTCAATTTTTGGGTTCATTTTTTGGCAAATTTTTTCATCTGGACGATCGCACGATTTTGACCCACAGTCGCGATCACATCATGAATTTTTAGCAGACAACCGCGATCCAAATCGTAGGTTTTGACCCGAAAGCCACGATCCAGATCGCAGGTTTTGACCAGAAAGCTGCGATCTAGATCGTAGGTTTTAGCTTGAAAGCCGCGATCATTGATCGCAGGTTTTAGGTAGAAAGCCGCGATACAGATCGCATGTTTTAGCCCAAAATCTATGATCCTTGATCGCAAATTGTAGCCTGAAAGCCGCGATCCAGATCGCAGGTTTTAGCCAGAAACCCGCGATCTAATCACCTGATAGCGTGACTCAGCTTTCGAATGCCCATATCTCCCTCTCCCGAAATCCATTTGAGACGATTTGTTTTTTCAAATTGGTTGCTTTTGAACAAGGAATTCGAATATCCTATTAGAGTTAAGAAATTTTTCATAGAAATTTCTCTAATTTTTTATTTTAGTGTTATTTATCATTTCAGTTCACCCATTTCGGCCCATATTTTCCTGCCATCTTCCCTGCACTTTTGAATAGCCTACTGTTTCATTTTGCAGCATTATTAATTTATTTTCTGTTACATTTACTTTCTTAAATCTTTTTTAAA